>JAJJKC010000017.1:0-600000 GCA_022984845.1 Xylaria nigripes | reverse complement strand
AGGTGCGAAAGGCGCCTGTTGGCGAAAGTTCACATGTACGATATTTTCGTAACTCGCCGATCATATCTGTAACTCCATTATTATCTCCAACCAGAGTCGTATTTTCTGCCAGAAGGAATGCGCTTCGTCATTTGCTTTGTGGTTACAATTGTTAAAGACGTCTGGATGTACACGTGATGACGCTCCAATCAAAACCTGGCCAGGCATCGTAGATAAAATATGATTAATCACGCAAACACCGTCCCATCCACCACCTCGCTAAAGACCTTCCACTCCACCAATCTCGACGCAAGGCCCTCGGGCGGCTCAAACACCAATCGGATCTGCGTCGTGTCCACCGCCGACCACGCCACATGCGTGATGCCATTGGCCACGAGATCAGGGTACACAGCGTCCGAGACGGACGTCCACGCACCGCACGCGTTGATCTCGACGTGATACGACACGGGCACATCGACACCGTCCCCCGCAAAGAACGCCAATTCGCAGCTCGTCACGTTCGTCTCGTCCCCGAAGTCAACCATGTACCAGACCTCGGACCCGTCGCCGACCGGCGTCTGCCAGCCGTGCGAGATCGTGTATGTGTCCGTGGGCAACGGGAAGAACCATATGCGTCCGTCGATGGCGTCCTGTACTTTGTTCGGGTCTGCGTTGGCGACGGAGACGCTGCCGACCGGATACGCCGGCGCGTCGGGGTCGGTGTCCTTGGTTTGCAGCTGCACGGACCTGGCGATGGGACTGAGGGGTTCCGGGGGTGGCTTTCGGGTGATAGGGACAGAGAGGCGCCTAATGGCGGGTGAGGCGGCGACTTTTTCGCCATCTATCTCTATGCTGAGGCCCGCTATGCCGTATTGGTATCCTGAGACGTCCCATTGTATGGCGACTTCGTGGCCGTGGTAGATCACGCCTTCTAGGCGGAAGTAGTCTAGGTTCACGCCTAGGGGGTTGATCTCAAGAACATCGTCTGCGCTGGGCCGGATACCTACGAGGCCTGAGATCACGAGATCTACGTAGCTGGAGTGGAAGTAGTGTGATGAGCGGTCTAGACCTACGATGGGCTCGCCGGTCGCTGAGTCATAGTCTTCCTCTATGTTGAGATAACCGCCGCGGTTCTTGTTGTAATGGAGATCGGTGTATTGTTTCAATATGTCCATGAAGTCGTGCGCTGTGATAACTCCCTTTGCTGTCGTGTTTGGGTAGTGGTCGAGCATGTTGGCGAGCGCAGCGAGGACTTGTGAGGTCTGGTAAGGCCATGTTGGACCGTTCCACTGGCATTCTCGCAACCCAGTGGCAGCGTCGTAGCGGTATTGTACCATGTAGTACTCGTAACTAGGCTCCACGGTCCGGAGGCCAAAGGGGCCAGCCAATTTGTCGGCGTCGAGGATATGCTTCCATGCTTCCGCAAATGTGGGATCGTCGTCGGGGAGGTCGTGTAGCCATGGAACGTAACCAACTAGTTCGCGTCCGCGAATGAAATCCCAGTACGTGACACAGGCCGTGGTATCTTGAATCCTATCAATGAAATGTTCAAATGTAGTGTTCCATAATGAGTTCTGGAGATTGGTTTTGAGGGAGTCTGCTCTGGCGTTGTAGTCATCCGCTATGTCAGAGAGTCCGGCAAGCTCCGCTATGCTGGCAATAGCACGCGCATTGCCATATTGGTACTGTATCCCGAGAAACCATTAGTAAATACTTCGATTATATTTCTTTGGTATGTTTATTACATAAGATCGGCGTCTTCATTCATTAGAGACTCGGAACAAGTTCCATATATGAAATAGCTGTCTAGACTCACCGTGTTGATACTTGGACGGAAGCTGACACCACCGGTAAAACCATCAACGCCACACGAGGCATCAATGCTAGATATTGTGTACTCCGTGGCGTCTAATAGCGGCTCGATATAGTATAAACCCTTGGACGTATCGAAGTGGTCGCTTTGCCAAGCATTGTATATATTCTGCATGCCGTCGAGGAGAGCTATGACATCTGACTGCACTCCGTCGACAAGATAGGCATTCCAAACCGAAGCGGCCATGTTCTCAGAGAAGTGCCGGACGTCAAAGTCGGCATTGTAGATGAACTTGGCTTGATCTATCCTGAACCGACGGTCCCGACACCACCTGGCTTCGTTGAGATGAAACTGCGTGGCGTCGTCGAGCCAAGCTGACGGAAAGAAGTCCCAGCTTACATCGTCGATGAATTCCGTCGTGATATAACCCTGAGGCCCGAGATCGCGCTGATGGGCTCTGAATATCTCCCAGCGGTAATAGTACACATCGGTGATGTTGGCGTGGCTGGATTCAAAGAAGGGGATTCTGTCCCGGTACCATGGGGCATCATTTCCGAAGTACTTCTTTGCGAGAGCGTCTCTATCCAACCGTGCTTGGGCCGAGCCGCAACATAGGAATAGGGGAAGGATAGCGACCTTCCCACGGCCCACCATGGTGTTGAGTCCGAATCGAAATGAGCACAATGTTGGCACCGTACCCTTAGCCAGTGAATGAATTGCATCACATTTCCGCTCTCAATATGATCATATATCGAAGTTAATAAGCATCCCGTTACTTATATATTGGCGGTATTTGATGTGGTATCGATGTTGTACCTACTTGCATCCACATTAACCCTTGAGCGTCCGCCACTTCTCATTGGAACGCTTCCAAGACTCCCCCAAATCTCGGACGTTACTTACCCGGATCAAGTCGACGTGGGCGTTCACAACGCTCTATTCTCCGCACAGTAAAAACCGACTCCTCGAATATTGGACTAAACCACCTACTATAAATGGTAATGTTTTCGTTTGAGCCGGTTCCGCCTTGACATAGAGCCGAATCAACTTTTTATATTGAGGACTAGGTATGCAGGCGACTTACACGCGACAACTCATCTTTGACTATGATTTGTTTTCGGGGTTGGGTCGAATGCCGAAACTGGCATGCCCGTCTTGGTAGTAGCTTTCTACGATCCTCACTAAATCTCCTGAATGATGGTCTATTCAACATACCACATCATATATATCGTTGAATACAGCCCGTTTGCTCACATGTATAAACTAGCCACGGCCGTAATGTCCCTTTTGATCATCTCCTGTGCGGTCTGCATCTTTTGATATAATTCGGGATCACCGATGATACGGGCCGCGTTCTTGACCTCCCGACAGGTCTCGTCCAGTCGTGTAATTGTCCGTACAATAGTACCCTCAAGGACATCTGTCAAGTCTGTGATATTCTTGAAACTCATGCCCCGAGCCCATTCGTATACGACTTCCATAAGACCAAATCGACGTTGCGTAGCAAATTCATTGCTATCTTCAGTGCTTTGGATTACTTGTCTCTCAGTTTGCACTGTGTTAACCTTCTCACTGATCTCGATAATGGTCTTCATACCACGCTCGAGGTTACCAGTGAGGTTTGGTTCTGATTGTGTCTTTTCTTGAAAGACAAATGCTGACAGCAACGCTGCAATTTCGGCCGGCTCGTAGTCGGCAAGCACATTTTCGAGAATTAGTTCGGTGAGTACCAGCTCGTCAGCCGAATGAATCTCGCAGGCCACTTTGCCTTTGAGCTGGATACGGGTCTCTGCATCAACAAACGAAAGGTCTTTAAGGACCTCGATGCGCTGTTCATAGTCAGGAAGGAGCTGAAGGTTTTGATCCGAGAGA
This sequence comes from Xylaria nigripes, assembly GCA_022984845.1. Classification (NCBI taxonomy): domain Eukaryota; kingdom Fungi; phylum Ascomycota; class Sordariomycetes; order Xylariales; family Xylariaceae; genus Xylaria; species Xylaria nigripes. The sequence continues at coordinate 596,336 of JAJJKC010000017.1, read as the reverse complement.
GCTTGACGCAAAGTGGAGATATGTTCTTTGATCAGCCATTGATCGTGACACATGGCGAACTACAAAATTAGCGTTTTGACAGTAGCATGATGATATCGGAGACTTACGTGTTTTACAAATTTGTGACAATGCATTGTGGCCGTCTGCTCGATAGTAACAGCCGCTTGCTGGCGTTTCTGGATAATTTCCTGCAAGTTGAGGTTCTTGATATTTGAGAAACTTACTTCGTCAAAGATGTCAGAATCCCAAGTCTTGCAAAGCTGATACATATTCTCCTTGGCTTTTGCTGTGCTCTCGCCACCCTGGAAGAAGTCGGGAACAATGCCACTGACGGTCGTCTTTGTGAGGCACTCGATATCACTCAGGGGAACATGTCGAACCTTAGACACGATGTTCTTCCTCTGTTGGGGTGGTGGCTTGAAAAGTGACCTGAAGCCCTTGAGGAAGGGCAGTATGTCTGACGAATCACGTGTCTCTTGCCTGGCTTTGATTTCAAATACATGGAGTGACGGTTGACCGTCCAGTGGCTTCATACTTACACCTGCGTTGAGTAAGATGCCAAGAGTGCGAACACCATCTCTGTTCCATACGATCAAGCGATTCTGGGAAAACAGTTTTTTGCCGACAGGTATAGTTAAGAGACCTTTGAATAACTCTTGTGTGAGTTGTTTATAATCCATGGCTGTTTGGTGACATTGATCTATGTCCGGGTCACACGTATTGCAGGGCTCTCGCTTAATTTTGGCGAGATCTGCTTCAGAAAGCTTGACAGCCTTCTCGTGTTCCGGTAGCAATTGTTGAGTAGCATGCTCCGAAAAGCTGCGCTTAATCATCTCTTCGATTTTTAGAGCCTCCACTCGAAGTAAATTCAGGATCATGTTGTAGGTCAATCTAAACTGGGATCGCAACTTGCTAGGTGGATCTAAAATCATCTTCTGCAGATCAACCACGGGTGGCGCCGCGTCGCCACCCCCCGGTGGAACGATAATGACAGACCCGACTGGATCAAGTCCACGCCGACCAGCTCTGCCAGCCATTTGGGTATACTCTCCCGGAAGAAGATTCCGGAACGCATGGCCGTCATGTTTCCGGTAGCCCGAAAATACGACAGTTCTCGTGGGGAGATTCAGGCCCATGGCGAAGGTTTCAGTGGCAAAGAGCACCTTGACCAATGTCTGGGCGAAGAGAATCTCCACAATTTCCTTAACTATGGGTAATAGACCTCCATGATGCACGGCAATGCCTCGACCGAGAAGCTCCCGCATACGAACGATCTGGGGGAGGACTCTATCTTCTGGGCGTAACCGAGCAATGGACTTTTGTATGATCATATGAATATGGCTCTTTTCTTGAGCCGTGCAAAAATCCTGATTGCTGAGAGCATCTGCATTTTCCTCACATCTCTTCTTGGAGAATACGAAAATGCAAGCAGGTAGGAGACTCTGCTTTTTCAGGAACTGGACAAGATGAACCCATAAATTCTTATCTTGGGCAACGGAAGTGAAACCACCCGGTCGCCCTGCGCGACCCATATGACCCGGCGTGTGACTAGCCCGGGGAGGACCACCTCCACCCCGTTGGCCTCCACCCCGCTGGTTACCGCCTCGCTGGCCTCCACCACGTTGCCCACCGCGTTGTTGGCCACCTCCACGCGCGTCACCGGACCCCCGACCACCGCGCAGCTGATTGCCTCCACCCCGAGTTGCGGGCGCTTGGAGGGCCTTCTCCTTACCACGCATGGCTTGGTCCGCTTCTTTCCAGCCTTTTTCTGAGAAAGCCTTTTTATCGTCCACAATTTTGTATATGTTCTTGCCGGCCCAGAGATAATGCTCTAGTGGCACAGGCCGCTTGGGTGTAGAAATGACATATATGTCTTTCTGCTTCGTTCGTCCAACCCACGAGGCAAACTCATACGTGTTGGGCACCGTCGCCGACAGTAGAATGAGGGTGACGTGTTCAGGTAACATGATTATGACTTCTTCCCAGACCACACCTCGCTCGAAATCGTTCACGTAATGGACCTCGTCAAAAATGACGAATTCGACATCACGAATCAAGTCGGCGCCCCGGTAGAGCATACTGCGCAGAATCTCCGTAGTCATGATAAGGCAGCTGGCTTCGGGGTTAATCTGAACATCACCTGTCAAAATACCGACTTCATTAAAGGTTTCACGAAAGTCTCGGAACTTCTGATTGCTGAGAGCCTTGATAGGCGAGGTATAGATTGCCTTGGTCATGTGTTTTGCCGCCAGGGCTATGGCATACTCGGCCACGACAGTCTTGCCAGCCGACGTATGGGCCGCGACGAAGACAGAATCACCATTTTCCAGGTGATAAACAGCCTCCTTTTGAAAAGTATCCAGTTCAAAAGGCCATTCTTTCGCCATGTCCGGCACCAGTTCCCGGAAATTAGGAATACCCTTGTTAATATCGACCATATGGGCCCATTCTCTGCCGGCTTTCCTTGCGCTAGATGCAGCCAGGTTTGCGTGTGGCTGCAAGGAGGGAAACTCAATGGGCAATAAGGCATCGATATCTTCGTCTTCTTCGTCGTTTAGCTCGTCATCCTCGGTACCTTTAGTCTCTACTTGCCCATCGACATCATCTTTCTCAGGACTCTCTTCAGGCTCTTGATTCAATTCGGCTTCGATTGCTTCGGCTTCCTTCTTGTTGACTGGTGACTTTTTCTTGCTGAAGTCGATGCCTCGCTGCAAACCGGGAGCGACTTCAAGAAGGCCGTGTTCGGCACCAAGGGTAATAACACGCTCGAGTTTACTCTTAGATCCACCAGTTCCAGAAGCAGTAGTCGATCGTATCATTTGTTCTTCCACCGCGGCAGCCGCCTCGACACTTTCCAAGCCACCCGGAGCAAAGGGAAAAAACCCGGCGGCGCCTCGTATGAAGTCGGCTCGACTACCAGGCTTACGGGAGAGGGATGTTGAATTCTTGGCGGTTGCACTATTGGCTGGCACCGTAACATTTGTATACCCGGTGACTTTCCCCTCCAATCCTTGCCTCTGAAAACGTGTGACGGTCCGAGTCTGAGTGGGCGCGATTTGGAAGAGCTGGGTCAAGTCGGCAGGGCAATCCCACCGCTGCTGGAGGCGGTTGAGCCATTCAGTAGAGAACCTCGGCGAAGGCGTGAGATATTTCCTCTCGAGCTCGGCTCTTAGTTCTGCGGGGTCTGGCTTCACACGCTTTCTCGGTCTCTGCTGGAATAAAATGTCGTCGATGTTGAAATCGTCTGAAGATTGACAGGCGAGTTGAACCTTTCGCATGGCTTCCACGAGCCCAGGGTCGTTAGAAGACTCCATGACGAGGAGAACAGGTCATGAATCTCTATCTAAGCGAACTGGGGATATGGAAGACGCACGGGGAATGGATGTGAGGTTATGAGATTCAGGTATGGATTACGAAATGGATCCGTGACATGGATGGGAGTTCATAAATAGTAGGTAGGGTATTTGAGGTAGGTAGCTTACAGTGGGCACATCGGGAGGTCAGGTACGAAGTCCTTGCTACCTTAGGTAGGTTAGGCACCTTACCTTAGGTACCTAATAGTTAGGTGCCTAAGGTACCTAGATCCTTAGGTACCTAGATCGGGTACAAAACTACTTGGTGGGTACGTACGTAGGGCTAGGCTATCTACCTAGGTCGCCGGGACGATAGGTCCTGGGAAGGCCCCCGCGAAACATGCCCGCATTACACATTGGTTTACGTCCGTACCGATCCCGGTCATCGGCTGGTCTTGATAAAGAATGGTCCGGAGGCCCTAGCAGATCATCTCTACCTATTCCGCAGCTTGACCGTCGCATAGGTAGAAGGCTTATACACAGGTAGACCATGCCATATGACACAGCCGATCAAAAACGCCGAGGTATTATCAAATTTAAATCAACACTTTAATCATCATTACCATAATCCTTCCATCTCTGCCATTGCCGCCTCTTCGTCCTCATTGATTTCATTATTCGTAGCAGCGGCTTCTCTCGTATTCCTGCTGGCGTCATGTGATGGTCCTTGATTTGCAAGCAAACTTGAGCCATGCGCCTCAGCCTCAGCCATGAGTGCATCTAAATCATCGTCGTCATCTACTATAGCCCGTGTCCTTGGTCTGTGATTCGCCGACTTGACTAGTTTTTTAGTATTTGACTCGGCCTCGGCCTCGGCTTCAGCCATAAGCGCATCTAGATCATCTTCGTCTGGCTCATTCTGTGTGTGCGTCATCTTCCCGCTTCCAAAGATCGACGTTGGTCCCGTTGTCTGCGCCTCTGCTTCTGCCATCAACGCATCTAGGTCATCCTCATCAGGCTCGCCACCTATCGGTGCAATTCCACTGTTTCCGAATATTGATGACTTGGTGGCTGCTGCATTTGTTGGTTTCCTAGGAGTCGCATCGTAAATATCCTCATCGTCAGACGGCACATCTCTAATTGGCGTCTTAGCTCGCTCCCCTGAATCAGCATTCTGGAATATAGGAGCAAGCCGAGCAGGAAATATCGCGGGATCTCGTTCTTCGGATTGATTCAATTCGCCAAATAGGTCATCAAGGTCATTCCCTGACCCTGCTGGTCGTGGCTTGTCCTCGTCGATCCACTCCACACGCTTCACGCGTAGGATACTTTTGTGTCCTGCCTTCTCTACCATACTGAGTGCATCGAGGAACTTGGCTTTGGGAAATAAGTCATCCAGCCAGAGCTGGTAGAACGAGAGCAGTCGGGCAGCATCCGAGAACTACGGTGTCATGAGCCCATGGCAACACCAACGGTAAGATCAAGCAGGCGAGACTCCAGTGACGTACCTCGTGCCCCTTGCCCTTGAACTTGAGATTTCGCGCTTTTCGTCGCAGTTTCGGTATTCCATTCTCGGATAATAACAGCTTCTCGTCTAGCTTGACTCGCGGTACCCTTGCCTTTTTGTTGACAGCCACGGCCTCATCGATACCCAATCCACTAGCATCTTGCCGTTTCTCTAACCCCCCCGCGCCTCCGTCCGCTTGGGCTGCCTCTTTTCCAGATTCAGCAAATGGGTGGACAAAGTCGTCTACATCGTAGTCGTTTATATCATTGAGAGGCCTGGAGGGAAGTGCGGAGGGTCTCGGTTCCACTCGCGAAGTCATATTAAACTTTTAGTATGTAGTAGTGAGCTCGTTATGAATTGCTGTTATTTCTGACGATTCATGAGTGAATAGTCGTATTCGAGTAAGCAATCATGAACTGGATCTTGGCAAGTTGCTGAATCTCTATCAGACGCGTTTGAATGGTCAGAAAGCGCGTCTCAATTAATTACGGAACAGTGGGGCTTTTATGAAGCCCAAGTCGACATGGTCGCCCCACCAGAATAGGTAGGTACAAGTAGATAGTAGGTACCTACCCGTACTTACCTAAGTACGGACTAGGTACCTACTCTAGGTACTTAGGTACTTAGGTACCCAGGCAGCAGGTAGCTGGTTGGTCCACTCACTCACTCTAACCCACTGCTTACCTAAGGCGCTTTTTCGCTTGCACTTCGATACGAAGCTCTAGGATCAGGACTGGACGACCTCATACATAACCTGAGCTCACTGTTGGCCGGGCAATTGACATTGAACGACATGGCGACTCCTCCTCAACAAACGTATATTCCTAGCAAGGTCGTTAAGACCGAATATCCTGTCAGTTCAACCCTTAATCAAAATGCAATGTCAACATGCTAATTGTGCGGCGCTTGTAGCTCATCGACAATGACCCGTACGTTAGACTGCGATCGCCATCCCCGAACCCGTCGGGCGCTCTGCCCATTATATTGACTCGTCTTTAGGCACTTCAGGAGAGTAGTGGGATATGCCCGTACATCGGACTACATACACGGTATCACCGCTACTGCCGCCGGCCCTGGCCTCCTATACACCATGGAGCGCTTTGCTCCCTCACAAGTCGGCCGCGGAGGCTTCGCCCAGGCCATGCGTCTCACTGGTGCCATTAGTGTCATTGGTGGTTTCCTATACTTCTACCAACGATCGTGCTGTATGTGCCAAGGAACCTGAACCTTCCCAACACCGCGGTGGAGAACAATCGCCCCGCGCATCATAATTACAGTGCTCGATTCTAACCACGACCGGTAATAGTAAGGTTCTACGGAATGTCTGAGAACGCCCGCGAGATCGAGATGGACATGAAGGAGATGGTGGCCAAGGTTAAGGCCGGTGAACCCCTGTACGGCGAGAGCAGATTGACGCCACACATGCAGGGTGTAGCCGCCAGACAGTCCCGCTACTCCGTTCTCTTCACCTCTGTTCTCCCCTGGTTCAACTTCGTCAACCACAACCAACACGGCGTCGATACCGCCAAATACTACCGAGCGGCGGAACTGGAACTCGAGGCCGAGCGGGCTAAATCTAAATGAAGTGTATCGATGGGAAACGAAAACCAAAACAAATGAGGGCTAGAACGAGAGCGTAGACTGCTGTGTACATACGTAAATCAGAGTCGCGACGGGTTAGTAGACCAGATGGGGAAGTGAGATGTCGAGATGGATGCTAGACATGTGCGAGTGCAAATCTAAAGTCCTTTCCTTTTTGTCAGTATTCCTATTGGAAAATCCCCATCGAACTAAGTAGCGTTTCCCGGTATCAATTTACCCCTGATCTATGCGCAGAGCAGCGAGGAGGATCTATTACCTTTCAGAGCCTATAAATATGCAGTAAGATACAACGAACTCTCAGCCGACATGCGCGAGCAACCCGATCTCAAGACGGCCAATCTATAGAGTTGATCCCCGATAAATCCTCCTCCAGTAACCCCATCATATAATTCTTGCCGGAGAACCAATCCTCCAACTGATTTGTCTGCGCCAAAGCTCTCATCTGATGATCCATGTCACCGCTCACTCCATTCAGCCCGGCCCGGACGCCTATCATGCCATTCATATGCGCGTCCTCGAAAGGCATGAAGCCCAGCTGGCTGAGATACATGTTGAACTCGTCGCCGGCCGGGCCAACCGGCTCGACGGCCTTGGCCTCAACATACAGCTCGGCAACATTATACAGCACCTGGCACAGCTGGTGGAGCTTCCGCACCGACGAGGAGACTTCGCACGCCGGCTCAAGCGACTTGACGAAGTCGCCCAGACGTCGCATATCCTCCGCATCGGACGTCTCGATAACGAGGCAAAAAATGACAATAAAGGGGATGAAGGGCGCGTATAGGATAGTCCAATGAATATAGACGATGCGCAGCGCCGGGTCATTCATCATATCGATGGCCTCCTGATGACAGCGCATCGACGCCCGCGCAGCATCAATGCACTCGTCAGCGAAGGTTCGACTGCGCGGCCCGTTGGGCGGCAGGGCGCGGTACGTGAGCGCAAGGCTCGAGAGATGCGACACCTCGTCCGCCTTGAGCGTCATGGCGAACATCCTGCCCTCGCCCTCCGTCGCGGACTCGAACTCGCGCAGCAGCGCCACCGTCTCCGCCATCAGACGCCTCTGCTCGCTCGCCAGCACGCCCACCTCCTCCGTCCGCTGCGCCTCCGCCTGTCGCAGCGCTCCCGGCGAGTACAGGCGCTCGTAGATGCGGCCGAGCACGCGCGCGTACTGGATCCAGAGCGTCATCACCTCCTTCCCTGGGTACACGGCCTTGGCGTCGGGTGTCACGTGCGGGAGGGAGATGTCGAAGTCCTGGAGGACAGAGGCGCGTCCGAGACGCAGAGAAAGCGCCTTGTCGAGCATGTAGGCGCACCAGAATAGCAGCGACTTGTCGGCCCGCGTTTGTGGCTGGTCGTCTTTCATCGTGTGGATTTGGTGATAGCCTAGTGTGCGACACACTGTTCAAGAGGTGAGTGAGTTGTGGAATCATCAACGACAACTTTCGGAGAAGGGGTTGGAGTGGAATCTATCTAGATAGGACGTACTGTGTGCAGCCCTCGAGACAAGCACCCAGGCGAATGAGGCCCGGGATTCATCGATACAATAACATGCCTATATTATTGTTCGAATCAGCATCTTAGTCACTTTCCAGTCGAATTGACCATGTGATAAATTTCTGCCTACGGGCGCCGCCAGGCTAGGGAATGCAATGACTTACGCCCATGAGCAAAGCCTCGATGTTCTCGGCCGTGGCAGGCATCATCATATTCAACTGCGCGAGCGCTATTTCAAGATTATTCTGCGCCATTGCCCGACTCTCTTCGTAACGGGCCTTCTTGGTGGCGTCTGTGGCCGTGAGGGATGCCTCGAAAAAGATATGTATGAGACCTGCATTCACGGTGACGAAGTCCGCTTCTGCCACGGAGTCTGTGGCGAAATATAACTGGCGACAGCGGTCGATGAAGTGCTCGTAGTCTATGAATGTGTAGATGATGGCCAGCATGATGGGTACGGGCCCGTCTGAGCGAGGCCAATAGTTAGTCTAGCGTTATTAATATTATATACCGAGGCACACAGCAAGGTGAAGTACGGACTCATAGCAGAGTGGTTTTTGCTTGTGTATAAGAGTAGCGTAGTAGAAAGAGGAGATTGGGATATCTTACGTCTCATCTCGCTCAATTGCTCGACAACAAGTTCCATGGGAGGAAGTGGCAAGTCTCTCAGATTCCATCTCGGGGTCTGTTTACGGCTTCGTGCCTCTGTGTTGTTCGCGGACTCGCCGTCCTTTGAGACGGGATTCGTGAAGCTCGGAGCGGAAGACCACACGCCGGCCGTCGAACGCTGTCGGTGCCGGTTCTGCATGTTAACGATCTGCCGCAACGAGTTCAGCGCCGCATTGAATTTTGGATCAACACTGGCGCCGTCAACGAGCGTAGTATTGCGCACTGCATCTGCCACTGTGATGATATATATCAGTATGGGCGCCATTTTTTTGACCTCAGGCTTCGGAATAAAAGATGTAAATTGTCTGTTGATTTCAACTTGGCATATAATCCATACATAGTTCCCATCTTGTAGTACAACGCCAAGGAATAACCCATGGCGACGATTAAAGGCAGACAACTTACGGAATTCTGAGGCAAATGCAGTATGCGCAGCCAACGATGAATTGCCCTCAAAAGTTCCGGCATCCTCGGGATCAAAGATGGTGCTTGAACCCTCACCATCGCCTCCTTTGTCCGAAGTCAGGGCGCCTCTACTTATATGGCTAGACGGGGTCGGCGACGTCTTAGCAGGACTGGGAGCAAGTACCCGCAATGTTCGGGTCCCCTGGGCACTGTCGTGCTGGGCATTGCCTTGCGCCGCCGGGACATCGACACCAGTGTCCGACTGAGCAGAAACCAGTTGCTGTAGAAGTCTCTCGATCGCTGTTAGACGCTCCTCAATCTGATCTATCTTACGCTCGCTGTGTGGGAGGGAAGGCGAGCGTTAGTTAAGGAGATGGTGCTTGTATTGGTTATTCATGTTACGAGAATGACTGATATCAAGTATAAACGATGGGCGTACGACGCGATCCCGATTCGCGAAGAGATTACGTGGCCGTGACAAGGGGGACACAACAAAGAAAAGCGGCACATACTACTGACTAGAAATCAGAACGCGCTGGCGCGGTTCCTTTGGCTTCTGTCCGGCTCCGGTAGAGCTACAAGAGCGTCTGGCGCTGCGGCAATTGGAACAAGGCGTCTCCTTATCACAGCGGATCTGTCACAAGGGAAAAATAGACCACAGCCGTCAGTCCTCGCTTCATGCGCGCCCAAGAGCACATGCAGGTCCTCCCGCATGAGAAAAAAGGTTGAGTTTGTCTTCACCTTTCTTAGACGACATTGGTCACACTATCTCGGCGTGGATGATCAGCTCGGTTCCAGTTAAGCGACACAGACACGACTTACTGCTCTCCGACTCAAAGCTGGTGGAGACCCGTCATGGCTTTCGGTCATTTCAGCATCCATGTTCAGCTACGTCTGAAAAGCAGTGTACCTAAATGAGAGCGAGTGAGAAAAGCCCTGCTGAATTCTTCGTCGGTAGGTTCGTCTGGCTGGTATAGATGAAGTTGAGTAGGTTGTTGGTGAGATTATCATGAGAAGCGGAAGAAGCTGGGTGAATTACTGTTTGTGTACGTCCGTACGGATCCGTAAGTACCAAAGGTAGAATAGGTAGGTATGCTATTTAGGCACCGACTGTTGTACTTCAGCTTCAGGGGTTGCGCCACTGCGGAATTGCTTAGACAGTGTTGCGAAGTTTCGTAACTCTTTCATAAGAAAGAGACCAAGTTGAACTCAATCTGTTAGCAATTGCTCTAAGCAATAGGTATAGAGACACTAATTCTGTTGCAGGTTTACAAACATGTCAAGTCATGTCTTGTTTAGTACCTAAAGGATGTTTGGTCAATCTTTACTGGCACTGTACCTGACTGAAGCCCACATACAAACATACACAACGGATGAGTACACAATTGTACCTATACTATTGTTGATTATTCCCGCCTCAAGAAGAAGAAAACAAAGAGCGTGACGGTTTTTGAATTAGATAGAAAATTTACTACAAACGTTGGGGTATCATGTGTCTAATCAGGTGAAATCATAAACTAAAAGACTCTCCCTCCCTTCACTGGACTCTTTCAGAACAATGACCATCTCATCGTCAAAACCGACCCAGTTTCGCCGGTCGTCCCATTGATGCTCTGAAAAATACTGTTCCGACGTGCCATAATCCCCGGTAGACTTGCCAGCAGGTTTTACCTCAATACTCCGCCCGTTCGTCCGCCCTTCTAGTTCCCAGACCCGAATTTCCTCGCCGCGACAACTTACACTTACCGCCTTGCCCCGCGCTGTTATTTCGGCATCGCTGATGCCCGATGTGTGGCCCCACAGCCGAATACCGGGAGATATGGACAGCGAAGAGGAATTAGATGTACATAAATGCAGTATCAGCGTATTATCGGGTAACGTTGCAAGTAGATAAGGATGTGTGTAAGAGAGACCGATTGGTCCGTCAGATTGATCATCATCTTCTCCGGATGGTAAAGCGGAGCACGGCTGCCTATTGGGTGATGAAGGGGGCGAGGGGATATGTCGTCGTGACGGCCCGTTGACGGCTAAGGTATAGGCGATCTGCGTTGTTGTGATCTCCGGGTGCGACCTTGACCGGGATTTAACCGGCCGTATATGTAGCTCTTGGATACCTAACGACCATCCCCGTATAGTCGAAAAGGTATATGCTATGGAAGCAATGGTGCTCCCTGTCGTTTTCCTCAGTGATAATGCGAGAGGTGCTCGAGCTGTGTGTGATTTCAGAGAAGTAAGCAGATATGGTGTAAGTTTCGTCTTTGGCTTGTCTCCTGCCCCCCCGGTGACCTCTTCGTTTGAGGGCGACGGTCGTTCGAATGTATATAAAGATATAAGGCTAGACGCAGTGGCCGTCAATACATATGGGTATAAAAACGCTATGTCGATGATCTCGCCGTTGCTCGAGCTTTCGTGTCTATACATCGGTACGATCTTCCTCCGCTGTATGTGCAATCGCCAAGTTCCGAAGCTACCGTCCCCAAATCCTAGAGCGATATCTAGGCTGTCCTGTTGCAGAAGCTTGCCGTCCAGCGCCATACAACAGGGCGATGCGTGACAGTCGCTCTCGTTAAGTTGGGTCTGCGCTAACAGTTGTTTGGTTTTCAAGCCCCACACACGAAGACCGGTGGCCGCATCTGCTGTGACCGCGATCCCATCCAACACCTTGACATGCATTTTTGGCCAATGGCGAATGCGAACATTATCGGATTCACTCCCTAGAGGCAGTTCCTCCACGGCACATTTCCCTCTCGCCCAGTTGTAACGAAGTTTGTATTGTCTTTTCCAGTTGTCTTCTTCTTCTTGGCCCTGTCTTCTGTTTCCACAGTGCATATCTACCCAGCCTCCCTTCTGGCCGTCTGCCCATACTGCCCAACGCGATGAGTAATGTAGCTTCCCATCACGAGCAGAACCGTTGCGGAAGCCAGGGATGCGGAGGGCGCGGGGTAGCACGAAGTGCAAGTAGTATAGGCGCTTCCAAACCTGAGAGTCGCCTGACAAATGATAGAAGCGACCCGAAACCGGAGCGAGGTTCAAGAGGTCGTGAAGCGGGAGAAAGGACAAGATGCGCACGAGGAGCTCGTCTGACAAAGCCGATAATAAATCGGGTGGGTCGGTAAGGCGAGATCTTTTATGTATAGTCGGGGGCGAACAAGTATTGACAACGCGTTTCCTTTTTTCCGGCATGGTATATTCTAGAGTATAGTCCTTCAGATCCGATACTCGTTGCCGCCAGTCAGTCAGATTTCCACTTATATATGCCTCTCTACCTCGGTGAGATTGAAATCATTGTCGCTGTCGAGGTTGGTTGTACAATTACGATTACTTAGGGTATTCGGAGATAGGTTTATTGCGGAGTTAAGAGAGGACCGTTAATTGCATCCCAACAAATCCACATCGACTTACCTATAGGTATTCCGTAATCCGTACTTACGTCTATAGTACTACCTACCTAGGCACTTAACGAAGGTTGGAGACGAAAAAAACGGAGCGCTAAGACAGGTACTGGCCAGTGGGGGTACAGTGTGTATGAGCTTTTCCCACAGTATGATGAACTACCTATACGTACACTACCTAGTAGGGTTGAGGGTTGATTGAGGGTTGAGGGTTGAGGGTTGAGAGTTGAGAGTTGAGAGTTGAGAGTTGACGGTTGAGTGTATTCTAGACCGCCGGCTCCTGCACCCTTGAACTTCTATCACCAGCCAACTTCTCAAGAAGGTAAGGTATCCGTAAGTCTAGACTTTGTTGATTGGCTCCCACCCCTGTGAGTAACTGAATTGTTGTCTTCGAACAGTCAAGGAGATAACAATTGGGCACATTCATTAGGCGTAGCGATTAGGCATACATACCTGGCGATTGGGGTACCGTAGCCGGGCGTGGCGGTTGGGCGTAGTGATTAGACCTCGCCATTGGGCGTAGCGATTGCTTACCTAGGTGGAGTCTGCAAAAGGGCATAACGGATCCGTACCTGACCGGACTTTGAACAATATGGTAGACCCTACGCAGGAGCCTACGGACTACTGCACGGACGGACGTACTAGAAAGGGTATGCACCTCTCGTGACTGACTACCAAGAAGAAGAAGAAGAAGAAGAAGAAGCAAGAAGCAACATACCCCAGCAGTGTACGTCCGTACCTCAGGTTATTACTATACGTACGCAGTAGGGTAACGTACGAACCGGATTCCGTGTTGAACGACTACCTACGGATCCGTACTTCCTACTTACTTCCTACCTGTGTGTTCTTCTATCCAAGTACAATGACTACCCTAGATACCCTTTTCTCGATGGCTTCCCTCTCGTAGATTAAGCCCTATTAAATACTTACTAACTATGGACCTACCTATCCACTAGGTAGAAGAGGTTGTTGTCGAGACAGTCAAGGTTGTGTAGTATAGTGTAGGTACCTTCTTGTATTTGCAGCAGATAACGGGCAGTACTAGTAATGTCTATCATACATAATTATGTACGTAGTTCAAAATCCGGTCAGGTATGCCGAGGAGGGTACTACTAATGTGATTGGTCATATTCATGTAAGTGCATACGGACGCAGGTGCATAGGCAAAACCACCAAAAATTATATTATGGTTTGTTGTCGTCACCACTATTGAGGAGGTTGGGGTATGTTATGAAATTTGTACCTATTCTTTTGTCTTTATATAGGCCGTATTTTTTTCCCAACATTTTTTTTTCCTTCCTATTTTTCAGTTCTACACCAATCTCTATCCTCAACCTCGTCGTCGTTGTCGCTCTGTCAACTCCCGTCGTTGTTGTCGTGTCAAGTCCTGTCATTGTCGTCTCGTCAATTCCCATTGTTGTCCTATCGTCAACTTTAACCTGATTGTTTTCACCAACCGAATCTACATTGCTGTCTTCTTACGTATGCCCAAAACAACAACGGTAACTTCTACCACGACTATCACCACCGCAAATACCATTACAACTACAACCATAACGCGTACGACTATTTCACCTTCCGTTAACTCTACAACTACCGGGGTTTTTCTTTCACCTACCCGTCAAGGTCCGGATATTCTATTTCCGATTGCTTTCTAATTTACTTATACTAATATAGTATCCGATCCTCTCATTTAGGCACACCATCTCGCGTATCTTTATCTCAAAGTAAGTCGATTTTCTACTTTTTATTTTTTATGTTAAAAATTAACATTGTTCTAGGTACTTTGTCCCGTCCAGTTTCATCAGAAGCAACCTCCATATCCGTACCAAACGTCAGACCTGAACCAAACAACATTATAAACGAACCCAAGGCTACATTGGATTCAATTACCTCCGAGTCAATATCCGACTCGCCGTCTACTCGTGTACCTTTGTCTTCCAACTCACGTGTATCTCGAATTCCTCTTCCTCTTTCGCGTTCATCTACACCAACACCTTTGTGCAATCAACCGACAAGACCTATATCACCATACGAACGACCACCAGCTCCTACGCCTCCTTTCAAACGCAATGTCAACACAGTCCATTTCTTCGTCAATCCCGCCCACAATTCTACATCCACGTAAACGTCAACGTACGGAACGTACCGACTCAGATGCGTCAATACTAATTTCACATTCTACACCCCTGGTGGCCGCTTCGTTCCGACCTACCAAGATTTTCCGTCCGTCGACACCACCACGTCCATCGACACCACCACATTCCCCGACACTATCCTGTCGCACTGCGTCATCGCGTTTTTCTACACCATCGCCTCGTTCAGCATCATCACGACATTCTAGACTGTCGCGCAATTCCGCATCATCACGTTCCTCTATCTCATCTTCTCGTCCACCTTCTATCTCAACGCCTATTACCATGGCGCCTACTGAGGAGCATACTCCTACAGAGGAGTATCCGCCTACTGAGGAGCATTTGCATGCTGCTCGACCGATTGTAACCCGACCAACAACCTACTATCTCAATACATCTGTCCGTTGCAAGATGTCCTTTGGTTCGAACACTCCAGCCGCCCCTACAGCTTCAGCACCCAACCATAGTTTTTCTGTTTGCCCATCTGTTTCCATCAACGCTAACTTCACCATCCGCAAGAAAATCGTTACTATCAACTCACATGTCACATTTTGGTCCCGTATCTCCTTTCATACTACCCTGACCTTCGGGTTAGATGCTGTATAATAGAAAATATGTACTTTATAGATTCCTAGAATGTAGTCACTATTTTGGTAGTATTCCTATTGGTCCATCACCTTGTTAGATCTTTACTTGGAAGCTTTTGACTCCAGTCACCTAACCCACCCATTCTACGGATCCGTACGGACGTACCTACATCTGTATAAGCACTTTGTGACTAATCGATGCTAGCATAATGTAGCGTGTTGAAACGGTTTGTTTTTGTCTCCAGCCTTCGTACGGACGTACCTGTAGTTAAATTATACATACTATATACATTATGTACGTTATATACACTATATGCAGTAAGTAAATAAATAATCGCCTTGTCCTGTTCCGCGGCTACCGGCGAGATATCGAAGCACCGGATTCGATCCAAGATGGCCTTCGGACATTAGTCCAATTCGAAATTCCCATCCATACGGATCCGTACATATTTGCAAATGCTCTACGGACGTACTACACTCTACAGTCAGCCCTGAACTACTGCCTACCTAGGTAAGCTGCCTGAATAGGAGATTACAAATCCGGTTGAAAGCATCCTACCAACCTCGGTTCTAAGTAGTAGTGTGGCTCGTTCACATTACCTAGTGTTGGACCGCTTCCTTCTTGTCGGGCAATGCAGGTCATGCGGGTACTTCCAGAGTTCCAGGCCCTTCAAGCTTCGCACATCTCTCCACTCATCTCCTAGACACCTCCCGTATGCTCCGGGCTTAAGTAGGTATTAATGCGTTGTTTACCTCGAGGAAATGCTCTGCTCATGGTTTCTTCTCATGGTTACTGCTCACGGTTTCTTACCTCCTAACGACTTCTAGGTGTGTTCACTGACTCCTTCAGCATGCCTATCTTCAAGAGCTCACAACCCGATGTCTCGTGTAAGTCGACTATCAACACATTAGGCTTCACGCACATAGACATCACCATGCTAAACTTATATCAGGGCCCAGGGATGTCACAATATGGGAATGCCTGTTTGAGAAGGGCTCGGAGCATTCTCCCTTGAATAAGTACCCAGAGCAGCAACTTGCCGGCTACATGGATGCTGTGACAAAGGAGAGAGTGTCATGGAAACAAGTCAAGGAGGCCGCAACTTACATCTCAACCGCATTGGTCAGGGAGCATGGTTTGAAGGCGGGAGACACGGTGTCGTTATTCAGTCGGAATACGATATGGTATCCCGTGATGCTGTTCGCGTCTATGCGCGTTGGTATGCACACTTTTCTGAGATCTAGAAGGAGATCAACGACCTAATGCGTGAATAGGCGCCGTGGTATCCGGAGCATCACCGGCTTACAATGTCGAAGAGATGACGTATGCGCTTCGCACGGCCAATGCCAAATTCCTCGCGACACACCCAGCGTCCATTAGCGTTGCCACCCAGGCCGCAAGCAATGTCGGAATCCCTAAGAAAAACATATTTCTGCTCGAGGGCCACCTCGAAGGATATACCACAGTGAAGGAGCTCATCAGCAGAGGCAAAAGCTACATGGATTACAACCAAGTCCCTCACGCCAAGTTGCCGCCAGGCAAGACGAATAAAGATGTTTGCGCACTCCTCAGCTTCTCGTCCGGCACGACCGGATTACCCAAAGCCGTGAGTCTCGCGCAAATGTAGAAGAGGGGCCTATCTAATCACTCACTCGCAGGTTATGATTGCGCATTCAAATGTAATCGCACAGATACTGCAGGTCGCCCCCATCATACCAGCAGATCACAAGAAAAGCCTGAGTGTGTTGCCCATGTTCCACATCATGGGCCTCATCCATAATCTTCACATGCCCCTGATTCTCAACGCCGAGGTCATCATGCTACCTGCGTTTAGCATGGAGTCGATGCTCGCGACGATAGTCGAATACCAGATTAAAGACCTCTTTCTCGTACCACCTATCCTCCTTCGCCTGGTCCGCGATCCCATCGTCAAACGATACGACCTTAGCTGCGTGAAGCGTATCACAAGCGGCGCGGCACCAATGTCCGATGAGCTCGTTCAGCTTTTGAAAGAGAAGTTCCCGGGCAGCGGTTTCAAACAAGGTTACGGCATGACCGAGACCTCATCCTGCATCGCGACACACCCACCTTGGGCCTTGGACTACCGTTATGCCAAGACAGTCGGTACAATAATCGCGAGCACAGAAGTCAAGCTGCTGAAAGAAGATGGGACGGAGGCAGGCGTGGGTGAGCCGGGGGAGATCCTAGCAAGGGGCCCACAGATAGTTATGGGATACTTGAATAACGAGAAGGCGACGCGCGAAAGCTTCGATGCCGATGGCTTTCTGCGTACGGGCGACCAGGGGATAATTGACAGCGAGGGCTTCCTTACCATCACGGACCGGATCAAGGAACTAATCAAGGTCAAGGGTATTGGCATTGCCCCGGCAGAGCTGGAAGACCTCCTACTCGGCCATGCGGCAGTCGAAGACTGCGCTGTGCTGGGGATTCCAGACCACCGTGCGGGCGAACGGCCGAAGGCATATGTTGTGCTCAAACCAGGGTATAAAGCGGATGAGGCCACCGGGCTCGAAATCATCTCTTATGTCGAGAAGAATAAGGTACGAGATAAGTGGGTTAAGGAGGTCGAATTCGTGAAAGAGGTACCTAAGAGCACGAGCGGCAAGATCCTGAGGAATGATTTACGGAAGCGAGCCAAGAGTGGTGTGCGCGATGGCGTTGTGGTCACGGCGAAAGACTCCCAGGCGAAATTGTGATCCGGTGCGCATCATACCATCTACCCACGCGGAAAGGGGTGATATTCTTAGATTTTTTTTCATCTGGTCAGTGGTAAATAATCATGTTACCAATGTAGTTACTTAAACTTGATACTTCTATTATAACATGGGAAAGGCTTCTAGATCATTATCCGTATACGTACAAGATATTTCATCATATATATATATATTTAAATGAAATGATGTGTTCAAAGAGTAAATACGAATTCGGCAACCCTTCCTAAACTCCATCAACCGCATTATGATCTCAATCATCTCCAAGTTCAGGGCGAACATGATAGTCGTCAGCCGGACAGTTAAAAATTTTTTTTGTTTTGGCTTTTTTTTTTGGCCCATTTTGCAATTCCTTCAAACACTATAATGCAGGGCAGCTGGATTCTATCTACAACGGGTATTCTTGTGTGAACTCAGCAGGCTGGTATGTGAGTGTGACGACTCAATACTTGCCACGCCTGAGAATCACAGACCATCACATTTTTATTTCCGCGAAAGCTTCACGCGACCAACAGTGTACTACCATTCCGATATTGAGGCTGAATAACTTAGCAGAGTTTCAGGGGGTACATTTGGGTAATTCAACAACCTATGTAACCTAACAGTCTACACAAGATGATCAAAGATAGAAATGAAAAGTGAGAACTTTTGAAAATGAATAGATTTCACCTCGTCACGTTGGCGCAGGTTATGTAGTATCATGTATCATGACAAGAATGAGTGATCAGCGCCCCTTCATCACTGCCATATGAAAGCGATCTCAATTGTTTGCCGCTTGCAGAATACGGCGGTCATTCCCTGTCCATCATGTAGATACAAGTCCTGTGTAATCCGGAACTTACAGGGCGGAGGTACGATGAACAAGTTTCATCCCGCATCTCAACAGCGCATATAAAGCTCGCCCGATGCCGCCTCCTTCAGCGCGCTCATCTCGGTACAAATTGCATCCAAAAGCGTTTCAAACCGCGATCATGGTGCATAGTTCCGGAGAATGGCCAGTCAGCCTCCCTGACGGCAGAAGATTCAAGGATTTCAAGAAGCTGCCCACTGAACTGCAGCTTCAGGTCTGGGACGAAGCATTCAGACGACCACAGCCTCCTGCCGTTGCCAGTATCGCGGAGATATACCAACAACGCCAGCTTTACGCTCAATGGAAGTATTATGTCTGCCTAGTGCACGCACCATGGACGCATCGCATCACCGGTCAAGAGCTGGAAGGCATTCCATCGGCACGGGAAGCAGTGGAGACACGCCTAAGGCGCAATTATAGACGAGAAAGGTCCGGATCGAGCAGTCATAGAGCTGGTAGTTCGTCTCACTCTGGGCGGGCCGCCGATGACCCAGAACTGTTCGTTGACTACGCTTTCGAGCTTGATCCGAACGAACGACACAGGGGATCGTCGCGATCAAGTCATGTCTATGTGTCAGCTCCGGCTTCACAGCCGTTCATCATCTACGGATACCACGACATTTTCGCATATGGTAGGACATTTGGTTTTCCTTATCTAGAGCCGATGAATCCACCCGATCTCATCTTTCAGATGAGCTCCGTCGTCGTCCCGCTGAGGCAGGCGTACGAGTCGCTCAATTCAGCCAACCAGCTGTTTCATCTAACAAATCCATCATTAGATGCGGTCATGATAGAATTCTGGGGCCCGTTGGGTAAGAGCAGTCGCAGGGATGACCTTCGCTACTGCGTCCTGATCGACCGGTACAGACCGCAGGATGGGCCGCCCCAGAAGCCACTGGTTGAAGTCGACGCATACGCCACGGGCTTCGATCCCCAAACAATGATGAAGATGCAAGCCATGCATCAAATACTGGACGATTGGGATAACAGGTACGAACAACTCATGAGGGCTGGTCTCTGGAATAGGAACGTACGGCCGATGGAGAAGTGGAATCGGTGTTTCGTCCGTTTCGCGGACGCATAGTTCCCTCCCCTACGTGATGAGGTCCTGGCCCTCTTTCCAAAATATTGGTGACATACGAAGGCCTCGCTCGTACACGACGGGAGCAGGGTCGCAGGAAGAATGGTGGATTCGTTGAATCGTAGGCAATAGGAGTGGAGATTTCATTCGTTAGAATAGATCTTTGATAGGCACCTCGCGCATGCCCTGCTCGATGGGCTGAGCTATAAAGATGAGTATTTCATCCCATCTCCGTCATTCCCAAAGCGTCTTCCTGCCAGCACCGCTCGGTCTCTGCTTCATTGCAGAACGCGTGATTGCGCATATGGACGTCAGGTCTGCTTCATTGTGTTGCGCAAGTTCCGCCTGTTCATTTCACTCACCTACTGAAGCGAGACGTGTGAGTTGTAGGTAAAGGAGGGAAAACCCATGACATGACCTAAGCGACCAGGAGACTCAACACAGAAACGCTTCCAGGCCGGTAAGTTTTGGTAGCAAGTATTTCTTTATCTCATCAAACTGTGAAAAGAAAAAAAGTAGTCCGGGGGGGGGGGGGGAATGAAGGGAGAAATGAACAACTGCATGCAGATGCTTCAAATTCTTACCAGGGAAATATTTAACTCTTGTTAAGTAAGCCCCACGCACAAAATTGGTATGCAAAGCTCTCTCTCTCTCTCCCCCTCTCTCCCTCACATTTTTTTCTTCAATCACCAGACCCAGCGCAAAGAAGGAAGAAACCATGCATCAAATAAAAGGTATCAATCAATCAATTAGATAATTAAATAATTAATCAAAGCACTCCTGAACAAACCAAAAAAGAAAAAGATATTATCTCTCACAGAGAGTGAAAAAGAAGGTTCTGACAAGAGTGGGATTCGAACCCACGCGGGTTGCCCCAGTAGAATGTTGCCTGGTGTTCAGGTAAGGATTTTAACCACCCTTGAGTCTACCGCCTTAACCGCTCGGCCATCTTGCCTTGATGCTGTGATGTCTTCCACTCAATTCATCGCTATCCATATACCAGCCGCTTCATTCACATCATGACATTCCATCGTATCGTCGGTATTATTGTACTCAAAAGTGCGGTTGGCTGCGCGATTAACAATTTGAAGCGGTAACAACAATAACCGAATAACACACAAATAGCCCAGTAATTAATTGCTCTGGTTATCCATCACCCAAATCACCAGGGTGTCATCGAACAGAACATGCTGCAGCGCCGCACCATCGTCAACCGCACCATTTCGAATGACAGACAGACAGACAGACATCAGATCAATGCCAACAACTTCCGCTCAAACTCACTCACTGGAGCCTATTACCTAGGTGCTTGCTGCATATAAACGTCACGCCTCATTCATTCTCATAGCCCCAAGTAAGCGGCAATAAACGCAAAACATTCATAAATTCACAAAGCAGCGCGCGGCAGCAAGATAGCGATCAGAAGTTGAGCAAGCAGATAAGTTGGCGATCACGATCACGATCACGATCCCGATACTGATAGATAGCAGAAGCACGTGCGAATACCTACTGTAAATACTGACATCAGACTGTGCATGGGTACAAGTAGGTACATACCTACTACTACGACTGTCATTTTATTATAAGTTAAGAGGAATGGGGCCGCGGGAGCAGCCTGCCGCACCGTACAGGATCCGTAATGCACGAATCGATCCGTCGCGAGGGCTGCATTCCGAACTCCACACGATAGGTACCGAACTGCAGGTGTGGGCGGATTTGCCAAGCATGGCCTTATTGAATAAAGTGTGGACAGGCATTACATACTGAACAAGACAGAGAGAGGCACGAGGGACGGGCGCAAACGCGGGCGCAGATTATGTCGAATGTCAACGCCTCTCTGGGGTTCTCTTTAATTACGATAGCAGTCCATACAAGTCTAGGCGAATCCAGCCGTGTCCTCCCTTCCTCTTTGTTATTCTCTTAATCCTCCGCAGTTGTCTCTGCCTTTTTCTCGCAAAGCCAGCTGCGGGATAGACTAGTCCGATTGCCCCCTCGACGTCGCCCCCGAACAATGCACTTCCGGATCACTCCTTCCAGTCCGGGGGCCCAGGTCGCACGTGACGCCACCTTTTTTAACGAGGCCTACCCAGGTGAGCAATCCGGCTGGCAAGTATGGAGTGCTAATATCATGTCCTCTCACTCTTGAAAGACGATGGGAATCTCGCAGAAGGGATCAAATGTGCTCGAAATGTAACTTCTAGAATGACAAATGTATGCCGGTGAGATCCACAATCAAAAAAAAAAAAGAAGCGCGTGTGCCATGCTGCTGAGATGGTAGATATCCAGTATCCCTGGTCCTACAAGAGAAATCAATTTCGAGCCAAAAGCCCCAATATATTAGCGCGAAGGTAACCAGCCTTGTGACTCGGCAATAAACAGAGTCGAATTAAAATCACTGCACAGTTAGCGTGTCGGGCTTTCGATTATTCTTCCAGAAATCGATGGCGGCAACGACATCATGACCAGCTTCATCCTCATATGCAAATAAGATCTATCAAAGTTAGTATCCAAGTCGATCATTCACTGAAGTTTGGATTTTACCTCGTGTGTGCTACTATGCAGCATTCTAATGTTCTTATGGGGAACAATATGTATAGCACCGTTTTCAATATTCCTTAGCTCGATGAAATTTGGCTCAAACGCAAGAATCCAAGGATAAGAGAGCGCAAAAGCTTGCGGTGTTCCCTCCCAATCAATTCGCCATTCCGGCCTTGCCCTCCAGCCATTTCGGTTGACAAAGAAGGAGAAGTCCGTATAGTTCAGAAGGAACTCGCCGTTGAGCCGCTCGATATGGATTGGCTTGACACCTTCTTTCCTAGCAACAAAATCAAGTGATGTATCAGCCTGATCAAGTAGCGATTGCGTTTCCAGCGTCTCCAGCGAGACGACCTCGAAACCTCTAGCACACGCAACACAAAGCTTGCTCTTGAGGAAGTGAACGGATGACGATTCGGTCGGGATGTAGAACTCCTTGAACGCCTTAAGTTCATCTTGTCCAGCATTGAACATCTTGCCGAATCCCTTTTGCTTCTTGCCCTTGCTCATAGAGTCATTAGGTTCGTACACCTTGATCGTGGTCGAGAGCGCGCTCGATTTGACGCAACAAACCAAATGTCTTCCCAAGCAGATTCCTGTCTTGAAAAAGTTGCAATTGCTCTGTATCTTCTTCGGGCGTTTTCCTAAGGCTGGCTCGTTCGGATCTAGTGCGGCGAGGGGGTAAGATTGGAGTGATTTATTAGAGAGAACCAGCAAAAGGCCATATTCTTCCAGCACATCCACTTGAGTGACATGTTGTGCTTCAATGACGCGTCTAGGCTGAGTATCCTTGGCTTTCCGGTCTGAGACGTAGATGCCGTGATCAGTGCCGAATATCAGCTTGCGGCCACCATCTAAATCAACATTAGCGAATGAAGTTCAAGTTAAATCTCGTAATCCTTACCGCATGGTGTGACAGCATTTACGGTGTTGCCAACTTGGAAGAAGTCTTGGGACAGAGTGTTGACGTTGAAGAAACTAGCTCGTGCCCGAAGTCGTTGTTGAGCAGTATCGATGTACTCAAGCCACTTCTGTCTAGCGCTTTGGTTCGAAGCATAAACCACTTGCTCGTAATAATTCCTACCAAGATGACGGAAAGTTATGGGCCAACCCTCCGATGTCTTCTTGTCGGCGTTGCCTGTGCGGAAAGGCAGGTTTGACGATGTCCGTTTTACACCAGTTTGAGGGATAACTTCATCCATCTCTTTAATGGACAACAGCTCCAAGGGTATAGGCTACAGAGATTGGGCAGTTAGTCGTAAGCTCGAGAGAAGGGTGAATAGCGAGTGTGACATACCCTTCGATACGCCTTCACTTCCTCCGTCTTGCCTACTTGTTTGATCCTCACAAGTAAAACGGCGTGGTCGAATAAGAAGGCTGTTATATCAGTGGGGTCCGTCGCTGTCTTCTTAAATTGGGTTTTGAAAACCAGTTCGCGCCCATCTTCCGTTAGTTTCAAGTCAACACGGTCAGCGGGACGGAATTTGAGCTGTTCGTGTAGACGACGAAGGTTAAATCGATTCTCGGCTTTTCCAGACTCGGCATTGACCCGACTCAGAAGATCCCTGATCATTTGCAAGACTTTGGGAATATCTTCCTTATCTGGGTTTCCATCCTCAGTATACTTCAAAACGTTTTCCAGCAGCAGAGGGTAACGCGCAAGTCTGGTAGTAGGTTTCGTCAGATAACCGTTTAGTTCCAACTTTCTTGACTCCTTCCTCCTCTCAATCTCGTCAACAAATTTGGAGAAATACGCGTTGCTGGACCGTTCATTTTCAAATGCGAACTTGGCCTCCAATTGCTTCGAACCATACATAATGAAAGGCTCAAACTGAGGCACAATTTCCAGAAAAATATCACCGAGGTTTTTGACAATAGGATTCCTCTGTTGCCGCTCCGTCAACGCCCTAGCAAACCTAGAGCTTACTGCGTGAATGCTCGGATGATCAATAACATTGCTGAAGATATTTTGAACAACACGCTCTCTCTTCGGTGCTGGAATGGGCGACCCCTTTGATCGAAGAGGTAAGATCCAGAAGTCTCGGAGATACTCTAAATCTTTTACGAAATCTCTTTCAGTGTAGCATATTTCAGAGATGACTTCCTGTCGTTTCTTTTCCTTGTCGGTAACGCTCTCAGCAATCTCCTTGGGAACGGTATTAATCCATAACTTTTGTTCATCAGTCTGATCGGCATCATCATTGAGGATGGCATCCTGATCCTTCTTCAGACCGACTTGTGGCTTGAGGTTGAGACGAGCAACCTGTTCTAATCTTCGCGGACAAGCAATGGAGTAACACAACTGGTCTTTCGTACAGGTGGGCGAATAACATTCTGACAACAGAACAAATACACCGTTCACAGGAGGTTTATCTTCCGGCTCGTCCATTAGTGTTTCTCTAAACTGATACATCTCCGATCCGGAGTCCCGTAGTCTGTGTTCGTACGTGACATCGTGGAAGAATTTTTGTGCATCAAGCGCCCGACCTAATAATAGGGCCAAGTTCCTGTCCGTAGTCCTGATGATATATGACAGCACATCGACAGCTTCTGAACCGCTGAAAGCATTCTTATAGGTCAATTCGTTTTTCGTCCGTTCTCCAATCATTATCTTGCGGCGAAAACATTCAGCAACTCGAGACAGTAGTGCCGGGTAAACAATGGGTGATCGGATCTTTGCAGTTGGCGGTCGTTCACCATCCATCGACCTCGAATTGGATGTGCGATGAGAGAGCAGCTGCCTAGCTTGCTCAGAGGTATCAGGTGCGATTGTGCTAGCAATTGATAAAGTACGATTATGGTCGTGGATGGTGCCGACTGTACTGGAGGAAGCCATGCTCATTGTCCTTGTAGCACTGCCTGGAGTAGCGCCATACCCACCATAGCCATTTATCTGTATGTTCGCCTGGGGCGGCATCTCGTTTGAAGGGGCCCTCATCCTGTTTGGAATAATGCGGCCGCTCATTGTCTGATGCGCATCACGCTCAGGAGGGTAACCTGTCATGGACATAGACCTGTCATCATAGCGTTCGGGCACAACTCGACCCTGCGCCGTAGTTCGTGACATAGCGTTGGGAATCTGGTGAGATGCCTGCCGAAAGCCTTGCTGAGGTGGTTGATAGGGACTTGACGGTGTTTGATACATCGGCTGGCGTGGGGCAGATGCAAGAGATTGGGAGCGATAGGGGTCATCTCGAAGAGCCGGTCCTGGTGGAGGGCCATCCTGATAAAATCGGGGCGTAGGATTTCGGGGAGGATAGTTTGGTTGCGGCGGCGGAGGTCCTCTCGAATCGTACCGAGGCTGACCCTGAGGCGGTGGTCCAGGATAGGGCCTTTGGTTTGGAGCTGGTGCTTGCCGACCATATGCATCCGCTCGTATGGGCGGGGGGTATCCTCCCGAAGGATTCCTTTGATTTTGATAATACCCATTGGCGATACTCGAATCCATGGTCCGTGTTCGAGAGGACGGGACCTCGTCATAGCCACCCAGGCGTTGGGGTTGGGGTTGGGGCCTTGAGGGGCCCCCGCGCTGCTGCTGCTGCTGCTGCATGTCGAGCGGTCTACTGGTCATGGAGGACATGGTGTGTGTTCTCTCGCTCTGCAGATGCATATTGTTCGGAGGGGGCAAGGCTGCGGTTCCCGTACGGCCAGGGGGAGGGTGAGCTCCGAATATGTTTGAAAAGGCGGCATCTCGTTGGTTGCCAGACGGTGGGCCGTATCGGCGTTGATCGTACTGATATTCAGCCATGATGCCGTCCTGCTGTAAAAGTCGGTGCGGTAGTTAGCGATATAACTTCGGTGTGGACGTAAATATGGAGTCGGGAGGTGTCATATCAGATCTGGGGGGGGGGACAACATATCGTCGCACAGCACGGGATAATACACGCCATCCGAGGCTGAGGAATGGATGCACAGAGGGATGGATGGAAAAAAAAAGAAAACAACAGCTGGCTCTTCGACTTACTCGTGCTAAGCCTAGGCGGCCGCAAGCCTAGACGGAAATCGACGGTTCTGATCGATATAGGAGACGCAGGCAATGAGCAGGACGTATAGCGACAAAAAGAGGCTGCCGTCGTCGAGGCGCACAATGTCGAGAGATGAGAATTGTGGCGACGGCTGAGGCGAAGGGTGAAAAATGGCGATGCGAGAGCAAAAGATCGATTCCCCCTTGTCTTGCGTCGTCAGGTCTTTTTTCGCTACGTATTGTCCCAGAGTCCCCCCCAGACCTCCAATTCTTCTTCGGGCTATAATGGGCAACAACCTGACTGGCTGATCTCCCGGAATTGCCGACCAAGCCAGCTGCGAGAGAGAAGAACAACAAATGTCAATGACCTAGGAATGGCAGATAGATATGTGGTGTGCAGGCCGGGAAACAGAAACAGAAAACAAAAAGTTGACAGTGTTGTTGTTGTTGTTGGAAGGGGTGCTATCAACGGTGTTGGTTTCCATGGGCAGGATGGATTAGGTAGGTAGGGTGGATGGATTGCAGCAGCAGCAGCAGCAGCAGCAGCAGCGTACCTAAGGCGGTACGTAAGTACGTACCTTTCGCAGGAGGTACTTACGGACTTGCTTTGCACTTGCAGGAGGTACGAAGTACCTCGTAGAAGATGCATGGGTTCCATGGCCAGGATGGGTCTAGCGCGCATGTCCCCTACTGATCCAGGCCCTGGAGCTTAAACCGACGGTCGCTAAAAAGGGTCATGTTTGGAGTTATCGGTCGGTAGAATTCCACCGCGAGAAACGTACAGGGGCTTCGAGTCAGGCTGAATAGGGGGGTGATGCTCAGGCTTCGATACTGCCATAGATAGTGTGCGGATAGGCTGTTCAGGCACCTAACACGTTAATATTAGGCGTGTACGGACCCGTACCCCTTTGGTAATCTTTAGCGCCGTGACTGTTCTTTTTAACCGCAATGTGCCTCATTTGTCATTCCGCGTGCTGCAGTAAAATTGTCAGCCAGCAATGGGTATTGCCGTATCTTCTTCTCTGCTCATACGTCCGTACTCATACTGCGTAAAGTCGCAGAGAAGATAAGCTTGGCGGCAAAGATCCCTTTTGCATACCGGTTTATAAAGTAGGTATGCCCGGTGTTTTTTTTTTGATAGGGTATACCTAACGGATCCGTACCTCCCGCCTGCATCCATACATACAAGTTAAAGTGTCGAGTCATCTCCACCAAAAATTCAATTTACAAAACCCCTCGTCTTGAATTTGCCCATATATAAAGTTGCACTTAGTTATCCCCCAGGTATTTCCGGCCTAATAAATATCTACCTATACCTTAAGGTACCATACAACTTCTCGCTCAACTCTTGACTGTCAAAATACCTAGGTAGGTCTCCAACATGCTACCTAATAAAGCTCAATCAGACGCGCCCAGCTACCTACCTAAGGTAGTATGTATTGAGGAGTCCAGTCAGGGCCACCACCAAATGGTTCAATGATAATAGGAATGACAACCCACGTGTCTCCCGACAGATAAAAACTAGATATCGTCAAGCTTGCTACCCTATACCCATCTTCTCGCCAGAACATTCGATCTTATTGTACGGACGTATCTACCTACCTATTACTAGCTAGCTATGCAAGCTCTACGGACGTAAAAAACTCCTACATTTCTCTCTAGCTCTGCACCTACGGAATACCTACTAATTATACTAGCCATGAGACCTACCTATGTACTTGCTTCGTACATATCCCATCATAAGACAAAGTCAGACAAGTATCGTCAGAGCTTCTCAAGCCGAGATGATTCATGGTAGATCTTACCTAGGTAGTTGATATGTTATTATGTTTATTGCACCTTGGCCAAACAGATGTGAAATACGGACGTACCTAGATCCGTATACGAAGTACCTACTCGTGACCTACATCCCATTTGCTTATGTAATACTATGTCACGTGAGCGAGCTACCTTCTTATTACTTGCCCCCTGCAAAGCAGGAAGGCCAGCCAGTCACCTACGACGTCGGTATAAGCTAGGTCGACATCACAATCCATCCGGCGAAGAACAAGACCTCAACAACCAAAAATCCGTGTATTGAACTTCGTCCCCCCCACGGCTGGTCACCGACGGTCAACGACGACAAATACGAACCCTCTTATATCCCGAGCTCTATATCAGGCCGCAGCAGGAAATGGAATCAGAGCTCGCGCCCAAGTTCGCGCCTTTCATAGGCATGGTAAGGCCCCTCGACCGTGCGCGCGTATCCGGTAATTGGGGACGATGCGCTGATGAAACTTTCTTTCATAGGGCGGCATAGCTGCCGCCATGATCTTCGGCAGTACGCAGTGCCCCTCCCCTCTCCACCAACGCACTGCACCGCACCGCACCGCACCGCACCCCCACCATCTCTACGGCCGAATAGCTAAGATGAATCCACAGGCATTGGAGCCGCGTACGGGACCGCCAAGTCCGGAATAGGTATTGCGGGCGTGGGAACGTTTCGGCCGGATCTGATCATGAAGGTTCGTCGGACGTCTTCCCCAACGACATGAAAAGGAATCCCAGCCGCTAATACGGGAGCATAGTGTCTAATCCCCGTCGTCATGTCCGGTATCATCGCTGTCTACTCGCTCGTCATCGCCGTGCTGATCGCAGAGGACATGCGGCCGCCCAATAAGAACGAGGGAAGCGCGTACAGTTTGTTCAAGTACGTTGGTCTTATTCCACCTGCGTGAATACATATATGACTACATATTATCCCCAACATCGATCACCTTTCAGCGCTAATACATCGCAGCGGTTTCATGCACCTAGGATGCGGCATCGCGGTCGGCATGACGGGTCTTGCCGCCGGTTATTGCATCGGCGTCGTAGGCGACAAGGGCGTGCGCGCATACATGGAGCAGTCTAGGGTCTTCGTCGGCATGGTTCTTATTCTGATTTTCGGCGAAGTGCTCGGTCTCTACGGGTACGAACCCTCTCCCATTCGAGCTCCCTTTTTTTTTCGTCACTAATCGCTACCACAGTCTCATCGTCGCGCTCATCCTCAATACGAAGAGCAGGGGCTAAACGCAACCCGTCACGTTGGATCTTTTGTTTTCCTACCATGTGCATTATAAAGAAAGGAGAGGCAGAGAGGAAGAGGAGGAGGAAGAAGCGCAATTCGTAAGTTTGGGCCAGAATGATTAAAGGTATGATTGGTGTGGCGAGAAGAATTGTTATCAACACCCTATAGCTGCTACTACTGCATTGTCCATGGCGTTGCACGTGTCCATTATAGAAATCCAAACTCAAGCAAGGACTGATCATGGGGCGGCACTGATTGATAAGAGAAGCCCGTTCATTCTCGTCGTCTGTCCGCGCGACAACGCGTTCTCCCCCCAAATCAAGTCCTAATAATATCATAACCAATCTATCCCTTGGATAGAAATAAATCCCCATCTCAAAAGAATTGAAGAGACAGACTTCCTCGATTATTTCCCTTTGCTACCTACCTAACCTAACGTAAGATAGATAAAACAAACAGACCCCAATCAAGGTTTTGCGAGTTTTTTTTTTTTTCCTTTTTTTTTCGTCTCATTCTCATGCTCGGCAGGCCTTATCCCTGCGCATTCAGCGTAAACGTGATGTCATCAAAGCTTTGCCTTTCCTTCCCTTTCCCTCCCATTCCTTCATCTCATGGCTTTTTTTTTTTCCCCAATCTAGGTAGATGGAATGATCATTCCCCAAATGCAACAGAAAACATAAAAACGCCAGATCCCAAATAAGCCACCCAATGCTTTAAAGGAACCCCCCCCCCCCCGCCCCAAAAAAAAAAGGGAGAGAGAAAAGAGGAGAGAAAAGTAATGAACGGCGGGGGAGAGGGGGATGGGGAATGTCGAAACTTTAAAAATGCCGAGGTTATGCGGGTTTTCGTGTCACGGGCGCGCGTTTTTTTTTACCTTCCTCCCCCTGGGCCGTTTCATCGGCCGAAGCGACGCGCCAGTTTCCGGCGCGCGCTCTCGCGGTCGGGATTTGTGCGCAGGGCGCTCGAGCTGCGCTCGCGTTGCTGTGCGTCTCGCATCTGGGCTGGGGATCGAAGAGCGCGCGGTTGATGTTAGTGTGGGTCTCTTTTGTGATTTTGCAGGGGTTGAGGAGGAGCGTTATGAACGGGATGTAAACACAAACACAAACATAAACAACGCGAAAAAAAGGAGGAAGGGAAAGGAGAGAAAAGGAGAGGGGAGGGCAGGGAGGTGACAGATTTAGCTTTTTCGAGTGGACATACCAAGCCATGAGTCCCACCGCTGATCTTCTAGAACGAGGACATCCTCCCCGTGGCAGCGCGCAAGCCTCGCGTTGCGGGCTCGCGCGGCCTCTTCCTCGCCGACGAGATAAGGGTCCTCGAGAGGTCGAACGCGGCCGCCGTCCGCCCCGCTAGCATATGGGTCAGCCGCATGGATGCGATTCAGCACTGATCGCAGTGCGCCTTCTAGAGAAGATGAGGACGACAACGCACCGGCAGATGCGGAGGCGGCTGCCACGCGCCGGTTGGCGACGCTTTGATAGTGTCGGGCCTGTGGGTTATTACCCCCTATTGAAGACCAGGGCGGGATCTGAAACTGAGAAAGGGATGGGGTAGAGGAGTTGGTGGGTCGACGCGGGATAGGAGGGAGCCCAGCACCCGGTGCGAAACTCCCTCGCGGCTCAGACATGGGCGGCACCATAGGGGAAAACCGCCTCGGTGCCGTGGAGGGCCGTGCCGATGAGACAGCCGCAGACGGGGTTGCCCGAGGCGTGTAAGGCGGAACCGCCTCGTTAGGTGGCAGCGTATGATAGGATGGCGCATCCGAGACTTACAAACTCGTTAGCTATATGGTTGTAAGTGAGCAAAGGTAGGAGGGTATCTCACCATACGAGGGCGCAGCAGAGCGAATAGAGGCTGTCTCAAAATCATCAGCACTGAGGCGTGGGATGATGGGCGCAGAGCGGATAGCCATTTCAGTAGCCATGGTGAGTGGTAAGTGGTAAGTGGTAAGTGGTCGTTGACAATATTTAATGCTTTTTGTATGCAAGATCCTCTTTTGTCGTCTCAGGACGTAGGAAGTTTGGTAGTTTGAAGGAATAAGATTAGATCCTGATGCTAGGCAAATCAGAATATCTAAAGAAATGAAAATCCCCCTCCCCCTCGTGGGTGAGACAGTCGTGAATGGCGTCACGAGCAATGACTGGGACGTAATGAGTGTGTACAGATTCAGTCCTGGCGGCTATTATTAACAATCCACATGATGTAAATATGACTATGAGTTCGAGGCTATCCATAGCACATGCAGAGGAAATTCAACTTACCAGTAACCACAGATTGACCCAAACTTAGTCTGCCTTGGGCCAAAGTCTGTTCAGCGGGAACTGGGAAGTCCAATCGACGGGTCGCTTTCGAGTAGCTATGTTACAAGAGGTTGTCCAGATAATAATAATAATAATAATTCACAGAAGCCCAGCGATCATCAATAGTAGTCTCTACCTTACGGGTCTGGTGAGCTGCCAAGATGTACGGGATTGGTCAAACTTCTTGGGTGACTGTAGTGTATCGATCTGTGAAATACCCAGATTCAAGCCAGACTGGGTAAATTTACCAATAGAAAAATGAAAGACAAGGATGAAGAAACCCAAGAGAAGCAGAGAATGACGGGTGCTATAGAAGATGGATAAGTTATGCCACGGTGTGAGGAAGGGAATCAGAGTGAGAGAAGAAGACGGGACGAATTACGGATTAAAGAGAACAAGAACTGTGACAGATGGACCGACAGGTATACGTACTGGGCACAAAGTAAGTACCCTACCTACCTACCTACTTACAGACAAGACAAGGCACAAACAGGTACAGCAAGGGCACACAGACGAGCAGGAGTCTTACCAGTGCGAGAACGGAATGGGGCTCTTTTTCTTTCCACCTTACATGAAGGAACAGGAAACAAACCCGAGCCAGCGCATGGTAGGTAGCATAGGTAGGTATAAGCTTCGCCTATTGACCTACCTAACCGACTCGGTGCCAGGTCTTGGCACAGGTATCCATCCATTCATCCATATGTAAGTACGAAGTACGGACCGTATTACTACTTACTAGGTAGATAATGACCAGGCCCGGCTGGACACTACCTATCCAAGGTGGTTGCGGTAGGGTAGGGGAGGCATCTGTTGACTTCGGCTTCCTGCAGCCAAGTGTCAGGGAACTGGGACGAAGAGATATTATCGGAACGATTCCAGCACTGTACATAAGTATGTGTAAGTAAGTAGGTATGATGCCTACGGACGTACTTAGGTGGTATTATGTCGGGACCCGGCTTTCCTCGCAGACGGAAGACGGTAGTTACTTATAAGCAAATAGTAAGTCGACTTATGGCCATCTATCTACGGATCCTTACACTACTAGGTATAGGTAGATGCTCAGTAGTGAGGTAGGTAGGTGAGGAAGGGAAGAAGCGACTTGGAAGGCCAGTAGAAAAAGGCCGCCGCATTGCCCTTGGCCCCTGGTAGGTAAGTAGGTAGTAGGTCCTGTATAGGTAGTGTAAGCAGGTAGTGCTTAAATAGGCAGGTTAATTATACGACATAATCAACAATAGTTGGCGGTATGGTGGGCGTTATTAGTGCAATGCCAACTGGAGGAAGAAGAAGAAGAACAAGAAGAACAAGACGAACGACGGAATTCCCAGGCTGCTTAAGGGTTGACTACTTGGTACCTACATACCTAGTAGGTACCTAACCTACCTAAGGTACCTGAGGAAGTACCTATCCGCCCAGCATGCAAAAGAAAAGCGGGTCAGCGAATCTTGGCCTCCCAGCTCCCTCCTATCGAATGCGGGGTGTTGGTACAGTATGAGGATATCTATAAACACTGTAGATACCTGTTTCTTGCGGTGTGCGTGTCACCACTACCTACTGCGTAAGTGTTGGGACGGAGGCAGATAGTGTACAGTACGAAGCACTATACTGTATACCTAGTTACCTCGGTTCAGCTCGGTATTTCCATTCTTCTTCTTCACTACCTATCAGTACGGAATATTTACGGATTGCTTCGTACGTACGGATCCGTAATGTAATACGTCCGTACCTACTACCTACTGTAAAACAATTCCAAATCAATGATAAGGTGAAATACGCATGTGTGCGAAGCATTTCATACTTTACTTCGTATACGTAACTCTTTATCACCAGGCCACGTTTCACACGACCGATCAATTGGATCTGGGATTTTATTGATTAATGACGTGAGTATTCTCATTATGTACTGTCACGTGCGAATCTTCTCTCGTCTCGACTTGAGGGAAATACACAGTAGGTAACCTTATGAGTTTGGTAGGTTAGGTAAGTCGAATAAGCAGTTCCTGTTGGATCTACCTAAGTATAACCTTAGGTACCTACCTACACACTTTGTACAGTAAGTACACTACGTATAGTGTCAGGTAGATTGTGGCGCAGCTCAAGACCCTTCCGTCAAGGTTTTTTTTTTTTTCTTTTTTTCTTTTTTTCTTCAACGCAGAAAACACCACTGACTACGAAGTAAATACCGGCAGTACTACTTAGGTAACCTACCTATACGTATAGGTACTACCTACCTACCTATCTCTGCCGCCGATGGCCCACACAAATTCATCTGGAGGGAAACAAAACAAGAACTGGACAGGAACCGATAAGTATATAAACAAAAGAAGCGAAGCATCATCAACATCAGACGCAGAACCGAAGCTTCATACAGTACCTACCTACCTACCTACCTACCCAAGTAGGTAGCAGCCCAGCATGCGTGCGGAGAACGACACCGCGCTAACTACATAAGTACCTACCTTCATCTCCTCTAACGTTAGGTATGAAAATCCCCCGGCTGGTGAATCAAGATTGTCTCGGCTTAACGGGGTCGGTGATACCTACCACAATGCGTAACCTCGTAGGCAGGTTGGTAGTTCGTACTACTTACATACCGGTAACGCCCTAACTACCTAAACCATGGAGGGAAGCAAAGTCAATAACCAATCTGGGTATAAACCGTCTAGCGTAGTGTACCTACCTACTTACGTACTTACGTAGGTACGTCAACTCTCCTAAGTAGGTACCTAGTACGGATTACCTATCTGCTGAAAAGAGAAACTCAAGATCAACCGAAAATCAAACAAGCAACTGGACGCCTTTACTTATACCTACGTACGGATGCCCCCCGCATAACACACATAAGACTACAGTAGTAGGTAGTTACTAGTAGATAGCGCATACCCAGGGTATCCAGGTCGCAAGTAGGTACCGTATCAGCACCAAAAAAAAATGCCGCTAGAAACGTGGTAAGACGAGAGGATCCGCTTGAGGCGCTTCCCCACCTTGAGCCTTGGCCCTGGAGCCTTTCACGCCGTGCCGTACGGACGTTACTTCGTAGATAGGTAGGTAGGTAGGTAGGTAGTCCGTAGTGTAGGTACATACATAGATAAGCTCACGAACTTGGCGGGAATAAGTAGGTACTGTAGGAATAGTGCTTACGCTTGATGATGATGGAAGGTCCATGAGCTAGATGCTACCGTTCACGATGGAGGCTGCTCAGCTAGGTATAAGTAGGTTGACTGTGTACAATCCAATACATACATACACTACCTACAGGATACTGATACAAGGTAATAGGTAGTTTCGAAGTATGTATGTAAGACGGCATGGGTTCGTGGAGACAGATTCCATACATAGTCCGTATGAAGAAAATATAACACTACAACAGCGCCCTCAAGAGAGCGGAGAATACCTATTTGAAACCTATGAGGAGTCCATAAGGATCATATATCTTCGAAACGACGACGAGGCATATCCATATTCAACAAGCAATGCTCGCGACCCGTACAACTTCCGGACCACACGGAAGTTAAACACAACAGATTACCTAGGTATCTACCTACCTACGCTCCGTGTCAGCAACGTGTCAGCAACTACACTACCTAATGGAATAGCGGGAACCGTATTAATCTTCTGGATGCTGGATGTTGGAGTGTTCTCTCCTGCACCAACGCCGGCAAGTAAAAGTGCGAAAGTAGACAAAAACACCACAAACACAAATCGAAGGGGCAATAAGAACATGGTGAACACAAGACACGTGAGATTGGCTTATTATATAAACAAGGCCGATGTCAGGGACCCGGCGAACAGAAGTGTCTGACCGAGAATCTCCTGGGTTTCCTCTAGCCGCATGGGACCACTTCACGCAATCCCTCCTCCCGCAGCACCAGTTCCGCGTGGTGAGGTACGACCCGTCCGGTCATGAAAACTCAGATGCGCCCTCGGACCCGTCCCAGACGCTGTTCACGAGTCTTGCGGATGATGTGGCAAGGCAGTTAGTTGTACCATTTGCAGTGGATAAAGGACGACACATGGACTGGCGTCAAGCGTGAGTATTGGAATCAAATGGGGATTGAAACACTACAAAAAAGAACGCATCAATAATCATATGTTATTCTAACTGTACAACCCAACTTATACAAACTAACATCCCATCTGCAACACAATGCTCCGCGAGATGGATCAAAACCATAGCACCTTCTAGCAAAGCTGAATACACCACTCGCAAGCCACAGGCTCCGTCTCGCCCGTCGTGAGACAATCCTGACAGTAGCGGCAGGCACATACATATTCGTCCTAGAAAAACCAGACGTGATGGACCAAATCTGGCGCACACGCGCTCTCATGCACGCGCAGCTGACGCCTGTCTCAATGACGAGACACTCGCCGCGGACCGTTTCAGGCGCGCGGACGGGCCACAACATTGAATGCATGGTGCTTGCCCTCGGTGACCGCGAGTCTGAGATTGTGCGCCAATGTGAGTTGGATTTTGCTGAGATGTTGACGATTGAACAGCGGAAAGGGCGGGGCAAGGGCGGACACATGGGCCCCAACCCGAATGACATGACGGTAGCGAACACTAAGGAGGCGGCACAGGTATTGTTACTGGACGCGCAAGAAGCATTATTGAAAGTGGTTGTTGATATAACGAGTCCCTCATTCGTCTCGTGGCGAGAACATTATGCACGGAGGTGCCCGGAATGCCTGAACTGGTTTTAATTAAGTGGTCGTCAGAGACCCATAAACACATGACTCCTCTCCTGACATCGAATAGACCGCAAACAAGATGCAAAAACCCTCAGATTAGCTCTCTGGTTCTCATCGACAACCATTACTTCACTCCAGCGGAGCGAGTGCAGGCTGCCTGCAAATTTGGCTTTTTGGATACACTTGGTCATCATCGGGTCATCTTGTAGGGTGCTATTGCTCGACGCGAATGGCACAAAAGAAACAAGAAATACGCAACAGCTTCAGGGACAACCATGGTCACTGGGCCAAGCAGTCCAGCGAGCGCCGCACCACGAGCTCCGATTGAAAACTATATAGACCAACTCATTGAAGGGCGACAAAATACCTTCTCGTGGGGGAGATTTATCGTCATTGCTCTGGCTGGCATGAAGGCCGGCGGCGCTGCAAGGGCTGCACGATCTCATGATTTCGGGAGTCTCCCAAAGCTTCTCACGGTCAAGCCACGAATGTGACTAGCCTTGCTCAGATCTCTGTTCTTAATGTTCTTGTCATGCACCAGATGTTCGAAAACAACCGGCTCCAACAACCGTATTGGATCTTCGTCATTGCAAGGCTGAAGGTGAATAGATTTGCTGCTAGCGTCTGGGAAAGCTGCAAAAAAACAAACAAAACAAAATGAAAAAAAAAAGAGAGAAGATAGAAAAACACGGAAATGGTGGCTCAGAGTTTATGTATATTGATGATCGGATTGTTTTTTTTTTTTGACAATTCTGCTGATTGATTCGGTTTCATTCCATTGTGCTGCTAGGACAGCTTCATCTGACACTGCATTGATCTGATGATAGTATTAAAGATGATGTGCAAAATCGTGGCCTCAGATAGGCTATGGCAGAATATTTTTGACTTCATGGCCAATACAGAGACATGGTGGTTTGTTTGTTTGTTCGTTGCAGGCGGGTGTATTCAGTGCTTCTAGGCAGGCAGGTAGACAAGAAGGGTCGCGTCTCAGGCGCTGTTCGGCAGGCAAGACGGTTTAAAAAGGTATTGATCAGGACACGCTGCTCTCTAATGGAGATGTGACTGTTGAGATTAGTAGATGAAAGTTGTGGGAGAGAAGAATGGAGGGCTTGAAAGGCCTCAAAACAAATCACTTTTTCCAGGAAAAAAAGTGTGTTGAAGAAACGGAGGGGAAGTCTCGTTTGAAAAAACGCGTCTCCGAATCTGCCTATAGAAATAAATGATGGATCGCGCCTGACGAAAATGTATTCCGTACCAGTAGGTACTTAGGTACTTAGGTACCTACGCTGCAAAACCTTACGTCGGATTTCATTGGCTAGATTTTCAAGATCTCCACTTTTCAATCCTTCGCTCGTTGATTGTCCTTGACATTGAAATTCATTGGCGAGGCTAAACACTTGGAACATGTGCACTTGCGTCTTGACTGGGGCTTCTACTACCTACTTTTGCATCTCCCCAACGTCCGCCCAAGCATAAACACACTATATAAAGACCTTCCGAGGTACTTTCGTACACGCTCGATATACCGGCTTCAATAAGCCATTGAATAAGAAGCACAACTACCTAGCTCGCTCGCTCATACTTTTCAGTACTTTGATCTCTCCCCGCTAGGTAGTCCGAATCAACCATTGTTGCCAATCATTCAAAATGGTAAGAGCTATAAAACACGCATCAACCCCTGTCCAATAAATATTCTAACAAATCTGTTCTATACAGGCGCGCAATTCAGAAAAAGCCCAGTCGATGCTTTTCCGATTTCGGGAGGCACAAGCTGCAGATCTGGGTATAATCGACGCCGGCAGGACGAGACGACCGCGTGTCATCACCGAGGTGGACTCCATCCCCTCCTGCGAGAAATGGCGGGGCCAGGTGCTGAAGGAGATCTCGCGTAAGGTCTCCAGAATACAAGATCCCGCCCTGAGTGACTTCCAGATCCGGGACATGAACGACGAGATCAATAAGCTTATGCGCGAAAAGCACACGTGGGAAGTGCAGATTCGCAATCTTGGCGGGCCCAACTACATGCGTGGCACCGGCAAGATCTATGACGAGACCGGCCGTGAAATTCCCGGTGGTGGTGGTGGCGGCAGGGGTTACAAGTATTTCGGCCGTGCGAGGGAGTTGCCCGGTGTCAAGGAATTGTTCGAGGCTGCCCGTCAGGCGCGCGTGCAAGATGAGAAACCCCTCGAGGCTAGAGAAGATTTGCGGAAGGCTGTCGATGCCAAGTATTATGGCTATGCGCCCGGCGAAGAGGATGAAGACCTTTTGAAGTACGAGGCCGCGAAGGAGAAGGAGGCGTTCGATATGCTGCTCCAGCAGGCGGGTAAGGGACCTAATGCTACGAAGCCACCGATCGACTGGGAGGCACTGCCTGGCGACGGGGGCGACGGGCGTGCATGGGAGTTGCCGACTCTCGAAGAGGTACAGCAGGAGCTTATCGAGAGGAGAAGACGGAAGCTCCTGGACCAAATCCAGTAGACTCGACCCATGCCGCTATATGAACAGAGACCGGGTATCGATGTGAACGATGGTCAGTGTGGCTGCTGCCTCCCAGAATCCCGAGCTCAGTAAAGTCGCCTGATCCTTCGTTATGGATCAATCAGTCAAATCATGAGGCATGACGCCACTACAAGACTTCCACAGCCACACAAGGAGATATAATCAATCACCTACATGACGCCAAACCGGAACCTCCTAATTGGAAAATGTACGGAAGCGGAACCGGGCGGCGCCAAGTCGCGCCACTCAGGATTCAAGAGGAAGGGTTTGCAAACTCTACTACCCATCTACTAACACAATGCGAGCCGTCATCAATTTTGTGTCCCTCATCCCCTCATATGTGTTGGGACTTCCGAGATAGGCAGCCGTATCGCACCTGGATTGCATCCAACTCAGACGATTGGGGGTTAAAGACCAGAGCAGATTCGCAGCAATGATACAGCCGCAATGGGACCAGACAAACCGCACGTGCTGAATAGCTCAAGTTGCCAACTCGTCATTGAATAAGGATTGAGACGCAGATGGTAGAGGGGGGGGGGGGGAAGAGATATAATAGAAGAGCAAGGGGCTCGAAATTTGGATAAGAAAAAGTGTGGGAAGATAAAGAGTCCTCTTGGAGCTCAACCACCATGTAGGTACCGGTATTCGGAACAACAAGGATTCGCTTCCTACCAAGAGACAACCACAAATACCTAAGATACCTAGGTTAGATATATCGCAAGTATAAGAGGTACCTACCTACCTGGCTCAACCATGACAAAGTCACCGCAT
This sequence comes from Xylaria nigripes, assembly GCA_022984845.1. Classification (NCBI taxonomy): domain Eukaryota; kingdom Fungi; phylum Ascomycota; class Sordariomycetes; order Xylariales; family Xylariaceae; genus Xylaria; species Xylaria nigripes. The sequence continues at coordinate 556,781 of JAJJKC010000017.1, read as the reverse complement.
GCGAACAGAAAGTAAACAATAATAAGAGATCCGGTATTCGTCCCAACCCCGTCATGATAAAACCCTCGTTATATATTTGCCATAAATAGATATTCACTCAGTCCCCCACCCTGGCCCGGACAGCCAAGTCGTAGAATAATGTCCGTAGTTTATTTCGTACACACCTGTCCATCATGTCCAGCCTTAAATCCAGTATCTAACATTGTCTCGTATACCACCAATCCCATAAATCCAATCCCAACGCGCGCAAACCAAGCGCTTAATGAATGCCCGATACAATATGATGATGATGATGCCCCTCGCTTGCTGATTATCATAGCAACTCTAGATCAAAAAGGAGAAATTCAGCAGTCGCCTTTCCAATTTTTCTTGACCCAACCGGCAATGACATCCGTGAGAGTGTCATTCGAGTACACCTTTACATCATCCGTACTATAGTCGCCGCCGCTGAATTTCAGGGCGGGGATGATCCAGGGCTGTACGTAGTCGATGAATACAAGATCGACCTTTTCGGGAGTCGTCGAGTTCGTGAACGCGACCTCCGACTGGAAGCAGTTGGGCACATTGTAGAACTGTATGGGCGAGTGTATGGCGTCGTCGCCGTCGTCGCCAAGGTCGTCTTTGGTTGTGTAGCCGTTGACTAGTTCCGGCTCATCCTTACCGTCGCCTTTACTGTAAAAGAGTGAGTGATGTGGGCGTTCCTGGCCAAAATAACCCAGAGGTGACTGCGCATCTGATTCCACCTCTTCATCGAAGAGTTGTTCGGTCACCTTTGGTTCGGGAATGGAAAGATGATCTGGGTTACGCGCGCCTTCAAAAACCGGGCCACCCTCATTGAGAAGTTGGAGCACCTTCTTGGCCACTTTGTACGGAACATCGGGAATGTAGTTGAATTTGCTGGTGAACGGGGAGATCAAGTAAGTGGAATCCTTGGTGAAGGCGCCTTTGAAAATGTCGAAACGGACGGCACCAGTATTGATAATAGTCAGCCGAGATATGTCGGATCGGTTCTGATTCATGACGGTATCTCGGATTACTTCGTTCTCAAGCCACGAAAAGATACTACTAGAATCGCCGGGATATTTGGCACGAGTCAACCAGAGATCTTTGGGCGAGCAGCCAATTCTGTGGTCGAGGTCAAGAGTTGCCCGAGACGTGGCAATCATTTGGCTGATATTTAGGCCAAATTCTGTGGCAAACTCCTTCTGATCTACGCCGGCGTGATGCTGTAGCCCAAGGATGTTGTTGTCGATATAACGCCTCTTAAAGGTAACGCTAGCTCTTGGAGAGCTTTCATCGGCTCTCTTTTCAATGCCGTCGATGGACATCCACCCAATGGTCTCAAAGTATCGACCACTAGCAATAGCGAAGGCTTTCTCGTCGAATTTTCTCGTATCTCGCACATGAGCATGACCGCCGAGAAAAGCGATAGGTGTGTACCAGTTCTCATCCCTGATGACTTTGAAGATTTGCTCAAATTCTTTCATTCGAAGCCCCACGTGGCCAAGAACGACAAACAAGTCAGGCTTCTCCCGAATAGCGTCTTGAAACCATCTTGCCTTGAGCGTCTCCTGAACTGGTATTACAACACTATTATTCGAGTTTCGATCGAAATCAAATAGAAAACCAAAGGCAACAACCGTTAATCCCAGATTCTTTGTCTTGAATTTAACGTATCGCTGAGCTTGTGGAATCTGCTTGCCGGTTTTGGGGTCTATATAGTCGATGTTGGAAGCAATATAGGCATCTGGGAAATTGGAGACGGTTATGTTGTGCTCACGGGAAAAGGTCTCAGGGCTGTATAGCTCGTGATTTCCCGTGCACATAAGATCCAGAGTCTGCTGCCCAAAAATTTCATAGATGAATTTGCCTTTGGGCTCAGAGGCATCGTATAACCCATTTCCCTCGACGCGGTCGCCAGTGTCAACCACTAGTAAATCGACTCCCTTCTCGTCGGCTTTCTTACGCATGTGTTCGGTAAACGAGACATAGTCTCCCCAATCAGCCGAGTATTGAGGTCTGCAATAGCCAGGGAAGCAAGCAATCAGTAACTGCGAACATATATCCAAATGAGGAGAGAGAGAAAGCGTACTCTTGCAAATGACCGGCAAGCCAGCCGTGGGTGTCCGTAGTATGCAAGAAATTAATTTGTCCCCAGTCCAGCTCTCTCATGGGAGCCGCAACGGGCGTTGGAGCTCCTGGTTGACCTCCATTGGCGACAACAACCAAGGCCGCGGCGACGACCGCAGCTTTGTAAATCATCGTATGTGTTATCCCGATATGGCCGCGAGTAAGCGTATCAAAAGTCAAAATGATTGTATCATATCGGAGAAAAATGGGGAAAAAATAGAAAAAGAAAGAAGTCGTCTACCCTGCTTGAAGGCAGCAACTTGTGAGTTGTTGTTAAAGACAAGAAAGCGACAGCATTCTGTAGAGCATACGAAGCTGTTGGTATGGCCTAAAGTAATAAAGTAAGTACCTAAAGTAGGCCTACAGCAGGGCAGGTAGTACTTAATTTATAGAGGGTGCTGCGTCACCACAGGCTGGACGGAATAGGCTCGATAGGTACCTACCTAGCGGGTGTCCGCAGTGACGTTTTGTCAGGTACAAAGTACCCACCCTACCTAGCCCAGGTAGCCAATCAATGCGGGGGCCCTGCCCGCCTCGATTGGACCTTACGGTAAGTACGGAATATGTCCGTACGGATCCGTACCTCGTAGCTTCTATAATCTGTAAATTAATCAGCCAATCACCGGCCGATATTCCCTGGCCTGACGTGGCGTCCGCCTTACACGCTATGCAGCTGGGTTTCCGGATCTCACCTTCCCTGCGCAAAAACGGGTCTGTGGATCCGCACTACCCAGTGCGGACCCGAGCTCAGATTCGGCGCCGGCAGATTCTAGCGTGGCATTCTCGCCATTCCTGTCCATCCCCTCACATAAGCAAGCTGAAAAGATGCGAGTATAAGATCGTGACGTGGATACCACTGCTTTCACGAGAGCAAGCCATTGCGTCACATGTCTACGTATGCCAGACATACCCATCATCTCAGAGCCGCCTACAGGGTAGCGACGAAATGGCAGGCCGGTCGTGTACTGCGCCCCTCCTCTGCGCTTGCACGGGCCCTTCATCAACATGTCGCGACTACTAATCAGGAAACGGGTCACAATATCCAGCATGGCCGTATGTCTAATCACATCTTGTCTCCATCCCTCGCAAAAGAATTGAGCTGATCTCTCCTTGTCGTGACTTACAGAACCCCCTAAGATTCGTCTCGCGGTCAAAGACAACATCGCTGCACAAGGTTTCCCAACGACATGTGCATCCAATATCCTAGCCGGGACCGAGATCCCTTTCAATGCGACGATTGTGACACAGCTACGGAGTAGGGGAATGGAGGTTATGGGCAAGGCGGGAATGGACGAGTTCGGCATGGGCACACACTCGACGACATCCGCCTTCGAATCCGTACACAACACGCATCCTCTCGAGAAATATTCTGCCGGCGGCAGTTCAGGCGGGAGTGCTGTTGCCGTGAAGGAGGGGAGAGCCGATATTGCGCTCGGAACAGACACGGGCGGCTCCGTGCGTATGCCGGCCGCCTACACCGGGACTGTCGGCTTCAAGCCCTCCTACGGCATGCTATCACGGTGGGGTGTAGTCCCGTATGCGAATTCTCTAGATACAGTTGGGTTGCTGGCTAGGACTGTGCGTCCTATTCGTGAGGCTATTGTAGGTTCGGGCCTATACAAAGAGCACGATCCCCGAGATCCCACCTCCCTTTCGGAGACCGTGCGCTCAAGGTGCACGGCTGAGCGAGAAGGATACAATTTCACGGGCGAGTCAGTTCAGACGTTGAATGGGCTTACCTTTGGCGTCCCCATGGAATATAACATTGAGGAGCTCGACTCACGTATACGCCAAGGCTGGCACGATGCCCTTGCGAAAATACAGGAGCTGGGCGGACGGGTCGTTCCGGTTTCGCTCCCTTCTACGAAGAATGCCTTGTCCGCATACTATGTCATAGCTCCAGCGGAGGCAGGATCCAATCTCGCGAAATATGACGGCATTCGCTACGGTCACCGAGACACTGATGGGCCTAGCGATGCGCAAGATGGCGTCTTGTACGCGAGAACACGAGGTTCAGGGTTTGGAAGTGAAGTCAAGCGGCGCATATTGTTGGGCTCTTATACTCTGAGTTCCGAGGCTATAGACAACTACTTCATCCAGGCGCAGAAGGTCCGCCAGCTCGTCCGGAGGGACTTCGACAGGATATTCAAGCTGGACAACCCACTGCTTGACGAGCAACATTTCGCCCTCAGCGAAATGGACGAGTCGATTGGAATTGACACCAAGTTAGGTCCCGTACAAGTCGATTTCGTAGTCTGCCCAACTGCCCCAACCACGCCACCGCTTCTGGAACAACTGCACAGCCAGACACCGCTCGATTCTTACATGAACGATGTCTTCACAGTTCCCGCGAGTCTGGCTGGTCTCCCAGCCATCAGCATTCCCATGGATATTCCTATCGACGCGACAATTGAAGAGCAGAAACTGCTCCATTTTGGCGGTTTACAGCTTATCGGGCAATACTGGGATGACGCACGTGTCCTATCAGTTGGCGACAAACTGTTAGGCCACGTCGCTAAGTCTATTGCCTTTGATCCGTAATGGGCTTGAATCCGAGGTCGGCGAGACTCTCCGTTGGTAGAAAGAGGAGGCCATGTATGCGAGTGATATGGTACTCGTGATCCTAGTGTAAATTATTAGCTATACCCGGCTTTTCGCGCCAATAGATTCGTATAGACATGGAATTTGACCCTTGCCTTTCGTGCTTCTTCCCATTACCGAGGTGTGTAAGCTACTATGTGCGAGATGAGTTGTGATCGAGCCGCAAGTTTCGTAAACCTCGTACACATGGTACCTTCAATTGTAACATGGTGAATATCTTTTCGAAGCAACACGAGTCTTGAAGGCTTCGCGCAGTCCCAGACTCACTGACTCCGACTCCGACTCCGACTTCGACTCCGATTCCTGTTCTTATCCCTACTCCTGCTCCTGCTCCTGCTCTCAACATCCATACCATCCCCAGAAGAACCCCGCCCGCGGCAATCTTTCGTGCCAGACTCAACAGAGCGCGACCTACCACGCCCTGAACCCGCATCTTCAATCTCACCTTCCTCATCCCCATCACCACCACCACTCCTCACCCCATTCTCATCCTTTTCCACTTCCTCCTCCTCCTCCTCCTCAAGCAAAGCCTCAATATCGCCCAACGGACTAACCCTCGGCTCCAACAAATCCAAATCCTCCAAGATCTCCCGCTTCGGCATCTGCCAAAGACTAGTAGCACAAACGCGATCCGTAGTAAGCAAATCGTCCACAAACACATCCACAAACGAAAGCGAAGGGCCCGCGCGTCCCCTCCGCCGTATCTTGCGCCTATCCTCCAGGAACGGCTCCAGCACCTGGAAGACGCGCTCCGCGCGCCTCGTAAGCCGGACGTAGAAGCACGCCAGGGCGCGCAGGTACTTGAAGCGGTCGCCGCCGTAGGAGAGGTAGACGTCGATGACGTCGTCGTCGGGCGCGAGCTGGAGGAGCTTGAAGGCGAGGCAGAGGAAGGGCGAGGGCTTCTGCGCGTCGCCGTACGTGCCGCCTACGAAGGAGACGTGCGCCACGACGCGGTCGACGATGTCCGCCTCGTTCACGCCGAAACACTGCTCTTTCCAGAAATAGCTGTCTACTATGCGCTCGCGCACCGCTTTTTCCATTATTGTTGCTGGGTTGAGCCCGTTGGGGGCTAGGGATGCGTTGCTGCCGCGCTCGTCGAGGAAGCGCCGCTCGTCGGCGCGGTGCGTTGTTGGGGGGGGCATGGCGGTCGTGGTTTGGATAGATCTATTTGTTTTTTTTTTTCTTTCAGTGAGAAGGGGCTTTGAGAAGAGTTTCTTTTTCGATTCTTGGCTTGGAGTTGATTTGGCTGCTCGAATCGAGAGCTATAGTCTGCCGGTTAATGTGGGTAGGCTACGTATAGGAAAGCTGCAGTGATAGCTTTACTTGCTAGGTAAGGTTGTTTAAACGTACCTACCTATGCATATACACTACTTATTAGTAGTAGGTCCTTTACCGGACACCATCGGCCCGTTGCAGCCCGGCATATGCGACGTTGATCTTCAATTAAGCTTGCATCCGCCCACCTGCCAACAAGAATACCTTAGGTAGGTATACGAAATTTCTCCTTAACCCGATTCAACATGAGCCAGAAGCATCCATAAACCTTCCAGAGTACCTTAAGAAACGATCTTCGGTAAGTAGCGGAGGTTACCTAGTAAAGTCTTCCGGAATACCATCTCGCGACCCTTACACTACAGCAAACTGATCAACTTCCTGCTCCCGGACGCTACGGAACACAGTCAACGGCCGCAATTAGTATACGTCATGAAGGAGGAAAAGCCATTCAACCAAAATCATAGCTTACTCATGCGAATGTTTCATTGTATTCTTTAATTCCATCATACCCTCTAGTCCTAGCCTCTTTTCCCTAGGCAGGCCAAACCGAGTCCTTGAGTCCTGTTTACTTGTGTGGTTACAAGAGAGACATATTTCACAAAAAGGGGGAGGAATTCACCGCACAACCTTTTTCTATCCAGGCCCCTGGCCTTCCGATGATTTCATTATTTTTCTAAAAATCTACACCATCCTTTTTACTGCTTCTTCTTGCTCTCGCCTCCTTTCTCAGGCGCGCTGTACAACCAGACAGCGCAAAAGCCGAGCCATCCTACCACCGTGACACTGATACCTGCAATCCAAGGCCAGGCCCCGCTAATCACGAAGCTGCGAGGCCATTCGTTGTGTGCAAAGTGTCGTACCGAGACAGTGTTCTTCTCGAACACGTTGCTCAAGAAGGGTCGCTTGTAGTTGACTAGGAAGTTGAAAATGCCGTGTTGATCTGGAAGCTTGAACGACACAGAGTATGTCGTACTGTCCTCCGAAGAAACCGTGGGGTTCAGCTTCAAGCGGTAGAAAGGCGAAAGCATGCTAAACTCAAGCTGCAACTCGTCGTTTTCGGGCACGGTGAAAGGAATGTACTTGTCCCATGAATACTCGGAAAGTGAAATGGAATATGTCTAGCCTGAGTTAGTCCATGCTGTCTCAGGAGGGTAGGGACAGGATAAATAGAACGTACCACATCGTTCTTGATACGGTAAATTTTAGGGTTGCTGGCATTGCTGAAGCCCTCCTCGTTCAAGTGATGCTCAATCCAGTTCACACGCAATACACCAGTCTCCTTGAATGTCCAGCCCGAAACAGCCTTCGCAAAATCCCGATTGAGCGTGTCTACAGTGTTCTTCTCGCCAACCTTCTTCACTTGCGCATCGAACCACTTGTCGCTCAGCATATCGGCCGAACCCACAACAGTGAATCGTGCCGAGTTGCGCGCCTGCAGGGTGCTTACGAGCGCGAGCTGGGCTCCGCTGGCAAAGAGGTCGTCGATGACTTCGGCTTGATCTTGGGTGTGGTAACTGTAAGATGTGGAGGGAGCGCGCAGGATGGGCGAGAGGAGGGGACTTTGGCCAAGGGTCTGGCCGATTCCGTTGGGGAACGCGATGACTCCTGACGCTTTTTCCCCGCTTGTGACCATTTCTCTTGCCGGGTCATGTACGCCTGAAGAAGGTAGACCAAAGTACACTTTTGTGTCACGTCGCAGGGCTCCAGGGCTGGGCAAGAGAAGCACATCGTGTTTCTCGGGGCTGGAAGAGGTATCGTAATTGAAGTGGTCGACAACGAGGCCTTGGCGATCGGGCGGTAGGTGGATATCGAGCTCGAGCAGAAGAGAGACAAGGTTTGAAGAGACGGGTGTAGAGCTGGAGAGACACATCAAAATGTTCCCTTCAGCGTTGACAAAATCGAGGAGAATGTTTGATGTCAAGCTGGGACCCAGGCCTAGAAGTATTTGAATTACTGCGGTTAACGTTTCCGCAGATAATCCGTATGTGGCTGATGATAGCAATCATGCGAAAAAAAGGGTACAAACCTTTAGTCTTGGTGGGCATCAGCATCACATGGTCATACTGCCTCTCTCCCAAGTGGAATAAGCTAAGACTCTTGCTCTTGGGATTTTCGAAAGTTATCTCGAAGCCGCGGCCTGTTGGCAGGGCGATCAGTAGATTTTTGGTATGTTTACGGTGCTCATTGCGTACCTTCGAGGTCGCTGAGAAATTTGGAGTACCCATCTTTCTCGGCGACATCTTCGAGAATCACCAGAAGCCTGTTGCCGCTGGAGCTGATGGCCTGCACAGCGACAACAAGGAATAGAACGAGAAATGACACCAGTGACCTCATCATTGTGGTGCCTCAGAGATCAATTGGGAAAAAGAGAGGAATCTGGGTTAATTGAGTAGTGCGACAGCATTAAAGAACGCGCTGCGCATGAGGATCGTGGGAGGTGATTCTGATCTAATAAATGTTAACTTCACGATCTCCAGCTATGGAAGCATGAAGGTTAGACGGAGCTCTGGCATACGTAGCCGGTTCCTGCCAAGAGTCTGCAGTAGGCCTTAGGTACCTTATGAGGTAGGTAGCTGTGGTGGGATGGCAGATAGGTACCTAGGTACCTAAAGGTTCTTCTGAAGTATTTAACCGCATAACTTGTATGTAAATTCCCAGGAAGGGTACTTCTTAATGTGTGCTGATACGTCAATATACTTCCGTGCCTACGCGTGATTCAGTGGGGGTAGCATTACGTAATGATAATAAGACAATTACTTACTGTAGAAGCTCCATGACGACTTACCAGCCACACTGTCTGTCACATAATCAAGTGGCTGTGCAATACAGCTAACCCAACCGCCAACATCCAACCAGAGGGAACCCCGAACTGCCTCAACCACGATCCTCCTTCAAGACCAACACTGCAACCCAGCCAATTTGACTCAACACAGGTCAATTGCGCGGCCCGATATTCAGAGCCCATAATGTCTGCTACACCCCGATTCTGGGCCGGTCCCATCCGCTACTGCCACTGGGCATCACGCGAGCGGCCCGCGCTCTTCTGGGCCTGCATCATAGGCGCATGCGGACCTGTGATACTCATAACTGTTCCCCCGACCTTGAAGAGACTAGGCTATGAGCGCTCAGCACCCATCCCCATGACATATCCAGGTAACAAGCGAACCGGTACCACCGCGCCATCAGTGTGCTGACATGACCCTATCAGTCCCGAAAGGCCCCAGGAAACAATTAACAGGATACGACGATTGAGGGATGTAGCGTGAATGCAAGGAGCAGAGAAGACAATGATAGGGCCCGATGTTTACATAATACAATGAGTGGGTGCTAATGAGGCCGCTGGTCAAGAGATTGACGGATAGTTCGCTTGGTCAGAGAATATGCGATAAAGAAAAGACAACCATGGCCTGCGATGCGATACCTACTGTTCACGAAAGGCTGCCAGTTAGGCCATGTACCATCATTATCATCACATCATCATGGTACAGTCGCCCAAGATTGTCATATCAAACTAGAAATTTGAAGGCTCTCTTTTTTTTTTCTTCGACGCACACTAACAACCCTATACCGTGCGTTTTGGGCATGAATGGAGGCGACCTGGTTCATCTGTCTACTGATCCTGTATGCCTAATCCGTTCCCAGCCCATGGTCCGGAACTCACAGCAGCCACGTGCATAATAAAGATGCCCTTTCATTCACTTAGGGATTTCACTCGCATCTTGGACTTTCCTAGGGGTGGCGTGTTATACTGAGAAAAGCTCTACCTTTCTCTGTGAATCAATGTCCACTCGTACTAATATCATGGTTAGCTATCTGGCTATGGTGGTCTAGAGGGTGATTACTGGGGCAACTTACTACTCGTCCATCGTCATCACCTGTATATACCAGCTGTGGCATGGGTGTGATGCACGTGATGGGAGCCTCAGTGTTTGCTCTATTGTCGCTTCGAGGTTCAATATGATCCAGGCGTCTTATCATTTCTAGTACCCATCTTCCATTGACGATGGACCGTTTCCAAATGTTCACCCGTCCTCTTTTATGGCCAGTAAAGATAAGATAGTTTTCCAGCCACTCATTTCCTGAGCCTTCATAGAACGCACACGAATGTACATAATCGTCGTGCTCATTACAGACATTTTGATCCAGAAGCAACTCACCATTGAGCGTATAAAGTGTTATGTTGGGACCGGAGCAAAGCATGATCTCTCCAGAGACATCATTAATGGATGCGCACTCCACTATACGGTTGCTGGGCAACTTTCGCACAAATTCTAATTGATTGAGATCCCAGAGAAACGCGTGCCCATCTCCGGAGATGGTCACTACCGTGCTGAAAGCTTTAGACACAGCTATTGTGGTAACGGGCGTCTTGTGTCCGAAGAGTGAAGATCGGTGAACAAGCTCTACTGGCTTGCCAGCTTGGCTATGCATGGTGAAAACGGACACGACACAATCCTCACCAGCAGTAATGAGGGTCTTAGAATCCGCCACAATAATGCATGAAATCTGACCGTTGTGAAGATTCTCACTGACACCGGCACCTTTTCTGTTCTCGCTAGTGAAGAACCGAATACTGTTGTCTGCATAACCCCACTCTAAAAACTTTTCATATGAAGGTGGCAGATGCAGTCTGAATGGAGACGAACAAAGTAGTCGATCTAACTTCGGTGCATATATAAGAGAAGCCACTCGTTCTCGGCTCTCAAAGAGCAGATGAGGCCTCCTAGATAAGGCATAGCATGATGTATCTAACCTTTTAGCTGGGAAAGAGACATTTTCTCTCACGGGATGAGGCCTAGCAAAGACCTGATGAGGGGTCTGTCCGAAATTGTGGATGATACTTGTAGTCGCGTTCCTCTCCTCTGAGTCCGCAATATTATCGAGGTCTTTTGCTCCGTAGTACGACAGGTGATGAAATACATTTAGGTTTTCAACTGCTGCCTCGCCGCGCTGTTTATGTCCAAACACCAAGTCGATCCAATGATGCAAATTCTGACTGACAAATGGCGATTCCAGAGCCTCTCGGTGTTTTGCGATGAAGATTTTCGGATCACCATTTGCCCATGGCGGCAGCTGGACATCGTTCACTTGGCCACCACCACCTTGGCGAGTACCAAAGTTATACCCGTTGATATTAGTCAGAAATTCAGGGAGGCAGAAGAACTCTGGTATTAACTCTCGAACATCAGAGCCGGTATCTTGTGAAGCAGACTTCCATGATCCTTCTATGGAGAAGAATAGACGATCAGCATGGTCAAAATTGCCTCCTTGCAGAAGGATATACGAGTGCACGAATGGTGGCAGCCGAATCAGGTAGGAGGCCACGATCATCGCTGATGAGTAGTGTGTCCCATAGTGAAAAGGTGGCTCCCCTATCTCGGCAAGGCTTGCATATTTGGCCTTATACTCGGCTTGTCGTCGGGCCGTCTGCGCGCCCATAGGCTTCGATAGGTCACGGAACGTCGCAGGATCTTCCAAATTCAGTTCATTGCTGGTATAATCCGCTAAAATCCACGGAAATACAGGATACTGAGTTAGGTCGTTGAAGGTCCGGCCCGCCATAGTATTGACCAGCATAAGGTAGTGGAAGTTGGAGATCTCCCCTTTCTGCCATTTGCGCATAACTGGATTCCAATTTGAATAGTTAAAGATGTTGCCAAATTTAGACCCAAATGTCTGGGGCGACTCTTCAAACATTTTCAAGGACTCTAAACGCCATGCATCTTCGGGGTTAGGAAGTGAATTTGGCCCGGCGGTATGAGGCGTTTTTGAAGCTAGCCTTTGAAATACCTCATCTCTCGTTGTCAAGTCCTTAGTGGTTAGAAGATAGCTTCGGCCATCCGTGAAGAAGATCTCTATTGCAACATCACGGAATAGGAATCGGCGTTTGGATAGGCTGATAACATCCTGCCACTTCCAAGAGCGAGATAGCTGTGTGCTATGGTCTGGCGGTTGCCAATCGTGGGGCTTCGCGCCAGTAATTATCTGCGAGAAAAGATCACGCTCTTGGGCTGGCGCTTCCCAGACATTCATAATCTCTCCATCCTCACACTGGAAGAAGTTGTCCATAATGTAGAGGGCGTGTCTTCCAATGAGGAGGATACCTTCACATGCGTCAAGTCCAATGATGCGAGAGACATTATAAACTTGCTGAACAGCGTCTCCCTGCTGAAGACGTCTCATTACCCGTCGGTTCTTATCCTCGAAAGCATCGTTGGCCTCATTAGGGTCGTTGGGATCATCAATCAGCTCGAAATCATCTTCGGGCGTGACAGACTCGCCTTGAAGGTCAGCATCAGTTGTGTTCTCTGCTAGAGATTTGTCCTCGTCTTGGGTGCCGTCAACGCCAGGTTTACTTCGAAGTGCCGGTGAAGAAGATAAGCTCATCGAGCGCTCAGCTCGAATTGATGGTACAGGGGAGTTTGATTTAAATTCTGAAGCTGATCTCTGGTCTGTGGTCCGTCGCTTTGGCTGATAATCTTCGTGGATTGATGATGAATCTGGCAAAAGCCTTAATCGCATACGATTCCGACCTTCAGTTCTATCTAACTTCCATTTGGTAGTAGTTGGAGTGTAAAGTACTGCCCCTGGTCGAGATAAGTCCTTTTCCATCTTCGAGTATGCAGATGAGAAAAAGGAGAAGTCGTCCTGTTTGTCCTGAGTTGCACGTTGATGTTTAAAATGCTCTGAAGCCCAGATAGATTTCATCCATGCCGAGTTCGCCATGTCGTGCCGAATAAGGATACTGTCTCTCTCTTTCGTCTCCACTTGCCATCTTTTAAGAACTTCTTTACGCTTGGTGAACCGTGAACGGCTAATCTCGGATATGCGCTGATTCTCAGAGGCAACGAACTCTTCCCAAACTCGAGAGATCCCACCCAAAAAGAGCGAATCTAAAGAGGGCCTGTGCTCATCAACCCATGCCACAAAAGTATCAGTGTCTAACTCTGTTACATTTTGGAACTCCGATACTAGCTGAGTCTGGTCCGGGGTTCTGATCGATCTAAAGAGCGAGATGCATTCGTCAGGTTTCTGCACGAGCATAATGCGCCAAAGATTCACGGCAACAAGTCGGACATTTTCCCGGGTGTCCACGAGTCTGTGGTAGAGCTGGTACCAGAGTAGTCTCATATACTCGTCGTCAACAGAAAGCGACTCTAGAACAACCATCTGCCAATACAGTATCTTCTCCATAGAAAAGTTTGCTTCGGCGTCGGTGGTTTGTGGGTCGTCCATTTCGGATAGCCTCAGAAGAACCAACCGAAGGAAACAGCTGCGGATTGTAGAAACCGCTTGACTGCAGAGTCGTATTGTTTTCAGGCTCGCGACTTCAGGCTTCTGAAGGTGCTCGAGTAACAAACCGGCAAAGTCAAGCATGGATTCAGTACCATTCATGAACCAACCCTCAAAGATCGTATCCACTACGTGCACGCAGAATCGCGCCAAGTTTTGTAGGACTTTTGGTTCAGTCAATGCTTTCAGATCTAGTTTGATCGTAGTTGCCATATGGAGAACAGTGCTTTTAAGCACATAGGACTCGAAGAAAGCATGATACTCTTGAAAACCTGGGGGGGTTTTGAGAAAGAGACTAAAACCTGGAAAGTCTTTTCGTTCAAGGATCTGATCAACGTATATGTCAATGACAAGCTCAAGGATTCCCTCAAGTACGCTATGGCCGATTTGCTGCGCTGCGTGCTTATTGTGAGTGGCCACATCCTCAACATGGGAAATGCTCGACTGAGATGGTTTCTGAGCTGTCAAAAGCACAAACGACGCCGCTTTTCGTAATTGTGACCCTTGACCCCTGGGTCGGACTACCTTAGCATCCATTGTGGAAGTGCGGATTATAGGCGCTGCAGCTGACGTGCCCAGTGGGCGCAGAACGACATCGGCGCCTTTAGAGGTGAGAGCAGAATCACGAGAATTGAGCTCTGTCTCTGGATTTACCGCATCTACACTAACAATGGCGGGGTATAGAGTAAACAGAAGCAGTCTGATATATTCGGAGCTGAGGGCGAAGTCTCTAAAACTGGGGGATTCGATATGAAGATCTGCTAGGAATCGGGTTACAGCTTGGAGGACTATTGCCTGGCTAGCAATGCGATCCGAGCTCCTTTGAGGTGTGCCTATTTCGTATTTGAGTAACCGAGGATAAGAAAAGCTCAAAAAAACTTACTTCGTGATTCCAATTCCTTTTGGAGTGACATAGACCGTGATCGTGACTTGATAACGGAGGCCTCTGGGTTGGCCGATAAGGGGCGCGGTGGCTCTAGATCCCCCAATGGCAAGTCTGAGTCTTCCTGAATTTTCAAAACATCTTTGAGACCCTGCTGGAGCATTGATGTAATAATTGATAGAGCATCAGGGTTGACGATTTTGCATGTTCCAAACGTCTCGAGAAGGCTAACGAATTCTAAATCTTTGTCAAAATCGAAGTCGGCTACGTCAAAACCGAAGAGAATACAGAAACAAATGGGCCATATCGTAGAAATGTCCCACCATCTCTTGAGTCGATGCGCCATAATGCAAAATCCACCCGTTCTTGCTGAGAATTTGCCAATGTATGATGTCCCATGTGTTACGAGCAGTCGTGCAAGAATTTTAGACCCATAAACAACAACTTCCGGGTCATTTTCAGTGAGAAGGTATAAAAGCCACTGGACCAATATCAGTTTAAGACTTGTCTTTCGTGAGTCTATCGGCAAATACCTTATTCGTCACCGTTTTAGCAAACTTGCGAATAATGGCAAGATTCCCCTTTTCACATAATAGCTCACTATAGATTTTCAAGATATGCTTTCCGATTTCCTTCTTGGTTAGTGTTCGCAAGGTAACCCCGGGGCTTCTGCTGTTAATCGTAAGCCGTCGGGATTGAGTACTGCCGCTCGAAGGGTCAATGGACGAAGCTGTTCTCGGAGTACGAGGAAGTGATCGAGCTGGCTGGTGAAAAGCGTAGGTTATAAAAAGGGCTAGAGCACGGTGAATATCTGTGTTGTAACTGCACTTCACAAGCTGCTCAATAGCGTCTAGAAAGAAAGGTAGAATGCTCTCTGGCAGCGGATCAGCCTTGAGGGCATCAAGGAGCCTCTTCACAACTCCTGATGAAATTAAGTCAGTGACTGCGTGCGAACTTGTTAACGGTAACTCACTCATTCGATGCAGCCTGCGGTGGTTGTGTTGATGATACTTGCTTCTCACTGCGAAGGTCACAAACTGCCTGTAATAAAGCTCTTGTACACGGGGACTACATTTCCTCCATCCCTCAAAATCAATTATGAGAAGTCGAAAGGCAAGCGGATTGATGATAACCGAATCCAGGGGATTTCCATGGTTGTATCCTACAAAACCCATGACGAGCTTGAGCAGTCGTAACGAAAGCTCATCTCGCTCGGAGGCCTCAAGAACTAGCTTTTCTGTCACTGTAACATTGCTAGGTCCGACGAAGCCTAACTTTGTCTTGAGAAGGATACTGAGGATTGCGTACCCGCCATCCTTTTCCATGGCTTCACTATTGCGCCAGCTCGAGTTTATACACCGGAAAACCATATCAACAGCACGAACCAGTGTATCAGCCGTGGAAGCTCGTTCTACCAGTTTCAGTGCTAATGGAGTGAAACCAGCAAGACGCCACAAGGCGTCGTCAAAGAACTGTGGAGTAACAACCATGGGATCACCAGATAGAACAGCCACTCCACTTGAGCGAAGTAGCGCATCATTGATGGAAGGCAACGCGGTATTAATTGCTATACCGGTGCCATTCTTGAGCACCATCTGGACGAGTGTGTGCGCAGGTCCACGGGACAAGGACCGAAAGAGCTGCGATTCCCCGAAATTTTCCTTTTCTCGGAATATTGAGGAAGGCATGAGACTATACAGAATATGATGCTCCGGAATCAGATTGCTCGCTCTGTCTCTGATAACCTTCATAATATCAGAATCCTCTTTCCCCGCACCAACGAGTTCATTGCGAAGGCCTAAGGCGGCAGATGCGGCGTATGTCTGGAAACCTCCAAGACAATCCTGAAAATTACCTTGATAGTGTACGCCAAGCCGACTGGGTACAGCGAGAAAATCATCGCTCAACACATCGTCAAGTAAATGGGCAGTGGCAAGAGACCACTTAGACTGAATGAGGCCAGCGCCAATATGCGAGGACAACTCTCGTGGAGTACCCACAAATGCTTGTATGGGAAGATTCTTCTGACTGCTCGAGGTGAACGAAGCAAAGCTTTCTGTACTGCTGTTGGACGGAGGCGGCAGGGCAGGATACGACGCACGCATTTGCTCGATAAATTCTCCATTCACATACAAAGACGCTTTACTCGCTGTTAGAGTCTTGGGGCGCCGGTGAACCAAGGCGATGTGATACCATTGATGCTCCTGAAAGGTCAAGCTCCGAAACCGGATACTTGGACGCTGGGATGTAACCGAAGTTTGCAATATAAAATTGCGGGTATCTTTTTCGAGGTAGGCAAGAAGAAAGCAGGTCTGAGTGGAGTCGAAAACACCGAAAAGAGTCGTATGTGATGCGGGATCGAATTTGTCCACTCTCACCCAGGCAGTGAACGTATATCCAGCAGACGACTGAGGGGGGAATGGCCGACCTAGGCTAGGCAATTCAATAGAGGAATGTCCATGGAGTGATAAGTCGAATTGGATGAAGGGGGAGCTGCTATGCTTTTCGGCCATATCCAAGCAGAAATCCGAAGCGGCCGCCGAAGGATTGAGTAACAAGTGCTGGGCATCTATGAGCCTGCTCATGCCCAGAGACATTAAAGATCGGCAGAGAGATAAAATGACTTCCCTCTCAGCATCATGGACGCTTGAATGCTCGCCAAAGGCCAGAATCAATAATCGAGAAAGTATACCAGTCTCGTGAACCTGATACAAGTTGACACTGGAAGCCTTGACAATAGCTAATAATAATTTCAAGACGAGTAATGATGGGACATTTGCCACTGCATTGCGATCTCGAGGCATCGACTCCCAAAACCCCACAATCGTACGTATTATCTCTGGGTTTTGCAGAATCGAAGTCGAAACAATCGCTCTCTTAATTGCAGCATCGAGGCTGGCCATGCTTGAACGCAAATCGGAACCATTATTCGGTTCTGTACTCGAAAATTTGTCTTCCTCTGAGGCAGAAGCTGCGCCATGGGGATAGACTGCAGAGGCAGCCTCCTGATATACGCTGTCTATGGCAGTATCATTCAATGCAAAAGCAAAGAGCTTCCAAAACAGTTGACAGCTTGTCCAGAGATCTGAATCGGCACCACCTAGGCCTATACTTGCTATGATTTGCTCGAGAGCCTCCCATCCTCCTCCCTCCACTCTAGTACGAAAGTAGCGGCGATTACCTGGATGCCCTCTGAACGCTACAGCTAGGGTGCCAAGTAAAGCCGCTAATAGGTCAAAGAAAGACTCCTTCTCATACTGATTGAGTTTTTGTGGGTTATAAAAGCCAGAGAAAGATCGCAAGACGTAGAACAGATGTTGAAAGCCGTGGAGGTGTCTGAAATCGTCCTGCACAGGACTCGGGGGGGTGATGGCGGACAGATACTGCTTGACTAACTCGACCTGGCCTACCAGGCGCCGAGAATCTGGATACTCATTATCGGTAAGGGGAGATGGAAAAGAGGCAGAGATGTTGTCTAGAAGTTGTTGAAGAACTTCGGCGGCTTTCGAAGTCGGCGGCGTATTGGAGGCTGATGTCGAGGATCGATAGCGGCTTCGAGTCGACATGGTGGACGGTACTGAGAAACGGTTAGGGTCGGAAAGGGCGTCTGAGCATGCTAACGGCTCTCCGCTATTCATATTATACAATTGGCGTTATGTGTGCTAGTACCCCGGCGGGCTCTAGGCTGCTGTCTAGGAGATCATCGAAGGGATGGCCGAAACAGCAGGAGCAGGGAAAACTGACAGAAAGCGGGCGCGTCACTCTGTGATTATCGGCATGGAGATAGTGGACCTAACAACCGATGTTCTATAGAATTGAACTGCGGTTCCCTTGAGTAATGAACTCTCCAGTGACCAATCGCAGTGATGAGGGAAGAAAAGAGGGAAAGAAAGGAAATGATTTAGTCTACAAAATACAAATGTAAGGCTTCACAAGTAACGCGTACAGGCAAAAATTGAACAGGCCTTGAGATCATTCATCAGATCAGACGCTTTCGAATGCTGGACCTTACGTCAACCTGGACAGTCGCTATGGGAGAGCATAGTGAATCAGATGTCAATCGGCCCGTTTCGGCTTGAAATCTACCTGGCGGCCCGTTGCATACGACGCGAATCCCTTCGTTCTTATTGCAAATTCGAGCGGATTTAGTTAATACCAGTACTTGTACGTCCGTAGGTCTGCAATTGATTGCTCTGAATGAAAACACATGTTTATGGAGTAGCAAGGTAGCTAGGTAGGTAGTAGATAGGTAATCTGCATTTCTCTCACGGACAGTCTAACAGTCTACCCATGACGATGAAACGTTGTTGCTATTACCTACCACAATGCATTGGCAGCGCTATGAATGGTACCTAGGTAGCTTCTTACCTAGGTAGCTTACACTCCATTGGCTCCCTTGAAAACATGAAAACCAGAACCACTGTATGGGCACAGAAAGGGATATCTATAAATATTCAGCTGGCCCCTACTAGGAGCCCTTATTTCAGGCTGAAGCAGGCCGACAGGATGCCCAGATAACGATTCTCCGATACGGGGTTCTGATACCTAGGTACCTAGGTATATGGCTAAGTACCAGGTAGGTAGGTACTCGAACGAACGTACGGATCCGTATCGATAAGGGGTTGATGCCCCTGGGAAACCCCCCGATAGGTACCTAGCATTTGTACGAAGGATGAGCCAGGTAGGGACGTCAGTACGTACCTACGAAGTACCTACTTACCTAAGTAGTACGGATCCGTAGGTAGGTAGGAGATGGTCAGCCGGTGCGGATGACCGAGCGCGGGAAGCATTAATGACGTACGAAGTAACGTCCGCACGTCCGTACTAAAACTGCTACCTACCTTAGGTACCTACCTAGCATATCTTAGGTACCTAGGTAATGTAGATACCTTGTTGGTACGTCCGTAGTCTGCACTAAATTGAATACCGGTAAGTACCTACCCTACCTAGGTACATACACTACAGGTAAGTAGGTGCCTTAGGTATTCCGTAGGTACCTAGCCTATCTAGGAACACTCATAGTGTACGCAGGTAGCCAGGTAGGTAATAGTTCACAATGGGACCCTTATCATCTTGTCTTACCGGAATCTTGAATATTATTATGTACCTATGGCAAGGCGAGCTGATGGGAGTTTTTGTTGGATGCCTAGCCTCGCATGATCTTGGAAATGTTGAGTTCGCCTGGAACCAATGGACGTAAGGCCAGCCAAGGCTTCCTCTGTTATTATAATGAAGCAAAGACCCAATATAACACCAAGAATGCAGTGGCCAGCAACGGACCGATGATAGGGGGACACACCTCGATATATACCATGCATAAGCTCGTTTACCGAGGCAAGACAAGTGGTCATCTGAACGCGAACATCTGAGCCAACCCCGAAGTCACCGTCAGGCACGAGACCGCATTTCCACCCCGATTCGGCAGTGACAGCAGGTGTCGGCTTGCTGCGGGTCCACCCGAAGATTGGGGATCGTGGCGACCGTCCCAGACTCCCAAGCTAGGTACAAGGAGGTAGGTATGTAAGGTATCTATATAGGAGGTAGTTATCGGTAGGCATTCAAGGTGCCATCACGGAACTTATCTACCTACCTATCTACCCAGGTAGTGTACCTACACCACACATGACAACCCTGATAGGGAAAGACATGCTTTGTAGGTACCTTAGGTAGTCTACGTGTTGGTACAGTAGCGTAGGTAGGAAGATAAGTACCTACGGATCCGTAGGTAGGTACGGTCCGTAGTGTATGACTTCTTACTGTAGATACCGAGCTGAGGCATGGGATTTGTACGGATTACCAGCTATGTACGTCCGTACGAAGAACGTAGGTGTCTTATCCCTGGGTAGATATGAAGCTATGTACATACCTAAGCCGGATCAGATTGGTGGAGAGGCTGGGGAAGATAGCTTCCCACTACCTATAGTAGCGACTAGCGTGCACTATTTGTACGGATCCGTATACGCTATAAAGTGCCTACATTAGGTAGATACTATGTACAAGATAGGTACGTCCGTAGGTACCTACCTACCTACCTGGTATTAAGGTAATCAGAAATGAAAAGGTGTGAGAATACTGTCCATCTACCTGCTTCATATGACTGAAGTCTTTTGATATCAAGTGTAGAGCAGGTAAATAATAATAGTGGGTGTGAATTAACATTGTACGTACGTACGTATACTTAACCGATTGTACATTATTCACCAGCTGGCAAGACTGGGATGGGAGGGAGACCTCGGACCTCAGGCCGGGCAGCTTCCGAAACGTGAGATACAATTCCACTAAACCAAATCTGGACTGAAACAATCCGGACCCACTTTGTACCTGCACTAACTACCTAAGTAAGTACCCCATGTGCACTGGCACTTAGGTACCCCAAGCCGGCGGTCGAAGGTTCAAGTACCTAGGTACCTAGTTGCGTTTGCACTGTGCAACCCATTTTCGGTCTGCTAGCCATTACCTACCTTAGGTACCGTAGGTAGGTAGGTAATGCTACAGATTCGTACTTGAATAACTGTTAACACTGTAATATGCACTGTTCTGTCTCCACCTATCCGTTAGGTAACCTATCTAGGTACCTACCTAGGTAAGTACTCTTATCAGCGTGCGGCGGGCTGTGTGCGTCACCTGAACCTTCTCCAGACCGGGGGCAGGCAGCACTTACGTGCCATCGGTAGGTAGGTACCTAGGTACCTACTTACATCGTACTTAGTCTACCTACCTAAGGTAATAACGTAAGAGCTCCCGCAAGGCAAGGCAGGTAGGTAGGTAGGTAGGGTAGCTACAGGCACTGCTCGGACTCTGTAAGCCACAGCCTACCTAGGTACACACAAACTACCTACTGTACTTACCTGCATCCTTTATCAGTCGTCCATCTTCTCTGCTTGTTTCGCCGTCTTCTTCTTTCTTCTCTTCTTCCTCCTCCTCCTCCTCTTCTTCTCACATCCTCAAACCCCCAACTCTTTCCTTCCCACAACCATCCCTCCATCAAATCAAATCAATCTCCATCGTCATCTGTCGTCTGTTCCCATTCATCTACCAAAGCACCACTAGTTTGGTCTTTGGCTCTCGTTTTCTTTATCCTCATTGAGTCGCCAGTAGACTTATCCTTTCCCTGACCTCAACTTCGTTCTATCATCTACTCAAATCATCACGCCAATATGAGGAGCTTCGTCGCTCTCTCGTTAGCCTGTGTTACGGCTGCTGCACCTTCCTTTAACTTGGAAACCATCCACAATGGAGCTGCTCCCGTCATCTCCTCATCCACTGCTGATGAAGTCCCCAATTCGTACATCATCAAGTTCAAGGACCATGTCACAGCAGATTCAGTCTCTGAACATCACTCGTGGGTTCAACAGATCCATGACAATCGTGAGAATGAGCGCATGGAGCTCCGGAAACGTGGCCAGATCCCCTTAGTTGGTGACGTCGATGCTCTCGGTGGTCTCAAGCACACCTTGAAAATCGGCAGCGGCTTCCTCGGCTATTCCGGTCACTTCGATGATGCTGTCATCGAGGAGGTCCGCAAACACCCTGATGTGAGTTCAATCTGTTTTTACTAAAGAAAAGACATATCACATGTACCCCGAACCCCGGTTACAAGTGGCACAGTAATTAACTAACTCTGTGTATTAAATGAAATACAGGTCGAGTACGTCGAGAAAGACCAGATAGTCTACGCCCTCGGAGGCGACGATGAGCCAGATCTAGAGAAGAACGCCCCATGGGGCTTGGCTCGAATTTCCCACCGTGACCCGCTCTCCTTCGGCACCTATAACAAATACCTATATGCCACTGACGGCGGTGAGGGTGTTGATGTCTACGTCATTGACACCGGTACCAACGTTGACCATGTTGATTTTGAGGGTCGTGCTATGTGGGGCAAGACAATCCCTCTTGGTGATGAGGATGAAGATGGCAATGGCCATGGTACTCACTGCTCTGGTACTGTTGCAGGCAAGAAGTATGGTGTTGCCAAGAAGGCCCATGTTTATGCCGTCAAAGTTCTCCGATCTAATGGATCCGGGTCGATGTCAGATGTTATGAAAGGTGTTGAGTGGGCCGCTGAGGCTCACCTTGGGCAGGTTGAGAAGGCCAAGAAGGGTTCTCGCAAGGGTTTCAAAGGTTCCACTGCTAATATGTCTCTCGGTGGTGGCAAGTCACCATCTCTGGACCAGGCTGTCAACGCTGCCGTCTCCGTCGGTCTGCACTTTGCTGTCGCTGCCGGCAATGACAACTCCGACGCTTGCAAATATTCACCAGCTGCTGCCGAGAAGGCCATTACTGTCGGCGCTTCCGCCCTCGATGATAGCCGTGCCTACTTCTCCAACTGGGGCAAGTGTGTCGACATCTTCGGCCCTGGCTTGAGCATTCAGTCGACCTGGATCGGTAGCAATACTGCCATCAACACCATTTCCGGCACCTCAATGGCGTCGCCTCACTTGTGCGGTCTTACCGCTTATTTCTTGTCCCTCCAACCCAGCAAGGACTCTGACTATGGCATGGCTGAGATTACACCTGAGAAGCTTAAGACCAACATGCTTAGCATCGCCACCCAGGGTGCCCTTTCTGACATCCCCTCAGATACCCCTAACCTTCTCGCTTGGAACGGTGGCGGCTACTCTAACTACTCAAAGATTGTTGAGCGGGGTGGTTACGTGGCTCAGAAGAGCTCCCAGACCTCCCTCACACTAGCAGACCTTGAAAAGGCCATTGAGGATGACTTGAACATCGTCTCTGGCACAATCGTCAAGGGGGCCTCCACTTTCTCTGATAAGGCTCAGAAGCTCTCTGAGAAGATTCATGACCTCGTCGATGGAGAGCTCAAGGAGTTCTTGAAGGAACTACGGGTTTAAAGCATTCACAAGCGAAGAGTAGTTTTTTTGAATCAGAACCCTATGCACGTATGACTTGTTTAGAGGCGTTCCACACAGAACTGGTTAACATCGGTGGTGTGTATTTGGGTTTAATTCGCTTTCAGCTTTGCATTTGTACATTCGTGTGGGTCATTGGTATGGGGGGACACATTCATAGGTATTTTAGTTGTGGCACAAATGCCGATGTTTCATTGTTACGTCCCGTCCCGTCAACTGCACGTCGTTGTGTCTTCCTGCTTTTCGAAGCTAAGAATGCTGTCCTTTTGCTGTCCTTTCGCTGTGATCATACACTGATTGTGGCTATGCGCAGCAGCGACCTTATGACACGCTTCTTCTCCTTCTGGTTGGGGTATGAGCGACCGCTTTGCTGGGCTGGTAATGCTTGTAATGATTGGTTGGAGTGATGTGTCTGGTTATACAATATATTGATATAGATATAGATTGTGGGTATCTTGCTTGCGTGGTATTGCTAGCTCGAAGGGTTGTGTTGTTATTAGATGAACTTGTAAGTGGTGTTTTCCGTCGCTCTCGTTCTTTGGGGATTGTGAGGTCGTCGGGTGTTATGACTTCGCCTTATTATACTCAGTATTGGGCTCATCAGTTTCTTTTAGTCGTACCTGTATTTTTTTGGGGCCGGTCGTAAGGGAGGTTGGGTTTCGGGTGTGACTTGTTCCTGGACACTTTCACAGCCAGGAGGAAGTCGGAATCATAAGATACCGTGACCGAGGCTGAATTGAGGGAAATGGAAAAGTGATGGCCTGTTTTGGTATGGGAGAGCTCGAGGGGTTTCTGGAAATAGCGGCGAGACGTACTTCAGTGGTAAAGCGTCGTCTTCGTCATTGGTGTTTTCTCTACTGCCGTTAAGCTTTCCATGTTGGCGATGGCTTGAACCAAAAAGTGTCTGTCTTGTGTGTTTTTTTTTTTCAAACCCTACTTATCTCGGCCCGTACGCTTTTCATAGTTAAAGAACTAAGTAATTTTGATCTTTTATCGCCAATCGCGGGATCCGGAGCCCGTTCTTCCAGGCTTGTTTTTTGTACTCGCGGATTTTTACGGCTCATTGCTCGAATTCAGCGAGGATGGCGATCAAGAATCATAGTCCATACTTTCTCGCCTAAACGGCTCTTTTTTTTTATCGCGTGGCGGAATTCTCCTCGCCAGCATTGGAGTGTGGGATGCCCTCCCCGGTGCATGGATACACATATATAGCACCCATGGGATGAGCATATGGTCGTGTGTAGCGGGCACAACTGCTATAGAGGTGCTTGGGCGACATATATACGCGCGCCACACTCGAAAAGAGTGAAAGGCTTGTTACGGGGGATTCTTGACGGTTCTGCTGTACTGATACTTCAATACCCGGCCTACGAAGGGGGTGGGGAAAGTTCTCTATATGGGTGTATTTGAGGACTTCGGCTCAAAAGAACGGGGTTGGTTGGCGCTCCGTTCTGCCCCCTTCATTATGGGCGGCCGCAGTTCACCGGACTGGAACTTTGTGTGATCGAGTTTACAACGAAGGGCTGACAAACCTATTTAGGTAATAAGAACACTGGGTGTTCCAGGATTTGTCAACGAGCGAAACCTGTGTGAGTGTCAATAGCGACTTCTGCTCCGTTAGCTGGCACGGAGGAATCAGCAAACCTCTTGCTGGATATAATCGAAATTTCGACTTATTCGGGGCTTTGCTGGCTTATATTTACGCGGTGCCCTTTAATACCGTGAGCTTTGTAGCAAGATCATCACATCACTACTGTTGGATAAGCTCCTCAAAGCCCGAAAGGGACTGCAAAAGTACGGATTATTGAAAGCCCCAAACACGCCAAGGAACTACTACTACTACTACTATTACGCACGATAGCAGGAGTGTCTCACGTCAGCGCCTGCATGAGCCGTCCGCCGTAAACTACCTAACGTGCTTTGAGGAATGAGATTTTGTGAGACAATTTGAGGCCGGGGAAGGGGGGGGGGAGGCCAATAGTGATGTCAGCTTCGGCGATCCAGATAGTTAGGTAGTTATTGCACATTTTACGGATCTGGAATATTTAACTCGAGGAGATTCTTAGACTGTCTATGTATGTAAGTCTCATGAATTCTATGTATCATGTCTCTAACCATGTACCTGGCGCAAACTTGGTATTTGATTAGTTTCCAGTGAGTTGAATCCTGATTTAAGGTCTGATGAAGTGGTGTGCGAAGAGACCATTATTTCTGCGCTTTAGTTGAGCCGCTCAGACGGTGTGCCTTGATTCATGAATACTGATCTCTGACACTCCCGGACTTTCAGACAGGTGTCTGTCTCGTAGGAAGATTATGACTTAGGCTAGCTACGTTGAGAAAATGCTGTCTGTTTGTGAGTTCCAGGCCCGTTGGTAGTGAGTCAAGGCTGAGATATCGAGTCTCGACTGTTCCGAGCGAGGAAAACGTGGGCTAGCGGAGAGGACATGCAGACTGGAGTCCTGCCAGATCAGATTCTTCGTCTTGCGATAGAATTGGCCCAGGGAACTCATGAGCTAAATGATCGCATGCGTGGTAAGAAGAGTAAAGTCTGCTCGTCTTCTCATGAATTCATGATATGTTCTCATCGCTCTTTTCTCTCCATCGACCATAACCAACTCTATGCGTCTTGCCACCCCCTTGGCTAGTCTTGCGTGTGGCCTGCTTGGTTTCTTTTTTGCTTGCCACGCAATCTTGATCCAAACTACCGATACACTACCGTCGACGTTGAAGGGCGGACGCCGTCAGTCAATGCTACTATTAGTAAAGCTCCGTAGCCATGTCTCTGTGCGCTAGCCTCCTATATTGGAGGATTCGAGTGTATGTACATGTTTCCCGATATGTGATTCAGCTCCGACTGTCGTATCTTAACATCCTCACTGACGTGAATAGACAAGGTTGAGAGAGATGCAGTGTGGCGTGAATTCTGATACACCGGCCTCCTTACTCACTCGGATTTTGCTTCTGATGATCCAACGCGCATCTAGACCAGTTGAACAGGTTACCTTGCATCCACGTGCCGAACGGATTGTCTCCATGCGAAGAGAATCATTGAGACACATGGGCGGCGGTATTGGAAATAGTCCGACTTCCCAACCTGGCGTATATATAATCAACACTCTTGTCTTCTCCTCGGCGGTGACTCGGTCTTAGTTTTTGTGGATTTAGGGTGGCTGGACGTCATATTCATTCCTTGTAACCACGCGTGACGAGCCATAATTTTAATCGGCTGAATTTTTCCGTTGCCGTTCGTTAAGACTGAGGTCGGTTCTTTCGAGTTTGTGAGTTTTAAAATTCTTGTGCTCCTTACAAGCTGTCGTCAACTCGACGGGGTCTACTTCTTCTGCCATCATACAAAACACAACGCTGTCACTTTACTTCGCCATGGGATTATTGCCGCTGAACTACCGACGCCCTGAATATGTCAACAAGGACGAATTCAGGCGGAGCCAGGATACCGAATTTGACGACAGGAGTGAGGCTTCTCTGAAATCAGACCGCTTCGGTCCTCCAGCAGGTATTCCGGACGCACTCACGTTCGACAAGATCATCAACGGCGGAACATGTCCTGTAAGTTTCCGGTAGCGATGTTGGGTGTTCGGCCGCTGACCCATGCGAAGCCCTGCACTGTCCGAGACTTCATGAACTACCTCATCTATATTGAGCACTCCGCAGAGAACCTGCAATTTTACCTCTGGTATCACGACTATGTCAAACGCTTCAACGCAGCGCCCGCCTCAGAGATCGCACTGGCGTATGAATGGACGGAGGCAATGGAAGATGCAACAATGATGAAGATCCAGAAGAATGCTGCTTTAAAGGCCAAGAAGGCGTCACCTATTGCGTTAGAAATATTCAAGGGGACCGACTTCGAGAAGCCGCCTGAGCTTCAGGAGAGTCGGGAAGCTTTCACGCCGCGTCAATCCTCCGCCGGCGACAGTGTCTCGTTTTCTGACTCGCAGGCCACCACTTTTGTGGCCCAAGCCGAGGATGCCTTTGTCGCCGCGGGCGTCAAGCAACCATGTAAGATCTGTAACTCCATGATACTCATGCTTAGTCATTATGCATGTCTCACGAAAATGTGGCTCACGCTTTGTAGTCACCATACAACCCTTTCGATCAGAGATCAATCGGCTGATTGCTACATACATCGTCGACGGGGCGCCAAGACAGCTCAATCTCTCAGCTCGTGAACAGAAAGCCGTCGTCCAAGCGCTTTCTTACACCACGCATCCGTCGGCCGTCCGCACACTCTCTCGGAACATTGAGAACACGCTCCGAAAACAAGCTCATCCCAATTTCATCCGATGGACGATCTGTAACGGCAATCCTGCGCGCGTCACGTTTGCGCGTGGCTTAGGCGTTGGAGGCATCCTCCTCGCAGCAGTGGGGTCGATTGTGCTGACGCTGAGTGGCGCGGGACGCGGCTGGCGAGCGCTGTTTGCGATGTTGTGGTGGATTGGCATCGCGACACTGATGGCAGCGGCCAAGGGCATGTGCGTAGTGCTGCACGGGCTTCACCATCGGCACGTGCGGCCGTGGGAGTTATTTGTGGAAGACAACGAGGCAGCGGGCGGGCCGGAGCAGCTCAGCGAAGGCAAATCCAGCTTTGATTCGTTCGGGTCAAGCAACAGCTACGAAGATGAACCATGGATCATCAGATACGATGCGCGTTTCTACGTGCGCAAGGTGTTTGATCGGGAAGTTTGGATCCAGGAGCCTGCACTGCGCCAGATCCAGGATACCATTTTCCTGCAGTCTTTGGTCACGGCGTTTTTAGGAGCGGGCGTCCTCACAGCTCTCTTTGTGGCCGTGCCTAGTGGTGATTACTTCTAAACATCGTGCGTCATTGCAAATACATACCTGATCTAGGAGGATCGTACTAGTCAGTTCTACGTGGTACTGGCATATGCAAAGGGATTGATTTGGTTCGATCTCACGTAGGTATTCCGTTACTGTTGCGTCTCATGTCCGGGATCATATTTCCGGTTTCCCATTTTTAGCATGTATATATAGGTAGGTAGC
The DNA here is from genome assembly GCA_022984845.1 of Xylaria nigripes. Classification (NCBI taxonomy): domain Eukaryota; kingdom Fungi; phylum Ascomycota; class Sordariomycetes; order Xylariales; family Xylariaceae; genus Xylaria; species Xylaria nigripes. The sequence goes on along the minus strand of JAJJKC010000017.1, from coordinate 528,707 downwards.
ATAGGTAACTCGTTTACGGACGTACCTACAGCCAAGTCAGTCAAGTCAATACATCCTGATAGATAATGTGGACCGAGGCAAGGTGATATAAAGTCATACCTACGTCCGTTCCTATCATTGATTACCTACTTACGAAGGTACTTCGTACAATACAGCACGATACCCTGCCGAGTCTTGTCGCATGTTGGCCGAGTGTGTGGCTACTATTCGGTGGAGTGGCCGAGGAATTGCATCTGATAGCGTCCAAACGTGCGGCTGTTGTCGGAAGCTATCCGTATTAATGACTTGGCCGATTGATTCGGTGACGGCAACCGGGCCGACATTTTAGTACTTCGTAGGACTTGCAAAGTCTGCTCTTGACCCGACCAAAATTACGGATCCGTACCTAGGTTGATGTGAAGGGCAAGTTGCCTAATTGATTAGGTAGTTAGCGCATGAAGGCACGTATGAGCAGGTAAGATCGGTAGGTAGGAAAACACCGATAGTTACGTATAATTAATACCGGCCTATACCGATTAAAGCGTCGCCGAAGATACAGGTAGGTACCTCTTAACGTAAATTGCATACCTACGTATAGGTACCTAACGGACGTACGTACTTAGGTATTCCGTATAGGCACGTATGGAGAGCGTCCAAGACTGTCACGTGATACGCCAACATACTTAAGTACCTTAGGTACCTACGTCTTACTGAGGCACCTAGGTACCGGTACCACGGAATAGGTACTTGTAATAAGTACCTCAATGTACTTGTACACTAAGATTTTCACACTAGTAATCCCTAATACGTACGGACGTATACGTACCTGCCCATACGGATCCGTACGAAGTACGTCCGTACTTCAAGCTATTATGGGGATCCCTCACGCCCGCTGCTTAATTTATCAGGGTCCTGGTCGGTCTTGGCCGTCTCACCCCACCATTTCATTCATCGTAGCATTCAACAAGTACGCCTCTCATCGGAGGATCGTCGATCCAGTCAGCTTTCGTATCCTTGTCTTAGCCCATGCAACTTTCGAGTAATTAAACCAAGCATGTTGCATTCAATGCTCTTGTCTTCCTAGTTCAGTCCTTCTCTGTTTCTTTTCGTCATCAGTGGCATCAACTTATTAGCAGGCTGGCGCTCTGTATGCATCTTTGACCCTACCTACACTCCATGTCTTGGTCTCAGATCACAGTCCTTCTCTCCATATTCCTATGATCCCGCAATTAAATCATAGTATCCAATATCAATTCGAATCGTACCTCGTGGGATAGTATATCATGTCCCATGATCAAGCCCACGCCGACCCAGCCGACGACACGGCCATCGCCGGTGGTGTTGCTGACCATCGCGAAATGCACTCTCGAGCGCAAACTATGACGAGCATCGCCGAGATAGACAGCACCATATCACATCCTGGTTCAGTGCGCATTAACGTCAAGGGCGCCTTCATTGTTGATGGCACCGAACAATCAGCTACACCCGCTAGTGGCTACAGTCCTACTAGTAACAATGCGACAAATGGCAGTTATCACGAAGGCAAGGATATCAGACTACCCAACCATACCGCCGTCGTTAGTCATATAGCCGTCGACGTAAGTTTGCACCGCCTGCTCTGTTTAATCTTTTTACGGAAAAGTGAAGACTGACATGCCCTTTGGTCGCATGTCTTAGATCGGTGGTTCTCTAGCCAAGCTCGTTTACTTCTCCCGTGAAGCCCATTCAACCGAACCAGGTGGACGACTCAGCTTTCACTCTTTTGAGACTGATCGCATTGACGATTGTATTGAGTTCATGCGACATCTAAAAGACAAACAGCTGGCTCTCAATGGCTCCAAGCCAAAAGACCTATGTATCATGGCCACTGGCGGTGGAGCCTTTAAGTACCATGACAGGATCAAGGACGCCCTTGGTGTTGATGTTCTGCGCGAAGATGAAATGACTTGTCTGATAATAGGTATGTGCTATCTCTCCAAATGTGAATTGCGACGCAGATGACATTAATGATAGCGCCTGAACTACAGGTCTCGATTTCTTCATTACCGAGATCCCCCGTGAAGTTTTTACTTATTCCGAGACCCAGCCCATGCAATTTGTGCAGCCCGAAGCCGACATCTACCCTTATATGCTTGTTAATATTGGATCGGGCGTCAGTATACTTAAAGTGTTCGGGCCTAGGAAGTACGAACGAGTAGGTGGTACTTCGCTGGGTGGGGGCACATTATGGGGCCTCTTGTCGCTGCTCACACCTGCCGAGAGTTTCGACGATATGCTTGATATGGCCGCGCAAGGTGACAATGCCAAGGTCGACATGCTGGTTGGAGACATTTACGGCACAGACTACAACAAAATAGGCCTTAAGAGCAACGCCATCGCGAGCTCTTTTGGCAAGGTTTTCCGGATGAAACGAGAGGCCGAAAACGAAGCCGAAGACAATGGCAACATCGCACACAACGACAACGTTCCCGACCGGCAAAAGCCAGATGCTTCAAATACCACCGCCACTGCAGCTTTCTCACAAGAAAAGCCTATGCGAGCCGACGGGTCATCCCGGTTTTCGGCGTCGGACATCTCGCGTTCCTTACTATACGCTATCAGTAACAACATAGGGCAGATCGCCTACTTACACTCCCATATTCACGGACTATCCCACATCTACTTCGGCGGCTCCTTCATCCGCGGACACCCGCAAACCATGAACACGCTTAGTTACGCCATCCGCTTCTGGAGCAAAGGCCAGAAACAGGCATATTTCTTGCGCCACGAAGGCTACCTCGGCGCTGTCGGTGCCTTCCTCAAGCGGCAGCCCCGGAATTGGGGACGCAGGGGGAGCTTCGAGGAGGACGGCGCGGCCCTCGAAGATCGACTTCGGCAGCGGAATCAGGGCGGTGACGGCGACGTGCCAGACATGATCTTTCCGTGATACACTACGCATTGTTTCACAATTAAAGCATCGCCTTGTTAACATACCGTTTCACTATGTTTGGCATAATAGGCATCATACAGCGTTGTCGAGAGATGACATCTTGCATATTACGACGCACCCGTTCTCCTTCCTCACGACTGTTGATTAGTTTGGCGGTAAGCAGTTAGTCTGTTCGCGCGCTTTGGCTCTGACCTCGGCATGAGTCCTACAACAACAAATAAAACAATCGAGACTCCTAGATATATACCCCGGGCTATGAACTGATTTGAATATGGGGAATTCCGTGTGGAATGGGACAGGTGTTGTTACCCGGTGTTTATATCTGCTGTAAAAAGAAAATGATGATGAGTTGCGGGGGTTTCGTGGGTTGACTTTGATACAATGTTCCTAGATGATTCTACCGAATTTAGAGAGAAAGGGCAGGCCCTTTGAAGCATCGTCGCTGAATTCTGCATACATGCATATATCATTCATCGGGTAGAGCGTAGGATTTACATATTGCCAAAAGGCTGACTGTTGCAAATACAGTCACGTGTTCCAAACGTATTGTTTTCAGTTGCGTGCGTATAGACTACCTAGTTGAGCTCTCTCTGTTTCGAAATCCGCTGCATGAGGTTTGCTGGAGTCGTCTTGCGTATCGTTATGCCTACGCCGTAGACTTTCACTTTTAAGTCGTTTCCTACAACGGCGACGCGAAGTTCGCGCCGGTAATCCTCGTAATCAGCACAATGGCGATGATGCGGTGTAATTGGGTCTGTATATTACAAGGGCAACGGGAGGGCGATGGTCTATCTAAATATCAATTCTAGGCAATATTTGATCAAGTACGTGCACGACTCGCCATGGCGGGACAAATAGCTCAGTGTTTCACGGAGTATAAGAAGCTGCTTTCTTGCTTTTGAGCTTCATTATCATGGTTGAGAATAGGCTAGGTAGATAGCTAATGGGTATATACATATAATATAATGCTTTTCATACGTAGGGTAAAGTGCGGATCGCGCTTGGGGGCGTTTCACTACCCGCGAGTGAAAGCGAGATGGTGCTCGGGTATTTTGAGAGAAATGGTTTCGTGGTGAAATCAGTTGTGGCGAGAACCGTGTCTGCCTTTTCTTTTCTTTTCTTTTTTTTCTTTGCTTTCTTTGCTTTGTCTGGGATGAGCGGTGATCGGGGATAGCAAGTCTACCTCTCCACGGCTTCAGCGCGTGGGATGGCGCGATGGGAATTTTTTGTGCTGTGACTCGTGATACCTACTGCGTAGGTTGTGTGCGTGTGTTGTAGTCTTCGGCAAGGAGCCAGCGCACCGCTTCAACTACGTCAATACGAGGCGGCAGCAATGCGCAGCTACGAGAAAGATTCATGAACCCCAACAACATATCCGCTCAGCTTTTTCAGTTCCTTTTCGTATTTTTGGATTAGACGCCTTTCACTTGGTCGTCGAGTTGGCAGCAGTTTCTTTCCGCTCCCGATCTTCTTTCCGACCTAAGATCTTAGCAACCCACTCTTCCACCTCGCGCTCCGCCTCCTCGTCGGTCCTGCCTCCGCTCGGACCTACGTGTTTCCGCGCCATCCTCCTCAGATCATCAATGCTTGAGATGTCAAAGGCCCACGAGACGCCGCCGGTCATCATGATGCCGAACCCCACCACGTTCACGGTGGCGAGGTTCAGGGCTTCTAATGCCATCAGGGGGCCGTCTGAGTTCAGCTTGTCGACTGGCCGGTTGCTCGGCACGAAGAACTTGGGTATTGTAATCTTATTCCTTCTGACTATGGACCGTCTCGTGATCAAAACGGCGAGGGAGAGGAAGCCTGCGCCGGCGAAGAACATTCCCAGTTGCTTTAGTGAGCGCTGTGAGATAATTGGTGGTGGAGACGTCTGTTGCCGTGATGGTGAAGGTGACGCGACCGGCAATTGAGACATTGGAGCGGGGTGTGATTGCGGAGGGGTGTTCATCGCCGACTCCCTGTCTTTGGGCAGTGTCATCGTGGTGCCGAATGACCACATCTTGATCCCCAGATTCGAAGGTATCGATTGGTCCGAGTCTGGCTGAGATGTTGAGATGTTGGAGGTGCCTTGTTGAATAGATCAAGGGCGAGGAATGGCGTCGTACTAAGTAAGCGAGCGTGTGTACACGTGTATATGAAGGTGTATCGAATGCGACTTGATACTCCAAGAGATAAACTGGCTGAGGTACGAAGTAGTCATTATTGCTGTATCCGATCTTGATTGGAGCTGTCAAATGGGACATTTCGGATAACTACATTGTTTCTGCCTTTACTATGCATATAGCACACGATAGGCATCTTACGGTGACATTCGCTTTGATGTACGTACCCTAATTTCTTTGGAGGACCAAATGCAACCACATTATTCAAAACCAATCGCTTCCACGATTCGCCGAGCCAACGGCACATGTGACCAAGATCATCATGGGTAATAAGAACAAATCTGTCGGAAAGAATGCATTGAAGACGAAAAAATTAGATAACAGTAATAATGTGCCAACAACGCAGGCAGATGCAGTTGCGACATCTCAATTGCCAAGCTGGCCTCCATTCAAGCCCCAGCTTCCAGTAACTCAGCTTGTTTTCGAGGCGCCCATACCCACACTGGAAGATCAGATTGTCGTCCTCCGCAATTTTTGGCCTAAGAGCCTGTGCCGGGATTACCTGACCTTTCTGGGCAACCTGCCTCTAACGACAACACCTGGCCGGCCGAAGAGAGGGGAGGCAACGAGGGTGAACGACAGGTTTCAGATCAACGACGCTCAGTTTGCGCAGAGGCTGTGGCTGCAAACGGGGCTCAAGGAGGCAGTGCTAGAGAGTTCCGTCAAGCATTTGTGGTATGGAGAGCCATTCTACTGCTATCCGAACCAACCATGCCCTGACTATCTCGAGGAGTCTGCTGATATGACGAATAGGGGCGGCGAGGTTGTAGGACTTAATTCGAACGTGCGTGTTTATAGATATTCGAAAAATCAGTTCTTTGATTGTCACTGTGCGTGAAACCCTCAGCCCTTTATACATCGTGTTAGGTCATCATGCCATCTATATTATTACTGGTGTCTCTGCTGGTCCAGCGACATATGGCGATTGAACAGGTTCCTTGTCCCAGTTCTCAATCCGACCCATATGCCAAATATGTCACCGTATATTACACCGTGCTGATGGACAACATTGATCACAATCTCATGGCACCTATGCATCTTATTGATCCTTACAACTGAACCCGGCGACTGTCGCAGCGTTGGTGTCATTCTCACCGTACACAATGTTCCAATTGGCCTCCGAGTGGCGCTAAGCTGCCGCAACTCACCCCAGAGGGCGTGATGTGAAGCTAACCAGGAGTTTAGATGACGATTCCAACCTCGTCGAGGTTCCCTCTGATGAAGGGCCGGAAAGCATTCGTGCTAAAACTACATGGACCGCGTTACTCTATTTGACATCCTCAGCAGACGGAGTCATAGGCGGCGAGACCGTGTTCTATCCCCATGATCGCAAATCAGCAAAGGAAGAGCTTATCATAGCCCCTGAAACAGGAATGCTTCTTCTGCACAAGCATGGCGACAATTGTTTGTTAGTAAGTCTGATTTTGCGCTATCCTTAGATATCTGTTATTAGGTCGGCTCCTTGACTATGCCGCGCTGTAACTGATCAATCTATTCTATCAGCATGAAGGCCTTGAGGTTAAAAGTGGCCAGAAGTGGATTTTGCGTACGGATATTTGTGTACGCAGGTGAATTTGAATCAGCTCGTGCTGATGTAAAGATATTGAGATCGAGACGAAGGTGGCCGCCCGTCAAAGCATGTTCCAAAACAACATTACATTGCAACTTGTGCACTTGAGACGATCGGCTTTGATCATGATTCCCAGGCCAAATGACAAGTATGTCCAGACATGAGATGAGGAATTAGGTCACTGGCAGGTAGTTGCCAATGACCCGAATGCAGTGAAGTCCAATCCAGGGTTGTAATGGAGGTATGACTGCAAGTTGATTAACGCTCATACTGTCAAGAAGGTCATCACACACAGACTTTCTCTAGGCTTGATAGTGTGCTCTCTGGGAATTACAGGGAGTCATGCGAACAAAGACTCATGGAGAGGAGTTGTCTGAATAATTTACGATTGAGATTGTTTTGGATTCTGTACGTATCCAAACCGTCTCACCCAACGATGAAGCACGCTAGCATTGAAAACAATAGAATCTGTGTCGATGAGAGGACACTGATGGAACCTATCGCAATCCTTCCTCCCCTTTCGAGAGTATTTCCACATGCTGAGCAGAGCCGATATGCAAGAGATACATTACACAGATTCAGGCCTATATGAAGCATGAGCCCCTGACCCCAAGCGTATCAGCATCAGCATTAGCAACGTAGCTTTGCAACTGAACTTTAACAGTGCAGTAGTCAAGACTTGCCAAAAAAAAACACGTATTCATCAATGGATTTCGTCTACGTCAGAGGAAAACCCGAAGGACCTCATGAGAAACGGGTCGCCGCCGCAGGCTTCAGATGGATGCAAACCAACCGACTAAACCCGACTAGCATGCTCAAGCATCTCAACCCGACAGGAAACATACCTGATCGGCTGCCGCCCCATTCCCACCATGGAGTGAGCACGCACCTCATCGTCGAGGGCGACCTGCGGATTGAAAGGGTGTACGACTCCTACGAGCTATCGAACGCGCCAGGAGCCATAAGGCAAGACCTGGTCCCGCCCGAAACGACTTACAGCGCCACATCGAAAAACGGCTGCAGCTTCGTCGAGGGACATTACCGCCTCAGCCCGCGCACGGCCGAGCGCTTCCTTGACCGCGGCACATTAAGAGCGGTTAACAGCGGCCTAGACGCGTTGCCTGACGACGAGACGCTCAAGAGTTGGCTGCTACAGGTTGAATTCGACCCGCGAGGTAAGGCGTGTCCGGACGGGGCGAAGGGTGAGAAGGCGATCCTGGATATCAGGAAGACCAATCCGCCCATGTGCCCGTCGATCCACTTTGCGCTTTCGAAATGGTTTGAGAAAGAGTGGGAGCCAAAGGATTGGTATCAGCGACGTCCTGCTGCCGACGCTGATCGCAACTGCATATTTGTGCTGTTATTTGCGGTGTTCGTTGGTTTGATCATCCGTAAGTTCGTGTCGGCGACTTGAAACTCGGGAAGATGGCGCTACGGGAAACAACGGATGAGGCGAGTCGGCACCAGGCCGTGAATGAATTTGGATTTGGATGTACTGTACGGATCCGTAGTGGATGTCTAGGTAGGTACTAGGTACGATATGTACGTGCCGTACCGAGCCCTTCACTTATAGAGTTGGGTCTTTGAAGCTACCTATGGAATACCACATCATATGATTCTTAACTGGCACTGTCAGGGCATACCAGGTATATATGAATGTGAGGATTGAATAGGTAGTAGGCAGTAGTATTGATGATGTTGAACACAGTGAACGTAAACAGAGAGCAGTCTGGCAGAAGAATATCATCCACGTCCGTACGGAATGGGCTATATTTTTTTTGGCACGCTAGGCTGACGGGGCCGCACCTGCAGACATGCGCTAGGTAGGTATAGGTGCCTAAATGCCCGCGCCTACCGGGAACCATTTCAGGGCATTCAGGCCTAAATTTCGAGGGGACAGTTGCATTAGGTAAGCAGGCAGGTCAATGACAGGTCGAGAATACCTGGCATGGACGGACGTATAGGTACGTCCGTACATGCACTGTGTAAACCACGAACAATTCTTTCATTCGCTCGATCTTTTGATCATGACTCGTCTCATTCTATAGGAAGTCGGGATTTGTCCAATTATCACCGGTAGAGTTAAGGTATACGAAGCGCGTAGGCTGAGCTATCTACCTACCTAGCAAACAATGACGTTTTATGGAGACTTCTCTCCATGATCGCCGTCCGCTAGGTAGTAGTAGGTAATGCGCATCGCAGCTGTGGAACGCACACAATTCGCCGCTCACTGCTGAGCCTGAGCCGGATCCGGGGTCTGAATGTGACAGGAGCCCCGGAAGAACACGGCACTTTTACCTAGTCTGCTACTACCTATAAGTAGTAGCGCAGCGAAGAGCATTTAAACGGGGACCTGGCTAGGGTACGTAAGCTGGAAATATATACTTATACCTAGGTTGTCCCCCATAAGCAACTTTTCCGTGGATTCCCTACTTTCACAAAGAGTAGGGTGAATCTTTGTCTTGAGCCAGCCTTGAGCCAGCCTTGAGCCGGCCTCACGACAACCATTTAAACAAGTATGTCATACGATGACAGATTCCCACTGGTCGCATACCAGCCATTCAGACTCCTGTTCCAACTGTCCTATTCCGCCACCGTTGTCTTACGACTGCCATACTATGCCCTTAGAGCCGTGATTCCTTTTCTCAGACCACATGCAGCATGGAGCGCAAAGCAGTCTTTCTTGATCCTCGTCACCCGTCCCTTGCTAGATCTCACTTCTCGCATCGGCATCTCTGATCCACTTCCCTTGGACCCTGGCAAGGAAGGCAAAAGATGGCAACTCGTTAAGCCTTCCGACCCAAGCTTCTATCAAGGCATACTCGCGTCTGAAACTGTCAAACCTGCAACAATCGGAGGAACATGGCATCCTGAAACTCCCGGGCGGGAAATCGCTTCCAAGACCGTGGTTCTCTATTTTCACGGCGGTGCCTACGTTCAGGGCGATGGTCGCGATGCGAGCTGCAAATTTATCGCCGAGAAGTGGACCGCGAAAGGCGGCGCCGACGCTGTATTCTCCCTTCAGTACCGCCTCTCCGGCTACGGTGGGCAAAACCCCTTCCCGGCCGCCCTGCAAGACGCCGTTTCCAGCTACCTGTACCTCCTGAATGAGTTGAAGATCCCGGCAGACCAGATCATCGTGAGCGGCGACAGTGCTGGTGGCAACCTCGCCATTGCCCTGCTACGATATATTGCTGATTTCGGCGCGGAGACCGGCATTCCGAACCCCAAGTGCGCCGTGCTGTTGTCGCCCTGGGTGGACCCATTTTACCTCGACGTTAGCAACAACCCGAACCGCTCTGTGGACTTCATCCCAATGAGTTTCGCTCGCTGGGGCGCCACCACCTTCAGTAATCGCTGGCCGAACCCCCAGTCCGAACCGTATATTACGTTCTTTGGCAACCCCTTCCGCACGCCAGTGCCCATCTTCACAAACACGGGATCGGCCGAAATCCTTTTCATTGGCATCTTGGAGTGGACTGAACAGATGCGCAAAGTCCCAGGGAACGTGATTGAGGTGAATGTCGAGGAGGCTGCCCCCCACGATACGTTCCTTGTTGGCGAGATATTGGGATTTGAGAAGAGTGCCTGGGATGTTGCTGCTAAAATTGGCAAGTTCGTGGCAAAGCATTAGGTGTGCTTGAGTTTGTGCTGACGGTGATGATGGGTATTCTGCTGAGCCATGGCCCGCGAGCCCCATCTCTTGTTGCCGTTTATAAATCGGACAAAAAGCCTGTGCAAAACTCGTCCACCAGCCGATGGGGGCAAAGGAGCACGGAACAAGAAAGTGACAGCACGTCCGCGTTATAGTACAATCTCTGCTCATCTTCATTCTCAGCCATTACCTGACTGGGGAAGCTGACGGCCTGCTGACGCTCTTCTCGTGATATCTTCACTTGATTACCACGAATCTAATTAGATCTATATCTCCTTTAGTCTTTTACATCGACAGAACGGGGGGTCTCAGGACGATTTATGCAGTTCAGGAAAATCATTGTTGACATGTTATACCAGGCCAATATTTGGGGGGGGGGGGGCCGAATACAGTCTTCCGAATTATAAACTTCTCTCCCTTTGCTTAGGTAGTATGTGAACCACGCTCGTGCGGATACAAAAGCCTAAAGTATAGAACTCTGATAAGAATCGCGTCTGGTGAATCTGGTATATGTCTAAAAAGACGACACTCAGCTAGTAGAGTTCCAGAGTAAGCCCTCACACCTATTAATTCGAGGGGCTCCATGCAATCAAGTAATGAGTGCCAGAGGGCACAATAACGTTGCACTAATATAGGATTTCATCTTCACAATGCGTTATTGCGTCTGAAGTTTCCCTGGATATAGATATCCGTAGATGACCGGCCGCCAAGGATAGACAGAGGCATGATGAGTAAAGTATGTAAGTTCCAGATTCCGCGTTGCGGCGCGTCGGCGTATTATCTGCGCTGTCGCCGGTTCACGGTTATATTTATTCGGTCATATCATCAGGTCACGAGCTGGCAGCTACCTCCAGAGTCGGCAGATTGGTGGAAAAAGCACATCAAGTCAAAGGTTGAAGTTGGAGATTGGAGTAATGGGGTTCAATATGTGAATAAGTATTCCGTAATGGTCTTGTGATTCTCTTCTACATAGTCCGTACACAAGTCCCCTTGGCAACAAGAGCGTAGCAACGCGGAGTTAAATTTCTCCAACAGGGCTCTGACAGCTGCTGAGATGGGATGGGTAACGCTGTTCTCGCCTGCCAAGCTGAGCCGGGATTCCCCTCTCATGCACCCTCACGTCACAGCGCGATGGGTAAATCGGGGTAATCGACGGCGTTCAAGCCCCCATCTCGGATTGGCTCATCGTCATGGTGAATCATCAATATTTGCAGAATGCCTCGTTGATACTGCATGTGGCATCGTGAATACGAAGAGGGCTTCCCCGCCCGGATGAAGATGCATATTAGACTTAGACTTCCCTCCCTGCCAACGCGGTCTGCTGGACCTTCATCCTCACCGATCGAATGAATGAGCTTCGGAATCTCCAAGCAGACAAGATGTCGAGGCTATCATTTGCGCGATACCAAACCCATACGCTGCTCTTGTTGAGCTTCATACTGCTTTTCGTCGCTCCGCGGTATGCGGCGACAGCACGGGCAGTAGAGATGCCACAGGAATACGAATCGGCGCGAGAGCGTATCGATATCAACCGTGACTGGCGATTCTTCCGATTCACCACAAACCCGGACTCGCTCTCATACGACATTCTGAAGGACTGGGTTCTCCCTTCAGGCAACAACTTCGTCGCTGGGACGAAACACGAGCGTCCCAGCGGAACAGCGCCAGGAAGCCATCTCAAATACGTGAAAGCGGACTTCGACGATAGCGCATGGGAGGCGGTCAACCTGCCCCACGACTGGGCTATCAAAGGGCCATTCAACGCCCCCGGTGTCAGCGGCAGCATGGGCCGACTGCCTTCGAACGGAGTGGGCTGGTACCGCAAGACCGTGACGCTAGGGAGGGAAGACTTGGAGAAAACCATCTTCCTGGACATCGACGGCGCCATGTCGTACTCTGCGGTCTGGTTGAATGGAGATTTGGTCGGAGGCTGGCCGTACGGGTACAACTCGTTCCGCCTCGACCTGACCCCATACGTGAAAGAGGGCGACAATCAACTCGCTATCAGACTCGAGAATGCGCTTGACTCGTCTCGTTGGTATCCTGGCGCCGGCATATACAGGAATGTCTGGCTTGTGAAATTAAACCCGGTACATGTGCGTCAGTACGGTACTTATATCACTACGCCGAGGGTATCTGCCGAATCCGCAGCGATCAATCTAGCTGTCGAAGTGGAAAATACAGGGTCGGCGTCGCAACACGTAGATATAGACACAACAGTATATCCAATCGACTCCGAAACAGGCGAAGCGACAGAAGACGCAGTAGCTTACTTTCCTCCAAGATCAATCTACATTTCCAAGGGAAAATTGCTCTCCGTCAGCGGCTACATCACCTTGAAGAACCCGAAGTTATGGGGCCCGCCGCCGACGCAAAAGCCAAACATGTACAGCGCCATCACGACGCTCCGCGCCGGGAACATCACGGTAGACTCGTACGAGACCCGCTTCGGCATCCGCTCATTGACCTACGATCCCAAAAGGGGACTCCTCGTCAACGGCGAGCACGTCCGCGTACAAGGGACCTGCAACCACCACGACCACGGCTCCCTAGGCGCAGCCTTCCACACCAGAGCAGCAGAGCGCCAACTCGACATCTTGCAAGACATGGGCACGAACGCGCTCCGCACATCGCACAACCCGCCGGCACCGGAAATCCTCTCGCTCGCCGACCGTCTCGGCCTCCTCGTGTACGACGAGATCTTCGACTGCTGGGGCAACGCCAAGACGCCCAACGACTTCCACCTCATCTTCGCCGACTGGAGCGAGCCCGACCTGCGCGCCTTCGTCCGCCGCGATCGCAACCACCCCTCGGTCATCGCCTGGGGCATCGGCAACGAGATATCGGAGGAGAACGACGCGTCCGGCGGCACGATAGGGACAAGGCTGCACACCATCGTGCACGACGAGGACATGACGCGGCCCGTGACGGCGGCCATGAACACGGCGGGCGCAAAGAGCGCGCTGGCATACGTGCTCGACCTCGAAGGCCTCAACTACCAGGGCGAGGGCCTCGGACCGTCGATGGATTCGACCTTCCCGGACTTCCACCGCGCCCAGCCGTACAAGATGATCTGGACCAGCGAGTCCGCGTCGGCGGTGAGCAGTCGCGGCACGTACATCTTTCCCGTGACGAGCGCGCGCAGCGCGACGGTGGGGCCCGGGTCGGGCGGCAACGCGACGGCGCTGCAGATCTCGGCCTACGAGCTGTACGCGACGGACTGGGGGTCGTCGGCGGACAAGGTGTTCGAGCAGCAGGATCGGCACGGCTATGTGGCGGGGGAATTCGTGTGGACAGGATTCGACTACCTGGGCGAGCCGACGCCGTACGACGCGGAGGGGGCGCGGAGCTCGTATTTCGGCATCGTTGACCTGGCCGGGTTCAGGAAGGATCGCTTCTATCTTTACCAGGCGCGCTGGCGCCCGGATTTGCCCATGGCGCATATCTTGCCGCACTGGACGTGGCCGGACCGCGTTGGCCTCGTCACGCCCGTGCACGTGTTTTCGTCCGCGGACGAGGCGGAGCTGTTTGTGAATGGGAAGTCGGCCGGGCGCAAGGCGAGGCACGAGTATGCCTACCGCTTCCGCTGGGACGACGTCATATACGAGGCGGGCGAACTACATGTAGTGACGTATAAGAACGGGAAGGTGTGGGCGAAGGCGACGACGAGGACGGTCGGAGCCGCCGCAAAGCTGAATGTATGCAAATCCTCGGGTAGAGTGGTGTGATACTCGTCGCACATGACTGACCAAGGCCGCAGATCAAAGCCGACCGCACGCACCTATCGAGCGACGGATACGACCTCTCGTACATAACGGTCGCAATCACGGATGCCAAGGGCGACACGGTACCGCAGGCCCGCAACGAGATCGCCTTTTCCATCTCCGGCCCCGGCATGATCGTGTCCACAGACAACGGGGACCCCGCCGACTTCACCGCCTTTCCGTCCGCAAGCCGGCAGGCATATAGTGGGCTCGCATTGGCGATCGTGCGGGCGGAGGCCGGGGCTTCGGGGGAGATAGTAATTTCGGCCGCGTCGCCCGGGCTGGGTGATGCATCTGTTACTGTGCATGCTACATAGTATGTACTTAAGTTGTAGTGTGTAGGTAGCCAGCTTTGACGCCGATGCTTCTCATCTACCTTACCCATAGGCAGGCAGTGTAAGTAGCTTACATAGCAATGTAACCCTACCCCAGCCTGGGTCCCCATGCCTCCTGCCCATGTTCCACTCATTCATAATCTCTGATGTCGCTCTTTCTCGCAACATCAGCACTAATGGTGTAATGGTAACATCTAAGCTTCCCATGCGAAACCACAACGCACTGCTTGCTTAGGCCCCTGGTTCGATTCCTGGTTAGTGCATTTCTTTTGCGCAGTTTGGGTCTTATTTTTATTATTTTATTTTATTATATGTGTTCTATTCTTTGGTTTTTTTTTGGTCCCCTCCTTTTTTTCATGGCGGCTGCGCTGTCGTGCGCTAAGTAGAGCTTGCGAGTAATGTACAAACAGCCCGGCCTGGATAGGCAGCAAGAATACGGACGTACGGACGTACTCTTCTTGAATCTCTGAATTCCCAATCAGCCTCTGATTGATGAGAAGTCCTATCGGTATGTACTGCACTGTACTGTACTTCGTACTTCGTATTGATGAAGTGAAGCCGCCTCCATCCCCATCCCAATCCGTATCGCCAACTCCGTCTTTCCCTTATGACATGGTGTACACGAACAAAAGAAAAAAAAAAGACATGTCGTGACAGCCGTGAACGTGATGCATCCAGGTACATAATACAGTAAAGAAGCATGCTTCATCGCTCTCTCAATCCCTAGTTCTGGGTAACCAAGTCTTCGTCATCTTCTCGACACGTCATGCCATGGCTCCTTTAAAACGATCGGCACCCGCAACCTGATGTATCGCATTTTTCTCCCATGTTTTCCCGAAGGGCTAAGACATGCAGGCAAATACTACTGGGTCGTTTCTTTCTTCCAGCCAAATATCTTAGACAAGGTAGTCGTAGAACTCTGCTTATCTGCCGCCGATGTCGGGCTATTCGGGAGCTCCTTGGCATCCGCTTCTGCCGGATTGTTGCCCTTCTTGTCGCAGCATGATACAAGGACGCTGGCCTCATCCTTGCGACTGGGCATATCGAGTGCTGGATTGCACGTGAAAAAGTCCGATGGTCTTATGTGCACCTGATGGATCTCGACGGGCCTGTAAGAAAGGTCAGCTAATACACTCCTCATATCTCGGAACCTGGGCACTCACATGACTGGCCAGTCCTCAATTCTGGGGTTGTGCGTGAGTCCAAAGACACTCCATACAACGGGACTGCTACGCTGCCCCTTTTCACTGCTTTCGCTGGGGGCGTCGAGGAACCAGTCACCCCTCGCCACCATATCCCTGACACCACCTTCCTCATTGTTGCTCTGGTTAGTGAACCTGCCCGCCGCGAACAGCTCCTCATCGCGGTATCCTGTCACCCAGAGATGGTGTTTTGCAAACGGTGCTCTCGCTGCCTGGGGACTGTTCTCATCCGCGAGCATGAGTTGAGTGGCATAAGGGGTGAATTTGTACGCGACGTTATTCCCGCTGATGGGATTTTTCTTGTTCGCGTTTTCCATTTTCACGACCCGGTTGAATTTAGGCTCGGCATCCGCAAACATGGCCCGTTCAATTCTTTGCCGTCGGACCTCGTAGCCGTTGCCGAACGGGTTTGTTTCCGGGTCCAACGGCATGGGGTGACTCTCCTCAAACACCACTGCTGAATCCTCGCTGTTGTAGGAATCAATGCTAGGGTCAATGCGCACAGCAAAGAGATGTTGATGGTTCTGTGCCAGGACGCCGGGAGATACCACGTTTCCGTAGGGAGACGTTTTGCCCTCGTCTATGGGAACGACACTCACGATTCCAGTGGCTCGGGTTTCAAGGGTGATGCCGCCGGCTGTATCGAGCTTGTAGGCGAACATGTACTCGTAGTTCGCTAGCGTGACGATGTACTGCACCACGAATTCCCGGAGCCGCGTCACTACAGCGCGATTAGTCCGGAAGTTGGTGTGCTTCCATCCAATACCTGCGTCGTTATTAGCCTTTGTCTTGTCTTCGCCGCATGTATTTTGTGTATATCTCACCGTTGTCCTGTTCGTGCAAGCACACCACATTCTCGGACCATCGTGGCTTGCCCTGAGAATCCGTAACAACGGTACTCAGGTAGTGTATGGCACCGAGACAGTCGCATCCAAGTTTCAAATTGTTAGCGACAATTCCTACGCCGCCATCTCCAAAGTCAAAGGCTTGCTTGCGGTAGAAAGGTGGTCGTGCGTCGCCATACGGAACTGTCATCTCCGAGAAGGAGAGACGGTGTAGAACCGGTCTACCTTCGTAACATATATCGTGGAGAACGGCGCCTTCACGTGGTGTGAACCCGACCCGAAATCTCCACTTCTGCCACTCGATCAAGTTGTCCGAGTGCACCTTGAACGAGGCGCCCTCGGGCTGTGTGATATTGATAGGTTTCAAATCAGCACGTTCCGGTAGTTCGAGTAGTTCGGGCAAGAATTCAGCAGCTTTGCTCTTTTCGAAGAGCTTCGTAGGCTTGTCTGCAGGTGGCAAGGGGTACAAGCTGTCACCAGTGCCCCCTGTCGCCAGCCGGTCAATCCGGATCATCTTTTTCGTAACAAAGTTCATCACCGGAATGATGGGTATCGGGTACCCATAATGATTAGCATCGGGGTTATGATGAGAGGCATTACGCGCATATACAAGACCTTGCATGATTCGGGGCAACTGCTCGTCTGGAAGAAGGCCTCCATACGGCCAGGGGTCTATGACAACCTCGAAGTCTTCGGGTAGGGAAAACTCCTCCATGGCCTTTTGAAACATTTCGGAGGATATGCAGGCATCATTAAACAAGGCGAATTCCTCGGGCGTGTAGTTAGTCTGGCAATATGGTGGGAAGGTCTTGTGCCTGGTAACCTTCCGTGCGTCGACGTCCACAAGCATCTCTGTGAGCTGAACCACGCCACCTTTGACGCTATCGAATAAAACCGTTATTTCTCGTTTGGGAATCGCTGCCGGCACTTTTCCCGCATGTTCGGCAGCCAGGAACTGCACAAGCTCATCTCTCTTCGGCTCATACAGCTGGATGGATCGGAAAAAAAGAACAATACCGTCACCGCTGGCTTCCTCAACGACGACGTTCCGAGCGCAGATGAGCTCCTGCTCAGTGAGAGGCCGCAATGGGTGAGGCGGCATCTGGATTTGAGACATAGGGTCCTTCTTGGTAGACATGTTTGGCATGTGCTGTAGTGAGTGAGAATGGATGTCGAATTGAGAATGAATAATGAAGATGGGAAATTGACAGAACTGTAATTCCTATAATACGACGATGCCTACTGCGGGTATTTAAGCACCTCTATAAGTACCGGTATACAGATGCGTAATGGGATGTACTTAGACTACGGACGTATGTACGGACTACGTAACGTAGCGTAGAGTAGAGTAGGTAATTAATTTCGGATTTTCCCTAACCAATCTGGTGACAAAGCAGCGTGGAAGAAGACACACGTCGTCGTCCAGAAAATAGGCGGGGAAGGACCGGTGGCACGACGGGGTACCAACTAGGTATAAGTAAGTACGTAGATATTATCAGGCCGGTTAGGTGGACTTGATCCCAGTGTCACGAGGCGAGTGATGGTGAGTGATGGTGAGTAAGTGAGTGAGAGCGTGTGGGGGAAGGACGGTTGGTTGGTTGGTTGGTTGGTTGGTTGGTTGATTGATTGATTGATTGCGTGCGAGACCAGAAGGAAAAACACAGGATAAAGTTAGCGACGGATCTTGTCTGGATCAGGCAAGTCCTTGCGAAGTCTTTGCACTTTGCGCCGCCGCCGCAGTTGGGCGACCGGCATGACACGTTAACTCCCGGATAGGTATTAATACATATCGGAGACACACAAGGCTTGGCTGCGTAATCTGAGCGCTCTCCGTTGACCAGAAGGGCTTGCTTTTTCTTGTGCGCATAAGTACGAATCTAATAAGAAGTACCTAATTCATTCCGTAGGTACTACGGACTCCCTACCTTAGGTACGGACGTACTTACGGATCCGTCTGTACTTACGTATAAGTACGTACCTATATTGAGATCGTTACATTTAGGTATAGTCCGTAATCCGTAATCCGTATGAACTGAGAAATCCCGTCAGTCAATGCAGATCAATGATTGCCCTGAGCGGGATTTGTCACGGTTAGGTAGGCCGCTTTGGTAACGGGACGGAGCATTTGGTGGGCGCTACCCTGTGGCCAACTTACCTAAGTAAGTACCCAACATCCCCGCTTGCTTACGGATCCGTACAGATTAGATAACTACTAGGTAAAAAGGGAGGCACTGATCATGATGCTAGGTAGGTACTACTACGTAAAAATCTAAATTCCGATTTGTGCCTTGAGTCCCGAGAGGTAGGTAACTGTCCCTAGTAAGTAGGTACGAGCGAGCTTGGCACGATAAAGAGAGCACTACCTACTTATACTACCTAGGTACTTACGTATACGGACGTATGGACGTACTATTATACTATTCGTACGGAATATATATAGGTAAGCAAGTGAGACACACCCTTATTCTTAGTGTTGAACCATCTACAATGACCGGAACAGCAGGTAAATTGAGTTGAGTGAGTTACCTGTACCTACTTATTAGTGAAGACTCTTCACTGAAGAGGCTCGTCGTGGGGAACGAATTTACTATCATTCCGTATCTAGATACGGAAATAGGTACTCAGATACCTTAAGGTACCGTACGGAGTACGGATCCGTAGTCCGTAATAGGACCTGTAGGAGGTACCTAGGTAGTGTTCTGTACGTACGTACAGGTAGGTACTACCTACCTACGGAGTAGGCGGGGTTAGTGAATGGATAAGCCGCTAAGGCCGCTAAGGCCCACTGTAACCCCTCTTACCTAGTAGGTACCTAGCGCATCCATTTTATCGCTCTCTTCCTGCACGATCCGTACCTATTGTACACTTACGCCATGGTACCTAACCTACCTACCATGTACCTAGGTAAGAGGTAAGTAGATAGGTGCATTACTTAGAACCTACGGACGTACACAAGTTACTACGTACAGATCATATCCGTATCTAGCCGATCTCGTCGTCGTTCAACGAGGCTGTCCAGCTCGGCGTCCCCTTCACAAGCCATAGGTATCTGCGAAATATCATGAGTTGTAACTCTCACGTAAGCTGAGAAAAGAAGGCTGTAAAACCTATTCTTTGTTACATCAGTCTTCCGTCTCACAACTTCATGAGGCTTCTCATTTTTCGTTATGCCGGTTTGCTGACGATGCACAATAATTCCACCATGGAAATTTCTTGTCTCATCCTACCAGGTCCCTGATACAGGTAGGTCTCGCGAACTCCGACCAATGAGGAACTCATACGCGCCGTCAACCACCATAACCCAGTTCTGTGCAGTTACGTCCCAGTAACTTAGATCTCTTCGCGTCAACTCAAACGTCACGGTTTGCGTTTCGCCTGCTTCGAGAAGCGGCTTGTCGAACCCACGGAGCACTTTGACCGGGAAGTCAACCGTACCTGAACCGGGATAGCCGAGGTAGAGTTGTACCACAGCCTGGCCTGGTACCGAGCCAGTGTTGGTAACGTCGACAGAAACCTTCACGTACGTCTCCCAGAGAGCTGGGTTTCCACCTTCATCTCCGCCGGCACCAGAAAGGGGTTGCTCCACGTCATACCCGTCCGGATAGGGGTATGGATCTGACACCAGGTCGTCGATACGATCGAGATACGGATAGATGTACTTCTCTAATCTCCGTAGACCTTCGGGGAACAGTGCTTCCTTGGCGTCAGGAATGGTCGTGTTATACTCGGGAGGTGAGACAAAGTCCTCTGGTCGGGCAGCCGGGAGGGCGCTCTTGTTTCTGACCGGCTCAACGACACAATTGGCGAATTCGAATGTTGTGTAGCTCAGGCCAAATCCAAATTCGAATCGTGGCTCTATGTTGTACTTGTCGAAATGCCGATAATCGATGTATAGCCCTTCTTTGAAGTCTTGTTGGGGGACTATAGCATTCGGCCGGTACATGATCTTGGCACCCTCACCGTAGTCGTCCAGCCCCTTGCCAATCGTCCATGGCAATTTTCCACTAGGATTGACGTCTCCCACTATGACATCTGCCAGGGCGTTACCACTCTCCTGACCGGGCAAATTGGCCAGCAGCACAGCTTTCACGTTGGGGAGATCGATCCATCTTTCCATCACAACGGGACCTACGGCATGGATAACGACAAGCACTTGACCATCACCACCATGGCAACCTTCGGCAACTTTGATGATGAGGTCGTCCGTGTCTTTTTGTAGGGATATATCCGGCCGGTCACCCTGTACTTCCTCCCAGGAAACATAGCCCTCGCCGGAATCCGAGTTTGCGAAAACAATGCAGATCTCGGTCTTCGCAAGTATGTCGGGTTGTTCCTCAAAGGTGGGGTTATTCGTCAGATATGAAGTGACTTCTACTCGTTTGCTGTCCCAGGTCTCCTTAAGAGCCGCATCTGGTGAAATGAGATAAGGGAAATCCACAGAGCCAGATCCCCAGCCAGACGCCAAGGTGCCTTGATTACAAGCACGGTCTGTGCAGTAATTCGGTCCCTTACCAGGGCCGGCATCCTCGCCAAATAGTCCTATTCGCAATGGCTTGTCTTGCCGGTTGACTCTGCTGCTAGGCGTACTTCCATCACGGGCGATGGGTAACAATCCCTGGTTCTTTAACAAAACAGTTCCCTCTGCAGCAATCTGTCGCGCCAATAAAGAATGATTTCCCATCACGTTCACAAAGTCATTGACCTTGTGCTCTTCCTGCTCAGTCGGACTACCTGGTGCAAAAACGCCTTTTTCCGAGTTGGTCCAAGAAGAGAAGTTCGGTCCTTTTGGATTAAACTTAGTCTCATCGTCTTGACCCATTTGATACCAGGCGGCAACAATCCGAGTAACCATATCATTCAGCCTATCAAGCGGCACGGAGCCATTCAAAACAGATCTTGTCAGTTCTGAACCCCAGAGGGATTTTCCGTCTGCCATGATCAGTCCATCGCCGGGCATAGTCATCTTAAAATTCAAAAGTTAGTAAATGTATCAAACTGCAGGGGACGCGTAGATGGAAGAAGGTCAGAAAAGTTGCTATGCCAGGAGGTAATGGGGATGCTTCCGCCTCACATACATCCAAACCAGCCAGTGCGGAAGAGACTCCGCTTCTCTGGGCGGCCCAATCGCTCATGACGAAGCCTTGAAAGCCCATCTCATCTCTGAGTAGGCCGTTCAGAAGCTTCGAGTTGCCACATGCATAGGAATTGTTTATCATGTTGTAACTACACATGACGCTGACAACTCCCGCCTTGACAGCATCTCCAAAGGGCCAGAGATACAACTCATGCATTGTTCTGTCGTCGATATTGGAGGATATTGCATCGGCCAAGGTCCATTCATTGGCCTGTCGGAAATGCTCCTGTTCATTAGCGACCAGGTGCTTGACTGTAGCATGCAACATCAGTAGGAGCTCAATTCAGCACACGGACTTGAGAGAATCGAATTACCCGTAGCCATAATGCCCTCGTCTTGTATGCCTTTGACTGATTCCGCAGCAGCAATGCCCTGCAAGTATGGGTCCGCACCAAAGCCTTCCCAATTCCTACCACCGGCGGGCATTCGCCCCAGGGGCCCCATGCAGGGACCCAGGATAGCGTTGAGGCCCTTCTTTCGAGCCTCAACGGCATGAGCATTGCCCCACTGATACATCAGATTCTTGTTCCATGTGGCGCCAACGGTGACTCCGGCAGGGAAGGCCGTGGCATTGTCTGCGAAGCGTATGCCAAGAGGACCATCTTGCAAAGCGAGAGAAGGGAAACCGACATTGACTGCAGGTCCAGTATTGCCAACGGCGGGCCCCATCTGCCACCCAGTGCCGGTCGTGATATTCACCTTTTCAGGTAAATTCATTTTGGCAACCATCTTGCTTGCCTTTAGATAACTTTCAGCCCAGCTTTTGGTCGTTCCGCCCTTGGGCGTCGGATACCAAGCCGGTGACAAGCCGTCAGGAGGTGGGTGTCCATGTTTCTTGTAGGCACAGAATTTGCCGGTGCCGAGAGTCAGCCACAGAGTCACAAAGACCACCAAAGAGAGAACAACGCATCGTATCGACTGGAAGCATCTCCGCTGCGAACGTCGATATGGGTATGGACCACGGGCAGCGGAGTATTTGGAGGCCGTGAGAGGTGTGGTTTGGTCATACTCGGTCACATCTAGATCAGAGAAGAGATCTGAGTAGGACGAGCCGTGTGATTTTCGAAAGAATCCACCCGCGCTCGCTTGATGCTCCTTTTTAGAGGTCATGGCGAGAGCAGTCTACTAAGCTAGAGCTACGTATACGTGGCTACTAAACAAGTTGATGCAAAGATCATTTGGTGCCTATTCGACTAACCTGAGAATAAGAGATAAATACAGATTCGAAGATATGAGTTCAAGGTCCGGGGAAAAGGCAATACAATTAATACCAGCGCCTTCAGCAACGCTCTGGTCTCCATGCATTACGTATCCTGCACCTTGTCAGGTAATTAATTATGAGACTACTTCGTACGGATCCGTACCTAACAAGCAAAGCTCAACGACCCCGCGTTGACGAGAGTCAGGTTCACGGGGTCGAGGCCCGTGAATCCGGCTGCACTTGTTCCTCCACTACTGTAGATCCAACGGTACGGATTCGTACGGATCCGTACGTACGTACTCAGCAGCCCATTCCGGTCTGGTACAGCTCTGATGGATTTGCGAAAAGAAATATATTCCGTAAAGCCATACGAAACGGCCGGAACGGGCCGTCGAAATATCATTAGCAAATATCCTTGATCGACCTACTGGTCGCCCTACTGAT
Organism: Xylaria nigripes; assembly: GCA_022984845.1. Lineage (NCBI taxonomy): Eukaryota > Fungi > Ascomycota > Sordariomycetes > Xylariales > Xylariaceae > Xylaria > Xylaria nigripes. The sequence goes on along the minus strand of JAJJKC010000017.1, from coordinate 505,484 downwards.
CTCTAACCCACCGGCTTCCCTCTCCATCCCAATCACAACAACAAGAACACCCGAAGGTAACGGTCTCCGCCGATCGTAGTACAATCGTTGTTTAACGAATTCCGTATTCTAGTGTGACTAATTTTTCTGAAACTTAATAAAGCAGATACGAATGCATGAAGCAGCTCGAATATCACCATCACACAAAGCGACGTGACGAGCAGACATCTTGTTGGCATTTCATATCTCACCGGTAGAATGACAATAGAATATGCAATCAAATTCTCAGCGTATCAAAGCGCCAAACCACTTCACTTGCAGAAGAGGTAGTCTGGGTAGCTTTCTACCGTATGATATTAGTGTCGGACCAATGCCCTTATTATACCAAGAAGCAAACTCCACGCAACCACCCACACTCGCGAATCACGACAGCTCTTTCTCAGTCGAAACAGAGCCCTTATTCGACTGCGCACCAGAGCTGGGCAAGAGTTTCTCACCGGGTACATCACCCTGCCCAATGATCATCTTGGGACGTGGCCTACCCAAGAGGTCCTGGAAGATACATTTGAATGTGTGCTTGATGGTATGCCGGCCCTCGAAGACGGGATATATTCCAACAGCACCTAACGACATGAATATCCAGATGATGCCCACTGTCACCCATCCGTGGAAGAATGGCTTCGAGAAAATGTACGACGAACCGTACATGGGGAATGGCCAAAGGACCAAGAAGCCCAATGTCATTCCGATCGTTGCCCATCGGGATATCTTACTCGCCCGGAGAAGCTTTTGCTGCTCTTCATCAATTCTATCATTCGTCTCATCCTGACCACTGGTGTACTGCTCCGGATTGTCAGCCGACTGGTCAGATTGGGATTCGTCTACCTTGCGAATTTCTTCCATGGATTTCCAGTCATAATTGTCCTAGACAATTCCAATTAGTAATTATGGTGACACGCGAAGCTAGATTAACGAAGCATACTTTGCCAAATATCAAGGTGAAGATAGGTATCAGCACTACTGGTGACAGAAGTGCCGTAACTGTAGATGTGTCAGCTGATGGTAAATCAACAGGTCAGTCAGGAAACTTTTAATTACCATTTCCAGCGAGCATGGGGTTATTGGAGCCGGTACAGGCAACATCAAGGCTGCCGCATTCCTTAGAAGCGGTAACAAGCCACGCAATCAGCGCAAAGGCAAGGCCAATGGGAGGCGATAAAGCAACAGCCCATTTATTCTGCCCCGACCAAACCAGCGTCAAGGCCGCTGGTAACACCGCTGACGAGATAATGCAGCCCATCAATAAATAAAGGTAACCCATGGAAACGCCGGCATAAAAGAGCCCCACGGAGAAGGTCGAGATGAACAACGCATACAGAGCAACAACGGCGTGAGATATATAGATAAGGCGCTTGCTGCTTGCTTGGGGCTTCCAGTACGTGCGGTACAGGTCATACGTAATCACCGAGGACACCGCGATAAGTTCAGATGAGGTAGCAGATGTGACAGCAAGGAACATAATCAACAGAGTTCCCGCAGCACCGCCTCGGCCAAGAAGTGCGACGGATGCGTAGGGGAGAACCAACCCTGCCGAAACTTCCTCATCGGACATACGATTGGGAAATGTTGGGAACGCAGGCGTGTTCTCCAATGCGAGCGCTGAAAGGCCCATTGTTGTCGAAGTTAGCCAGGGGATCGCGAACCAGCTTAAACCGCCGAGGAGATATCCAGGAAGTGCATGGACCGGCGAAGCGGCTATGGCCTTGTTGTAGTAGCCATTGTCGAGGAACACGGTTCCAAAGTTACCCACGATATTAATCACAAAGAAGATGGCTCCTTGTGTTGAGCCTAAAGTCCGGTTGGTCAGCATCACATAACAATCACCAGACACTCATAGATGCGCCATAGCTGTTTCAACAGTCTCCGACGCCAGCCACAAAGTCCTCATATCTGAAGGCCAGTGTCGAAGGGCGTGACAAAGTCAGGTTTGCCAGAATAAGAATCACTTACGCATAGTCAGATAACTGCCTTCAGCGTTTCCGTCAACAGGATGGACCCCGGCTGCCTCAACTAGACGGTCATAAACCGCAGAAGGCGACCCAAGCACGCCCGAGGAGGCATATGCCGTCATTGAGAAGACGATGATAAGTATCAGCAAAACGAAGGTGTGAATCCAGTCGGTTAGAATCGTAGCCTTCAGTCCGCCGACCATCGTATATGCAACGACTCCGAGGGGCAAAAGATAGATGGCGGCAACAGTATGCATTCCCGTGAGGGCATTCACTGTCGCCGCACCGCCTACGATGAGCATCAAGCTTACAAGAATATTGGTCACAAGTCCGAAGACCATGAAAACTATATGAACAAGCGTGCCATATCTTGCCTTGATGCTGTTTAAGAGAGTGCTCATCAGTCTCTTGATAAATCACTGATTGATGACGGACGCTACAATGGGGAATACCTACACTTCTAAAAATGTGTGTGCATTAGGTGCTCGTCTCTTCAACTCAATAGCCAATGTGGCAAAGAGGATAATCTGAACACAAGCGCCCGACGCGTACCAGAGCGGTCCAGACACGCCGTACTTATAGCAGACGCCTGAGCTTTGAAGCAACGTTGCGGCCCACGTCCAGCTACTGACTACCGAACTTGCCACGAGCCCGCTCTTGACAGTTCGCCCCGCCGTGGTGAATGTCTCCGATGTCTGGCGTTCCGAATTATATCGCCTCAGAATAAAGGTGGTGAGAATCTGGGCGCCATGGTCAGAGGATCATGTCGCTTGACTATAGGTAGGCACACTGGTTGCGAGGTCGCTTCTTACCATGCCCAGCGCAAAAAGAATCCCCAGACCGAGAACAATTCCATACCCGACACCTTGGCTTAAAGGTGGCGGTCTGCTCGGTGTCTCACTCATAGATAAGTGAAACCTTTTGGCGATACGATAGATTTTAGACCTCAGTCGTGTGCTGAGTGCCGCAAGTGAGCAACGAGCTTCTCGTATAGCACTTTTATAAGCTGCTTGACAGGATACGAAGTTCTCCCACGCAGGCAAGGGATAATAGAGCCAGAGTCGAATACTGATGTTATAAGTATGTTGTTTTCGCACAAGTGATAACCTATTCATACTAGGTCTAGAAAACAAGAACTACTCGGAATGGGGGAGTGCAGTCCATCGGTCATGAACAATCCGCCAGACCACAATCTACTTAGAACAACGGCTGCGCAAAATACCTACCTAGTGCCCCTGGCGACTAGGTAGCTAGATAGCCTCATTCTCCCAACTACCTTACCTACCCACTTACCTACCTACACCAAGATAGGTACCTACCTTAGTTCGGAGATGAAGAGCTGACGGACGGCCCAACGCAGCAGTCTCTGTACTGTAGGTAGGTATTCAGCGCATGTGGATTGGATTGGTCGATAAGAAGGGATCTCCAGCATAATGCAGATAATGCACGTCCCAAATCTAGGGTTTACCTACTGTCATGATTCGAAACCTGACGTCGCGCTTATGGATCCAGATAGGTACAATGCCAATACCTACGTATACCTAGAGGTAAAGTAGGTAGGAGATGGTGTTTAATCATGTTATGTGATGTTATCTATCTCAGCTCTTGCTGACTGACTGACTGACTGACTGACTGACTGACTTACTTACCTATCTTTGTTTCTCAGCTAGGTATCTATCTATCACTACTTGGTGAATCTTGAAAGCTACGGAATAAAATGGGGCGTTATCTCGGACTCCCTCCCGTCTTCTTTGATGCTCCATACATACATACATACATACATACTACATACTAGGTACCGGTACGTACGTACCTATAAGAATGTAAGCGCTATCCCGCACCGTAAACTACCTAGGTCTAGGTTCCCTATCTATCTAGGTAGAGGTGGTCGGGATGAATATTCCTTCGGTTGATAAGACCGATAGCGTGGGCATCTTACGTACGCTTAAGTGTAAGAAGTTGAAGTGCGGACTTGCGTTGCGCTGAAGCCCTGCTTAATTACACTATACGAAGTACGGACTAAGTAATACATACGGATTTATGAGATCTACCTATTCCTTACTGTACCTGGCTTGGTAGTTACTACTTATAACCGCCTCTGAACATTGATTCAAGATACCCACCTAGGTACGGACGTAGGTATTACAGTACCTGTTCCGTACTAGGTAGGTATTTACCAGGCGATGAAGCCGAGATTTGTGTGCGTAAGTAAGTAGAGGGCCCCAGCAATGCCGAGCAGTCTTAGACATTGCTATGACATATTACTATCCACACGAAGAGCTGTCACTACTTATAAGTTGAGCTCTAGGTATAAACTATAACTACCTACCTGACCAAGACACCGCACATAGCTTCTCGATCTGACAGGATTCTCGAACATATATATACCCACCTAGGCTGCTCTCACTTACGACTTGGCTTTACCTGTCACTTGGTAGGTACTAGGACCAGATAATTAAACCTCTTATGCGATTCGATTGCGGCACGCAATCGGGCCTGATAGGTAGGCAGCCGTACGGGGACCAACCGACGACCGGTGAAGATGGATCCGGCAATTGAGAGTGAGAGTGGCCGGTATAGGTACACTAGGTATCTTAGGTAGATGGAACTGACACCCCGTCGGGATGATTTTACAGCTCGACTTGGCTTCTACTACCATAGAAGGTTTGTTGATCGAAATGACAAGTACCTACTCCTACTAAACTCATATGATGGTCTAGGTAGGTAGTCAATCAGTCAACGAATCAAATAATAAAAGCGGCCATAAAGAACGTCCAAGTTGACTCCCATCTCATCAGATGAAAACCCGCAGGAACTCAACCAGAGCCATGATGGCCATTGCCTGTCCATACGGCATGCTAGTGACGCGAATGTTCTTGTAATGCTGCAAGTCACGACCCATACCCGTTCCAAACGACGTGTTGAGGAGCTCGCCATCGCCATCGATATTTTTCAGAACCCCCCCAATCGCCTTGAGCGCCACCTCCTCGTATCCCTTCCCTATGTATTTCTTTCGCTGCGCCTTGAGCATCCCAAAGGCAAAGCCCGCCGTCGCGCTCGCCTCCACATATGAGCCTTCCTCCTCAGGATGGTCGAGCAGTGTACGCCACAGCCCGGATGCCGTTTGTAGGCTTTTGAGCGCCTCGCACTGCGCATTCAATGTGTCGATAAGGTGGATCCGGATAGGGTCGTTCATCGGTAAGTCCAACAGCTCGAGAAAGTCCGGGATGACGATTGTGAGCCATGCATTGCCGCGAGCCCACCTCGCATCCGCGAAGTTATGCCCGCCGTCGTGGAAGGTCCAACCATGAAAAAACAGGCCGGTCTTCACGTCGAACAGGTATTTGATATGCAGCAAGAACTGCCGCTTGGCCTCCTCGACGTAATGAGGCCGATCGAGAAGTTTTCCGATTTTTGCTAGAGGCATGACCGTCATCATAAGGGTATCGTCCCAGAGCTGCTCGTCGTTTTCCTCGAGATACGTGATATGTTGCATACCACCGTACTTCGTCCGCTCCAGGTCGTGGTATGCCCATTCAGCCCAGCTGTCAAGCCAGGGGAGATACGTGATGTTTCCGGTTTTTTCATATACGTAGGCCAAGGTCAGAAAGACGGCCATGGTATTGATGTTCTTGGTAGTGCCGCCGGCAGCGATGCGGTTCGAGAACCAGTCCTCGATGATTTTGAGATATGACTCGTCACCCGTGAGCGAGTAGTAAGCCCAGATGCCGTTGAGACCGATGCCGTGCGTCCACTCCCAGTCATTCCATCCTTTCGTATCGATCACACGGCCATCTGCCAGTGTCATCAGGAACTCCCCTGACTTGTCCCTGATATTCACCAGACCATTGATCAAGAGCTTGATCGTGGAATGGATGTCGCTGGATTTGAAACCGTGCGCTTGCGCTGGCATGTCGAGCAAGCAGGATATCGGAATGGCGACAGCGAGAATACAGGTTTTCGTTCCTCATGCAATTCGCCCTCGAACTCGAGATGAGTCGATTTTCAAATATCACCTGGCGATTATGTTACTGTTCTCACTTTTTGATAAGATGCACAATACCTAGCATCCATGACTCGTCGCATGAGCGCAATAGGGCGTATGAAAGGTGCCTCCCATCTGCCAAAAAAATCTACCAAGCTGCATTCAAAGAATCCACCGATCGACAGTAGTCGTGAGAATCGTTAGTGGATAATTCGTATCCAGGGCAGCTCGGAAAACAATGTACCGAAGATAGTATGTAGACATACCCAGCATAACAATTCACAACCGATGCCTCGGTTCTGTCGGCTCAATACAAGGATACAGATCGGTACAGAGTGCCTGACCTATTCTCCAGAAACCCATGCCTAGTTCCCCGCTTCCCTTCATTTCCCCAGATTCGGGGAGGGTGGAGAAACTGGGGTGCATCACGGCCATGAGATTCGGATTCGAGATCGGTTCCGTCTCCAATACGGATGTACTAGGTAGTAGGTAATTTTCCACTGTCAAGAATTAACTAGGTTCACAATACCTAGCAGTCTAGCCACCTCGGCTCTGAGAGCCCAGAGAGAGATCCGGGGCAGCTCAAGCAGTGTATCGAAGTATTTGCCTATCATCAGAATAGATAGTACTAGCCATGTATGCTGCTGGAAAATGGCAAGGATCTGTATACGTAATGTATTTGGGGAATGGACAGAGTCGTCTTGGAGACCTCATCCTTTGCTATGGATTGATCTTCCCCAAACACTCCTAAACACTGCGAAAGTGTGTCGCTTTATTTCACTCTACCATAGACACGATCAATCTGTGATGAGTGGGCAAAATGTCGACATCCGTTGTGGCAAAGAACAAAGAAGTAGGCATCGAGCCTATGATTGAAACTCGTCGAACCTTATCAACCACGAATATTGAGTTCAAGGGAGATATTACACATTCGGAGAGAGTAGATAGAGAGGTTGCCAAATATGCTTCTGAAGGACGTGTGGACATCAGCCCTGATGAGAATCTGAGGCTCCGAAGATTGATCGACCGCCGGATTCTGGTAGTCATGATCTGCACTTACTTCCTTCAAGCCATCGACAAGGGCACACTTTCATTCTCCTCTATCATGGGCCTGCCCGATGACACAGGCTTGACCACACCTGACGGGGGGGTTAGCCAGCTTTACAGCTGGTTGACGACTTGCATATATATCGCTATACTGGTGGTAGAGTATCCTCAGGTGCGTAAGACGCCTCAGCAAACACTAGTTGGCGAGCCCAAAGAAGGCCTTCTAATCATATTAAACTTAGAACTATATCATAGTGCGCGTGCCACTCGGGAAATACCTCGGATTCACCATCATGGCCTGGGGAACTGTTTTGGCCAGTCACGCGGCTTGCACTAGTTTTGTAGGACTGGTGACAGTTCGTACGCTACTTGGGATTTTCGAATCGGCATGCCAGCCGGCCTTTGTTGTGCTTTCAGCTATGTGGTATCGTCGGGAAGAGCAGGCCGCGCGAGTTACGTACTGGTATATGATGAACGGAGCACAGCAGATTGTGGGTGGTCTATTAGCATACCTCTTCACCCTGATCACCACCGGACCTCTCAGGTCGTGGCAGTGGTTGTTCCTTTCATACGGAATCATCTCCGTCTTATTCGGTGCCTTCGTCTTCATTTATATGCCAGACTCACCAATGCGGGCTAAATGCTTCACCGAGGAAGATAAGAAGTTGATGGTGGAACGCGTCCGCGACAACCAGACAGGTCTTCAGAACCGCAAGTTTAAGAAATATCAGGCATACGATGCGCTCACCGACCCGCAGACGTGGTGCTATGCTACAATTCAGTTCACAACGACGCTGCCCACAAGCGGCCTTGGCTCCTTTGCCAACATCATCATCTCAACCAACTTGAGATTCAGTAATCTACAAACGCAACTTCTGGCCATTGTTCTGGGCGCATATATAATCATCGTGCTTCTCGGGTCCGTCTGGCTTGTAAAGAAAACCAACCAGAATGTGTTGGTGGCGTTGGGCTTTGTTATTCCGTAAGTCTCTGGTCAATACCCCCTATTAAGTTTCTTTTCCCATCATGCTGAATTGCGTTGGGTTCAGATCCTTCGTCGGGACGATCCTGCTTTTGACGATCCCTAATGAGACTTTTACTCAGCATGTAGGACTGCTAATTGCATATTACATCACGTTGTCCTTCTGGGCTGCGCAAACGCTAGGCCTGTCACTCTTGTCTCGGAATGTAGGCGGGCAGACCAAAAAGTCAGTCGTCCTGGCAATCAACTTCGTCTTCTGGTCAGCAGGCAATGCCATCGGTGCGTATAAACCCTTCTCAAGTCACTGCTTAAACCCATATATAGGATACCTAGATAAGGACCCAGGCTCGAGCAGCTGACAGTACCACGTAGGCCCGCAAGTGTTCCTTGCCTGGGATGCGCCTGAATACCATGTAAGTTAAACCTGCGAGGAATGTCGGGCATCATTGGATTGACAAGCACATGGTAGATTGCCTTCGCAACCCATCTGGGATGCTACGCGGCGCTGGTGGTGGTTTTAGTCTTCTTCCGTTGGTACCTCAAGTGGCAGAACGCAAGACGTGATAGGTTGGCAGCCGAAGGTGTTGGAGATGCGAGGGATGCCAACCTAACCCGTGCATTTGAAGATCTCACCGACCGGGAGAACGCCAACTTCCGTTACGTGTATTAGGGCTTCACGCGGTCCCAATTCTGATGGCGTGAGAAAAGGTGAGAGGAAGGAGATATTTTGATGACTCTCGTCACCTACTACTACTACGTAGGCCTTAAGGTACGTTATGTACGTACGTACGCAGTATGTAAATACCTCCCTCCTCTGTTGAAATAGGTACCTAGTGAACGAAGTACCTCGGATACGGAGAACTCGCCGGCCCGGTGAGTACCTAATACCTTAGGTAGGTACATAGGTACCTGAGGATCTTACGGAGCCGTACAGTGTCTAGGTATGCTGTCAACATGCCTATAAATCAAGATCTACACTGTGTTTCTGGTGGGCTATAGGTACCTAAGTACACTAGATAACCTACCTAGCCGGTACCTAACCTATAGCGAGTTCTCCTTATAAAAGTCTCCACTATTCAAGCCTTCGTACATTGCGGAAGTATTCCGAGCTAACCATAAAAAGCATAGCTCATCACCTCGAGCTGGACAAAGTGCGAACGAACGATTTCAGTTCCTTTCTGAAAGTTTATCACAATCACCATCACAAGCACGGCCAGACCCAAGTCATCTTGGTTTGTCGTTATTTTGCCAAATTGTTCTTCATCTGAATACTCGTATCTCACGGAGATGCGTCTTCCTTAAATCACGTTTGGCCGGAAGACGCATTTACGGAATTAATAAAAAAAAAACAACAATAACAACAGGCGCCACGTTCATCGTCGCATTACCGTGAGCCTCGCGCATCACACCCTTCCATTCCACCCTTTGCATTGCGTCACATCTGACCAAGTGTATCCCTCTTCCGAAATTGGATCTTCCCATACTTAGGACAACTTCTCTTCTCTACCACACTTCGTCTTGCTATTATGGATTATCGTTCGCCTTCTCGAGAGGAGCGCAATAACTCGCGCTCGCCAACACCAGCGTCGCGCTATTCGGCCTCGCCCTCTTCTCGCCGTCGCCGTTACTCGTCCGCATCACCGCCTCCTGCGAATGCTGAACACAATGGTAGCTATCGGTCCGATAGCCGAAGCGTGAGCCGTGGTCGTACTGAGAGTCGCAGCCCTCTCAGAGGCAGTACCAAGGTATGCCGCCACCCTCGCCGCCTATTCATCGGTTCCGCCGTGGTGAGACTGAGATGCTAACATAGTATAACCCCCGATTTAGATCGTGGTCGAGAAATTATCCAAAACCATCAATGAAGACCACTTGTACGAAATATTCGGTAGTTTCGGCACTATCCGCGATTTAGACCTACCCATGAGCCGCCAATGTAAGCTCTTGGAATTGTTTTACATGATTACATGAAATAATTTCTAAATTAACACGTCGCAGTCGGTACCAATCGTGGCACCGCCTACATTCTCTACGTTCACGAAGACGATGCTTTTGCCGCTATTTCCTCGATGCACGAGGCCAACGTTGACGGTGCCATCATTAACGTTTCTATCGTCCTACCTCGTCGAAAATTCAACCCGTCCCCCCCAACGGCGAGCCGAGGTGCTAATATAGACCCTCGCAACCCAGGCCCAGGCTTCCGAGGCGGCCCCGGACGAAGTGCGGGAGGAGCAGGAATTGGTGGTGGAGCTGGGGCTAGCGGAAGAGGCTTTGGATTTGGAGGCGCCAGAGGCGGTCGCTCACCTCCACGTCACGGGCGCTCAAGCCGTGACAATTTCGATACCTATCGGCCAAGGTCATATTCACGGTCTAGGTCGCCCCATTCACGTCGTAATCGTAGTCGCTCAGATTCCTATGGATCCCGATCCCGGACGCCTCCGAGGCGCCGCGGTGGTCGAAGAGATAGCTATGATGATCATGGTGGTCACGGTGAGCGACGTCGCAGTGTCAGCTATGACAGCGATCGTGGCCGTAGCCGCTCTTACAGTCAAGATAGGATGCACCGATAATCGACGATCACTTTATCCAGCGATGGACAAGGGTTGAGCAGAGGAGCCAAAGGCGGCTCAAGATCGCAAAATATGTATGCTTCAGCACGGTTGGCATATGTGAGGCCCGTGAAGAGCATGAGAACCATACCAGTGGCCCACGAGAGCAGGGCTGAAACAGATATGTAAATCGTTCGGGCCGATGTTGAAACTCACTCCTGCTCATTGTACGTGTACCTTTCGCACGCAACGGATTCGTAGACAGCTCGCCTTCGAGTTTCTATCTACCAGGAGTGGTGAGGAATTTGGAGTCGGCTCTAATTGGAAGTACGTACATGCACACCAGTTTCCGTATGCCGCTGATGGCCTTGTACAGCTGAAAAGTTGCAGAGCTCCTAGGCATCTAGGTAGATAGGACATGGTCAAGAAAGGAATGAATTCTCACTGGAGGTGAAGGTTACTCACAAGAAGTGAATACGAGGCGGTAGGTAAAGCATTATTGATCAGAACATCGCGAGAAAATGCTGGTTCATGTCCACCTCGTCACTCATTCATCACGAAGCACATGCCGTCTCACGATCATATTGATGCCGGCCCACAGCAAAGGGCTAGATATCTAACATAAGCCGTATTACTCCTTACCGTGGTCTCGACGGGATTCTTTCGTCTAATCCTGAACCACCAAGCCCAAAACACCAGATGTATACCTTGAAAAGCAGTCAGCCTTCTGTGCCCCCAATCTGATGGAACGTCTCATTCTTGAAGTTGATGATACTCTCCACTCGATGCTATCTTTGACTCTGTTTACGGATCTGTACGGTGCAATACACACAAGATCTCCACTCGTAAGAATAGACGGTAAGCCCTTCCCTATCAAGTAATACGAATATATTAACTCTTCATCTATTATTATGCTCGATTTTGGTGTTATCGAATATCTAGAAGCAACATTTCTCCGTTGATATCCCAGAGATGGGCGCTGCCGTTACAGAAACGTTCCACCTGCACAACCCGATCGCACCGCCCAACCCCAAAGGAGTGGTAGCTAATAGAGTGTACTTTCACGGCACTTTTAATTTGGCAAGGCATACAGCAATATTTTTATCTTTTCAAATTTTTTATTTTAATAAACTCTCATCTCGGAACGAATCCGACCTACTTACAAACTTATCAATACGTTACAAGCAATTCTGACAATTCAGGCTCTCCTCGATGCCTCCCAGACAGATGGAACTTCTCTATCGCTGTGGAAGGGAATACTTACGTAAGAGACGCTGGATACAACATAGTTACGTGGTGAGCACATCTCACATTGAAGATGCGATGAACGTAAGCGTTCAATTGCAGCTGCTGAAATACAAGCTGCCCAAGGGCACGTCGCAATGGCTTGTGTCGCCCGCTTATATCCTTTTATCTCCGCCTCTTACGAGGACAGCTGTTCCTTGATGCCATTGGCTCTGCGCTGCGCGAATTGAATGAGCCGCAGCTGGTTCCGTCGTCGCGACCGATACCAGCGGTCCTCCCATGTACCGTTTCACTTATCTTACACACAGCAGCCGCAGGGATCAGGCAGCCTCTTACGGGCCGGTACAAGTGACGGCCCCCAACGCGCTTAGCGCGGCTGTAAAAGGTCCTTGTATTGCACGAAAGTCTGTGTGTGGCAACAAAGTTGTCTTTGCAACAACTACAACAACAACAACAACGACAACAACGACAACAACAACAACAACCGGGCTGTTTTACCATTGGTCTCAACGGTCGTCTATTTTCACCATGTAACCTAGGCGCTTCTTCAACTCTGGGTCTAACCAGATGCGAGTCTCGACACGTTGTGGTTCACTCACCACATCTCGGTGTGAACGGCGTCGTGAAACCGAGTTCTCCTGACCCAACAAGGCTGATAGCTTTATTCGAGTCCACTCATGCAGAAGCTCTCCGGCTGACCTCGGCCGAAACTCGGCCGAAGCTCTCCCTACAGCTTAACCTCTATCTATTCAGTGGTAATCTTGGAGTTGGAGCTTCATTGCTGTGTCGTCTCTTCAAAGCCACGACCCAATCTCGCTCAATCTAGCTCAATATAATTCTATCTCATACTATCTCGAGAATTCCAGGACTTTTCTCAACTACGTCAAGCCAACAACGACCTCTATGCTGACATGATGGACCTACACCTCGGAGCGCCATGGCCGTGTTGTTACCTCGGCCACCTTTTTGGCAACTGCCTAGCCGCAGTGTAGCGGGACAGGGGCGCAGGATCAGGTATCTTCATACAATGGGTCTCTGAAGCTTGCTTATAAGCTTGTTTATGATGGCTATTCCTATCACTATCCAATGTGTCGAAGGGGAACCCCCTTTTGTGGTCCTAAAAGACAGCTTGAAGGATTAGCCATGTGATTACTGTTACCTTTCGAAAAATATAGACGAATCCGTCTTGATCTATTCTGGAGTTTTCACATAAAGCTCTTGCGCAAGTAGTCGCCAGAGATTCATATAAATGCATTCGGACATCCACCAAGAAACTGATCTGGAACTCGCTCATCCAACACTGTACACACTTCATCATTGCCATAGGTACTCTTGCTATCATCAGCAACGTAAGTCTTTACTTTTGTTTACTCAAGTTTCAAACTGGTTATCAAATGGCATCCCAGCTATCGAACACACGTCAAAGGGCCACCGCCGATAAACAGGTTTACAGCAACCAATCTTCACACATGGCCTTGACGGATGCACTGAGAAACAATCCACCCCGACCGCCGACACCAGGTCCACTACGGCCACAACCGCTCCCTCCTCGACCTTCAGTTCCCACGCCCCCGCCCAGTCCTCGCGGCGATGATCTACTCCCTGATGTCAGCCCTGAGCCATCCATTCCTGCCTGTCCAATTGGCCCTCTTTCATGCCCACAACCCAACCCACCCCCAAGTCCAGGTCCCCGCCGACCGGGTCCTGTACGTCCTAGACCAAACGTGCCTACGCCGCCTCCGAGTCCTGGCAGGTCCATCAACGCTTGGGATATCTTGACTGCCTCGCATATTTTGGTCCATGTTCTCTATCGGCTCTCTTCCGTCGCATGGGCCGCTAATACACGACGATTTCATGCACATCCAGCTGCAGGAGGTGATTTGGCCATCTCCAATGCCCATCAATGGCACAACGAAGCGCAGAGTTCCATTCCCAGCATTTGTCGACCATGCGTCAGCGCATAACAAACTGGATATAAAAGCCACGAGCTCCAGCGGCTTGCAAGCATACTTAACTTTTAGGCCTCAACATGGGCCTTTTCTGAGTTGGAACTTTTATCTCATGGCGTTCGTTGTCGCAAGGAAAACCATCATGCCTCGGCTCAAAATATCTCACCATCTTTGGCTACACACGGAATGTTCTACGACATCAAAGTCCCCCGGTCCCGATTGTAACCCCACAGCCATAGGGCTGAGCTGTGTCCCATCCGGTTGGCAAAGCATCCTGTTTAGGAATGCCGGGGTATCACGACAGCCCACGGCACTAACCGCTGACGGGATCATCCTGCAACCTATGATGAGGGCCTATAAAGTACTTTTGAGGCGAAGCATTCTTGAATTTTCGCTTTTCCAATTCGCTACTGGGATCGAATTCCGGCATTTCTCTTTTTTTTTTCCTCATTCCGGAATTTTCATTGGTTATGACCTTTCTGCCTTCTCTTGATTCTTTTGGGGGGTTCTATCCTTTTAGGGGATGATGATGACTACTGCTGCTCACGAGTGATGATACTCAAAAATAGATCTCTATTATCCCTCACGGACGGAACGTCAGCATCAGCATTCGAGTTGCAACATACACGCATGTAGAGGGGAATCCACATTCAGGCCTAGATTTCTTTATTAGATTTTCCTTCCTTTTTTTGGGCTCATGTTTTTCACTTGATAGAATGGGGTTTTCATAGACGGAGGAAAGGCTCCCTTTTTTTTTGTTTCCATTTTTTTCTTTGCTTGATCAATCTTAGACTAGACCTCCGTCTTTCTCGTCTTCTTTTTCGCTTTTAGACTTAGACCTAGAATTAGAAAAAAAAAATACACTGGCCATCGGCCCGGGGTCACAGGTTCCATATAGACGAGTCCTGAAAATCGCTCGGGTTTTATTTTTCGGCCAATTCATCTTTGTCTTTCTCAGTCCGTTTTGCATCTCGTGAGTGGAGCGGGCGTCGATCGCTGAGCTTTTTTACCTACCTAGTACTCTACCTAGTCTTCATATCGTTACAGTGAGCATGTGTCAACAGAGCACGACTTACGCCGAGAGGATCTGTGTACCTTCAGCCTCGAGTCTAGAAGCGATCGAGTCCTCGTCTACAAGAAAGCCGACCTCTGCCACACCTTCAACCCATCGGTCCAATTTCGTGACCTCCGAGACGCCGAACCCGTAACCCATCATCCGCAAGAAGAAAAGGGGCGTCACCTTCGGAGGATGCTCTCAAAAGTCCGCGGTCGGAAACACAATATAATCGCCTCGGGCGTGGGGGCGGGCTACCTATATCGAGTAGCCCCGGCCCCCGCATCTGACTTCCTGAAGGAACCAGCACGGGCCGTGCTAGGGGGGCAGTGGAGGATGAGTCCTATTATTTTTTTCTGATATTTAATTTAGTATTTTTTTTTTGTTTTTGCTCACGATGCATATCATGATGCCTGTACATGCCGTGCTGTATTTCCACGGCGGTGATTGTAACAACAGATTACTGTAGCGCCTTACCTGTTCTGCCATAGAAATCGAGGATAAATATGGATTTTTATTTTTATTTATTTTTGTTGGTTGGTTTTTTCCCCTTCTGGAACCTTTCTTCTTCGCTTTCGTTTCCAGCACTTCCGATGGCGGTGCTTATGTTCTGTGTCTCGAGTCTGGAGAATGGAATCATAAGGCATCATTCTTCAGAAAATAGTTGAACAGGGTTTAAAATAGACTCGTGGCGCATACATAATAAGTCCTACTTTCAAGATGTCTATGCTGAGGTGTCTATTTGTCTGCCTCTGGTGGTAACCTGGAGAATTGAGCTGCCTGCAAGGACTTCAAGGCAGCAACAATTCATAGTAAGACTTGCTGACTAGGCATTGCCTTGAAGATGTTGTTTCGCGGTTTGAAGACCCGATGGCCTTACGACTCAGCACATGGCGAGTCCTGGTGTCTGGAATGCGAGAGAGTTCGGGCCTTTTGTGATGGTCCTCGACCTCTTTAGGCCAGCGTCGGCGCAGCTAATGTTGTTCAAGCCCAGATTTCGTGCCGTAGCTAGTCCTCGTCGTCACTCACCTTTAAACCTCCCACTTGCTGGCTGGTCTTTAGTCACGCCAGTTTTTTTTTCTCGGCACGAAACACGGACTGAATGATCTAGTGTCTACACGATTGGACTTAGAAGCTGCTACTGAAAAGCTCGCAAGTTGTGATGATGTCAGGAGTAGCTACAAATTCACACCAACGTCTCGTTCTTGCGTCGAAGTCATCAATGTCGTCCCTTTGGGAGTCCGACGGTCGCATTTGCGTCGTGCCATGTGAACGTGAGTTAAACTCTGATCTTGAGATTGACACTGGCGAGTGAACTGAGTCCGTCTTTGGTACAGGAGGACCTGGAGCGTTTTACTATGTGTCCCCGCTGTATTGTCGCATGACTGCGAACGCTCGGCTTGTTCTTGAAACTCAAGGCATCTGTTCCTTCGTAGCCGTCTCCCGAGTTGACCCAACGATATACGACCCCGGCGTAGCTCGACCCAGCCTACGACACATCAAGTTACCGATTATGGCGACGTTGATAATACGATATCGTAGCTACCAGCCTCAAAATTCACCTTCCGTAATAAGGTGAATTCTCATAGTGAGAGGTCAGCAAGCGTTACCAGCAAGATCACTATATCGTGCCAGGTCGGCCGCCGCGGCCATTGTGCAATCCTTGATGAGATCTCTTCTTGATATCAATATTACGGGAAAGTAACGTTGCCACTAGGTACTTAGGTAGTCTGGACTCTGTAGCATTATGTGGATTTTCCCTTGCACTCCCGCTGCTTCGGCAAGTATTAACATGATTCCTTGCCTCGCTGCTGGCTGATGACTGGCTGTCAGATTGTGAAGACATTGTAGCTGGCGGTCGCAAACGTCATCCAGGCCTGGCCGGGCATCAAGACTCATAATTTCCTGTCTGTCATCGCCACTTTCGAAGACAAGCGCTCCCGCTAAAGATTACGAGAAGGAGACCCTTGCTGTCCGCCAGCACGCTCACTTGCTCGATGCGGAATGCAGCGCTACTGCTGCAGAGGCACTTGTCGAGACGTATAACGAGAGCCCCAGAAGCCTTGCTACGATTCTCCAGCAACAAAACCAGCCGGCACTCGAGGCTCATCAGCGCGACATCAGAGATATTATCGCCGCTATTGATCGTCTCCCTCTTGCTAACTGAGACAGAACCCCGACCGGCCAGTAAGTAAGTTACTTGTGACTTAACCATAGTACTAATATTGTGCAATAAGCGCAAGCGCGATGATCCGGATGAGGCCGCCGAGATGGAAGGGCGAGAGGCTTGTTTTGTGAAAAAAGGAAGTCGAGTCGGAAGGGGAATCAAGCGCAGAGAAGGATAATCTGGGTGTCACGTTGGCAATCCTTTTGAATTTGCGCTGACTCCTTAAACCGATGAATGATCAAGTCGATAGCAATCCGAAGAGAAAACGCAGCGAACCATCGCTCCTATACTTACAAATTGATGAATTTCCGGAGAATTCAAATCCGATGGCCTCTGCGCTCTATTGAAGAAGTTAAGAACAAGTAATTCCTGTACTCTGTCGGGTTGAGGTCATACTGGTGATACAGTCAGATAATCGCCAGCTCAAGTATGTGACCAGCCGCTATTATAGAGCGTGATGGTCTCTTTTCAAGAGGAACACGTGTCTCGCGTAAGCTTCTCATTTGGAGCGTCCAACCTACTCAGTTTTGTAACAGATCTCAGAATTTACACGGCGGAGGGCATTATGAAAGTGTATTCACACCTCCCTTAGCCGAAGACATGGTGAACACTCTGACACACACGATCACCGAAGACAATTCAAGGAAGCTATGAAACCATTGGTTTTGGGAAACGATCTCGAGTGTCGAGATCGGCGACCGCCAATCTGTTATCCGTGCTTTCAATCTATACTGCGAGGAACTCTTTCGCGCATGTCCCGACTGTCCAGCTCCTCAGTCTGTTAATTTATACCGCCAAATCGTGGGTGGTATGAAGTATTTGCCTGCTGCACACCACATAGCTTGTAGGCATATCTCCACATCTAAATAAGGGACAATCAATCTAAAACTATCTCACCCTAGTGGCTATAACTCCCGATTTATTGTGATTTGCTACCTACTTGGCCCTCGCTCTAGCAATACTCTCCGTATGTAGTTTGGCTGAAGCATTGGGCTGCCTAATCATTAGTCGAGTTAGAACTGTGAGCAGAGCTACGGCGGTTGACACAATGAGGCTCGAACGGGTGCCAGTATAGTCCGCTGTCTAACGAGCAAAAGGAAGTTAAAACATGACGGTTCACGGCCATGATCATTGACCACAGCCACCGAGCCACAACACGCCCCGCATGAGACCCTGGCCCCAGCAACCCATCTGCATATCCTGCCTACTGCCCACGATTGCAGTAGGTAACGGATCTCGACCCTATAACAGACAGGAACAGAAATACAGGAAATACGTAACACCAGACTACAGCATGGTCTTTTTCTAGACTGTTCGCTAATCTTGAACACCAACACTAGCCATCAAGCTCGATTGAGATTTCGTGGGATTACCTAACCTATGTCAAGGAGTATTACGTTGTTGAAGAATCGAGCAGATCAGGACGGCCAATTCTGCCCGCCATCATTCCATGGACCATGCACAGGACCGCTCCAGGGACTTGAGCCTGCCTGCATATGTAATAAAGTCAAAGTAGTTATAGCCACCTTTAATTTAATTAAACCTGACGGGTTTACCATCCAATTGGGCTGAGAGTTAGATAATATTCTGGAATTTCGATTCCGATGGCTGCGCCGTGCCAGGCTGCCAGCAGAGGTAAGCTAGATAGCCTCTAGATATTGAGAAATGATGAGCTTAACAAAATTCAAGGTGTTCTGCAATAAATTATGCAGTAATCACAGAAAAGAGGGCCGTGTGATTGCGTTCTTCCCGGCCGTGTTGATGTGTTCGATATGTGAAAACGCAGCGGCAGCTATCACCAAATGCTTCATACAGCCTGATTGCTAGACTCTGTGGGAACTCATAACTAATAGATCCTCGATCAAAGTATACTCAAGTATCATCTAGGCAGCTTGTGGCGTCTTATTATTTAAAAAAAAAAAATTTTTTTCTAGTGTTTTTATTGACCAAACGTTGGATTAACCAGGCACTTGTCTCTCAATAGCCGAACAGTCGGTATCCTTTCCCCATGCGATGATCAGAACAATAACGACAAAACAGAGCACGAATCATCATCGACGGCAGCACATCCAGGTACCTATCTTAAATGTGCGTTGCGCACCATACGTAGAGTCCCAAGCGAACGAACCACAAGCTGTACCAACCTGGCCAGACTATGGTCAGCTTGAGGAGGGGCTCGTATTAAGGTCAATGTACCTACAATTGTACAGATACTTGTGAGGTCTTCCAATGTTACCTTTTGTGTTTGCTCAATGCGCTGCAACTACGACATATGGTGAATGAATGGCATGGCCTGGCGATGCGCCGTGACGCTCCGGCTACGGCGATGACGCCGTCGAAGATAGGTATTATTGTATGTTGCCCGAGCAGATTATCAGGTATGATCTCGCGAGGAAGAAGCGCTAGAGACAGACAACGACGATGCTACCTTGATATGACCGCAGAAGCACGGCGGTGCGCTGTAATAGTTGTGTATGCATTACTTTCTCAGCTACTAGATCAGTTATTTACGGAAATTCGGAATAGCGATGTGATTCCTTGTTTGGTAGGCTTAAACGTTCAACTCAGGGAGATCTCACCGATATCTCTACGTGTAACGGAATACGATACGTAAAATTACGGCAAATGATGATGATGGCCTTGTCTCGGATCAAGAGGTTCGTCGTTTGTAGCTTACGACTCGGATGGAGTTCACGCCGAGCTGATTGTCTCAGCCACTTCCGCGGTATTACAGGGTGTTAATGCCTCGAGAGTCGAGAGACAAGAATCTTTCTCTCCCAAGTTCAGAGACTTTGCGTGAGCATCAACTCTCCTACAACACAACTCCCATCATTCATGCTCCAGTCGGACAACATGCCGACGTTCTTGACAATCTAGCAACGGCCAGAGCATCATGGCTCATGTTATCGACTCACCACCGTCTGCTCTGTCTTGAATAGATTATTAAACTGCCAACCTACTATGACTTGGTCCTCAGCTCATCCTGCATCCTACTATGTACACAACAAACATGCGCTATTCACTACCGGTATCCGGCATCTTTATGTAATGCGCCGCCAGCCACCACCACCAGTCATTGCCCCACACATCTCGTCAAGCTTGACGCCGAGCTGTCTACGTAGTAGACAGCTCAACTCGATACGAGGTACCGGTACGTGCCGATCCGGCCAGTCCACCGGCCATTGTTGCATTACTCCCATGCTACCTAGTACCTAGGCATCACTACCATAGAGTACAAATGTACCTGGACCCGTGCATGGTACTTACAGATACCTGTCATCCCAGAGCCTGGACCGTTGCTTGGCATACGATGCATTTTACCTAGTGCGCACTAAACCTGGGTCAATATCGCAATTTATTTTCTCGACGATGGCATTTACGATGTCATGTGCCGTGCGTCTGACGGTAACTCTGCGATACAATCCTGCAAAATCCCCAGAATAGCTTCAGGGAACCATGAGGGCACATATCTTGGATTCATAGAAAGGTCATTATTCCCGGAAATATCGTCACCATCCACTATGTAACAGGGCGATTCCATTCGGTACCAGCGCAACTGATTACTTCTCCATCCTCTCTCATGGGCAAAGCCTGACTGAGGCAAGCAAAGGAGTTTTCCGAGATGTGCTGGCATCGCCTCATGCCTCAACCCTTCATGCGACGGAAAACGGCACGTGCTAACTCGAGAAGCCAGCCTGCAGATGGAGCAATTACTCATCCTATCATGAATGAACAGAATGAATGAAATGAATGAATAAATGCCACCGTGCCATAAAAGCCGTTTCACCGTTATTATTACCTTCTTGGGCTAGCAGGCAAGCATGGTATTCTCTCACTATTGAATTTGGTCTTGGTTATGTGATCCGTTCACGATACTTCCCTGACTTCCAGCTGCAACCCCTGTAAGTCGCATCGTAGCTGGACTGGGCTCATAATGTAATCATGAAGCTATCAAGTCGGCCATAGCGACCTGGTCTGCCTTTACTTAGGCAGACCGTTGAGGCTTTCCTTGCATCCTGTCGGTGTCACTTGAGGCGATATTATTTGTCCATGTGCTGTAACGTCTTTATGATATGTATTGTGCTAATATCTGCGGTTTCGGCCTTGCTCTTCTCTACACTTGCTTCGGCAGATATCATCATTGATCAACCTCTTAACCCAACACTCTGAATTAACTGCCTATCACTACACCATTGCGTTGGCATTATATCTTCTGGCTGGGATTGAGTTAAATCTACTTCGCCTCTCATACCTGAACGCCATCGACATTGAAGCAGGCTTACAGTCTCACATCAGGAGAGACATCATACTGCCATGGACCAGGACTTGCCCGGCAGCCGGCAGCCCGCCCACGGGACGCCTCAACGTCCAGGTACACCTAATACAGATAAAAATCCATTCTCAGATGACCGTCTAGATCCGCAAGGCTCTCAGCAAGTAGGCGGTGCCAATCCCTTCGTATCGCCCTCCATATCCCGCCCTGTATCAAGCATTGGCAGCTCCAGCGCGTTGGGACAACAGCGCGGGCAGCGCTATTTTCACTCTCGCAGGGTAAAGAAGGGAGATATCGAGAAGCCATGGCTAGCAAAGACGGACCCGAAGGAGAAATGGGTCACTATCCTGCCTATCCTTGGTATACTACTAGGTCTGGCGATCTCAGGGTTCCTTGTCTGGGACGGGATCAGGAGTGTCGTCAAACACAAGTACTGTCTGGTCCTCGAGGACAACTTTGACACCTTTAACACGGACGTATGGACCAAGGAAGTCCAGGTTGGCGGGTTCGGGTAAGGTCAAATCAATATCAATGAACAACCAGTGACGACGCTAACAAAACATTCTAGGAACGGCGAGTTTGAACAAACCACGAACACAGACGAGAACGTCTATGTGGAGAATGGCCACCTATTCATCAAGCCAACTCTCCAAGACCCGTCCTTGATCAATAAGGACACACTATTGGATCTCATGAAAGACGGCAGTTGCACCTCGGATCGCTACTCGGATTGCGTGGCCGCAACCAACACGACAGCGGGCAACTCCACAATTGTGCCGCCTACTCGCTCAGGACGCATCAACACCAAGAAAAGCAAGACCATCAAGTACGGCCGCGTCGAGGTGATGGCCAAGCTACCGCAAGGCGACTGGCTCTGGCCCGCCATCTGGATGTTACCCGTCAACGACACGTACGGGGCATGGCCGGCCAGCGGTGAGATCGACGTAATGGAAAGTCGAGGCAACAACCGGTCATACGCACAAGGAGGGAACAACATCGTATCGTCCGCTCTCCACTGGGGACCAGACGTCGCGAACGTAAGTGCATAAAATCCCCCCCTATGAAATAAGTTGCACGCTAAAACACGCACGCAGGACGCATGGTGGCGAACAAACGTCAAGCGCGAGTCGCTGCACACGACGTACTCGGCGGGCTTCAACATTTTCGGACTGGAGTGGTCGCAGAAGTACATCTTCACGTACGTGAACTCGCGGCTCCTGCAGGTGCTGTACACGAACTTCAACGAGCCGCTCTGGGACCGCGGCAACTTCCCCGCCGCGACGAGCAACGGCACGCGCCTGGAGGACATGTGGTCGCAGACGGGGCGCTACAACACGCCGTTCGACCGGGAGTTCTACCTCATTCTCAACGTCGCCGTCGGCGGCACGAATGGGTGGTTCGAGGACTCGAAGAGCGGGAAGCCTTGGCTTGATTCTAGCCCGAATGCTAAGAAGGACTTCTGGAATGCGCAGGATGCGTGGTTCCCTACGTGGAAGAGCCCTGCGATGGAGGTGAGCAAGGTTTCGATGTGGCAGCAGTGCGATGGCAATGAGGAGCTGTGAGGACGGGGCGATGTGTACGATTTGATTTGTGTTGTGTTGGCGGCGTTTTGGCATATCACGCGGCAGTACTGGGTCTAAAAGGATGAATAGACGGTTTACATGTTGGAGTATGTATGGTTTGATATGGCTGTTAATTAACTACTCGAATCAGTGTCATGTAATGACTGTATCTTGCCCCCGTTATTCCTTTCTACATAGTAATTCGGACAACGCATTGCGACGGCCCTGCGGTCGACCGGCGCATTTTGATAATGACTCGCAGAAGGGTATAATGACCTTGATATCCATATCCCATTTCGCTGGCAGTTGCTAATACTTACAATGCCTACGGTGATAAGTTTGATCTCTGTTACATGTTGAGGATGTTTGTAGTATGTACTATGTAGTCTATGCCTGCTTATGCTTGCCTATGCTAGTCATCATGTCGTCTAACTTGTCTTGCTGTTGAGTAACTTACCTTACCAATGTGAAAAATTGAGACCTAACGGAAAGCGAAGTAAGGCGTGACGTGACAATGACAGATAAGAAAAGGGGGTCAGATGATGAGGCTGAGGAATTAAGCAGTTCTCGGCAGCGTCAAATGAGGGTGACTATTGATCGTTTGGGTAATTGCGGAGGCGCTTCCTATTCTCAATCGGTCGTATTCTCCGTCATACGGCTGAGGCGATAGTCTAGACGTCGCGTGCTCGCGTGGGTGGGCTACATGCCCACTACCTCTAACCATCCCTATATATTGTCCCAAAGCTGGAGGCAGAAGCGATAGCACGGTAGTATGCGTCCCATACAGGAAAAATAAAGATGTGGATGGGAGGAGAGAGATATGTATGTAATACGTGCGGTCGAATTTCGCGATCGTATAGTTTTCGAATTCATGTCAGCAGAGTAGGGCAGACGAATTGGATTTCAAGAGATAAGCTTGTGTAAGTGGCTGGCTTTTGGTGATGATGACTGCGTGAACGACAAGCGTTCTACGCGATGATACCACTGGATAACTGATTGATACGGTGCTCCTCGACAGCCTACCTAGCTGATGGTGCCGATATCAATGTCACTTACCTATTGAATACAGCTACAGCTTGCCAAGCTGTGTGTTATGCATGTCGTATGTATGTACATGTAAGTGAGCTGTGATGTACGAGCGCGATGACGGCGCGCCCGCTGAACCCATGGGACGAGACAAAACCACCCGGAGTGTGCCGGTGGCTGAACGAGTTCCCTCCTCCTGAATGATAACGACTGGATGCAAGGATTTTCTCTGTGAAGATACGAGTCCATGTGAGCGTCGTAGCTGATGAAGGACCCGGCCACGACGAGTCGTGTTGAGTGGTACCGGTATGGGTGTAGGGTCTGCAAACGCGAACAGATATCTAGTACCTAGTTGGACGGTTGGGTTGGATGACGGAGCACAGTTGTCTTGATAGAGAAAGATCGGGGGTCTCGAAGTGTCTTACTACTTATTTCGGACCCCTGTCCACTGCATCTGGGCCCATAATAGATGCCGTAAATAGAACGATGTTACCTACCGGTACCGACCAGATCAGCGGCAAGCCAAGGCACTCCATATCGAAAGGTAAGAGTTGTACAGCCTGGGACCTGTTTTCGTGGCGAGCATCTACCTGCTGTAGGTACAATGGACGAGATGCATGCTGGTCCGGTAACGTTGACTGAGAAGGACTTCACCAACCATGCGTGTAAGTACCTAAACAGGTACTTCACTATAGCGAAGGTACTTCGGGGGATGTGACGTTGCATGCCACGATGTGACGGACCGCCATAGGCTTACCAGGCCGGCACGGGCCGCAGTTACGCAGCGTCCCGGGTCTCACTTGTTCCGTCTCCGTTAATAATTACCGGCAGATATTTCTTTCCGGTGGCACCGCTGCGACTAGCGGATACCTACCTACACTTTTGAGATTTTTTTGAGACAACTTCATGAGTTATACGGAATAAGTTATTCATTCTCGAATGAGATCTTGATTTTGAAAGTTATTGGTCCAGATTAGTCATCATTATCGAGACCTATGACTTATACGTACTTTACTACATGGTGTAGGCCGTTTAAAGCCAAGGCGCAAGATATCATCTACATATGTAACTATACCTCCACAAACGCCGATTTTGTCACTAGACAACAAAACCTCAGGGTATCGATCGTCATTATATACTACGGAATAACAAGTTTCGCTCTCCAAGGATGTCCAAAAAAATAGTCCCAAGATAGAGAGAAGAGTCGCTATCTACATAATATGTACTAATATATTATAGAATGGTCTTCGACTCATCCCCTAAGTAAAGGTGTTTGGGCATCCCACGTATGTCAATTCGTGCACTACATTGCACTACATTACATGGCAGAGTGTAGGACGGACTATATCGACATACTCTGACTACATTTCACAGCATGTGCTCTCGCCAATGACAATCTTCACGTAGTTCAGCTATTACCATACGGACAAGATTCGGAGGTAGTGGTTGCTACTCTTCAGTGCCTGGATAGAGAAATGCGACCATCTCTGAGCTGTCAAGTTTTTACTATCTCGAGAGAGATTGGCATCATTCTTGTGTAGGTGTTAACATGCTATGTCAGACTCATACTACCTCGATAGGTGTCCATCCGTTTGGCGGTCCTTTTTCCGTCCAATGTCCTTGGTGCACTGCTCATTTGTATAGGTACTTATAATCCGTACTGCATAGTACGAATCACGCATAGGTACTGCATATGACCTTGCAGCAGCCCCGTCAATATTGCGACCTGACAGTTCAGCTGAGCCTCGAAGTGGCCATCGACTTAGATACTTGGGTGTACGAAGTACGAAGTGCCGAATAGTTAAATTTGCTCTACTTTGTACGGAATCATGAACGACAATGGCACTACTAATCTGACTCATGCTAAAAACAGAGTATCGCTGGGCAGCAAAAATCAGCAGGTCGGTATGAGACGATTGGAGAAAACCACACTTCGTGGGAAAACGCACGGCTATGACTGGTCATAGGTCTTTGATTCGTATTAATCGGTACCCGAATGTATCCATACCCAGCAATACAACCTCCTACTCTTTCGAGTTAAACAGCGGCACGGAACCAAACTCTATATTCCTGTGAATCTTGGCCCTCGACTCCCTGTCCATGTCAACCAGCGATCTAGGAAGGTTACTTCTGGTTGTACCGTTACTTTCAGAGTCAGATCCTCTCTAACTACGCCAAAACACATCATCATAATGCAGACTGCAGTATGCGGCGTCGGCAATCAGGTCTCGTTTTTATGGCTGTAGCGGCTACTACATTGCCTTTTCTGGTTACCAGGTAAATACCACTACAGCTCGCTTAAAGCCATCTCATTCGCTCACCTTCTCCAGTTGGATCTTTGTGACTTCTGACTCTCCTTTGGGTCTCTGTGGATTGGTATCCGGGACATACGACCAGCTTGCCATGCCCGTCACATCTGGGCATCTTTACACCACCGTCTGTAGTGTGTGAGGCCCAGTTGATGAGGCGTCGTCCCATTTCGCCTTTGGCTCCGGTCGTCCCACCAAACCCTCGTGCCCATGTAAAGAGCTCATCTACTCTTCAATGTCTCGTCGTCTCTTATATCTCAAAGCTATCCTTTACTGGCATCCTTCCTCTCTTTGATCTCTCCCCATATTGTGTGTCAACACTTACTTGTAGGAAGACGGGTTAGCCAGGCTGGAGACAACATCGTCGATCTATCTCGTGAGTTGTATTAGTTCCATTGTACTTCCCTCACAGCGTTAATTAATGATTGTCGGCTTCACAACTTATACATCACAGCATACTTCGTACCACATCGAAAGATTCAAAAACTGTCGCAAATATTCTCGTAGCCGTGACAACTTGTCTTGCAGTCCGGCGGGTTGCCGCCCTACACCCATCTACGGATACGTTATATAGTGAATTAAGACGCCGTAACTATGGGGTTCACTAGCTACTTCAAGGCCAAGAAGCCTGAGCCCAGAAATCATCCCGTCATAAGGGCACCACCAACAAGCGAGGCAACGTTTTCGGAGAAGCGGCCAGTCGTCCCCCCTAGCCCAAATGACTTCGAACTGCAAGTTCCCACCCCTAACTTCGGCTCCTCGAGAAATTCGCTCTCCGCCCCGTCGACGCGCTCCGGTACAAGCTCCATGTTCATCGACGATATCAAGCATGAGGTCATGGTGAACTATTTGTACCAGCAACAATGCTCGCATCTTTGGGTGGCCGATGGCTCCGGAGAGGTAGAGGGTGTTCTTCTGCGCAAGTCTCGGGGAAATTACATGGCATGCCCTCCTAGACTGGCTCAATCGCCTCTCGCTATGGCTTGCGCTTCACTTAATGTTCAAGTATGTCGCAGTATCTATGCTATGTAGCTAACTCGGCTGACCACTCTCCAGTGCGCAATGACGGTCAATTCACGAGTGATCAAGACTTTCCTGAATTGGTCGCCCGATGCTGTCGACGTACCCTTGATGAACGGTCTGCGTGTCCAGATTCTACCCACGATCGACGACTTATCGAGAGCGCGGAAGCACCAGTTCGCTGCATTTGTGGCCTCGGAGGCCCTTCTTGTGGTATGGGACGACGATGCCCTCCACCTGGTCCAGCGCGCCAAAGCGATCGAATCGGAGTTGATGGAGCTTGTCTGGCAGGCTGGCGAGGAAGGCGAAGAGGAGACGGAAAAGAAGCAGAATGTCGCATTAGGAGATGTGGAAATCGATGAAGAGAGCGGCCAGATCCTGCCGGAGAAACGGCCCATACACATGCTTAATACGTACCTGGTTTCCATCGTCCTCGTAATTATCACCGTATCCCTGGGCGCAGCGTGGCGGCAGCTCGCCATCGAAGTGTCTGTCGACGGCAGCTATACTCGCCTGGCTTTGGTCGCCGTTGCGCCTGTTCAGATATTTTTCACGTTATTCTTCGCCCAGGTGATTGTCGGTTGTCTGGCACAGATATTCGGTCCTATTCGACAGCTCACTGTCAACTCCAAATTCTACTCGGCTCGACCGCCCCCAAGATTGCAGACTGCAGTTCTACCGCATATCACGGTGCAATGCCCCGTCTATAAGGAGGGTCTCGGCGCCGTCATTGCTCCCACCGTGCGATCCCTGAAGCAGGCTATCAGCACTTACGAATTGCAAGGTGGCTCAGCGAATGTGTTCATCAACGACGACGGTCTCCAGTTGATCTCCGAGGAAGAGCGACATGCCCGCATCGAGTTCTATGCGGACCATTCTATCGGCTGGGTGGCTCGCCCGAAGCACGGCGAGAACGGGTTTCTGCGCCGCGGCAAGTTTAAGAAGGCTTCTAATATGAACTTCGCATTGATGATCTCGTGCAAGGTAGAGGAGAAGCTCACGCATTATCATCGTGGACCCGAATGGACTCAGGCGGACGAGGCTACGGCTTACGAGAAGGCGCTTAAGGAGGTTCTTGAGGAGGACGGGAGAGCATGGGCTGATGGCAACATTCGCGTTGGTGACTACATCCTCATCAGTAAGTGTATCGGTATTTCGTTCTTCAGGGGCGATGATTATGCTAATCAAATGCGTAGTTGACTCCGATACCCGTGTGCCCAGCGACTGCCTCCTAGACGCCGTTTCTGAGATGGAGCAGTCCCCTGATGTTGGTATTATGCAGTTCTCATCCGGTGTCATGCAAGTTGTTCACACGTATTTTGAGAACGGCATCACCTTTTTTACAAACCTCATCTACAGCGCTATCCGATACACTGTCTCGAACGGCGATGTGGCCCCCTTTGTCGGTCACAACGCGATTCTTCGATGGAGCGCCATTCAGCAAGTCTCGTATGAAGATGAGGACGGTTATGAAAAGTTTTGGTCCGAGTCACATGTCTCGGAAGACTTCGACATGTCTCTACGCCTGCAGTGCAATGGCTATATCATCCGCCTAGCCGCGTGGGCCGGTGAGGGATTCAAGGAGGGCGTGTCGCTGACGGTGTACGATGAGCTGGCGCGATGGGAAAAGTATGCTTATGGCTGCAACGAACTTCTATTCCACCCCATCCGTACGTGGCTCTGGAGGGGCCCGTTCACGCCGTTGTTCCGCCGCTTTTTGTTCTCCAACATCCGTTTCACCTCCAAGATCACCGTGATGTCTTACATCGGCACCTACTACGCGATCGGCGCGGCCTGGATCCTGACATCAATCAACTACTTCTTGATGGGCTGGTTCAACGGATACCTGGATAAATACTACGTCGACTCATGGCAGGTCTGGTTCTCGATCATCATCGTCTTCAACGGGCTGGGAAACGTGGCCCTTGCTATCATGCGATACCGAGTGGGCGAGAGAGGTCTGATGTATGCCATCTACGAAAACTTCAAGTGGACTTTTCTTCTTGCCATCTTTTTGGGTGGCCTCTCTCTGCACGTCAGCCAGGCCATCCTCGCGCACATGTTCGAGATCGACATGACCTGGGGCGCCACATCCAAGGAAGCCGAGTTCTCCAACTTCTTTATCGAAGTGCCCAAGGTTCTCAAGAGTGTAAGTTCCGACCCCACAAGCCCGCTTATACCATGGACATGCCATGAGTGCTAACATGGGTTGCTGACAGTTCAAATACTCGATGGCATTCTCGATATTTTTCATCGTGGCCATCATCGTGCTAGCAATCGCGCCCTTTGTGCCTATAGACTGGCGAATCACGGACTTCGTGGCAATACTCCCCATGGCGACGGTGGCGACGAGCCACCTATTACTTCCCATTGCGCTGAACCCGGCGCTCATGACTTTCTCGTGGTAAACGCCATGCTTGCATTCAATTTGCTACCTTCAGAATCTTCCGAGCACATCATTTTTCTTTGAATACATACTCTTACACAGTTCTACACTATATAATAGCTCCCGGAGACAATGTATATTTATACTCGAGAGCGCTATGTACACTACGCTACGCTACACTACACTACACCACGTCAGCGACATGAAAGAATTCGGAGCAACGGTTGCGGGCCTTCATCTCAATGGCCTATACATATTCTGGTTAGGTATTATAGACTGGGGGAATGGAGTTTGGGCAAATGCGAAGTTGCCCTGACAGAAGTTAGTCATCTTTGGCCGGTCAACTTCTATTTCTGTTCTGGAAATTGGAAGCAGGATGGTCGGAAAAGCCACACCACGATCTAGGTACTATACCTATTATAAGTATATGCTTATATATATATTTATATCCCGGAATCCACTGAATACCGGTACATAGATTGATAGCAATAATCGATCTTTGGCCATACCTACCAGTGTACCTACCTATTGGATGCGTGAAGCAACATTCTTGTCTGAGGAAATGAGGGAACAACAAATACCTACGGGAATATATTTGCTCCTTGTCGACGACAATTGAGCAAAGCGCAGGCTAAGAAGCCACGAAAAGCCGTTAAAATGAGGTTAAGTAATCCGTATTACAGCATAAATAGGTAACTCCACTACCTACGTATACACTCCCTCACTAACACTTTAGCGTGGGTATGCAACTATAGGCCATGTCTCCTAAGTAGGTATAGGTAATCCGTACCTAGCGCATCGAAAGCTTCGCCTTCGCCGACCGCACACACGATTTGATTTGGGATTCAAAGCCTTTGTACTGATCCCATGCCCTTTAATCATATCCACCTCTACACTACGGAATACCTACCTAGTACCTACGTCCGTACCTAGCTGCTCTGCTCATTGTCAAAAATAGGAAAGGCTTGCGTACCTGGGCTTAAGTAAGTGTAATGAAGTACCTACCAGTACGTACGCTACACTAATAATAGCCCAGACGCTGGTGTCTTCACTATTATAGTGCACATGTCAAATAGAACTTGGTTCTATGCAGGATATGAGATGTATGCAATAGACGGGTAGCTAGCATCCGTGTGTGTGTTCGTGTGCAATGTAGGTACGGACTACGGACGTACATACGTTGAAATGTTGTCGGCGTGTGCATCGGCTGAGTGAAATATACGGACTACGGACTACGGACTACATAGGTAGGTATAAGTACCGAAGAGATCGAGTTACTACCTCCCCTATTTAACCGGATCGCACCGCTTTGTTAATGGTCGGTGATCTGTACAATGTTGGCAGGTAGCAGCCCATTGAAATCGGAGTGCACGACATAGCGATCGGGGTAGCCCCCGTTAGGTACATGGCGCCGTTCTCACCGTTACTTTGGGCTTTTGGGTCCTGCTCAATTGAGAATAGGGAGACTATGGGGATCTCGTATTGGATTGGGTAGTGAAGAAATCCGTTGGGCGATGTTACTAATAAGTATTACTGTCACGATGCATCAGGCTAGGTAGAGTATAGGTAAGTAGGTTAACTACGGATCCGTAAAGGCAACGGTTAGGAGGAAGACGATGGGCTGCCTACCTAACCTTATCACCTTCCAGGAGAAACAAGATACCTACATAGATAGGAAGATAGGAATGACATGACCGTACTTTATCCTAAGCACGAACGAGAAGAAGTGGTTCGTGTAGGTATTTCGTAGTCCGTAGGTAGCGCATGCGATATATCTACCCGATCGGAAGAGAGAGAGACAGAAAGAGAGTGAGGTAAAAAAAGATGGAAAAGAAGGGAGGTCTCCAACCATAACGTAATGAGTGATGTGATTGTCGTGTGGCTTAAGTGCTTACACTAGATACTTAAATATATTTCTACACAATAGGTACTCAATATATTATGTAATGCAACAAAACAGGTCGAAGTCCCGCCCCTCCGCATTTACCTAGGTACCTAGGTACCTATCTCAGGGGTTTCATTGTATGGACGATAGGTACATACTAGGTAGGTAGTATTACCCTGAAAATTTGGGCCCTAATTTGCGCTATAGGTCGCTACGGCAAATACGGCAGTGCTTAATTAATGCTCTGCGATCGATGATTGGCCGTCCCCTGATGGATCTTGTCCCGGATGGGAATAGTCTCGATGATCAGTCCCGATTAGGCTTAGAGGGGTACCTGCAGTAGCGCAACTCGTGCTTGGTCGTCGCCCAATCTTCTCTCTTCTTTTTTTTTCTTTCTTTCCGTGCATCGTCTTGTCTTGCATGGGGGGGCCTCGTTTCGACTTAGCCCGGGGTGGGCGTATCCGCTCGTTCTTCTCTTGCTTCTCGAAGCGAAGGAACAAAGAAAGGAGATTCAAACCTGTCACTCACCATTTCAGTGATAGGGACACAACCGGCCAGCCAGCCAGTCATTCACTCATTCATTCATTCATTCATCCATTCATTCGATCGTTCAATCGTTCAATCGTTCATTCGTTCATTCGTTCGTTCATCACCGTTATCATCATAGCGGTGACCAACTCAACGGTACAAGCAAACACCATCCATCGCTTTGTTTCGATATCGTATCGAACATAGCTGCCACTCCTTCGAGGCTTGTGCTGGTAGGCTTTTCGACCTTTGCCTACATCCCATCCCCTATATTCATCATATCATTCCTTTACATTATTGTATGCACTCGTTCACAAAATCTTTAATCATCCCGGCTGTTGTGTCCTTGAAAGGCCATCTGCCTACACTCCTTCGTCAGACAACATATATCTAATCTTCTCACACTCGTTACCTCCGACGCCACCCCCCCTTGTTAATTTAGAGGTGAACTGGTACCTAATCCCTATCGCGAGAAGAAACGCCCGATCCCGTCGGCCGTCGATGGAAATCATCTCTCACTGAGGCAAGGCAACACCATAGAAAGCGCGCACTACCATCATGATGTCCTACCCGAGATCCGTCCCGGCTTACGCCCTTCTGGCCTCGGTCCTCTTGTCTCCTGCTGCTGGTCAACTGAGCACAAAATGCAATCCCATGGAGAAGTCTTGTCCGCCCGATCCTGCTCTTGGCACCGCGCATACCTTTTACTTCAACGCTACCCCGGCCGAAGGTCTCTTTACCTCCGAGGCCAACCCAATCACGTTTGACCAGAAAGAAGGCGCCGTGTTCACAATCTCCGAACAGGGCAATGCTCCCACTCTCAGCTCCGACTTCTACTTCTTCTTTGGTCGGACCGAAGTTTTGATGAAGGCTTCGCCGGGACAGGGAATCATTAGTTCCATTGTATGGGGCTCAGACACTCTTGATGAAGTTGACTGGGAGTTCAAGGGCGGCAACGACAGCTTCGTCTTCTCTAACTACTTCGGCAAGGGTAATAACAAGGATTTTACTACCGGAGGAGACCATCGAGTATCAGGCACTATCTATGACCTGCACAATTACACCTCGGTCTGGACCAAGGACAAGCTGGAATGGCACATTGATGGAGAGCTCGTCCGCACGCTTCTACCAGCCGACGCCAACCACACCAACAACTATCCGCAAACCCCCATGACGCTCAGGCTGGGCAGCTGGGCTGGCGGTGATACGGATGTCCAAGCAATCGGAACTGTTGAGTGGGCTGGTGGTAAGACCGACTATTCGCAGGGCCCTTTCAATATGTACGTACAGAGTGCGCGAGTGGAGGATTACTCCAGTGGCAAGGAATACACGTATAGCGATCTTAGCGGCTCGTGGGAGAGCATCAAGATTACGGAGTAAGTTTGTCCAACAAACCATATTCGTCCTTTTGCCTAACTGGTCCATAGGGGTAACTCTACTGCCGCCGTGACCGTCAACAAGCCGCCACACAAATCACTCTCGCAGAAGTGGGCTGAGCTGCCCCAAGCCACCAGAACTGGTATCTATGCAGCGATTGGTGCCGTCGCTGGCCTGCTCTTCATCGCCCTCATTGTTTACTACTTTAGACAGCGAGGCCGTGGTAAGAAAGAGGCCGCTATGGAAGCCAAGATGCAGGAAGAGGAACGCGTTGAGCTGGAGCGGTTCAAGAGAGCGACGACGAACCCCGACGACTTCAACTTTGACGGCACTGAGTATTTGGGAGCAGCTGGAAAGGGAGGCATGAGCGGCACCTATACTCCCATCGTCGAGTCACCCCCGGGAAGCTCAGCTGGTTTGCCAGAGAAGACCTGGGATCCCACAGGAGCCGAGCCAAGGCCAAACAACACGCCTCTGCTGCAGGACGAAACGACCGGCTCCACCTCTCCCATTCGCTCGCAGAGCTCTGGAGTCCCCCCCTCATTCCCTCTGCCATCGTCACCTGTCAACCGATCTTCAAGAATGGGATCCATTGGTGGCGAGGCTGGCGAATACACGGACCACCCCGAACAACCCCAACGTCCATACACAGACAATGAAGGTGGCTATTGGAACAACGAAGGCCACAGGTAACACCCCGCGTGATCATGGGAAGGTGGCGGCCCGGGTTGCAAAGACCGGAATGTCCGTCTGCCTCGAATAATAATGAGATCGAAACTCGCAGTTCACAAAGGCGTTGGTGAGTTATCGGCGTGTCAGATGATAAATGGAAGCCCTGCTGCTGTCAAGGTTAAGTTCGGAGGTGATTCCATGTGTTTTTTTGGCCCCGGCCAAATTTGCATTTTCGGTTGTTTCTCCTCCCCTTTTTTCCCTGCCCGTGGATGGTTACATGTACGATCTTGTTTTTGCATATATAGCATTTTTTTCCCTCTCTCTCTCTCTCTCTCTCTCGGTTATATTTTCCGGTAGCTGCGGTTAAGTGATGGGGTTTAGCTACCTTAACAAACAGTCGGGATGAACGGACTGCTTTGTCTCCAGCCACATAATGCAAGATACCCTCTTTAAAATCAAAGATTCTACGGTAGCCGTAGCGTAGTGACCGCTTTCCTTGCTGTGCTGCTCGACTTGCGCTTTGGCGTGTTGCTTTTACGGTACTGGTGCGAGCTTCGAGTCGAGGACGTTCTGCTAGGTGGTTAGTCTGAACCGTGATATACCTACCTAGATCGATATACCAGATCGATCGATACACTACCGGAGACCGGTTGACTTACCAACCTTAGGTACCCAACTGCCTATATTTTTGACACGGACTAGATACCTAGCATAGGGCTGATTGCCATGTCGATCTCTTGCTACCTACCTATTCTAGTGTATAACTAGGCAAGCAGGCAAGCGGGAGGTAAGTATTCGGCAGTGTAGGTTAGGTAGTCCGTAGTGTTAAGACAATGCCGGCCGGCCGGCCGGAAATGACTTGCTTACCAACAACCAACAACCAACAGCCAACAACCAACCTACACAGATAGATACCTACTACCTACGTACTCGCATCTGCCATTCCCTGATTCCATGCACTGAACGCCCTCTCTCTGCCTTACCTAAGTAGTAGGTATCGGAACATACATATCTACCAAGTGAGACCCCAGTTTCCTACTCCTGTGTCGTGTGATCTTCGAAGATATCAAATCCACGGAATCGCGAGCATTCGCACGCACACATCTTTTGTCAGAAAAGGAATCATCTCTCCCTCTCCCTCTCCCCCTCTCTCTCTCATCTGGTGCCGGAGACGTCAGATCTGCACTAGGTAGGTAAGCTGGGAACTTCGATTGCCCCGCCTAGGTAAGATTCCCTGTCTGCGTGCGTGCTTCGCGGGTCAGCTGCATCGTGGAGAGAGCTGCGAAGTCGGGATATACCTGCTTGGTTGTCATGTCATGGTTGGCATCATCGCGCAGATCGATTTATAGTTATGGTTATGGTTAGGGTTAGGGATGGTATGCTTTGGGTAGGCTTTTTTTTTATTTTTTTTTTAACCTTGCATTGCATTGCAGTCCGCTGCATAAACCTTTTTTTTTTTTTAAAAAAAATCTAAAATCAAAACGTGGTTTTGAGCGTGATTGTGCATTGATGACGAGGACTCCGTGCTAATATTTCCTCCAATTTTTTTTTCCGCTTTTGGTTTTTTTTTTTTGGGGTGGATGGGAGACGCGGTCATGCTTCGATTGCAGCGTATCGGCCTAGAGTGACGATGTGATGGTAGTAAGTGAGTGTGAAGTACTTCTATCAGTAGCGAGAAAATGTTCTGCGATATGTATTCTTGCCGTAAGTAACTGTGCCAAGTACTCGGATGACGTCGCCCTCAAGCCCATCATCATCTTGGCATGAGCATCTGAGATCTAGCTATGACTCGGAAAAAAACATCTCTCTACGTACAGATTACTGTGTTGGGGCGAATTGATGAGGTACTGAGATTCTAAAGTACACAAGATGAATTTGTATCGGACTGAAGGTCGAAAAAAGGGCGTTAGTATGATGTCAAGGCATATGGGACGAAGTCGTAGTATTGAAGACTCGCCTATCTTCTCGACTGGGATGCGGCGATCCTGGGTTCGGGTAGATCTGGCACACATGGGCTCACGCTCGTCATCTTCGGTGAACCTGCGAGTTCCCCATGGGGCTACTGCTACCCAGTCTGCATAAGGAGACAGAAATTTATGAAGTATTGAAGTATTACTGTTATCAGCCTGATAGGGACCTGGGTCTCTCAATGAACGTAATAATGTAGTTCAAACAGGGATAGGGATGAGCCATTCATTGAGCATGCTCGGAGATCGAATCGAGTGCCAGTAAGATGGATGGATACCTGACATTGGGGTGTTAATTACGTACCGTGATCATTGTTACCCTCGGCTGTTAGATGATGACTATGAAATGATGCCTGTAATGCAGTAGTCCACGCAGGGAAAAAGTTTTCGCAAGAAAGAAAACTTAGATCCCTCCCGCTTGCTTACGCAACGACTTCCTGCTCGAGTGAGTTCACGCTGACGTTTTCACGTGGAAATAGAAACATCATGACATTTCTCGACCACGGCCTCATCAAAGGTTCAACATGCATGATTCTCGTCTATAAATAGACGGAGAATGCCCGTGTTTGAATCTCGCTTCTCATTAACTTACTCGCCACCAAGTTCAGATATCTGAATTGCCTTGTCTCTTCTCGTCTATCACTGAATCTTATTGCAAAAACCTAAGTCTTGTATGAATCAAGATCACACCATGCATGTGTCCAAGTTCTTCGTGCCTATGATGCTGGCCCTCACGGGTCTTGCACAGGTGGCTCCCGTGACGGACGAACGCGCGCTCGAGGGCCAGGCGTATGACGCCCAATCCGCGGGTGAGAACGCGGTGTTTTTGGAAAGTGAGTGACACTCGATAGTCATCATATTCTTCTCCCAAATCTGTTTGGAAAATCAATCTCAGACTCTCGCTTTGTTATAAAAAGAGAATATTTCATCCGCTGACAACTTCTCAGCCCGCGACGTCGATGACATCGACGTCGAGCTGACCGCGCGACAAGACGGCGGACAAGACGATCGACGCCGGTGCCGCAATGATGAGTACTATGATCGAAGCAGCCGTCGATGCCGGCGCTACGAGCCCTTACCAAGACCTAACTGCAGGTTCGGCGAGCGGGCTTATTGTGGACGGGATCGACGATTCCGTGTTCCTTACGGTCAGTTTACATCTTTTTGTTTGCATTCGTCATCGCCCCTCTTATGAACTCACTGATATGTGAATTCATTGGTGAGAGCGGTCCGATGGGTGTGTCATTAGGAGTGACGCTGACGGTGTTTGTCTCGTAGACAGGAGCAACCCGGAGTGCTGGCGACGGGATGATAACCGGGCGTTCTGCGCCCGGGATGGTTCCAGGAACGATGGTTCCAGGAATGACGGTTCCAGAAACAACTAAGTCTGAATTGTTGCTGCTGTCATTGTAAGGGGAATATGATATTCAGGAGTCGCGTGGACCAGTATATGGGAGAATATCAATATAAGTATGAGAATTGGCTCAAGGGGACGCATAAGCTCATAGTTAGGTGAATTTGAGACTTCTCATTAAGCCTGTTGTTTCCGTCGATCCGTGACAGACTTGAGAGTCCTCAACCCCCTGATTTTGAACGATCCGCCACCTATGCAATGCTAGGTTACATCGCGCATTTGGGGGCTGGTTTTTTGTGCAATGTTAATGTTGCAACATTGGAGAACCAAGGTCCAAGCGGGAGGAGCAAATTTGCCAAGATAATTCATGAATTCTATGGAATGGAATGTAGTCCATACATCTCTTGCAGGGTTGTATAAGGTACGGATCCGTAGGCAGTGAGGTTTCGGTACGCAAAAATGGTTGACCCAGCTAAGTAGGCCCCCGATTTCTTGCGAGCACTTCGTACCTCATTACGACCTACATAAAACAACCCTGCAAGAGGTGGTGTAAACTGGCCTGCATGGTCTCGGCTCTGGAGAGCGCTTATCTTGAGTACAAATCCCAGACTCGCTCTCTGCTAATTGGATAGGCTGGACGTTAAGAAGAACGGCGGTTGCAGCAAAAGTAAATAGTCATGACGCTAGAATGGGGTTTTCTGGTTTTCGCCAAAAAGATATGCTCGAGCGCCAATGCACACTCTGCACAGTTTTTGTGTTGCAATTAATTACTGGTACTTCAGTGCATTCCGTATTCATCATACGTGATTCATACCAGCCAAGTTCCGCCCCTCTCATGGTATAGACCGTCTTATGAATGCTGATGTACCTAATGTTAACACCAGGAAGCCCTTCATATAGAGACCTACCTACGAAGGACAGGTAACAGGAAGTAATAAGACATAACATACATACCTTGAATCAATCCGTCCTAGGAAACATGAATTCTCGTAAATCCTCGTACTTTATAAATTGTGCTCCTGTTTTGCGGAAGATGGCGGCTGAATACATCCATCAATTCAATAATACATAGCAACCTTCTGCCGGTCACCACAGCTGCAGGCCGCTCAGCTGCCCCATGAATGGCTTTCCGTGATACTTCGGAAAGAAACACGGGTACGCACTCGCCAGGGCACGCGTATATTACCTACATTATGGCCAATAATACAACTCCAGCGAGGTTGGTGTCGTTTACACGTGTTTTTTTTGAAAAGCCAAGCCCAGGTAACAATAGTGCGTGCGATAAGCAGCCATTCACCTACCTGTTCGGGAGGCGCGGGTTCTGGCTGCTTGGAGGTGCATAGAATACGAGCCTCGAGATAGATAACTATCGCTTCTCTCGCTTTGTCTTTCTTGTTCTTCTCTCTAGGAAGGAACATTACTTGCCTTGCGATCTGAACCATGAGGTCTCCTGCTACCAGGGTGGCTGCGCTTGCAGCAACAGCTGGCATAACGCGGGCTCAGACTCCCACTCAGCCATGTGCAATCGTGAGCGCTGCTTGGGCCGCGCAAATTTCTGCGACTCCGACTCCTACTGTCGCGGCAAAAATCGCGTACGACTGTCTCAATTCTGTCCCAATTAACAAGGAGGGCGCACTGCGGTACTTCGAGTCAATGGAGCCGTACATCGAGTGGCAATCCGACGTCGTCTTCAAGAAGAATCCACCTGAAGATTATGCCTACCCACCCCATGACATCTGGGGCGTCATAGAGGAGCTAAAGGCCAACATCGTCGCAGATAAGTATGCAAGCGAGTATGCCTGGCAGCAAGATATGTACATCAAACTATTCGGACCTGCGCACGACGGGCACTTTACGTCCTATCCCGATGTCTTAACCAACGCCCTCCAATGGGCACGTCAATACGCCTTGGTCTCTATCAGTGATAAACCGGATGGATCGGTCCCTGAGATCAAGGTATACAGTGATGTAATCTCGTCTCCGGCTGAGGCGTCTGTCGTGACGAAGATCAACGACGAAGATGCCGAGACGTTCCTGGAGAATTGGATCTTTGCCGTCTCCGGTAATCAGGATTTGGATGCTGCGTATAACTCGCTGTTCTATGAAAAAGCATACGAGGCCGAAGTCGCCTCTACTGGCTATTTCCAGAATGGTGGACGAACAAGGTTTGTGCTGACCCCCTACCATATTTCTGCTTCCCCAAACTGCTGCGTCACTTTAAGACAGAGTTAAGGAGGATTGACGCCGCGCTAGGTACGTTTACCCGGGTGAGACCACGTCTTTGGAATTCGAGAATGGAACGATAGTGGAACGCGAAAACGTAGCGCGCCTGGTGGGAGACTGGAGCGGTGTTATCGATGGACCATCATTTTTCCGTAGATTTGCCCCCAGTGCCATTGTGAACAGCAATACGATTTTCAAGGCGCCTCCAGAGCCTACTGCCCCGGTGCGGACCACTGTGCCGGGATATCCCAAACCAATCATTTCATCTAGCGACGGCACAATATCTGGTTACTATCTTACTGGCAAGGGTTTTGAAGACACCGCCGTGCTTGCCGTGCTGTCATTCGGGCCTAACAACCCGGTCGAGTTCCAGCACGTAGCGCAGGACTTCTTTGCCGCCGCCAAGAAGGCTGGCAAGAAGAATCTGGTCGTGGACGTCTCAGCAAATGGCGGCGGTTATATCTTGTCCGGGTATGATCTCTTCCGCCAAATCTTCCCCGATATCGTCCAGGATGGCCTTGGACGCTGGAGAGAGAGCAACGGTTTCAAGGCTATCTCGAAAGTCTTCTCAGCGAACTCGGCCAACTTCAACCCGGATACGGCAACTGAGGATATCATCTACCAGCATGAGACGGTTTATGACTGGCGCTTCGACCTCGACCAGTCGAATAAGCATTTCACCTCTTACGAAGACAAGTTTGCTCCTCACTACTTTCTCGGCGACACATTCACCGATGTCATGCAATGGGATCTCAACGACCCCCTGGACACTAGCAACATAACCTTCGGCTTCGGCACGGATATTACGGGTTACGGTAGCCGTACCAACTTCACGCGTCCGTTCGCCGGGCCCGAGAATGTCGTCGTGGTGCTCGACGGGTACTGTGCATCTACCTGCACCCTGTTTTCCCAGTTCCTCGTACATGATGCAGGTGTGAAGACAATTGCACTAGGCGGTCGACCGTCGAAGGAAGGGCTGATCCAGGGAGTCGGAGGGGTTAAGGGCTCGCAATCTTATAGCTATACGGCAGTATATGCGAACGTATTGGAAGCCCGGGCGTTTACCAATGACTCGGCCATCCTCAAAACGCTGAGCGCCTACAACACGTACGCGCTGAACCGCAACCAAGTGTCTAGCCTGAACGTTAAGGACGAGATTCTCCGGTCCCACCTCGAGGACGGCGTGCCCGCACAGTTCGTGGCCGAATACTCCGACTGTCGACTATGGTGGACCGAGGCCATGGTCAGGGATGTCTCGGCGGTGTGGGAGGCTGCCGCAACGGCCGCATTCAAGGGCGGCAGGTGTGCGTACGGCGGTATCGCTGGGTATGAGCCGCCTACCTATCCCTCCGACGCCAAGGTAACTTCTGCTCGCCCATCTCCGTTTGACAAGTCGCGGTTCCGACTCCCGGCATCGATCCCCTCTTTCTCTACTAAACGCACCGTGCCTAAAGGTAGTGTGGATCGGCACCTTACCATGGCTTTTGCGAACTATTTCATGAAAGTAGTTGATTGAAGAAGGATGTCTCGGAGATGAGCCGTGTAGGTGTATCTATGCCACGAATTATACAGCGACACGGTATGATGAACAAGTGTACACGTCGTGCGAATCATCCATAATTACGTACAATGTGGTAGAATTTGTCAGGTAATACGGTCAGGAAATCTCCCGTAGATATGCTACCAGCAGTGTAGAAGGTGAGGCAATCAGACTTAGGTAATCCGTACGGGATCCGCATCTAGTGTACAGTACATATATAGGGAGCGCACATGGACACGCACTGTGAGGAACAACTACGTCCGTACCTGAGGTAAG
The DNA here is from genome assembly GCA_022984845.1 of Xylaria nigripes. NCBI lineage: Eukaryota > Fungi > Ascomycota > Sordariomycetes > Xylariales > Xylariaceae > Xylaria > Xylaria nigripes. The sequence continues at coordinate 464,123 of JAJJKC010000017.1, read as the reverse complement.
GATTTCTTGGACTAGGCACACGGCGGAATATGAAATCTCCGTACGTACGGAGGTAGAAAGGTACTTTGTAGGTTCGTCCGCACGAAATAATATATCACGAGGAAAAGGCAGAAGGCAGAAGTCAGAAGGTCGGTCCTAGAAAGAAGCATTTCTAATTTCCGTCGCCAGAGTCATCCATTGAATCCCCCTAGGTAGACTCTTCAGACAATATGTCTCGGGTAGGTACCTATCTATACCTACGTATGTGATTCCTGTAATCCGTATGCCGGCCCGATATTACCAAGGCGGGCTTTAACGGCCGCTGAATCAGCTGTCGCCGTCATGACTTGGTATTACTCCATTTCTCTTCATCTACGAACCTCGCTCCGTGGAAAATATAAGAGCCAGTAGTTGTGTGACAACTGCCATTGATTGTTATGGTAAGTACGGACGTACGGACGTAGACGAGGGCTGTTTATTGCGTAAGAAGCAGTCAACAAAAGGGATTCAAACCTTTAATCACACTATTCCGTAGGTGGCTACGGAATATTATCTGGTGAATCAGCCGGCATACCTAACTGATAACGGCTCACAATTTTTTTTGTTGAGGTCTCCTCCTGCTAAGAATGCGGCCCGTTGTTAGACCGGCCAAGTATTTCGTACTGACTAACTATACCTATGTAGGGCGGTGAGGGCGAAGTAACGTCGCGATGCATCAGGGATTTGGCGGGCCGAGTCCTACGTTTGACCACGCTCCGCTTGGCGGGACTTTTCCGGATACGACCCTCGCTACGTGTAACCAGGTGCGCTACGGGCGTACGGAGGAGTTTCAGGCCTACTTATAGGTAGTGATGGATATTATCTGGACTGGAAGCGGGTAGGTTTTGTGTTAGTGCCGGGCCCTCGGAGGTCGCAGATGGAATCGTGGCCGCCTCGTGGCGGTCTGGGTATGCTAATTCTGGCCCTTCCATGCCGATAGGGTTTCACAGTCATTGTGTTTCTATGTTAAGCTGTCTGCCTACCCGCGGCTGTGTTTCGTACTGTACTTCGTACACTACACTACTCCCTACCTATTTGCTTCAACCTCATCCGTCATTGTCCGAGTCGTCGCCACAAAGGTAGGGGTTCAAGGGGAAGTTTTTTTAAGGGGTTGGTAGCACGCCACGACTTCAGGTTCATGATCATGGCAGTTTTGTTCCGGGAACTTCCCTTACATGTCCAATGTCCATTCAATGGCCAGCAATCTCTGGGCTAAACTCGATCACCTCGGCTAGACATTCTTTAATGGGAGAGGTAAAGATGCTGAATCCTGCCCAATAGTATGACGATCTATGACTCTGATATCATTGTGTCAATATCCTGACTGCCGCCGCTCCACCAGTGTGACTGCAGATCGTGTGTAGGATTTGTTTTGCCCCGCCCTGCAATGAGACATGCGCATTCTCCGATTTCAGGAGTCGGGACGGAGCGAGGGACATGGCACCAGGGGGAACACGGAAAGAAAATCGAGCGGATGACCTTCAACGGCTAAGGCCCATAAGGGGGGAAATAAGGAAATGCTAATTCGTTGTTATTTCCATGAACGAAAGGGAAAAGAAGAGAAAAGAGATCTAGAAATAGGCCGGAGGCAAAGACAGTTCAAGGCTCTAGCTCACTCGGACTCGAACTCATTCACACGGGAACTACACGGGATGGACTGACCAGAATTACCGACCGGCTATCAAATGGACATAAGTACTGGACTAGAAGGTAGAATGGATCAGACTGAAGATCCTGAGTCTGCTACGTCGTCTACTTGTACTAGTGATCGTTGTCTAATACCTGATTATTCCTCATCCTCTCACATCGTCCGATCGTTGTTGGAAGTCCTGTCGATCCAGTTCATATGGGATCGCTGTGCATAGATCTTAGACTACCGAGATTTGTTTAGCTCTTGACGATGACTGCTTGACAGTGTCGTTCTCCTGTTTGTTTGTTTGTTTGTTTGCTTGCTCCTCCGTGCACAAATCGTGTCATCCTGGGATATTCTCAGACATTGGCTTGAATAGTAGCAAAAATCTTCAACCGGGCAATGCCAGTGTGAGCCCGGGCTTTGAGAACTCTACACTGGCAGAGTAAGCAGAACGAGAGAAAAAAAAAGCACAGATTATTTATCTGCTTGCAAATTTTACATTACGACGACAGGAATATGGGTATTGTACATGTGCCTCGGCAGGTATGTAGTTTTGTTGCATTGCATTGGGGTTGAATAATCGGTCGCATGACGGGTGATCGGCCCCGGAGGGAAATATGCAGCCTTCTACCTAGCTGCATACATGCATCCATTACATAAATAGGCACGATCCGTACATGGTGTGTATTGGAAATAATTGGACACATGAATGCGTAAATGAAGATCAGGGCTGCGTGGCGGATGTCGTGCAGGAGAGGGACCTATTGGAGGTAACAACGCGTTCGTTCCAAGGTGAAGATCCTCGTGATGTCGTCGTCTGGCAATGTAGGTACGTCGTACCTCTTCGCCTCCCTCCCCTGCCCTTGAATATCGGGCGAACTAACTTAGTGTAGATATGCCGATCGACTGAAACACTTACCTGTATCCGTACTCGCAGGTATGACACTAGTTATACTTAGATTCTATGTATAGACTAGGTAGATCCGTAACGTGGAGAAGGATATCCTGGTTTTTCTGAAGCTTGTCTCGGACGCCGTTTACCTGCCTACACGAAACGGGATTCCCAGACCAGGGGTTATGAGATCAAGACAAAAGAGAAATAATCGAATAGGTAGAACAGAGATTCAGAGAAGCATTACCGCGCGGCGCACCGAGGCGCTTACCACGATTCCAACATTTACGTAGAGCCACGTAGCTATGCATGGAAACGTGGAAGCGGGCCGGTTTTGACCTGGCTTGACTCGAAGTTGTGCTGTCGAGATACAATAAGACGCGAAATCGAAGCCGTACCTACACTAGCTAATACCGGTATGTAGGTAGAACTAGCAGTAGACGGATTAAGCAGGTAGTAGAAGTTTATGTGTAGTGTAGAACTTCGAAGCGAATCCGGCCAAGATGTGGATCGGATCGAAATGAAGTCGTCGGCAATGAAGCTGCACTAGCCTGGGCTTATAGTTGAATGCCGAATTCTGTCAGTATCATAACTACCTAGCGTAGCATCTCTAATCATTTTAACCATGGATGATCCCGGATGAGACGATGCATTAGACAAAGATGTAGGATAGGTATGTATGATTATAAGTAGGTAGTGTGGTGACAACACTATAACTTCCTACGGACGTACTTGTTACATATTTCTCTACCTACCTATAACTACCTAGTGTATTATTACTCCTACGGTGCTCGCCGGATACCTACCTGGTTATGGAATTCTACAATCGCTTTCAGAAGTGTTTAGGTACCCAGTGTAGTAATGTAGTGTAGGTACGGATCCGTAGGCAAGTAGGAGTATACGAATTTTATAGTGTACACTAATCCATATACCTACCGGTGTTATCTCCAGACCCCTTGGCTTTTAAAGGACTACCTATAACTCGGTTACGGAGAGGGGTCTGAGCCAATCCAGCAATTGCCGACCAATGAGTACCTAAGTACGGACGTAGGTGCCTTGCACTAGGTAGTAGGTATTAACATTTGGCTAATTCAATGGGCTATTAATGAACGAGTTGAAGTCTTCGGGGGGGAACCATGGAGATAAGTAGTCCTGCATAAGTTGCGGAAAACGGACGTACGGATCCGTTACTTTTCTAGGTAGGCAATTGAATAGCTAGGTAGGTAGAAGCATTGGTAAAATAGGTCACGCCGTATATTAACAATAAGTTACCTATAGATGGGTAGGTAAGTCTACGAGTTATAGGAAGGTATAAGAAGGTAGATATGCGGCAGGCAAGCCGGTCCCGCTCGCGGGCAAATCAACTCGCCGGGACTAATAATAACGGCTCAGGCTAAAGGGCCCTTCCGGTTAAGTCCGGGAGCCGTTGATACCTACGTACGTGGACGAAAATACCGCCGAGTTGAATCTAATACATTAGGTAATTGCTACAGTACCGGATGAACATTGTTACTGTAAACACTGGCCTACCTAGTAGCGATTCCTAATAGTGTAAGTAAACAATGGGTAGTACTGTCAAGTAGTAGGTGTGTGAATCAAGAGAGAAAGGGAGGAAAGGCCACAAAGCAGAGAGGAGAAAACGAAAAAAAAAAAGGGAAAAAAAAGAAAAGAAAACAAAAGAAAAGAAAAATAACAGGGAAAAAGGGAAAAAAGAAAAAAAGGAAAAAAGGAAAAATAGTAATAAATGATGGCCAAATCTAGTGTAGGTATATACACTATTTGATGACCATATGCACCCATTAATAGGCAGCTACCTCTTATAGGAATCTGCGCACGTGCAAAAGGTTTCTGCCTGTTTACGAAGGCTGACGACTTTAATAACGGACATCTTTATAGGCACAAGTAAGCATTGATACAGTAAGGGTACGTATGGATGTAGGTATGTACCTCCTCCGAGTGTAGTCCGTACGGACAGCTCTCTCTTAATCAACAAACATATTATACCTACCTACTGTAGGTACTGTGTCCATACTTAGAAGCGCTTATTCCGTATGCCCTTAGCCAGTCCTGTTATGTAGAGTCCGTGGTCTTCACGTCTAACCTACCTCGATTAGACCGGTAACTACGGACGTACTACTAGGTAGACTACCTACCTTACCGGCTCCGAAACAAACGACGCATCTTGGCGCCGTTGATAAATGAGTAGTTAGGCGCATCCACCACTTTAGTTATACCACATCCGTTATGACTCTTGCATGGTAAATCTCGCCCACTACTTCCCGACTTCTTCCATCTTGGGTAATAATGCTACCCAGGCCTTAGGTACGAATCCCATAGATGCACGTTTATGCCGTCTCAGGAAGGATCCGTCATCTTGTCCTCAAGGCGAGTCCAATCATTAACACGAGCGTTGATCCATCCTCAACCCTACTAATCAAGTCTCGCTTGTTGGCTGTAGGGTGCGACTGCGGCATCGAAACACGTACTCACGCCGCCTACCGGAGCCCTCAGGCCGAGAAGTCCAGATTCTTTGAAGGAGACTGAACAGAAATGCAGTACGTAGGTAGGTAGGTAGGTATTCTGGATGTCTTTTTGTGCAATATCAAGCTTCTTGTGTGCCTCCTATGCATCCTTAATACTCAACTCAATAGACCATAAGCACAACGGACTGTGAGGCATACGCACCAATATATTCACACTTACACGCCATTTCCTTCTATCAATTACTATTATATACTTATACGAAGTACGGATCTACTTCGAACAAAACCACATCGGCGGAGAGAATGAGAGAACAGTAACCGCTCAGGCATACCAACACATACGTATCCATGCATACATAATTACTACACACATCGCCTATGCATATGCTTCTTGCAGACCTACACAAGCCCGTAAGACCTGGAACCAACCGCTGTGGTGGGCGACTGGGCCTCATCCTTGGAGGCCACCCCTTCTGAGAAAAATTCCTGAGTACCTAGCACCGGCTCCTCTATCAGAGGGGACTTCTACACCTTGCCCACATTCACTGGATCATCAATGCGTGAGCCGGTGGATTAAGGTGCATTGCCACAAAATCAAGAGCGGGAGTTACCGTGTTTCGAACTCGATAACACAACACGATAATAGCGCTTAGGAGGCAGCAGATCGGTGATGGAGAAGGACAGCATTACTGTCGTGTCTCTTCATTCGTGAAACCTTAACACGAGTGATTCGCCGCTAAGCGGAAGAAAAGACTCAACCCCCCCTAACAGAAATCAGCCGTGCCCCCTATTTATCTTATCACTTTTCAGATCTAGACTTCGTCGTCTAAAAAAAAATAATAAAGAGACGTACTAGAAAGCAACAGAGAATGACCTCCCAGCAACCGGTAAGACGGAAAAGAAACCAAAAAAAAAAAATGTGCCTAAAAACATTTCTGATCACTTATCATGACAGAAAAACTCTACTCCGGACGACGGAAAAAGCGAAGCCTCCGCAGCGGGCTTGGAAGATGGGGAGCCGCCGTATATCGAGGTTTTCGGCCGTAAATATCACCATTCCGGTAGGATATTTGTGCCGTTCGACGAGAAGGAGCAACAGCGCATGGAATTATCCCATCGTCTGTATAGGCATTGCTTGAACGGGGCGCTCACGACCACACGCATCCCATTAAACGTCAAGTCCATCGTTGATCTCGGCAGCGGGACGGGCGTCTGGCCCTTGGAGATGGCCGCCAGATATCCGCAGGCCGACATTCTCGGCATCGACATATCCCGGATCCAGAAGACGAACGCAGTCCCGCCAAATGTAAGATTTCACATCGACAACGTTGAAAACCCATGGCCGGTTCCGGCAAACTCGATAGACTTCCTTCACATCCGTTGTCTATCCGGGGGCGTGACTGACTGGCAGGGATTGCTCCGACAAGCATATGAGAAGCTCAAGCCCGGCGGACTCCTGGAATGGACCGAGATGTTGACACAGCTTTTTGATTTTGACGGCAAATTTGGACACGCGAAGCTCTGTCCCAAGTTTCTAGATCTATGGCGCGATTTAACGAAGCGCAACAACATCGAATTCAACCCCTCGCCCAACGGCCCCCTCTGGCTCGTCGACGCCGGGTTCGAGAACATTGCCCAGCGGAACGAGATACTGCCCCTGGGCGACTGGGCCCAGGACGAAAAGCTACATACTCGGCAAACATTAATGAACGTGATAGTCGGCGATCACATTGGTAAGTTATTACTCGCAATCTATACCGGCTTAAACTTGCGAGATGTTGATATGGCTCTCATGGCTCTAATACTCCAGCAGAAAATCACTGCGGCCTTGTATTCGTGAAGAGCGGGTGGACACGAGAGCAATTCGACGCCGTCACGTCCGACTTCCTCATCGAATTGCTACAGAGTAAAACAGCGAGACCTTACACTACATTGTATGAGCCCGCCAAACTCTCCTATTCTGCCACACGCACTAGCTGACACTGACACGAACCCGCCAGAATCTTCACCACGGCAAGAAAACCTCGATAACAGCGGATGATTGTTAGGTATCTTATTTTTAACCGGGGAGGGGGGAGGGAGGGAGGGGGTTGGTAACCGTGGAAAAGCCACGAGTGGTTCTCGATGCAAACAATATCTTTCCCCTTGTCTTGGGCGCTGCAGGCCTTGCGCATGTCAGCATTGGAGCTAGAAGGTCGCCTGCCTTTGCGGGGAAAAAATTTTTTTTTCATAATGCACTTTTAGCTTTAATTGAGCCTGCTCTACTGCGTACGTGTAGCTCATGCAATTAGATCTATCTGTTTTCTGCAAGGCATACATGCCGATTATAAACACCGCTCATAATGTAATGTCTGATTGAGATTCGGAGCGCTCAGTTCACTCGCTGTATTGCGGCAAAGTCTGTTTATCTAAGTTATGACTAACAACCGCTTACTCTGAATGATAAAAATCAAGAGTACCACGCAATGCGTCAAGTTCTGAGTAGAAGAAAGCATCACCAAAACCTCCCTATTACTCTCATAATAAGCCATAAGAGCCAACACCGTCCCGAATTGACTCCGTGCATGAATCTTCATTTACGCGGAACAAAGGGGAATCTGTGTATCGAAGGCAAGGAATAATTTATGCTCTGGAACGAACCACCGGATCCCCCACGCTTTAAACAAGGTTGCTTGGTTGCGGCATCGAAATTTGGTCAAATGTCACACCTATAGATATGTGTATATATATGTACCTAGGTATGTATGAATATGTATGCCTCAATGTTCAGGCCTGCATAAGACTTACTTGCATTTTGTGTGATGTGTGGACTAATTAATGTGAGTGTGCAGGAATTGACTCACTCACTGGTACTGAAGGAAACAAAATGCGAGCGAGCGAGCAGCGGCATCAGATGGATGGATTGTCCCTGAGTCTACTGAACTATATTGCTCCCTTCAAGAGTAGGACAGAAGCATCTAGACGTCTAGAGCTCAATTATAAATGACGGTACGTCGGCATGGCATTATACGTTGGCATTTTTGATAATAGAAATCAAAACTATAGAACTTGAAGCTAAAGAGTGTGACGTATATACATTGGCATATCATGGAAATGGAGATCAAACTTGATAACTTGAGGCTAAAGAATGTGAGGCGAGAGCATGGATGTATATAGCTTTCCCTACCTTCTATGTTTAGTAATCTTCCTCAGCTTGACCTGGGTTGATCTTTAGAGAGAAGTCTATATGCGGGACGCCTTGGTGAATGGAACTGGTGGAAATGATATCGACGTCTACGGGACAGAACGCAAGCGCTTGTCAGCTTTTCTTTCTTCATTGAATCTCTAGCAAGGGGGATGCGGGTACTCACAGTTTTTTGCATAGTCGGGAGCGTTGTCCAGGCGTAAGCCACCGCTTACCTCAATCAGGAACTCTCGCTTTCCCTTCCACTTCTCTCGCAATCGTGTAGAAGCGACCATCACATCGTTGCTGCTGAAATTATCAAGCATTATAACATCGGCGCCGGCGTCAATGGCCTCGTCGGCCTCATCCTCGCTTTGCACCTCGACCTCGATCTTGAGCGCAAAGCCGCCAACAGCTTTAGCGGCCTGCACGGCTTTAGTGATGCTGCCGCGACTCCAGATGTGATTGTCCTTCAGCATGATCATGTTGCTCAGATCCATGCGGTGCGTCTCGGCACCACCAACTAGCATACCGTATTTCTCTACAAGACGAAAGCCTGGAGTTGTTTTTCGTGTGCCAGCCAGCATGCCCTTGTATCCAGCGTCGCGCAATCGGCGCACCATTAGGTTGCTCATGGTAGCGACGCCAGAACAGCGGGCTAGCAAATTAAGACCGACGCGCTCGCCTAGCAACAGGCCCCGGGCAGGGCCGGTGACGGTGGCCATCTTGACCTTGCCAGACCCGTCCATGGTCATTTCGACGCGGCTGCCCTCAGCGACGTGCCAATCGACAGTGCAACCGCATTGGTGGAAGACTTCGTTGAAGAACGGAACGCCGGCCAAGACGCCTGGACACTTCAACCATAGCGTAGCCTTGCGCTTATGGTCTCCGACGACATATCCGGCATAATCGAACGAGGGCGTGTCTTCGGACAGCCAGGCCGTGACCTGAGTCTTCCAGCTGGGGGGCAGAAGATGCTCGAGAGAGCAGCCGCGGGGCATTGGATTGTGGGGGGGAGGGGTTTGTTATGGATGGACTTGTTGCGAATTAGGTATCGATCGCGTTCCTGGGCGGTGCAGATCAGAGGTTCCCAAGGATCCGTACAGTAGGTATTGTAGGCACTACGCAGTAGGTGGAGTTGATGAAGCTGATTTCTGCTGTCGTGTTAAGCGCCTGTATTCTGTACTCGCCCAGAAGAAGAGAGAGTCTCTTCTGAGACCCCTCGCCTCTCCCCCCTCCTCCCCCTCCAGCTAAAAGGTACCTGCCTACCTAAAGGTAAGCCTGTGTCATGATCGGTATTACCGGTGGACTAGGCGAGTATGTACCTAATCCGTACCTATCTCTGTAACTGTACTTAATGTACCATCTAACGGGTGTAAGCATAGGTACCTAGGTACCTATAGTGTAGGTAAGTGTTAGGTAGGTGTAGATGTCCTATTTCGGTATTACTATCAATAATCCGTACCTACCTAAGCTTTGCCCCCGCTGTGAGTCTCTCTACTGAAGCCGTTAACAGCCCTGTACCTATGATTGTACAAGTACCTGTCTAGGCACGGATCGGTACTTGCTCAGGTACTTCGCAGTTATGGATTTCACGCTTACCCAAATCCGGCTCTAGTCCCCCCACTGTTTGCTGCATATGGTATTTATTGCTGACGTCATAATTACTGGTTACTTATTAGCCAGTACCACCTGAAAAGCCTTGATTGACTGTCACTCACTCATCTGGATGCCCTCAATTTGCATTTGCTTGCTACCTACCTTAACAACCTAACCCATGTCTACTCCACGGCTACATTGATAGACTCTTTCATCATCGTAACCACATTTTTGTGTGTTTCCCAGGCAATCACACTCTGCTAATGTCAATATGGCTTTCTTGTTGACATAAACATATATATCCCTGTCCTCTTCTCCCGCTTACGCTTTTCGCGTTGGCGCCCCTTGAACGGTCTCACATTACTTATATATAATTAAAGAGCTGGATTGTTGCTGTCTTATTTTTACGTAATCATGGTTAAAGCCTACTATATTGCGGCAACCGCTTCTTCGTCGTCGCGCGCCGGTTCGTTTCGTGCTGGCTCGCCTCTGCCTGTTCTGACATCCAACACATCGAGGCCCTTGGGATATCGGGCTTCCAGCCGGGCCTCCACCAACAGCTCTAACCACTACCAAACCTTCCCTACACCTGCTCCGAAATCTGCCGGCCGCCGACCTGGCTCGGAGTCCGATGATACCGACAATGGCTCTCCCGACTCTCAATCTATCTCTACGCCGCTGCCCGTGAAGCAGCTGGCATTGCTAGCCTTGCTCTCCCTCGCCGAACAGACCGCTTTGAACTCTATATCACCGTATCTACCTGAGATGGTGGCATCCTTCCCGGGCATTCGCCGTGACCAGGTCGGCATGTATGTTGGTCTTCTGGCTTCCGCCTTTGCCCTTGCACAGCTAGCTACCAACCTGCTTTGGGGCTATCTGTCGGATATAGTGGGAAGGAAACCCACCATGCTGGCCGGCACATCGCTGTTGTGTGTTTGTTTTGTCCTCTTCGGCTTCTGCTCGCGCTATTACCAAGTCATCCTCGTACACGTGGCCATGGGTCTTCTGAATGGCAATGCTGCTGTCGTGCCCTCTTGTCTCGGCGAGTTGACGGACAGAAGCAACCAGAGTAAAGCTTTCACCTGGCTTCCAGTTGTCTATAGTCTTGGTAGTATCACCGGGCCTGCTCTTGGTGGGCTTCTGGTCGGCAAGATTGCCGGCACCCAGTTTCCCTTCTTCGCCCCTAACATTGTCGCCGTGGGGATTCTGGCATTTAGTGTGGTGGTGCTTGCCGTAATGTTCGAAGAAACTCTGGACGACAGAAAGGACCAACCCGAATGGACTGAGAGATTTCCCTGGCTTCACTACTTTTCGAAGAATAACACGACTCCTGCGCGCTCCTGGATCTGGCCGGGTGGGAGAGACACAGATGCCATTTCCGAATCAAGTGAACAGGCTAACGAATCCGAGTCAGGAGTGACCACGGGCTTGTTACAGCCGCAGTCGGATGAGTCTGTCGATCCCGACGCCAAGTCGTCCGACGTCCACAACTGGCGTCAAATCTTCACCCGAACAACAGTGGTCCTTCTTGCCACGAGTCTCATTTTTCAGCTGTCTAATAGCTCATTTAATAGCTTATATCCTGTATTTGCCTCGGGAAAGGCGCCGACTGGGCGGGAATTACACGCCGACGTTATTGGCATCGAGCTGTCAGTTGCTGGCATTTTTACTATATTGTTCCAGCTATTTCTGTTTCCATCGCTCAAGAGTCGGATGGGCAATGTGGGCACCTACAGAGGCGCCTTATTCGGTTTTGCTGTCACCATGTTTCTGATGCCATTTGTTGGGTATGTGGACTCCAAGCCAGTCTTTGGACTCGGTGATGGCAGGATATGGCTTTACATAGAGCTTGGCATTATCTTGATCATCAAGAATATATGTTCCGTCGGCGGTCTATCTAGCATTATGCTGCTGGTAAGTGATGACTCACAAACAACATCACGTATAAATCACTAACGACGAATAGATTACAAACTCGGCACCGTCAAAAGCAACGCTTGGAAGACTCAATGGCCTTGCACAAACTTTATCCGCGGCCGGTCGCAGTGTTGGACCATTCCTCTCGGGGTCGCTATTCACGGCGTCCACACATGTGCAGCCTAAAGGCGAGGCGCTAGTCTGGGGAGTATTTGCGGGAATATCCCTCTTTGGTTGGATTGCAACCTACGCTATCCACGGTCGAAGCCTCGAAAGCACCGATGACGGCTATGAGAATGGGGAGCCAGAGCAGCCAGACGAATATTCATGATGCGAACTCGTCCACAGTGTGTGGTTTTAAACTCACTTGTCATGGAGCCTTCATTTTTTTTATTTGATTCTATTTGGTTTCGATGTCGACGGCAACTCGAGCCCCAGGGCTTATTTTAGACTTGCTCATGCATGAGTCCCTGGGAAGAAGCAAGCAATTTTCGGGATGTGAGACTTTTAGCGTGCCCAAGCATATGATAGCGCAACAAGTATGAAAACCACGAAGCGATACGAGAACTTATGTCCGCCCCTAGATGGCTTATACAACTATACACTAGGTACTTTGCACAATATTGCACAAGGGTCGAAATCTCGATGCTAATGCTCGGATAGTCCTGTCCGATGAGCGAGAAGGCAAACCCAGAGAGAAATACTAGATAGACGAAGAAACAGGTTTCGAATAAAGGGAACGATTAAACGGTGTTCTTTATTGATATCTCTCTGTCTATCTTTGTTGATTGTGTTTGTGTAGATATGGACCGCAGATATTAGGGTCTGGCGTTGAATATTGTGGCTCGGTATGACTTCACTTGGCGCGATTCCCACACGGAAAAGGTATAGATCAGTCCCTAGAAGAGGGGGAGATCTCTTTCCATGCGTGCGTTCTTATCTGAGTAATGATGTGATAAAGCGGAAATGGTAAAACGGTTCAATAAATGGTATGAAGTTGTGGTGCGTCTCAGTGTGCGTGGGATGATTAAGCGGTATGAAAAGAGAGAAATAGAATAGAAAGGCAATTAATGCAAATCGTGATACCATAGGTATACATATCCCCGGCGATCTTGCTCATGTCGTGATCACTATACTGGGAATTAGGCAGATAATATAATGAGGCGCCGACACAGTCGGGATTCGCCACGAAAACCAAGAAAATGGAAGAAAATCACGTACTGGCAACCTTATTCCGATACCCATCCTCCTTGCCTGATAGCAAATTCCGCGCAATCCATCTTCCTGCGTCGGCTTTCGTGATGGTATACCCGATGGCGACAGACTCGCGGCCGTTCTGAGGATCCTCGACGCCAACGCGGACTTCCTTAGCCGTCTCCCTATCGTCTATCATCAAGCTCGGCCGCACGATGGTGAAGTCCTCCCCACTCTCGACCAAACGGTTTTCCATGACGATCTTGTCCTCATGCGGCACCTTCAGCGCAACGTGGTATAACGGGACCATGGCGAGCGGGATATCCCGGCCGAACTGCGATATGCCGGTAGTGCTGCAGACGATGAGGCGAGGCCTGCCAACAGCGCCATTACGGCGCAGATTAGTGAGCGCTTCGAGGAGAGTGGAGATGCCCTTCCTGCAGACGTGGGGATCGTCGAGTGTCATTTTTGACGCGACGAAGGCGCCGCCAATGGTCGAGATTATCTTGTCTACCAGCTTGCCGGATTCTACTTGCAGGCATGCGGATACGGCTGCCACGTCGTGCGCGTTGCCTTGGATGATGCGCAGGTTCGGGTGTGCTTCTGGTGGCAGGATGGCGACAAGCTTGGCCGGGTTCCGACAGAGAGCGATGCAGTTACGGCCTGTTGCGAGAGTGCTTTTTAAGGCTGCTAATCCCACTCCGCCGCTTGCACCAAAGAAGGCTAAGGTTTCCATTTCGAGGATATAAGGCTCCGTAAATGCTCTTGAATTTGGTGTTGGAGGGCGATGCGATGTCGTATTATCTTCTTGTCAGTGTAGACGCTGGTGAGCAATTGATGGTGAAAGAAAGGGTAAACTGGGCACCTTTTATCTTCGCCATCTCCGTTGCTTTCTTCATGGCAGTTCTATATTTTGCTGGATGAAGTTGAGCTCAATGACTAGAATATCCCTCTCATCGACGAGAATGTCCCGATGGTGTACCTATACAGCTCGCTTCATTCTCGGTCTTTTCTCGCGCGCAAAGCTACCTATGCAGAAACGTCATGGGGTGGGCGCTGACTTCTAAATTTAGGCGCCGCACTGTAAGTAAGCAGCATCCTCTGTCATTTAGAGGAAAGACATCATCTCATGATCAATCACCGATGCTATTCAGTATTCGAATTAGGATGAGAATGAGAATGAGAATGAGAATGAGAATGGATTGGGGTTCCCGCCTGTCGGCGTTCAATTTGGTATAACTTCATTGTCATTGGCAGGCTAGATCTACACTACAGCCAGCGCATTGTGAGGATGTGTTGAGAGTGGTGAGTTTCCATAAATCAAGTATCAATTTTTCACTTATTTTCTTTAATCAAAAAAATAAATAATAATAAAAAAACGCAAGCGACATGACCATCTACGTAAAATCATTTTGTAGATGCGAAATATGAACATCGTGTTGATTGGATCAAGAAAACTTCGTACGGAATATAGGTATGCACCGTATAAGTATGCACTTAACGGTTGTACTATATCTTATTTCCTTATATTTATTTAGTTCACGGGTCTGTATCTGTATATACAAATGAATTTGATTAACAGGTAAGTACGTAATGTTGAGCCAGCCGAGGTTATCTACGAAGTACAGTATGAATCCGTAGTAATATTAGAAGGTAGGTAAGAAGTTGTACGGATCCGTACTTCGTAGGCATCTAATGGGAGTCTCGCTCAGATGATGACAGATCAGATCTGAGACTCGGGCTGCTGCGTGATCTTTATGGACATTAGCGGGACTCCTCCGCTGCTAAGTACCTATTGTATACGATCCGTAGGTATACCGCTAGTTCAAGATACTTTTTAACATCGGGTCTCCCATGTCAGGTGAAGCTGCCAAGACCTTCCCGAGTCCTGGGCGATCGGTTTTGGAGGTCGAGAATCATCCAACCATATCCCCGCCCGCCTTCTCATCTACTAAGCCGCGTAGTTGTGTCGTATGTCGGACTCGCAAAGTCCGCTGCGACAAGAGATCGCCATGTTCTAATTGCCGCCGAGCTAACATTCACTGTGTCCTTCCCTCCGCCCCTCAAACCCCACGATGGGCCAAAAACTACAACGCAGCGACCGGCGAAAGGTCTGTACAGGCTGCGCAGGCCCTCGATCATCCCACGACGCAACTCATTGAGAGATTGCGGAACCTAGAAAAACTCGTCAAAGACCTGAGAAACCAGCTAGGCCAGGCTCATTCCAGTGCGCCCGTGTCGACAGGCGGCTCACCAGCAGCCTTTACCCACGGCCATGGTGACCATCAGGTGACCAGGTCACAGACTCCGCGTACGGACATGGTTCAACCGCAATTTGGCAGGTTGGTCATTAATGATGACAGTCATAGCCGTTATGTGAGCAACGGCTTTTGGTCTCGCGTCACAGACGAGGTATGCTTCATTAGCGCTGGTAATGTGCACTGTTATTTCAGACGGGAGCCTGACTATGTCCTAGCTTGAGGAGATCAAGATGGAGATGCACGATCTTGCCGCTGCTGACTACGGCTCTTCGGAAGAGGATGAAGGGCCGGACTCATCGCCAAGTAACAGTGAGTTCGAGCGAGGACCATTGGAACGTCATAGCTTTCTATTCCGGCATAAACTCAATTCGCCTGGACCCGATCTTGCCGAGTTGCATCCCTTACCGTCGCAAGTGCCCTTTCTCTTGGATGTTTTCGCCGAAACCGTCAATTTGGTCACTCAGATTGTACATATGCCAACAATACGAAACTTGGCACGGACTGAAAGAAGCGGCAATGCTGCCCAGTTGACGATTGCGGATGAGGCTTTATTGTTTAGCATATACTATGCGGCAATTGCCTCGATGGGTGAAGATGAAGTGAGATACTTGAGTCCCAGTTTGACCATTACTCAACCGCTACTCACCAATAATCTTTATAGGTAGTGCGAAGTTTTAGAACCACAAGGGCTGAGCTGAGCTCGAAATATCGACTTGGATTAGAACTCGCCCTTGCCAAGGCGGATTTTCTCAATGTGCTAGACATTGTATTGCTGCAGGCCTTTACTATATTCCTGTTCCTGGCTCGTCGACATGATAGCCCAAGGTACGTTTGGATGATGACTAGTTTGGCGATTCGCATTGGCCAGGGTCTCGGCTTGCAAAGAGATGGTACCTATTTCAAGCACCTGACTCCCTTCGAAGTGGAGATGCGAAGACGGGTTTGGTATGGACTATGCGCGCTTGACGTGCGCGCGTCGGAGGATCAGGGCACCGATTTTGCCATACAGTATGGCACGTTTGACACCCAAGTGCCTAAAAACATTAACGATGCCGACATCGAGGTTCAAACCAAGGAGGCACCAAAAGAGCGGGAAGGCCTCACTGATTCGACAATATGTATAGTAACAATGGAGATCAGCAATATTTCAAGGCAGATGCTGTTGCCTGGTAACAGTCTTGAGGAACAACGGCGGATCATACGCGGAATCTTTGATAAGCTGGAGGACCGCTACCTTCGTTTCTCGACCGAGTCAGGCAACGATATATATCGAGGATTAGTTATTACCACGCGCCTGATCGTGGCAAAGCTTACGCTTCTTGCGCATCTACCTGTTCTATTCTCATCGCCGAGCGAACGATTCTCCGATGGCCTTCGAGACGAGCTATTCGTGGCAGCGCTCGGGGTAGCCGAGCTCAACCATTCTTTGAATGCAGACAAGACCTTCCACAAGTGGCGCTGGATCTTTCAGACCTATACTCAATGGCACGCTATTGTTTATCTCTTACTTGACATATGTCGCAGGCCCTGGTCACCCTTTGTTGAGCGGGCTTGGGTCGCGTTGCACAGTTCTTGGCTTATCCCTGCTCGATCGAAGCTGGATAAAGATTTGCAGACCTGGGTACCTGTTCGGCAGCTTATGTTGAAAGCCCAAAAACATCGTAACGCCGAGCTGGAACGGTTGCGCAGCGATGCAACCGCTGCTCGACTACTTGAAATTGATGATCGAAAGTTCCCTGCACCATGGTCCGTTGGCGGCGTCTCTAACGACCCAGCCGCTGGCGTCTTCCAAGACCGTTGGCGTGGGGTTGTGGGATTGTCCCATCAGCCTACTTCAGTCTCACTTAATAAGTCAACTTCACTCAACCCTGAAATAGCAGATACCACGTGGACTCCTGGCGAATCCTACCCTAATTCGCATAATATGAAGGCGAACGACGTAGAACCCCAGCCAATCTCAACGCCAATCTTTGGCCATATTCAAAGCTCCGCCATTGGTTATGAGTCACGAGCTGAGACAAGAATGCCCCTTTCATCTTATGGCACCACGATGCTTGATCAGTCCGGCGGTGGGGCAATCAACAATGGCTTCCTAGGACCTACAGCTGATTGGTTTGATGGTCAGCATCTGAACGATAGGCAGGTTGGCTGGTTGTGGACCGAAGCAGATACAAACATGGATACCATTGTCGACCTAGACTCTGACATGGACCTACCAAGTATAAATTTTGACTCGGATGGAGGAATGGACTGGAATAACTGGGTTGAGTATGCGAAGGGCATTGAGAGGGATTCACAGACTAACAGATAGATCCCTGTCGATTTCTGAGAGGCCTTTTCTGACGACGGGCTTCGCGTCTCGCTGTATGGACCGAGAAGGCGGCGCTATGCTATTATACTTAGGTAGGTACTTTTTTTGGTTTAATTTTCCTAGTATGCGAGCTAATGTGTTCGCGGATAATAGGTAAAAGACACAGGCTATGGTTTGCCTCCAAGAGCTTTCATCTATCTTTTCGACTACCCAAAGGCTACGACTCGGTCACGGACAAGGATTTGAACTGATCACAAAACTGTCGATCAACGACCACCTTGTATAGAGAATATTACAAGCAGCTATTTCCTCTGACAGTGTGGGGTTAGTGACCAAGTTGGTAGTCTTCAGGCAACCAAGGAGATAAGGTAGAGTATACCTGGGTCTTTTTGGTAGGATAATTGACGGCGGGTGATAACTTAAGTCCTGTTGAACGTTGTTTGGTTGCAAGGTTTCTGGTGGATGTGCGCCTGGGAGAATTAAGCTGATCCTACCTATGTTTAAGCATCTTTCTCAAACAAGGAGGGAAGGGATGGAGAAACTCTCAGACGGCCGAGGAGTCATCCAATGGTACGGAGATAGCTGCCTGCCTTCCTAGATTCAATTGACTTCTCGGATGCCGAGGTAAGAAGAATCGGAAGAGAGGTGACTCCCAGAGGCTTACCTCCTTCCTACCGACCTATCGAGAAGTCCCTATAGAGAAGGGAATCGAAGCGGAGGCGGCTTCACTGTCCCGGTATGTCTTTCATACACGAGTTCCGATACTAAATAAGGACTATAGTAGTTGAAACTATGGTATAGCGGAGCGGCCGTGTAGCGTAGCGCCTCTTGGCAACTTCGAACTAGTATTTATAGGCAAGAGAATACCACCTACCGGGTAGAATCACGAGGATATACGTCCGTACCGGTAGTCTAATTTCTCCCTATGGTGAAGGATGGGGATATTCCGGCTTCGGTTAGACACGGGCAGGTGTTGACGATGAACAAGTAATGATTATAGTCGATGTGTCAAGATACCTGCCTAGGTTGGTTGTATGAAGTATAAAATAAAAGGCGTGATAACTAATCTCCATAGCAGTCGTCGAACTTCCTGACACGACGGATCCCCGCATCGTCTTAATGGCAAATTCTACGAGACTGGCCCGGTGCATCGGCTTTGCTTTGTGTGCTCTCCGATACGATTCGGCTTTATGTCACGCGTGCGGGTCTTATCCCGCACTTACTGGGCCGTCGCCGGAGTTGAGCCTTGGAGCCGAGCTTAGACCGGGTGAAGTTCGAAGTCCAACTGATCACAGTACAACAAAGTACTGTACGGGATAGGTTAATACCTACCAGTATGCCAAGGGAGCCGCGCTGGAGTCGGTATACGTCACGGCGAGGTATTTGACTATACTGTACACTAATCTACCTAGGTAGTCAACGATGGCGACTTGTCCTAGCTCGCTAGGGCCTATCTCCGAACCTCCGGGGGGTTGCTACTTGGTAGACAAGGAATCCAAGAATACTGGGCTTCGATCTTTATCTGACTTGCATAGCCTCACGCCCCTCCATTCCGTGATGGCAAAAAAACACCTAGCTTCAGTTCATCCAGCACGCTGGCCCCGAATTCTGAGTCGGGTTGCTCAATTTTCAGGGTTACCCCAGAGATTGTGGGACTGTCATGGAATTCGCCCCCGAGTCCCGACCCAGAAGTTGTCGCCGGCAGCTAGCAAATCCTACGTCGGGGCCGTCATGCTTGTTAACGCCAACGAAGACCAGGTCCTTTTGACCCGGTACCCGCCAGCTGGAGAATTCCGTACCCACAAGACTAGGTAGGTAGCTATACAGATCTAATTGAAGGGTCTAGATCCCCAGTTGGTACCACGCCTGGTGAGCGACGCTGCACTGGTAGGTATGATCATCAAGATCGCCAACGAGCATGATACCTACATATCTCAGAAGTACACATCCACAAATTACCCCCGCTCATGCTCATGTCTTGCTATAACGCGGAAATGGGGCCGCTCAGTGAGATACTTGGCGGCAATTCGACATACCTAGCTGCACCATCAAAACTGTCTATGCGGGAATCAGAGCGGCGGGCTAAGGTTTTGTGGCATCCGAACATGTCTGAATCGTAACATTTCAACCTGTCTGAGTATACGTACATAAAACCGCACTCGATATAGATAACTTGAATAATGCAAGTAGACTCCTAGTTCAGTCGCAAATAACGTCCGGCCCCGGGCCAAACACTCACTAGAATACCGAGCTATACCAGCGGCAACATCGTGCGCTCCATGAATGCGCTATTATAGGTATAGCCAATAGGTACATTAAAAGTACCTATACGTACCAATCAAGCAACCCAGATCCTTAACGCCAGCCATCACTCCTTAACGCCAGCCATCTCTACTAAACACAGCCTGCGCTTAAGTCCGGAAAAGCAACTCAAATTCCGAGCCCCCCCTCTGCCGATTTCAGCGTCAACCATCACAAGATTACACAAATTTGGGATAATCCTGGTCCATTGAATGGTGGTGGTGGTATGCCATTACCTCCCGGCACAGCGTAGTTTGCAGTCGGAGGGAAGATATGCGGTGCTGGTGGATGCAAGTAAGGTTGGTTCTGTAAAATGTCAGTAGCACGTCTACAACCCCAACCCCCCCCCCTTTTTTTTAAGGGGTCATTTCGGGAGTCATAATTTATGCTTACGCTTATGCCCATGATCGATTGAGACGGCACATAGCCTTGATTTACTCCATTTCCACCTGCGCTCTCGACGGGACCCGAGCCGGCCCCCATCGCGTCGGCGTTGCGTTTTACGTTCGGGGGCACTATACGCTGGATGATGACGGTGACGCTGCGCTTGGGTTCGTTCCTCGGCGTGCCGATGGTGACCTGGCACTCCGTGCCCGGCTTCTGGAACTTGTTCACCCATATCTGCTGGATGTAATGCAGGAGCATGATTTTCAATGGTGGCATGTGCATGATCAGCTTGTCCTGGTTCTCGGCGACGACGGTTCCGTGTCGCGACATGTCGTGTGACATGAAATCTCTCGGGTTGCCCGCGGGCTCGGCGATGAATTGGTATGTTTTGACACTCAGGGCCCTCCTACGACTTCGGACTCCACTGGATGTTGTGTTTTGCCTGTTAAGGTTGTTTCTGCGTTGACGTCTCTGGGCGGCGCGCCTGATATTGGGCGGGTTGTAGAGGCCCGAGCCACCGCTTTGGCTCGATCTCATTGGGTTCTCCATCTTTTAGTTGGTTGTTGATAGAAGGATGTTGTTTGGACGGATACAATTTGAGATGATTCGATAGTTAGACTCATGGATATGAGGGGCTGGTGAGGGTATGAAAGGCTAAGATGATGAAGAAGTGAATAAGATACGTCAGTGGTGACAGGGCTTGTCGAGTTAAATTCCATAGTCAAAAATGACTACTGCCTAGGTAGGTACACTTTCTCTCACGATCATGTGGCTCTTGGCTCCTGGCTCTTGGGCATTGTCGCAACTACCACGTAATCTCCAGGGAGATGAAATACCTAAAATATGAAAAGTTCAAAAGACACTTTCTCTCACCGAAACGAATGCAAGCTGGACGCCCCGTCCGGACATATACATACATAAGTCTTGCTCAAAACATCACGCGTAAGAACCGTATTGTACAATATACAAAACATAGAAGAAGCATAAACCGCCCACACTCATTCAGCGTTGGAAGACTTTGCACCTTTGCCGATTGCCTGCGGCCGCAACCTCATGAGTCATTCTCTCATTTCAGCATTCCCGGACCAAGCCGCCTTGGGGCTCTCGGACCCATTATACCTTCTTTATCCCGACACAAGCCCAAGCAAAACAAAGTTCCGTCGCATTACCTGTTCCGTAAACTCCGGAATTCACCCATCAATACCATACAGGCTCCTTCTCCCAATGCCTGAGCAGATTCGTCACTGCCTGGCCCCACTCGTATACGAAATGTTGGGTGAGCTGCTCAGCTTCATCTTCGGACGGTTTCCGTCCGCCCCACATTTCCGGCTTCTGAGCTTCGGCCTGGGCACAGGCCAAGACTAGGTTCCTGAGGGATTGTCATATGTCAGTGCCCACACAAAAAGCAGTTAGATAGGTACGGATCCGTGGATATTTTTATACTGAATAGCGCAGGCAGATAGTGTAAATTGGAGGAAATAAGTCACAAACGTAATTAAAAAATATCAGGCTAAAGTTGTTAGTGGCACGGGGAGGATAGGGGGGGGTTTCAACTTACTCATCGCGGATCTTGACCAGACAGAGCCATGCCTGATTCCAGCTTCGGATGGAATTCGCGTCGTCACTTACCGATCTCCTCGCTTCGTCTTGTAGGCCGACAGATACGGGGTAATTGCGCGTCAAGCCCCTCAGTTCCACCAGAAGCTGGTTGCTGTCCACATAGCTGTCCCACGCTGCTGCCAAATGTGCCGTGACGGAACGTTTCTCCTCCTCGTCCTCCAGTTCCATCACAAATCGTTCAATTCGACATAACTCGGATAGTGTTCTTATCTTGCGGCTCTGTAGCCACTCAGTCATCTGATGCGTTGTAGGCTATAGATATAGAGAGATCAGCATTTCGCCCTCCGTGGGGTTGGATAGAGCGGTATGTATATCGAGGAAATACTGGTTATGGCGTAGGAGTTTTTTTGACATACTCTTGCCATCGTTAGGACGTCGATAGGGCGTCGATAGGGCGTCGAACTTGGTTCCAATTTGCGTTTAGCGGCTTTCGAAGTTTCTGGATGGATCGAGAGTGAGTCGATCTTGAGACCGCATTAGTCACGCCGAACTTAGCTTCTGGAAGGAACCATGAAATCTCATACCCAGGGAAATTTACCGGCTGGTATTAGTGCCCGTACGTAGCTGGTCCTAGTGCTTTGATATAATCAACAGTATTAAATGAACTTATGATAATCGTCATGCGGCCGGTCTACGGGTTTACGGGAAGCGTCCCTTTTATAATTCTTGATTATCCTAGATGAGCCGCGGTGGTTTGGGGCGGATAAGTGACGTCTTCCTCGGCATGAGAAGCACCAATTTTACAAGAGGATTAGAAATGTTTAGCTCAGGCTGTGCCTGGACATCCTCGGATGCATAATTTGACCAGCGAGATGTGACCCTGGAGTCACCATCTAGCAGTAGGCCAAGGCAGGCTGGTCCAGACTTGACGGGATGGTGACGCTGCGGCCTGGCGGTGGCGATAATGGATGGAATAGGAACCCGGGATATCTAAATTTTGCGGAGAGACCCTGTCGCCCGTAATGGGGCGGAGCGACCCTGTCGTCCGTAAGGGGGGGCGGAGCGACATAACGAGGCCCGACGGCATACCCGTCAAGGCGTAAACATAACACTTAGAGGCGATACAGGTATCGTGGACCTATACACGATATATTTAGCTGGAGCGGTAGGTGTACTTCTTGGATCATTTCGAAAACGACTCAATACAACGAAGGGGTCGGGGAATACCTAGACATTAGACACGTAGGGATATCACATGGCTACGATAGCTTCTCAACCAACCACACATGTAATAATTGAAGCTGACAACACTCGGAATCATGATGCGGTCATCAAAAAACTTGACGGTCTGGCGTCCGCACCCATGAGCAAAGAATTTGACCGAGAGAGAGGCAATGCGATGAATGACTGCAGATGCATGAAGAGGCCGCTGAGACCGCATGTGAGCCGTCACCGTTGGAGCTATTGACGTCCAGAACCGTCTTCTTATAGTCGAGATTAAGCAATGAGAGGATTACCTATCATATTGATGCCTAGGCATTCTTTGGTCGGAGGCCCATTGATTTAGCTATGGGTGCCGGACTTGCAGTCGCTCATCTACCTACATAGCAAGAGTCGCTGCCTTACATAAGACTAGCATGTAAAAACGGCTCAAGCAGCGACGTAAGAACACTATGGGGTCGCGGGCAATGATGATGATCTCTGAGCCCCTACATGCTGTAGCGAGTGGTCCGGCAGGAGTTGTGTATATTTCTCCGCCTCTTTCAAGAGACGGTAGATCAACTGACCCTCGGTCGTGCTAGAAAGTGTGAAAGCGAGCATTCTAATATGTACCTACCTAGGTACTGTCGTGACGCAGAAAGCACTACTTTTACCACTTTGATGAATATCCTTATTGCCTAGATACATATTCCGTAATACACCACCTTGATGCATTAATGGATGGCAGGAATTGTCAGGGGCTGCCAAAGAGTGTTCGGACTGGCAGAGACTGCCCGGGAACTGTCAGGGCAGTCACGAGAGGGTAATTCAGCTGACAGGAAGTGTCCGCGCCGACGTATGTATATAATGAAGGTCGATGAGTTTGCCTCGGGGAGAAGCTGCTCACGTAAGCCGATCGGTTGAAGCCTGATAGCCTGGGTCGGCAACACGAGTTCAGGCGAGGAATTGCGGACATTTGTCAGTAGGTAGATTCAGCGCCACCGAAAAGCTAACTAAATGTGCCACCCTACGTCAACAATTTTGAGAAACCCGTGACGGCGAATATGGCGGGGAATCCCAACCGTTTGATTCCCTGATCGCCGTCCCGGCTTATTCGTTTCTCGCCGAACAAGAAGAGGTCATTGGGATGCTTTGCTTGGCGCATTCCTGGCCTGAAGTTCGAACTTACCATCCTTGGTCACGAAAACCTCGTCACATATGGAATGACCTAGGAGCTTCGTACTCGAGTTACAAAGTATGTTGAAGCATTATTAATGTTTCTGGGAGATAAGATATTATTACGATTTACACCGGTCGAAGTACGTACTTCGTAGTAGTGTAGGTGCCTAGGTAGTTGGTAAGTAAGTCAGGTGCCCCCGGTGACTGATTAGATAAGGTCAGTTGCAGCGTCAGGATTGGCTACCTACTATTCCCTACCTTATTGAATCGTGAAGTGAACTTGCTCGGGCTGCTTGAACGCTCACTGGAGCGATTCAGAAACCTACCTAGGTACGGATCCGTAGCATTCCATTTACCTTAGGTACCTACGGCGGACACTGACAAACGTACTGTACGGCACCTTCTTTCGTACTGTACAAATTGAAAAGGCTGTGTTTCTGATTGGATACCTAAGCGCTGGTGCGTACTGTTATACAGTGTGTGGCACAGAATGCGGACTGTATCCAGTAAGTACACTGTTGTTCTAGAAGATTACCTAATCTTAAAACCGGTAGGTGTAGGTATACGTAGGTACCTTAGGTAAGGTATGTACGGAACTACGGATCTGTATTCCGTGCCTAAGTAATCCGTAATATTTCTGTCTTCTTCTTCTTTATTCCGTACTCGTATCCTGGGTAGGTATCTCTCCGCAGCTCCAATCCGAATACTGGGTACGGACTACTACCTAGCTCTATCGTTTCAACACGTTGTTTGCTAAACTCGCTGTCAAGGCAGAGGAGACTTACGCCGCTTCGCCGGGAAACACCAATGTCGATATTTGCCGGTCCGGGTCAGTGGCAGTGCAGCGATCCCCTGCAACCTGCTGTCCATTTCAGCTTTGCAGACCGTCCCAATTTCGGCTATGTTGTAGGTATGTGTTTCCTCCTTTCCGTCAGAGATCAACATTTGACACCGTCGTAGAGAGGGACACGGATCAATCTACAGCGTTCTCATCCTGGTCCTCACCCTATTCTCAGTATTCTCAGTGTCTGAGAATAGCACGGTAGAGGATCTTTCCCCTGGAGCACCTTATGTCTGCTAGTGTACCTCCTCAATTGAGTTACTATGGGTATTTGCGTACATCTTAGCTTGAGAAAGGTCTGAGAATCAGGTAGGGTCAACGGTATTTATCCCGCTCCTCCTAGCGATCAAGGACTCTCTACGAGAAAGGGCTGTGCTCTACGCCCTGTGGAGCGCATTGAAAGATACGCAGGTCGACCCACTGGCATGAGAATATCTTTGCAGGTAGCAGGCATCTTTATCTGCTCATGCGGCGATTTGTTCCTGATATTGTCATTTTTGGTATTTCCAGCAACTGCTTGCAGTGCGGTCGTTCTACTTATATTTAGCCAACGTTACCTTCAACGGGCCGGATCAAACACCCTTCCAGCTATTTGGAATCTTCCCATAGTCTGGTGCCCACACGAAAAAGGGGTAGACATGAGGATATCTCCAGAGAATGAGATAACCGTCAGACAACACGAACAATCCATACATGAAAGCGATCACTAAAGACTTCGAGAATGACCTCTCAAGCTAGACGTCAGGGCCGCTGCGAACTTCACAATCCTGAAGACCACACTGTGGCAGGAAATACCAATGATCAAGGTATTATACCTGGCTCATGCGGCCTTTCTCCTGAAAGCGTTCGGCACATAAATGCCTCCCCATTGTTTGTATTATGACCGATTAACTGAATTTTCACATTCAACACGGTTCCCTGTACTATTATTCAGGTGCCACCTACGAACTAAAGGTACAAGTTCACCTTATTCAGCTTGGCATTTGACAAGGCGTAGCTCGGGGAATCCTCGATCAAGAGTAAAATATTGTGATTTTAGAACACCTGTATCGTGCTATCTCCTTGACACATACCAAGGAGTTGATGGGGTCTTTTGATCCTGTTCGCGGAATTTTTCGAGTGCTGGCACTTCTCATGAGTAATTCATTGATCATCGAAATATTTGATGTTGTTTAAAGCTGACGTTGGAATTTAGAGTACGGGCGTCTTCCAAAAGTCGGACATGCTCGATAGCATTCGCTCCTAGAGCTTCCCATTTCTTTGCCCTTATTCTCAGAATTTTCCGCAAATTGGACACCGATGCTTCAAGTCTATTGCGTCTATTTGGCGCTCCCGGCTCGCCGCTTCGGTCTACCTAAAATCAAGACAGCCTTCCACTTCGTGGATATCCTCGTGCTACCGATACTAAGATGCAGGGCTGAAGATTGGTTGGGTTCCACTCAGCCGAGATATTAACCCAAGCACTGAATAATGGACCCTGGGCTAATGCTTGATTAGTTGAAGCTTTGGAATCTGTAGCAAGTATAACCGTTGGCATACGCTTTTGTCAGAAGCGTATGAAGATCAACGCAACGCTATCAGATCACGGCGCGATTCAAGGCGTGTCGTTATGCATCCATTACGGCTTCAATGAATTTCATGTTTGTTATTCCTTTAGGTGTCCGATCACCATTGAAATCACCATCGGTTCTTTTCTTATGTTGCGGCCACCGAACGACTTTACACTCAACTCTATCCCCTTAAAGAAGGAGTTTCGACTGTCAATTGCGAGCCAGTGATCATAGATGTTGATCATTTTCCTGATGGCTGACATTTCGAGTCAGCTAGATATCCTTTCAGAGATCATGACATGCCTATGGCCAAGCATCAGAGAATGATCCCTCGCATACAAGTTCTTTTACATGCACCAAAGTGCTCCATCATCACCGGAGTAGCCACCCTGGGTATCTAAGTCACTAAGCATGTAAGAAGGACGCTTTTTTGGCCAACTAACACCTGGCTAGGATTTTATCAATAATTAGGGCATTTGTATTCATTGATTTATTTTCAGAAAAAAGCGAGTCTCCTGAAAGACGTGAAGAATACGGTGGGTATTCAGGCCTCTTCGCTACGCCGGCTTCTTTACCTAATCATAAACGGAGCTGTGGGCATGGACGAATCCAGAACCTACCTAGTAAGCATGGATCCGGGCACTAGGTCCTTGGTTCATCATGGTAATGATTGTTGAAGGATTCACAGACAGCAAGATTTTTGCCGGCTAGCAACCGTTGTGTACTAGGTACTAGGTAGGTGTAGGTAGGTGTACTGGGCATTTCTCTCCGCTTAGACGACAATGAATTCCGGAATTCTCTTAGACTCTTTGGTTGAGGATTTGTGTTGACCTTTTTACTATGATTCCGGTGGTCGATTTCGGTTGCGCCCGTTACTACGCCGTCGCCACCGCGCTGTCTAACAGAATACTTTGATACTAAGAAACGACAATAGACTTCAGTGTTGATGAGCGTTCGCAAATTCCAATCGATGTGGGGCGAGGCAGGAGTAGGTATACCTACCATTACGCAGCAGAATCTATCTTAGGCAGGTAGAAAGCTGATACCGTCTCGTCGACTACGTAGTGTATCCGTAGAAGTCTTTGCGGAGGGATGATAAGAACTGATAACTTACTCAACACACATCAGTATCGTTTACCGGTATAAGTATCATTAGGTAAGTTTGCCTACCTATCCATGGTGATGTTCTCCGGATTCATATGGTTGTTCTACCTACCTAGGTATCTTGTGTGTTTGGTCGGCCCGTTATTTCCAGGAGTCTACTTGTGCCAACCCATGTTGGTGCCTATCACCTCAGCTATGCCCGAGATGATGCCATCGCATCAGAGTCATGCACAGCAGTCAACCTGCAGGAACCTAACCCGAGTGGGAGCCCTGCTCAGGCCTTAGGGTTTCATCATCCATGCTACTGTTGTACCTACCTACGTTTGGACTTTTGAAATGGAGATTGCCTTGAGAACAGGTGCTTGGGTTTGTGGATTGCTACGTTGAATATTTTCTTCCTGATTCGAGCCTCATATCGCGACAGCGCTATTTCCTTCGGTCGCATCGTCAACAAATAGTTAACAGGCCTTTTCGTCTCCCCGACTTGCCCTCTCTCTCTCTCTCCTCATCCCTTTTACCCTATTGTCATCTCACGTCAATCTGGCACACCCTTCAAGTGGTAAAATGGCTCAACGCGATCCTCTGGATGCGACCGAGACGGATAAGGATATTCCCATATCTTATGATGGTAGTGCGGCGTCACGAGACTTGGATGAAAATTATGCCTTTTTCAGGGCTGGTAGCGAAATCGATGCCACAATGGAGGAGGTTAAGGGAGTCATTCGCAAGATTGACTACCATGTTGTACCGATTCTCGTTGTCATCTATTTCTTACAGTACCTCGACAAGAACGCCCTTAACTTTGCCAACGCCTATGGGCTTACAGAGGGAACGCATCTTCATGGACAAGACTTTTCCTGGCTCGGTACACCTGTTCATTTCCGATGTTCATCACCAGCGGCCTGACCATGACTAGGTTCGATATTCTACTTCGGCTACCTGGTCGGCCAGATACCTTCCGGTTTCTTGATACAGAAGTACCCGATTGGGCGTGTTGTCTCCTTTACGGTCGTCATCTGGGGAATTATTGTTATGACCGTAAGTGTTATTCTATACACTTTCCTGATCCTAAGCTCTCAATCTTGGACCATGAAATTCTCGACGAGCTAGAGGCTATCTCACAGTCAGCATGGCTTGTTCTTAGAGCTAAGCTAAATGCTGACTTTCGTCAATTTAGACCCCAGCATGTACTTCGTTTGCTGGCATTGCAGTAAATCGCTTCTTTCTGGGAGTTACGGAAGCCACAGTATGAAGACACCATTGAACTACTCCCCAGAGTGAACCACACTTACACGACAAGGTGAATCCTGGCTTCGTCCTGATTATGGCGATCTGGTACACAAACGATGAGCAGCCGCTGCGTCTCGAGGCATACTATTCGACCAACGGGCTAGCTACAATGTTTGGAGGCTTAATCGGATATGCCGTGGGTCACATCTCAACTGGTCTGCCGCGGTGGATGTACGTATTCCTCATCTTTGGCGCGCTCAGCCTGGTTTCGGGCGTCATCAGCTTCCTCGTCCTACCCGATATCCCGGCCACAGCGCCGTTCCTGACTTCGAAAGAACGGGCGATTGCTACGGAGCGCGTAAGTTTTCTCTACCGTATTCCGCGGCAGACACGTCCAACATTAACGTGATTCAATTCCATAGGTGGCGAAAAACCGAGCTGGGGTGAAGAACCATTACTTCAAAAAACATCAGGCCGTGCAGACCTTCAAGGACATCAGTAGGCCTCGCTGTAGCCAAATCCCGACGCAGCAATGGCGTCGAGCTAACATTTAGACTCCGTTCAGAAACTTGGATTCTTTTCGTCATGGCTGTGAGCGCCCAGATACCCAATGCAGCCATCACGAGTTTCACCAGTCTGATCATCGCAACTTTTGGCTTCGACACCCTAGGTACGCAGTACCTGCAGATTCCCGGTGGTGCTGTGCAATTCTTGTCGCTCATTATTGGCGGCTGGATATGCACGAAGTGGCCTCGCGGCACGCGATGCCCGACAATGATCGTTTCCAACACGATTTGCATCGTTGGCGCTGCGCTTCTCGTGAAATTGCCCGATGAGAACAAGGTATACCCGCGCCGATTCCACACCTTTCATCGTCAAACTAACTTTTGTTAATTCTCTACCCGCAGTGGGGTCGTCTCGTCGGCCTATGGCTTTGCTTTTTCCAGGGCCTCGGCTTCAGCATTTCATTGACCATGGTATCATCTAATATTGCCGGCTCAACCAAGAAGCAGCTGACGGCCGTTATACTGTTTGTTGGCTATTGTATTGGCAAGTATGTAACAATTCTACCTATTCTCCTATCAATACTCGAGGCACATGGCATTCTCATTTCTACATTTAAAGAACAAAACAAAACAAAAGAAAAGAAAACAAATAGTAAAAAAAAAAAAGAAAAGAAAATCAGTCTTGTGACTCTTATATCAGGGTTCGTTAGTCGCAATGCTAACAAATACAAAACAGCATCATCG
Source organism: Xylaria nigripes (assembly GCA_022984845.1). Classification (NCBI taxonomy): domain Eukaryota; kingdom Fungi; phylum Ascomycota; class Sordariomycetes; order Xylariales; family Xylariaceae; genus Xylaria; species Xylaria nigripes. Next base: position 434,050 of record JAJJKC010000017.1, on the reverse strand, counting down.
GACCCCAAACATTCATCGCAAGCGAAGCCCGTAAGTTTATCAACCCCTACCTACCTATCACTCTCCCTCCACCCCTCCCGTATAACACTCAACAATCTCAGCCCAATCCCTTGACCTCCAGGCTCTAACACGACACAGCACGCTATTCCAGCGCCTACATCGCCATGCTAGTCGGTTACGTAGCGAAGCTCATCTGCGTGGTCGTCCTCTACATCTACATGTGGCGCGAGAACAACGCCCGCGACGCCGCAGGGCCCCTGGACGAGCAATTGGCCGTCAAGGCCGGCATGCTGGATCAGACGGAGCTTGAGAATATGGGCTTCCGGTATTCCCTCTAAGTGAGATCGGAGAGGGCAGGACTTTGATAGAAAAAGATTTTTGGGTTTTTTTTTTGTTTTGGGGGGGGGGGGGGCTGGGTTAGATGAGCAAATACGGGGCTAATAATGTCTATAATATCCATGACTCGAATCACGCATACATTGGATTCATCACGACGTAAATCAATAACGAATATTCATCATTCGATTTCGAAGGGAGTCTTTTGAGCTATTCAATATGACTAATGTAGACCTCCCACCCCCTAATCACCCAACCCAACCCAACCCCCCCAAAAAAAAGAAAAGAAAGGAAGAAAATAACCAACACCTATACAACTCATAAACAGTCACAAGAATGAATATCCAGTAAGTCAGTCATATAAGTCACACTTCTCATTGCGTACGGTATCAGTCTGACTGTGTGGTACAATACAACAATACATAAAAAAAAAAAAAAAAAAAAGCCCCGAATGATCATGACCTAACCAAGATACACACAACGTCCGTAACGAAGTCAGCATCATACTCGCTCCTTGTAATGATTGAAGTTGATAATAATACCCAATCTTTCTCACCAGCCCAATCGAAATGAATCAAAATGGAATCAACCAACAAGTCGAAGCCCGAACCGAAAACAGAGAGAACTCCAAGTACAATGATATGATATAGTGGTAGTAAAAAAGTATATATATATATATATATATATTCTCTCCCCTCCCCCCTTCCCCCTCCCCCCTCCCTTTCAAAAATATAAATAAATAAGATAAAGAACAAATTAAATAAAAAGCAATCCCCAAGGCGTTGCCACGGTAATCTAAGAAATGCGTTCATATTACGCCGGGTAGTAGGTATCTCTACGGGCAAAAAGCGCGCCCGACAACCCCCCCTTTTGCTGTCGTGGCCTTTTTTTTTTTTGCCCTGCCAGTCTATTTCTCTTTTATATCCAATTTCTTGCCTCTTCTCTTCTCTTCTCGTCTAAACGGTCTCGATGTACCGCCTCAATTCCCAATCTGTAACGGCCTCGTCCCAAAGTCTTATCTCATGTGTCCTCGAGCCACCGAAATGGTCGACGAAATCGTCTCCAAAGACCTCGCGCGCAATGCTATCTTTACTCATAAATCTGTCTGTAGCCTCCTTTAAGTTCTTGGCGAGGCGCGCGCCCTTGTCGTTGGCACTGCCCACCATCTGGCCTTTGCCCAGAGGGGGAATGGGGATCTCTAGCTTTTTCTCCACACCGCGCCAGCCGAGAGCCAATATGGCAGCCATCACGAAGTGCGAGTTCACGTCGGCACCGGGTACGCGGACCTCGAATCTGGTTGCCTTGGGGTTAGATACGGGTGGCGTAACAAGTCGTACGGATGCAGCGCGGTGCTCAAGACCCCACGAGACGGTGACGGGGGCCCAGAAGTTCTCGACGAGTCGCTTGTAGCTGTTTACGTTGGGTGCCAATAGAGGCATCACGTCGGGGAGACCGTCCAATATACCGGCGAGAAAATGCCTGCCAAAGTCGCTCAGATAGGCAATATCAGGGTATTTTGCGTTCTCATCCTTCGTTTCGCGGCAGAGAAGGTTCTTGCCATCCTTATCCACAACGGAGACGTGTGTGTGCCCACTACAACCCGGCAGTCCATGTTTGGGTTTTGCCATGAAAGATGGTGTAATGCCGTATTTGTGTGCCACGGACCTCACAGCGTATTTGAACAGAGAAGCCCTATCTGCCGTCTCGGAGATCTGACCATACTCCAAAGCCGCCTCGTATACGCCGGGGCCGCTCTCGGTATGCCAACCTTCTATGTCGCACTTGAATTTCGCACACGAATCGAGTACATCGTAATAATATTCTTTGTTGAGGGTGGGACGCGTAATGCTATAGCCGAACATGCCTTCGGTTAAGGTAGGCAGGTTGTGTGGGATGTTGTCGCGCATGTAGGCAGCGGCTGAGGAGCTCGAGTCCGAGGGCGCTTTGAACTGAAAGAATTCAAACTCGACTGCATAGCGACGTTATGGTTAGCAAGATTTCACTTCTCCGAGTTGGAATGGAAGCATAGAGCGCATACTTCCTGCCATGGCATCATAACCCTTCTGTTTGAGCTTGTCAACGGTAGTCTTAAGCAGACCTCGCGGGTCGGCACACACAGGAGCTGCAGAGTCTGGATCGAAGAAGTTGACGAGGAAGAAGGGGATATCATCTTCCCATGGTATACGACGGAAGCTGTTCAGGTCGGGTATGGCAATGAGGTCATGATAGCCGTTCTCCTTATTGCTGATTTTCAACTCTTCAGTGTAAGGTTTATCGTGCATATCCCAACCAAATATAACACTGCAGAAGCCAAAGCCCTCTTTGGCGATGGACAGAAACTTCTTCTTGGAGACAACCTTTCCACGTAACATGCCGTCAACATCGATACCGGCCAGCTTGACCTTGGTGTCATTTTCGAGAAGCTTGGGGAGTGACTCAGGCGTTATAGGACTTGCTGGAGTTGAAGTCATGCTGGGCGATTCAACAATAAAGAGATGAATAACTAAAAAGACGACGAACGAGGTTGTGAGCTGATCGGATGAGTAGGTAAACCACAAGTCTGAAGGTCTGCAAGGGGAGTAGGACACATGTAAATATAGGTATGTATGTATGTATGAATATATATGAATATATGAATATATGAATATATATGAGTAAGTGATAGGTAGGTAAGTAGGTAGGTAGTAAGAGCTCGTTACCTACTACTTGGGATAGGTCTAGGTAGTGACTATAGGATCAGGATCAGGTGCCTCATTATATACTTATACTTGGGTTATTGATTCGCACCAAGGGAGGGTGGGGTCTGATGGGACAAAAATGTAAAATACCTAGATAGGGCCAGAGACAAGTAGGTAGGTAGGTAGAGCGTTATCGGCCTCCAGGGGGAGGGAGGGAGAGAGGGGGGGGGGGGGGTGAAGAGAATGAGGTACCTACCTAATGTGAATTCCACTCGTGATATCTAAGACTACCTACCTTACTTACCTACTAGGTAGGTACTACAAATACTGCACTTTTGCAGTATGGTCAAGAAGAGCATAGGTTAGGAAATGAAACGAAATGACGACACATGAAAGCGACGGTGGATTATGTAACGACGGCAGTTGTGACTGACTGTACGGATCCGTAGAACAGTGAGGGTTCGGTACGCAGAAAGTTGATTGACCCAACCAGGCCCCCGGTTTCTTGCGAGTAATACGGATCCGTAGGTACCCACGTAAAACGAACCCTGCAAGAGGTGTACCTAGTGTAGGCAGATACTACTACCTACCTATGTAGGTACCTAGGTATGGACGTACGTACGTACGTATACGTATAGGTAGATATTCAGAAAAGGAAACCCGTAGGCGGCAGTGCCTGTCATAACCTGACATTGAATGTGCCGACCGCCGTTCTGACACCGTCGGTCATGAAAAGATCATGGCTATGCAAGCCCCACGTGCTTGCTAAGAAGTAAGTAAGTACTTACTACTACTGTCTTCACCGTCCAGCGGCGTCCACTTCTTTAGAGTTACGGCACGCGGCGATCCGTAGAGATGATAGGTAGCTGATAGGCTCCCGGTCTTGGAGCTACCTATCTAGGGTAGTCATATTATTTCCCGTAGTGCAGGTTACCTAGGTATTTCGCCGGTAATCGAGATTCGAGTGCGGTGGATTCCAAAGAAAAAGAGAGAGAGAGGAGCTACCCACCTAGTCCGTACGTCCATACCTAATCCTAGGTATCTACCTACATAGCTCAGATCCAGGATCATGGCGATGGCGAGACCTTATTTCAAAGGGTACCAGTAGAAAAGCAGGAAGCAGGGAGACCTCGAAATACGAAGCAGAGGTAGGGATCCGAAAAGTAGGGAGTACGTCCGTACTTACCTAAGGAACGTACGGAATACCTACGGACGTACCTAGAGGTACTTTTAGTTGTTGTAGTGGACAAGGTGCGCTGTGCAGTCGCAGCAGCTAAGCTGCAGGTACTCGTGTCTTGCCCCACTTCACTATACACTCCCTACCTAAGGTAGGTACCTAACGTACCTACCTAGTACTTAGGGGTATGGACGTACCTACCTAAGTATAGGTAGTGTACCTACCTAGTCCGTACCTAAGGTACTCGGTGGATTCGCTACGAAGTAGTGTGGATTTGCTGGGCCACTGACTTACTGTATTAGTCTTAGCCTGTATCTTGCGAAAACCTTACCTTAAGTAGGTTGGTTGGTACGGATCCGTATCTAAAGTGGAGGAGGCACGGATAGGTACATAAGTTTACACGGATTACCGGTATGCTCAACCCCCTGCAAATAAGGAAAACAGTGCCCTGACTGGTCCGGCTATTCTACGGACAGATACCATGCTCCACCTGTGGGGTGTCGGAGTACCTACTTTATCTTACGAATTCGTACGGATTATAACTACCTACCTAGGTACTACCCAGGTACCTATGTACGGTAGGCAGGTAGGTATACTCAGCAGTCAAGTAATGTACACTATTCCGTACAGTAAAAACATACTTGGTACACTACTTCTTACCCGACGTATACTTACCTACGAAGTACGGACTACCTACCTAAGGTAGAAAATACCGATTTTCATTGTTTGGTGGATTGATTGATGTGATGACAGGATCAAAAGCTATACCTCATTGACGTGTGTTTGTCCCGTTGTTGTTTGACTGCATCTGCTGCCTGCACTGCACGCCTGAGTAAGATCTGGATATCCAGCAAGACCGCCGCTCGTCTGGTCATACCTATCGGTGACGCCCGAACCGGTCAGGAATAAATGACCTTAAAGAGAATAACGAACCCAATCGCCGCACCTGGGCCATTTCTAACTTCGAGCTGACAGTACGCACTTCAATCTATCTACCTACCTACCTCTCCGTAATTCCAGCTGCTTCGGACTCAAGAGGCGCGGCCGGACAGCGGTCAGCCTACGCCTTACAGCAAGGTATAGTGCCTACCTTACTACTGCGTAGTAGGTACTTCGTATACCATAATGTGCCACGCCGCGTCCCCACAAGAAAGATGCATTCAATCGTGTCCACATGATGGACCGTGGAGCCCCATTAGAGAGCACAATGTCGATTGTTGTATTCCGTAGGCTTCGCGAAGCTGAAATTCCAGCACTTGAACTGACCCAGCGGACATCGGGATTGTCCGGCTCTACACTGCAAGTGAGAGAGATGTCTGGGTCTTTGGTTTCATAGGTACGTCCGTAGGTGTCTCGGATCATTCGGCCGATTGTTGATAGATACGGACGTACGGACGTACCTACTTAGAGATGGAGCCAATGCCGCACCACTTGATGCTGGCTTAGTGGCAGCGATAACAACTGCCAACCTACTAAGTACGATCCCTAGGTTAGACGTTGATATACTACTACTACTACTACTACTACTACTACTACTACTTACTAAGTACGATCCGTAGTAGGTACACTACCTAGGTTGGCTAGATAAGTACCCGTCGTGGCCGAGATAACGACGCAGTCTCGAATCTCGATACGTACGTACAAATCTGCTCCCCGCCAATCTGTGAGCCCACTGTTAATAGTACTAAAATCAGACAGGTACCGCGGTATCATAAAGTGAGATCCAACTCCTTGGCCTCGACTGAGGAAAGGGAAGATATATCAAATAGAAGCATAACCTGACCGATTTGCATATGATGGGGTTGAATACCTACATATAAGATGATATGCACCTCTGACATCTGGCTGTCACATGACTCCCCTCGTACCAACGAGAACAGACGCCACCGAACTACTTAGGTACCTATCTAAGGTATACCTACTTCGTCGCATCGCCTTCATTACGACCGATCTCAACCGTGAATACAGAATAAATAGTGATTACTAGGCATTGGACAAGCATCCAGTGATCGCCTCGAGTCGCAATCACATACCTAGGTACCTAGTGTACCTAGGTAGGTAGGTAGACGTGTAGGTAACTAACTAAAAAAATGTGATCCGATCTCCCGCCACCGAGTTGCTGCCCCACGCTCGCCGTTGTCGGAAGACATACCTACCTACTTACGAAGTATACGTACACCCAGCTGCAGACACGACAGGGCATCTTCAAATTGCCTACCCCATACAGATTGCTTATCTTGGATCTGCTACTACCTACCTACCCGCCAAGGGGGGGCGAGGGGGGTTTCTTTTTTCGTCATCAATCATAAGTTGCCGCGGCTATCTTCTTGCTCTGACGGAGATTAAGCCATTTCCTTAAACCTGAGCCGCCCCCCTCCCTTGCGACTTTGACTGGGATTCACTTGTGTGTGCCATCAGTGCCATCACTTGAATCATAACACCCCTCACTCCAACCTGATATTGAACAGAACCGAAATTATGGCTACAGAATCCAAGGGTCGTCTTGCTGGCAAGAATGCCATTGTCACTGGTGCCGCCGGGTAAGTTAAGTTGGCCGTACTCCTTCCTGTTTGTCTGCAGCCGGCGCTATCGTTGGGTTCTTTCATTATAGCCCTGTATCTCTGCCTACTCCATGTGTCTCCAATTTGGGGATTATCACACTGCTGATACTAGCTGAATAGTGGCATCGGTCTCGAGACGTGCATCCTCTTCGTCAGAGAAGGCGCAAGTGTGTTGATGGCCGACATCTCTGCCCCTGCTCTTGAAAAAGCAAAGGCAAAGCTGCTCCAACTAGTGCCCAACCCCTCCCGGGTCGAAACAATCGTACGAGTCACTCCATGTGATCAACTTGCCAATGTAACGCTTTTGTACTGATTAGGCAAACCCCAGGTTTGCGATGTGTCCAAAGAGGATCAGGTACAGGCCATGGTCGAAAGCTTAGATTCCTGGGGCGGCCTCGATGTCATCTTCAATAACGCCGGCATTATGCACGCGCGAGATGATGACGCCGTCGGTACTCCCAACGACATCTGGGATCTCACCATGTCCATCAACGTCAAGGGTGTTTGGTACGGCTGCAAGCATGCTGTGCTGTCCCTGCGTCGGAACAAGAAGACAAAGGGTAGCATTATCAACACCGCGTCCGTCGTCGCCCTTGTCGGTTCCGCAACACCACAGCTAGCCTACACCGCCTCCAAGGGCGCCGTCCTCGCCCTCACCCGCGAGCTAGCCATCGTCCACGCCCGTGAAGGTTTCCGCTTTAACAGTCTCTGCCCCGCACCTCTAAACACACCCCTGCTGCAGGACTGGCTCGGAGACGACGTCCCCAAGCGCATGCGCAGAGAAATTCACTTCCCGGCCGGCCGTTTCGGCGAAGCCATCGAGCAAGCTCAGGCCGTCCTGTTCCTCGCCAGCGACGACGCCGGCTTCGTGAATGGCCACGACATGGTGGTAGACGGCGGCATGACCAAGGCCTACGTCACCCCCGAGGGCAACCCCCTGCCCGCCCCGACCAACAATGCCTTGAAGAACGAGCTCTGATTCAGAGATACCGTTTGCGTTATTAAACCCGTGACAATCGGTTGACGCGTCGGCGCGGCAAAGTTTCTGGGGTAATTAACACCGAATAATATTGGAATACCCCCCCTGCTTTCCCACACGGATGGGAATGGGTGAATGCAGTCAGCATAAGCAGCACAACTGCACTACAACGGTAGAACCGAATAAAATAAATACATACAGATACATGATGATATCATCATCAAACAAAAAGCACCCGGTTAAATTTCCGCCATGACTCATGTTCTAGGTAGTGTACGTGTACGTATACGTATAGGTATAATCTATAATCTATACATTAGGTTACGCATCTCCGTAAAAACGCCACCCTATCGAACTCCATACATACATAATAAATACATAGGTAGCATAGCATATACCCCCTCGCAAAAGAAAATGCCCGGGAAGGAATTGTGTCCTTGCGACGCGACGCTTACTTGGAAAAAAAATGAATCTGCCTGCTCAATGAAATTGCCCCTCCGTATTCCCCTCGCCCATGCTCTTACTCCCACTGCTCCCGCTCTGGATAGCGCCCAGAATCCCATCGATATAGCTAGCACCGCTCCACTTCTGGTGCGTCAGCACCTCGCAGCCGAGCTCCTTTTCGCGCCGCTGCACGAGGTTGACGTACGCCAGCATCCCGTCCTTCTTGAAGTCGCGCGCGAGCTCGTTCGTGATGGTCGCGGTGCTGTGGACGCCCGCGAGCGAGATGAGCTGCAGCACGAAGCCCTCGCGCGCAATGTCCCAGATAAAGGACTTGAGCGTCGCGTCCGTGAAGCCGTGCGCCATCCAGTTGAACGACGGCGATAGGTTGTATACGAGGCCCTTGCCCGGGTAAGCGGCGCGCACGACGCGGCCTAGCTTCCGCGCTACCTCGACCTTCGGGTCGCCTGTCTCGACCCATAGGAGGTCTGCGTAGGGCGCGAAGGCAAGCGCGCGCTTGGTCGCGGCTGGCATGCCGGCACGGTAGTGGTAGAACCCTTCGCGGGTGCGCGGCACGTCCCAGTCCCACGTGATAGGCTTCTGGACGAGCGAGTTGGCGAGCGCGCGGCGTCGTGCGATGCCCATGCTGCCGTCCGCCGCGACCGCCGCGAGATAACCGGCGACCTTGTCTTGTGCGACGCCCTGTGCGCGCATCTGCTCGGTGGCAGCCTCGTCAAACGTCGTGAGCTTGTGGGATTTGACCCAATTGGCCTCGAAGGCGTCGATCTCCGGGCCCGAGGCGCCCTTCGCCTCCATTTCTTGCAGGGTCTCAGCTAGGGGCGCAACGCCTTCTTCCGCGACGCCGAGAATGAATTCGTGGTCGCGGGCGTCGATCGCACTTGATATGAGCTTCCCGCTCTCCGAGTCGGTCCGTGCAATCACCAGGTTTTCCGTGCCCATTACATCCCACTGGAATCGCGCCGCTACAAGGCGATTGATGTGTTCGCCTACCGGCACTAATACCTTGCCCGCAAGATGTCCGCATTTCTTGCCGCCGTGTAATTGATCCTCGAAGTGCACGGCTGCAGCGCCATTCTCCGCAAATAGCTTCGCGAGCTTCAGTACAGCGCTAAGACCGCCATGGCCGGTATCTCCATCTGCGACGATGGGTCGGAAGTAGTCGACATATGGGGTCTTCTTGCGCTCCTCGTGAGTCATCTTGCGGCGCAGGTCCCACTGTTTACGGTCATGCATGGATTGCGCCTTGGCCATGCGCTGTACCTGGTTGGGCACGGTGTTATAGGGGTAATCACCGAAGTCGGGGGAGACCTCGTTGGTTGTTGTTAGGACGCTAGAACAGGCCCAGCCGGATAGGTAAAGGACTTCTTGGTGTGGCGCCTGCTGTGTCATTTGAATTGGATCGATGGCCCCCACTGTTGACAGGTTTGACATGTTAGCTGACCCATCCTAAATGTGACCAGGAAACACGGCTTTCTCTGTCTGTGACGTACTTGTGTGTATGGGCTCTCCCTTTGCCTCTCTTTCTTTGATCAGGTCAAATAGTTTGCGCGCCATGACAGAACTTGGGTAATGTTGAAGCTGAGAGCCACGCTTTGACACAACATCAGCGGCAGTATAGGGTCGCTTGATGCCAGCATATCTGGGCGTAGCCCACCAAGCCTCAACATCTTTTATCTGACTTTCGTAGAGAGCATCTTCAGCCTCCCCCGCTTTTTGCGCCTCGGGAAGCAATTGGAACGAGTCAGAGGCCAATGCTTTCGAAACAGGAGGTTCGACGGGTGGCAGTGACATTTTCGTGGCAGTGGCAGAGATATGCCGAGTCAAAACTGCGAAGGGGACTGTTCGTCGACTCGCTGCTACGAGACGTCGAGGTGCTCGAACGATAGCTCGGCGAAACATATTGGAGTCGATGGTTGAGACGGGCGAATGGCTTGGTACGTAGTATATCGGTTGGATGAGCTGGCCAGGGTAAAGGTGGCGAATAAACAGCCTGCGACCACTCACAATGTCTACTCGTCCGGCGTAATAACGGGCTTTATAATATGGACTTATACAATGGAGGCAGAGCAGCTTTGGATATTGGGAGGATGAAACGGAGGTTGTAATTGCAAATTATGGAAAATCAACAAGCGTATAACTAGCTGCTCAGACGTCCGAACTCGCAAAGTACCTATCGTAAAGATGGACCAAACCTAGCTCGAATGATGAAAATGAAGATGATGGACTTGATCAGGTACCTAGGTAGGCTACCTACTTGCTGAGTGGATCTGTTAGAGTTAAATAGTTGTTAATGGCATAGCTTACATAGGTAGTGGATATACCTATATCTCGATGTTTACTTTGAAGTAGGTACCTAGTAGCAGGTAGGTAATGTAATTTTCACGGAGATGCAATTGTAATCCCTCCCTATGTCACGATGCAAATGTCGATGTCTTCGCTGATGGCATCGCTGGTTGTGGGGTCCGGAACTGGCTTACCAGGTGGGCCCAACAGCTACTTACCTACGAACGTTAGGGAGGTACGTACGTACGTATAGGTAGGTATAGTACTGGAGCTGCTGAGTCTGAGTAGGTAGGAGAGGGTATTCGCGGAATTACAGGTTTATTTTCGAGGTGTCTAGGCATAATACGGACATCCTTTCGGGCAGATTATTACCGGGAGGGATTCTGTGACGAAATCGGGGGGCTCCGATAACTGGTCGGAATGACGCCGTTCCATGTGGATCCAAACCTGATGGAACCCCCCATTCGTTCCGAAAACAATGATTGGCCATGACCCATGACCCGAGGAGAAGCGTTTCCCCGGGAACCCGCAGAAGATGTGGGGCTGAACCCTGACGGGTTCCATCGGCTCATGTGGGGCCCGCTTTCATGTATCATGACATACCCAAAGTCGGCAGGCACTGCAGACTCATGGCTGAAGAGTGACATCCAATCCCGTCGGCGGCTGGACAGCTCAATTGCAAAATTTCAAGAGCAACTCTTAGGTACACTGCTAAGGAGTGTAGGTACCCGGTCAACAATCGGAACCCTTTCTTCAAATCATATCCCTGCACTAGGTACGGATCCGTACCTCGCTCCAAATACAACCTTCCTCTCAATCATTGCATTGTGTTTTGCGTGAAGTTCTCGACCTCTCCCGTCCCGTGTAGATATCATCATCCTCACCGCTCCTGTGCATTCTTGCTCTCCTCCACTCTGCAATCATGGCCATGAGTATCCGGGCGCCGACGAGGGCATTAGGTGCTCTGAGGGTAAGCAACTCATTCGTATTCAATTGATCGATGATGCTGTAACCTCGCCATGTTATCAATCGACTTGTCCCAATAGAGAGGAGGCTCCGAGCTAATATCGACATTCCCTCATAGCAATCACGTTCCCTTCCCATCGCTATTACCCGACGATGTTACTCTGCATCTTCGGAGCCCAGCCTGAAGGAAACCCTCATGGCGGTCATTCCGGCCAAGAGAGAGCTTTTCAAGAAGGTCAAGGCCAATGGCTCTGCTGTCCTTGGTGAAGTCAAGGTAGATAATACCATCGGCGGCATGAGGTACGATTTTTCGAGACCATACTCCCAAATGCATCCGCCAGGTAGATCAGGGTCACTGACTTGGTAATAGAGGACTCAAAGCCATGATTTGGGAAGGGAGTGTTCTGGATGCAAACGAGGGCATTCGTTTTCATGGTCGAACTATCAAGGATTGCCAGAAGGAACTTCCCAAGGGCAAGACCGGCACAGAAATGTTGCCCGAGGCTATGTTCTGGCTGCTTCTGACTGGCAAAGTCCCCTCTGTAGCCCAAGTCCGCCAATTTTCCCGAGAATTGGCTGAGCAGGCCTATCTCCCCGACTTTGTCAACAAGATGCTTGACAACTTCCCGCAGGATCTCCACCCCATGACCCAGTTTTCTATTGCCGTCAGCGCCCTCAACTACACTTCTAAGTTCGCCAAGGCTTACGAGAGTGGGTTGAACAAGGCTGACTACTGGGAGCCTACCTTCGACGATTGTATAAGCTTGTTGGCTAAGCTCCCTACCATTGCTGCCAAGATCTACCAAAACTCGTACCGTGGCGGCGGTGCCCTGCCTGCCGACGTCGATATCGAGCAAGATTGGTCTTACAACTTCGCAGCTATGCTTGGAAAGGGTGGCAAACAGAACGAGAGCTTCCAGGATCTCTTGAGACTCTACCTTGCCCTCCATGGTGACCACGAAGGTGGAAATGTCTCAGCCCACGCTACCCATCTCGTTGGTAGCGCGCTTAGCGACCCATTCCTTAGCTACAGTGCTGGTCTCCAAGGTTTGGCTGGTCCCTTGCACGGGTGCGTTTTTCTTGACTTCACTCTTCATGTTAATGATTTGCACTAACCGTCAAACGCAGACTGGCTGCCCAGGAAGTCCTACGCTGGATCCTTCAAATGAAGGAGAAGATCCCCGCAAGTTACACTGAGAAAGATGTTCACGATTACCTCTGGGATACTCTCAAAAGTGGCCGCGTCGTTCCTGGATACGGACACGCCGTCCTACGCAAGCCCGACCCTCGCTTCGAAGCTTTGATGGACTACGCCGCGGCTCGTCCCGAGATCGCTAAAGATCCCGTTTTCCAACTCGTCCAGCTCAACAGCCGAGTAGCTCCCGAGGTCTTGAAGAAGCATGGAAAGACCAAGAACCCCTACCCCAACGTCGACTCGAGCAGCGGTGTCTTGTTCCACCACTACGGCTTCCACGAGACTCTCTATTACACGGCAACCTTCGGAGTCAGCCGAGGACTGGGTCCGCTGGCCCAGCTAATCTGGGACCGTGCCCTTGGCCTGCCCATCGAGCGACCGAAGAGCATCAACTTGGAGGGCATATTAAAGGAGATTGGGGTTTGATAATTGATTGATTACACTTCAGCGCATCTTCCCGGCGTTTGATTTTTTGCTGTCCTCTTTCTGTCTATATTCAATCATGCAGTTAGCTAGACTTTTGCTGCTCTCTATTCATCCGTAGAATAGAATCAATCATCACCCTGTTCATTCTGCTTGCCTGACTGGATTCGACCAGCATTGTTTGTATCTTCATCGTCTTCACTGTGAGACTGAATTATCGCGAGCTTTGTGAATTTACACTTCGGTCTCTGCTATGATGTATATATATTGACAACGACTAGCTTTAGTTGTATTTCCATCTGCGCTTCAAGGGTGGTAATCATATCCAATCGCTGACTTCACTAAACCTCATCAATGTCAAGATTTGCGATACCCTCATAAAACATCACATAACAAATATCGTCAAATGGACTATGTCATAATCGTAACTTTTTATCCCAATATCGGTTTTTTTTTCTGTGAATGAAAGACAGGATCATTCTTTTTCATCTCCCTGACCGAAAACACCCCAGCAAAACACCCCCTTTTCACCTCACATCTCATACCCAGAAACACCAGAAAGAAAAGCACGATGTGGCTGCCCATCACGCAACCTTATACACGACCTTCGCGGCACGGATCTTCCCGTCCGCTTGCAATTTGAAACCGTCTAGGATCGCATCGAGGCCGCCAAGCTCCCTGGCAGGATTGGGCTTGATCTGCCCGGACTCGACAAATAGCGGCAACAGACCCAGATATTTCTCCCAGAACTCGCGATCGCGAGGCGTCGGGCCACCCCAGTTCTGGAATCCCAAGCCGGTGAGGTCAATCGGGTGTCCGAAGACCGTGTAGACAATCGTCGACTCGACGCTGACCTTGGAGAGCTCGGGGGGAAGCTCTCCGCTGTTACGGGGCAGAATGCAGATTACGCGCCCGCCTTTGCTGGATGAGATGGCCTGTGCAACGGCTTTCGTGATCGCTGGTTCCGCGACGCAATCGAATGCGTACTGGAGCCTGTCCTGGGTCAGCTGTCGCACTTTCTCCGGCCATGCCGCGTCGGTGTAATCCACCACATCGTCGGCGCCAAGGGACTTCAGGAAGTCATGGTTCTGCTTCGACCCGGTGGTGATGACGCGAAGGCCGGCCAGCTTTGCCAGCTGTATAGCATACATGCCTACGGATGCGGCGCCGCCGTTAATGAGGATGGGGACAGGTGTTGTGGTGGGCGAGCCGGGTTCAGGGAGGCCTAGGCGCTGGAACATAGCCTGGGCGGCGGTGGCGAAGGCGAGACTGATCGTCGATGCATCTCGGAAGGAGACGGAGTCTGGTATAGCCCAGACGAGCGAGGACTCGGAAATTAGGTACTCGGCGTATGAACCACGCAATGGCTCGTCCATGGTGCCGTAGACGAAGCCGGCGACGCGTTGGCCTTTGGCCCATGATGAGCCGTTCGGGTCCTCGACGGTACCGGCGAAATCACAGCCTAGAATACGTCCTGGTGGACGGAACGTCATTGCCTTCCAGTCTGTGGGGTTCTGAGCAACATAGTTGACGCGGACAAGGATCTCGCCTGGAGCGGGCTTGGGTATCGGGATCTCTTGAACTGCGGCAGAGCCGCCGCCGATGGTGACGAAGGCCTTCATTTTGTGCAGGGAGTCTGTACTACGGGACGATACGCTACGATGAAGGTTCAAGACTGGCGGTCGGTTTGTAGACGGAATGAGTGTGACGATGGTAGAACGCAAAGCCAATGGAGATGGAACTCAGCAGTCTCTTGTGACTCAGCAGTCTCTTGTGACTGAGCTGGTCTGGCCCTGGTCAGGATGAAGGGGGGCTGTGGCATATATGTATTCATCCTGGGCTTCTCAATGCAGCTCCTCCGTGCGACTGCAACTGCTGACTAAAGGTTCCTCCCATTCCTGCTTAGAAATGATCTCGAGGTACGAAATCGCGCCTGTTGTGCCTGTTCGCTTTCGTGTGACTTCATGCAGCAATATAGCGACGATCTCAGTCACCGTCCGATCCAGCGCTGCGCATTTGTAAGGTTCCGTTACGCAAGGCATGAGATAGACAATGATTTCATTGTCTGTAGTGTATTACTGTTCTTTATTTCGGGAAAGCATTAACCCTGCTTGTAACATCGTTTGCTTATGTCAGGCATCGGTTCTTTATGATGGGAACAGGCCACATTGAGACAGTCCTCGGTCTCTTAAACATCAGGGGGAATGAGTGGTAGGCGAGGGTGTACGGGATTTCAGGCTTCGGAAAACTTCAAGTAAGAGAATCTCATATATCAAGCGGGCACCCTTGTCTTGTGAGACCTTGGCGACAGAGTTATATGTCGCAATGAAGCCGGTGGATAGCTGGGCGACCATCCTACTGACACGATCGCAACCGCACGTCATTCCCTCCTGAAAATCATTCAGAGCCCTCAGCTCTACATGTTCATTCAACCCCTCGCCTCTTAGAGGAGTTTCTGGACATTTGATATTTTGAGAGTCTGGAACCCTCTGATGTTGGCGACCGCGGAACAAATCCGCGTGATTTCTTTTGCGTTGAAAGATTGTTCGCGAAGCTTACCTCCTTGCAGGGACAGCATGCTGCCGACGGCCTCCCTTACCCCTTATTGACGGGCTTTGACGTCGCATAATCCAGAGCGGCGGCGACGTCTTCAACTCAGCAGAGATCCGCTCTTTGACCGCTAGATTGTGACTTTCCGCAAAAAACGAATAAAAATGATGCCTTGCTTTCCAGCATCACAAGTTTGTGAAAAGTACAAGCGACAATCGATCTGGACGTTCAAAGCCAAATCATACCACAGAGACATAGAGGTTTACAATGCATTGCGTCCTCTTCCTGTTTATTCCCCTCTTACCTATTGTGATTATGGCGATGGGAAGGACGGGATTTTCTCACCGGCTAAAAAACGAGTTAAGAACCTAAGGTAAAGAGAAAAAATTCCGGCCAATCAAGATGCTCCGTCGCATCCGGACTGGCAGTGAATTTCTGAATTTCTCCCTGCATTTTGTCTCAATTCGCACAACCAACGCCGAAACAAAAATCAACGCATAAGAAAACAGGAGAATTGAAATACCAACAAAAAAAAACAATTAAAAAATAATTAAAAGAAAAATAGGGAAACAAATATTTTTTTTTAAAAAAAAGAGAAAAAGAAAAAGAATAAAAACACAGACAAACAAATAAAATATGGACTCACAGCAAGAAACTCCCCTGTCAGCCCACCTCCGCAAAGCAACAGGTCACTCCCACCCGGCCCTCATCAACTCTGTAATCCCAGCCCTTCTCCGCAGCATCTCCCGCACCGCTACCCAGCTCCGCAAAAGTCACAGCGTGACGCAGGCAGGCACCGACAACGTCTTTGGTGATGCCCAGCTGAACGTCGACGTGCTCGCTGAGCGCGCCTTCAGGGACGAGATAGACGCCTGTCCGGCCATAGTAGCAGCCAGCAGCGAAGAGGATCCGGTTGAGCGGTCCCGTCCGCATCAAGATGGGGTTCCCGAAGACGATGAAGACGTCTACGCCATCGCCTTCGACCCGCTAGACGGCAGCTCCATCATCGCGCCCAACTGGAGCGTCGGGAGCATTGTGGGCGTGTGGACGGGCCGAAGCGCACTGCGCCGCGCCCCCGACACCCTCATCGCAGCCGTGCTAGGCGTCTACGGGCCGCGCACCACGGCCGTCATCGCCGTGCGGGTCCCCGGGCGCGAGGAGCACGCCGTTTGCCTCGAGGTCGGCGTTGATGATCTCGTTGTTGTGCGCGAGAACTTGCTTCTTCGCGGGGACGCCGCGACGCGGTATTTTGCGCCCGCGAACTTGCGCGCCGCGGCGGAGGATCAGAGGTATATGGCGCTTATCACGCACTTCGTGGAAAAGAGGTATACGCTGCGCTATAGCGGCGGTTTGGTCCCCGATGTCGTGCATGCGCTTGTCAAGGGCCATGGCATCTATGTCTCGCCTGTCTCGGCTGCGTCTAAGGCGAAGCTGAGGCGCGCGTTTGAGTTGTTGCCTGTTGCGCTTGTTGTCGAGTGTGCGGGCGGCAAGGCGATTGATCCTGCTGATGGGACGAGGATCTTGGAGAGGCCTTTGGGGGATCTGGGGGAGCGGGGAGGTCTTGTTTGTGGGTGTGGGGAGGAGGCTGATTTTGTCAGGGGTGCGTTGTTGGGGAATTGATGGGTTTTGCTTTTGAAGCTTACAAGCTTAAACTAGATAGATTTGGAGGCAAGAGTTCTTAGAAAGCGAGAGCAAGATAGAGGGCATCATAGACTTAGAGAACGATATTAGACTAAGATTGGTTCATAGGTACATGGTTGGTTTGGATTTCATCCGGACAGCTCGCCGAATCTGTACATTGCCCATCCCAGACTGCCGTCATGGTATGTCCAGATCTGCTTCCCCTGGTCCTCGCCTCCTGCGCCCGCAGCGATATATGCCGGCATCAAGTGGTCGAATCGCTGCATCGAATCAGTAGCAGCTCTCAGCGCCGAAATAAAGGGAATTAGACAGAGGGAGACTTACGGGATGGGCCTGCCGAGCATCGGATCTCTTCACAATCTCCGCCAGCCGCACCTGTCTCTCTGAGGGCACTGCCTCCATCGCGGGCTTTAGAGCCTCGTCGAACGTGACGGTATAGCGCCGAGGCTGCGCGTTGCCGCGCCTGAGCTCGCGTAGGTTATGCACCGACATACCGGAGCCGATGATGAGGATGTTCTCGTCGCGCAGGGCGGCGACGGCTTGGCCGAGACGGTAGTGCAAATCTACGTCTTCGCTGTCGTATTGGCTTACCTGCACAATGGGGATATCGAGAGGGTTCTTCTCGGGATTGAAGGCTGGGGTGAGGGTTGTTAGATTTTCTCGCGGACAGAACTGAAAAAAAAAAAAAGACTCACCGACTGAGAACCCGACATACACGCCATGGTCTAGCCCCCTCGAGACGCCCTTGGCTTCGACCCCGGCTTTTTGCAGCAGGTCGATGACCTTGGATGCCAGCTCTGGACTGCCCTTGTTGGGATATTGGACATGGTAGTATTCTGGCGGGAAGTTGTAGAAACTGTGATTTTTCTCGGCTTAGTCAATTGGACATCGTTTTCATGTGAAGATAGGGGGGACGAACTCGTATATCAGATCATTTGAAACGGCTGTGTTAACCTCTATGTCGTTCGGTCCGGCCTCCCAGTGCGCCGAGAAGACCACGATGGCCTTGGGCTTTACTTTTTGTGTGATCTCTTGCCCGATCTGCTGTAGGATTGGGTAGACAGGGTGTTCTGTAGCGAACATGGTGTTTGGCTGATTCATGCCATGTTAGCGATCTAGGCCAGATGTGAGAGTTGCCAGATACGTGATTTATTCATGATTTATGATTTTATCATTCCTCTCCTGGCATCTGATAAATCTGACACTTACACCACCATGGGCAATGAAGTAAACTGGAGTCTTAGCCGGCATCTTTTTGGATGAGGTGGTGAGATATCTGGCTGATAGTATCACAGGTACCAATTTGGGATACAATGAGAAACAATACGCCACGATCGCGACGCCGAGCGAAATAAGTAGTAAAGCCCTGATATTGGCCCTCGATCTCATAAGAAGATCAGGAGTTCGAACACCTTGATGTCAAGGCAATCTGAGAAAGAGAACGGATATTTGTCTATATTATTTTTTTTTCGTATATACGAGTACGGCTTTGGCTTCGTCTGTATCTCTCGGACTGGCTACATATAGGTAAGCGATCTACTCATACCTCGATGTGTGAAAGGGTCCACGTCGGCCTGGGTATTGCCGCCTCCAAGCCGCTCGGTGTTTCGTAAAATCCGCTTTTGTCATGAATGACAAATCAATGCAATGGTTGATGAATAATCTTGGCTAATGAACGTCATTTTGGGGTTGAATCTAGAGGAATAAAAGTAGGTCGGTAGATAGGTAGATCGAGCTTGAGGTCTACGGGAATACGGACGTAGATATCTGACTGATCTACGGATCCGTACCTAACCATACTTCGTAAGTACCTAAGGTACCCTCTCTGAGCTCTTTTGACTAAAACAACCTTGGTGAACGGCAAGTGACATGAATCAGCACAGCGGAGTTACCGTCTACATACGTAGTGTCGACGTAGTTCGTTATAGATCCGTACGGGGTATTATAGAGCACTGGCTTCGGTTTGGAGACCTACGCAGTACCATTTTTTGATGAGTGCGGAGTAACCACCGAATACAGCCAACCGGATTCAATTCGTACGAATTGCGGACTATATTGAGCAATATTTTCTCTTTTCATTTGCCTACCACCTATGTATATAACCGTGGAGCTTCTTAGGTGGTGAGTGCGTGTTGTCTGAGTCTGTCCCCAACATACGGACCCGTAATCCGTAGTCCGTACAGACCGCATTAAAGGCCTAGGTATCTAGATAGGTAGGTATCTAGGTAGTGTAGGTACCTAGACCGTCTCACGATCTGCGGACCGACAAAATCCTGACAGCCGGACCGGCCCGTCCATGCGCCGCGCAATTACCTAGGTAGGTACCTACTCAAGGTACGGACGGACGATGAACGCAGCGTTATTACCTATCCGCTAAAAGACCCGCTGTCACACCTGCCTAGCACGTGCCCAGCGCGCTCTCTCTCATTAAATCGCTCTTCCCGTATGAAGACTGGAGACGCTGCCAAGGTCAATAGCGAGGTTGGCCAATGGTAGATGGTGCCTTCTAATAAACATAGGTAGATGCCTAAGGTAGCTACTACCTACCTAGTCGATGACATCCAGCTCACTGAGAATATTCAGAGTCGCGCTTTCGTGACGACTTCGGATTTAGCTGCGTATGATTCTCGGGCTTCGCTTAACTCACGATTCCCCATCACTTTTTCTTCGCTTTTATTTCCTCATCATTGTAGCTATATCTAGCACCAGGTACCTCATTTGTTCGGCCGAGTTCATCGGAAGTTTTGAATTCCCCCACAAAATGGCGGCCGCACGAGCAAGGCCGCTACTTTTCAACCCAATCGCGAAGCACACTGCTACCGTCATCTTCTTGCATGGCCTGGGTGATGCCGGGTTTGGCTGGTCGTTGGCCGTGGATAGCTGGATTCGACGCAATAAGCTGGATCATGTCAAATGGGTGCTACCTCACGCTCCGCGCATCCCTATCACAGCTGTATGTCGTTCGCTCGACGAGAGCTATCTACTGAAATGCCCCGAGCTGACGAACCCTTGTAAAGGCCGACGGAATGGCTATTCCCGGGTGGTTTGACATTGTGAGTGAAAGACTTCTTCCTTCCGCCCTAAACGTCGGACATGATGGTAGACAATATGCCCGGCTCCTGTCTAATCTAACTCGGTGAACAGGCTGCCTTGACCGGCAACATCGAAGACATCAGATCCCGCCAGGACGAGCCGGGTATGATGCAGACACGTGAATACGTCCACGGCCTCATTCAAGACGAGATTGACGCCGGCATACCTGCCAACCGCATCGTACTGGGTGGTTTCTCACAGGGAGGTGCCATGTCTCTTCTTAGTGGCCTGACGGCGAAAGTAAAGCTTGGTGGCATCATTGGTTTATCGTGCTGGCTTCCTCTCGACAGTAAATTCCCAAGCCTCCTCCAGGAGAATGACTACAATCGTGGAACCCCCATCTATATGGCTCACGGTGATGTTGATACGGTCGTACCTACACCGCTTGCTCAGATGTCGTATGAATTATTGAAGAACCACAGTTTTGCTGTCAAGATGAAGATCTTCCCGTAAGTTGCTAATTCAACCTTCCCCTTTTCTCTTGCAAGTAATCGAAAAACCGCGATCATTGTTCTGATATATGCGTGTAAAGCGACATGCCTCACTCAGCCTGCCAAGAGGAACTGGACGAGATAGAGACTTTCCTTATATCGAATTTGCCTCAGGAGAAGGAGGAGGAGGAGAAGAAGGAGGAGGAGAAGAAGTTGGAGTTGTAACCTGCACAAGGTTGAGCAATATATCTTTGTGTTATTCTCGACTACCTACACAGGTACAGTATGGAATACAGTACAGCTCACTTTCCTAGACCGCAGAAGACGTCGGATAGATGGAAAACTCGGCTATGAGGATATCGAGCGTAGATCAGCAGAAAAAAATACGAATCAAGTGACTTTTGGAGTACCCAGGCGTGACCTTTGAGGTGTGAGCCGCGTGACTGTTTTTCAGCTTTTAGAACGAGCTTGGCAATTCAATACGTAACTGTTATTTTGCTGGCCTCACTTTAGTTGTTTTAGCTATCATTCGTGTCTGATTTATCTATGGTAACGTGTTAAAGCCTACGATGCCAACCATACGGATCAGCCGCCCCACCTACTCATAGAAGCAAGGTGTGTCTGCTCGTGTCTGGTTTAGGTGGGTGGGTAGCTGAAGCAATACGGGAGGCCACGCTCAGAGGGGTTTACACGTTTCCTACGGACGTACGAAGTCGGTGCAGTACGAAGCTAGACCTACCTACCTACATCACCCACGTAGGTAGGGGGTCCATTCCTACCTCCAGCTGCCTACGGACTACTTTTAAACCGCTTCATCTTTTTCACTGTGCGATACACTACACTAGACAGGTGGTTTGCAACCCTAAGTTCCTGTCAAAATATAGCGTAATTCCTAATTACATATGTATTCATCTAAGCTGGTTGACCAGGTGATGCGCCCCGGCATGGTAAAAGTGGGACCGATCTAGATAGGCACGGATCCGTACATCGACACTAAGATAGGCACTTAAGAGGTACGCCGATCCGTACCTTGAGGTTTAGGTAGCATCCTACCTTCATCTGAGTACATTTACCAACTCACCACTGTCGACCTCTTTTCCTTTCCACCAAGCTCTCTATCGCGTGACGCCCTTGAGGCCTCCCCCCCTCTCCTCCCTATCCTCTCGCTCCTGTTTATGCTGAAGACAGGATGTTCTGAAACCGTTGTAACGCAAAGTCATTATTCCATTATATCACAACTTCCCACCTTTGTCATCTTGTTGGCTCAGGTACCTAGCCGGTGATATCATCTCGTATCACGTCTTCAGCAAGGGGGTTGACCAGTGCAACATCGCATCATGGCCAGGAATTCGTCCGAAAGGGTGCGAACACCCTCGCCATCTAATGTTCCCTTACCCGAGTCACCAACCTATTCTTGTGCCTCAACCGCAAACCCCATCTCCACCTTTAACTTACCCATGCCACCCCCACCAAAGCCTATACATGCCGTTTTGACCAAGGCCGACCTCGAGCAATCACATCTAGCCTACTCTGAGCTGCTGGCAACCGCCAAGTCCTACCGTCTAGCTCTCGCCACACTATCTACCGCTGCCTCGGCTTTCGGTAGTGCCCTTGAGGCCTGCGCACGTCTCAAGGAGTCCCGTGCCGACTCGTTCGTGAGCAGCCCGACCGGCGGTCCCTCGATGCCGGTGCTCTCTAATAGCTATTCCATGAAATCCACATCCTGCACAGCCGACCACCTAATGAGCACCAGCGGCGTCCACTACTTGATCGCGAACCACCAGCAGATCCTCAGCGAGACCGTCTACAGGTCCTTCGAAGTGCCACTGCTCCACGACCTTGACAAGTGGCGTCGAGATATCGAGGACGCAGAAAACTCCTATCAAAAGGAGGTTGCCCAGCGTAGCCGAGAAATACGCCGTCTGGAAAAGGAGGGACTTAAACTGCACAAGCAGCGGCGCCGCGATCTCTCCAAGTTCCGAGAGCATCTTGTAGAACTTACGGGCAAGCTTGATGGGCTGTCTTCTTTACATGGAGACCATGCCCAGGGCTTGCTACGCGAAAGTCAGGAGGCGAGTACGAAGATCCTCGATGCAAGTTGTTCGCTTGTGCGCGCCGAGGTCGACATTTTCGAGGGCTTGGCACGGAAAGGGTGGAGCGGCGGCGGACTAGACGAGCTGCTGGAAAGAGGCCGGGACCTCTTCGCCGCTGACGATGACGTCGTCCCCGGGACAGGCAGCCCAGGTTCGGCTGTGGGAAGTGCCACAAATGAAGGTACAAAGCTGTTTAGTATACTGCCCCCTAAGAGCATTCTGGCAGACGCTGTAACGGAGTCTGGGACGAAGGGCCAGTCACACGGACACACGCGCTCGGATAGCCTTCTTACAGACACCGAGCGATATCAGAGCCTCGCAGGTGCATTTTCTGGCCAGGAGGACATGGACAGCATCTTTTCTGATTTCAATCATAGCCGGGGCGTGCGGCCGTTCAGTCCACAGCCCATACGCAAGCTGGCTGAAGACGTGATCATGGACCCGGAATCGCTAATAGAGGTAGAAGGCGATGGAGAGTTCCAATTACAGGTCCGACGACCCAAAGCGACGGACGAGGCAAGACGGGAGAGTGACGGGATTTCCCATAATACCGGTAGCGAGGGAACAAATAACGATGACGAGCATAATGATAACGAAAAAAACGCACTCACGGCCTCGCCGCGGGATACACGAAGCGATGACGAAGCCAGAGCTGGCCTGTCGCCCGCCGGCGGAGCGGCAGATCATATTGAATCGCCCTGGAAAGACGAGGGATTGCACGCTTCGAGCGCCTCTCTCACGGAAAACATATAGTAGATGGAGCTGTGCGGATGTGCCTTTGCTGCATCTGAGAAGGAAGGTGTTCGAGCCGATTTAGACGCATAAACATCGTTTGAGTTCTGGTATTCCGCGGCGTCGGGGGTGGTGAGGGGTTGGACTTGTGTGTGGTTGTTTTTTCGCTGTATTCATTCATTTTTATCAATGCATGTCTATTGTCTCGTCACACCTAAACCTGGCTTTGCTTTACCTAACTGATCGTCATGACTGTACTCTGTCTCTGTCTCCGTCTAATCCCTATCCCTTTCGCACGAACGAATTTCACGAAGAATGGATAGATGAAATGGAAATAATACTACGTAGGTAGATTGGTAGATCGATCGATCAAGTCATCCATGGCATGCATGCATGTGTATGTGTACGTGTACGTGTATGTGTATGTGTAGCAAGGAAAGAAAATCATGATTATGATGTTATGTTTCGTTACCCATCCCGCTTTTCTGTGTCATTGCTCGGTTGGATTAGTCAGGAATCTCAAAGCTACAGTACGCTACACTACACTACCCTACGTGTGTATTACGTTCCCTCGTAGATTAGTTAGGTAGTCTAAGTAGTTCGCTAGGGACGCCATTTCATGCCTCACTCCTTACTGAGATTCGAGATTCGCGAATCGAGTCGAGTCGAGTCGATTCTTCACCTAATGCGCAGCACGTTCAAAATCCAGCAAGATCAGAGATACACGTACACGTACACGTACACGTAAGAAGGAAAAAGGACAGGAAAGGCGGGACATGGCGCGAAGTGAAAGGGTGAAACGAAATCCGAAATACGTTGGCGTTGTGCTTGTTCACATTTATGAATTGTTTGATTCTAGCGGCTCTTATGATGATAATGATGATGATGATGATGATGATGATAGAGGAAGACAACTACATGCGTTTATTTCCCTGATAATATGTGGGTGGTAATGGTGGTAGGAGTAGTAGTGCATAATCCGCAGCGCCGGGCCCACGATTCCTTCTTATGCGATGCAATACGATACGCTATGGCGATGATGTGGTGAGATGATGAGCAAACAAGTCTTCCTCTCTCTCTGTACTTTACTGTGCTGTACTGGACGGTGGGTACTTGTTTGCGAGTGATTTCAAGATCCGAATAGGGGTAATGGCTTTGTATGGATGTCTCGAGATCCAGGCTTGATAATACCTACCCGTTGAACTAAACGCTCCACTCTTCTCCTATCCGCACGGGTAGTAGGTGTTGCGCCTAGGTAGTTCTGGGTGGACATCCTTTGCTGTACTGACTAGTTTTGAGCCTTATTCCTTCAGTCTTCCTTGTCGCCACTAACGAGCTCATGACCGAAAAGGCTGAACCAGTAGTCAAGCCAGTACATAATCTTCCAGTAGAGACTGGCCCTGTTCATGTCGAAGTCCCCCATCTCGGTGCGGGGAACCTCATTCCCAATCATTGCACCACTGAACCAGCCTAGCAATGGTATTAATGCTAGCAGGCTCTCTGTCAATGTCGGCCCCTTCTTCAGGGCTGCGTCGGCGGGTAGGAGTTGTACTCGTCTAGCTTCAGGGATGCGTCTGCTTCGTATGGGCATGCCATTCTCTTCTGGCTCGTGTTCGTTGTTGATGAACTTGCAATCCAAGCCTGTAACTGTTGCTGTTGACATGGTTGTTGATGTTGCCGACACGGTTGTTGTGTCTAATGTCTGTGTCGATGCTTGTGAGGATGGTGGGGATGAACGGCTCGTATGATTTCGGAACAGTCTCGTCGATGAGGCTTGATTTGCACCGTTACGTTGTCGCGACGGCCGGCCGGAATGGTCTCGAAATGAGTTTGTTCGGCGGCCGCCATCATCAAACATTCCGGAATCGCCCACGTCGGGAATAGCGGCATTTTCCTTAGGAGGCGAGTTCCGGTACAGCTCTACATAAACGAGATGGCCCATTATTTTCTGGGGAGAAGCGAACAAGGCGGCGCCGGCAGCTTCTTTCGACTCAAATGTAACCTTAATCCAATGCTGACCACCAGCAATCTTGTTGACCTTCTCTCTCTCGGCTCTTGTTAGTGGCTGCCTCCTTGTCAGCGCAGAATCGCGTAGGTCTGACTTGTATCGTCGTGCTTCAAGCGGCGGCTCTCTGGAGTAGTCTTCACATATCCTGCCGGCAAGCTGCTCGTAATGATTAATAGCAGCATACTGCTGAGAGGGCGACGCGTAACCTCGAAGGATAACTTCAACAGGTTCCTTGTGCGCAGTGGAGGCCAGATGGGCAGACCTGGATTCTTCATGTCTTGATTTTCGCTGGGAAGGATCGGTGGAATTCTCGGCCTGCTGCTTGGCTAGGTAGTTGGAAAAGACCCTATCCGCGCTCTGCATAGTGGCATCTTCGCGTTTCGGCTGTGCGCTACCTGTCCTCGTCCTCATTCGTTTTGTGGATTTACCGAATGAGCCGGTCTCGTTGATTTCGCGCGCGCGGGTGCGTGGCGCACCGCGTATACGGTCATTGCTGTCGAATGACATTGTAAGTAGATGCGATGAGGAAGGATCCATGAAAATAGCAGTAGGTCTAAAGGCAGATGGAAGGCTTCGCTTACTCGGGCCAGATCATAGCATAAGGTCGCTGGATACCATCGTCGCCCGTATAGAGCTCCTCTTCGGGAACATTGTGCAGGACCAAGGGCGGCATGTTTATGTCTTATGTGTTCGCAGGGGACAATGGCTGTTTGGATGATTGGGCTTAGAGTTTGCGACACGGGGCTCTGTCTCGATTGAATTAGTGTTATAAAGTAATGTCTGAGGCGATCAGACAGGCCAGAACGCGAATGAGAAGACAGTCTTAGAGGAAGCACGGCAGGCGATAGGTAGGAGAACCTCCAGTCAGTCTGGAATGAGTGGTAGAAAAAAAAGTGGCGTCCTGAACTGTTCGTTCCTTTGATTGGGAATTGGTAGGTAAATCCTTGTGGTCATACATTCTAGTACTTGCATATATGCATATATAAGGTACTTGCCGAAACAACAAACCTACAATCAACATTTCTGAATCCCACTTTCCAACTAATCCATGCACTATAGATAGGAGATTAGACAGAGAATGTGTATATTTCTTAAGATTCTATTTTCTACCACGGAGGAGTTGTTCGACATTCGTTATAATTATCTAAATTATCTGTGTAGATGCTTCGTGCAAGCGCCTGAACCTGCCTGAATACCTATGTATAACGTAGATGACATCTGAGCCACAGGAAACCAGCCATGCTCAGCCACAGCTTTTTTTAACTCCATTACGAGTGCTCCACCGGTACCTGGAGAAGTACCTAGGTACCCGGTGTTCGAGGTACCTTGTACAGTATCAAGGGGTCTCTGCCTTGTACAGATAGGTACCTTTGTCCCAAGAATAGCATGTAGACCCGTACAGAAAGCCATAAAGACAGGTAACTTTTTAGGTACCTTGTACGGAACGGATGCGTATTTGATACTTCCAAGCGGGTCTTAGTACCTGGTACTACCTAGGTACATATGTACCTAAGGTACTTACTGCTTTTGGAGCACTGAGCACTCAAAGGCCTAGTTGCAAAGAGGTACTTCGTACCTTGACTAATTTTAGCTGTCCCTTTTAGGTACCTATACCTAGGTACACAGGTACCTAGTGCGCCTCATCCATGCGTCTTGGCGCCTGACGTAACAATTGAACTTCAATACAACTTCAAGTTGTCCCTCATCAAACCACATCTTCCTAATATTGAGAACAACCTCTCATTCCAGGTAGCCCATTTTCATCATGTTTCGATTTGTAAGTCTTGATAAAAGTGGAAGGTTTCCATATTTGTTGCCGAGGCCGTTGTATTGTTGACGCGTTTGATAATAGAACAAAACCCTCGACATTGTCACCCTCTTTCACAAGGCTGCTTCACCCGCCTCCGTGAGAGTCGCTGCTGTACTGAAGCAAGCCTCAACGAATGCGACAGAAGCTGCCACTGAGGATAAGCCTCATCGTCCAGACTTCGAACTCAATATCACTGAAGAGGCCCCCACCCCTGATCAGCTGCAAACCATTCTGGATTATGTCGGTCCCAGCAAGATTAGCTCCGTAGTTCAAGGCGCGGCAACCAAAAATGAAGCTATTAAGAAGTTCAATGAAAGCTTTGAAAACTTCAAACGCCCAGTGGTTTGTGTACACTATTACATTGCCTGATCACTCGCTAACTGATGCGTAGATTGTGGACTGGAACAATGGCAGGGCCATTGCCACAGACAAGGAGTCGGAGATATTGAAGATGTTGGATCAACTGAATAGTAAATAATCATTACATCAAGGTCGCTAGCAGTAAGTCTCCCACGATCTTGCCAGACCACCCCACAATGTTCACTGAACGTGTACCAATGCTCAGTACATACGGATATGTTCATACGTTGGAATCGTAATGAGGTGGGAGAAACAGTACCTAGACCTCAATCTGTGTGCTTTGGAAATTTGAAGCGCCTGTCCGCTATCTCTTCTTTAATCAATGAGCTATCAATGTGGTAGCACCGTATAGCGTCTTCTTGCCGCTTGTCCTGTATTATATTGTTTAATTTTGCGTGTACGCACATTCCCAGCTCTATCAGCAGTCAGTTTGTCGTCAATCCCATTATCAGCAATGAGATAATATAGGTACATGCAATCACCACTCCACAATCCATTACCTATTGCCCATTACCTATTGCCCATTACCTATTGCCCATTACCTAATGCGCATCACGTATTGCCTATTATCTCGTTTAACCACATCGTGAACTCGTTGACGCGATAAGATCTGACCTCTTTTTCTCATTGGAACTTCGTCGAGTCCTTCCCCCAAAACTTCCCTTTCTTGTCCTAGTAGTAAAGTCTTCGACTAGAGGCTACTGGTGACTTTAACAAACAAGCAAGCAATACTCGTCTTTGGCAGTCAGGCCTTTAGGTACGTTCCCCTCCATCCCTCCAGGGACTTCGATACCCAGAGGTACCTAACTGTGACCCTTCGTTCTTCAGGCGACGAGTTCAACACTTGGCACCCACACTACAGACACGTACTTCTTTTCTCTACTCCATTTCTACCACATCTCGTTTTCTCCATCCCATCCACTCCTTTTGATCCTTGGATCTTTTGGCCTGACCACCCCCTTTGGTTTACAACCAACTCGTTCTTATCCTAACAACTTGTTGACGCGTTGAATTCCTCGCGGCTTGAACATCCCGCCTGCCTCCCAACCAGGATATTCTGCATTGCTCAACTTGATCTCCCCCATCAACATCCTCCTTCACGAACGGGAGGTGTCACAGTCATGGCACCAAAATACGAATTGTACAGCGGTTTCACCGTCAACGATGCACTCGCCAAAGCTGGTGCCCCTCATTATCAGGGCCAATTCCAACTCGGCGAACCACCGGTCAATTTCTTTACCCATCCGCCCGCAGATGCCACTGCTGTTTTTTCCACGATATGTGGCAGCAGACCATTTCGCATGGTACAGGATCCCACGTTCGAGCGTGAAGGTTACTACTGGTGGGCAGCCGAAATTCAGCGTGTCTGCGACGAACTACGCCGCAATCTTCCTCTGGTATGCGGAGATGTTGAGACGCCCCAGGATTACTGGGACCTTTACAAGTACTTCGATGCCTATGATATTTATTACAGAGGTGCGCAAAACTTGTGGAACGTGATCAACACTCTCGTTTTCGAGAATCAGTACGCGACCACAATTGTGGATGGAGAACAGAAGGCACAGGCGAATCAACGAATATCACTGTTCGAGTCTCTGGTTGTCGAAGTCCTAAAGGCGCCTGAAATGCGAACTAAGCTTCTGAGTTGGAACAAGGAAGCTCAACAGGATATCCTGAGAGTCTTCACTCCATATGAATTACATGTCTTCTTCAAGGGCTACGAGCACTATCACCAACACTACCTCAACGCAATTCGAACCATCTTCGAAAAGCACTATGAAGCTCTCCGACAGGGATTCAGCTTTGATGCCTATACTTGGAAATTACAGCAGCCAGGTCAGCGTGTTTCCATCACGGACTCGTGTTATTTTTTGCTCACTAATTGACTGTAGCAGGTCCGTACTTTCCTCAACCTATAATGGAAACCTCGGGTGACCCTTTCATGGAAAAATTCGACATCCCGAATAGAATCATGAATGGCATCGTCATCGTCGACGGTACATCACAAACTGCTGCTCGCAAAGCTAAGCAGGACGCCCATGTATCGATGAATTCATGTCGGTGTCCTCTCCTTGATCCTGGTTTTCATGTGACTAACGAATCCTTGCAGCTGTACAATACAATAATACCAACACGCTACCTCAACAAGTAGCAGCGGCTGGAGCCAGTCCGTGCTCGAATGCGGGCTCATCAAGCCTTCCTGGTGATCATAATGCCATGATTGTGCGATGCTCAAGTGCCCCTAGTATCGGCGGCGACCCTGCAAGCATTGGCAAACCTTCTACAGACGAGGCTCGCGTTTATCCGGGCGACGTCCATGAAGTAGATAAGAGGCTTATGGGATGTCAGAAACCAGGTAGTCCAATTGATGGGAGTGGCAATGCGCCACACGTAGCAAAGGGATTTCAAGTGGCGATGCCTACATCGGAGATCAACTCGCAGCAGTTCCCATCAACCATGAACCATGCTTTACCAATCGTAGGCGACGGGCGTTCGGCATCTTCATCGGCTTGGCAGCCTGCACTACCGTTGGCATCGAACCCTGCTCCGGGTATAATGCCTCCAACCCGCTTACCAGGTCTTCGAGGACGTGGCATCTCCCAAGGTCCATTTTCTCAACAGATCCCTAGGTATGTGCTAGCTCAACAGCACAAGCAGGGTCTGCCACCTCCCCCACCACCTTCCATGACACAGCAAATGCAATGCGCTGCTCCTGCTTATATCCGTGTCAACGGAGGAGGCAACGCTACCAACATGGCTGGTCCTCAATTCCAACCACAGGGTGGGCCGCAATATTCTGTTGGGGGCCCGATGGCCTCAAGGCAGCATAAGAACAGTTCTGGCTCTGCAAATCACAGTAGTGGGTCGTGGCAGCCCGTCGGATCTGACGAAATCCACGGCCCCAAGGTGATTTTCCGTAAAGACAGCGTGTACGACCGGGCAAACCGAAACAGCGGAGCCGGCCGCTGGCAAGGGAATGGAATCTCCAACATTAATAGTCGAAGAGTGTCAGCCGCTAGTATGAGCGGTGGTTATCAGCAATTTGGTATTAACCGTCCGCAAAACCATGACAACCACACGGGGCTTCGACAGGCCGGAGTTGCCACCACAGCAATGAGGAGCAACTCCTACACACCGGCAATGGACCAATTTATTTGTGTGAATGTCGGCAAATTCGCTAACCAACATACCAAGTTCGAACCTTGCTTTTGTCCCAGATGCGACGAGAGGAACAGATCCATCTACATATCTGGATTTGTTGACTATGATCGCACTGTGACAGTGCTGAAGCAGCATTTCAGTCAGTTCGGCCAAATTGAGGGCGTGATTCCAGGCCGTCGGCCTGAGCCGCCGCATTTTTCTACCGCACGTATCCGGTGAGTTTGTGTTTTATCTCCCATCGTTTCCGCTGTGATGCTAATGCATGTTTTCTACAGGTTTACGAGCGTAGGAGCCGCGTTCGCCGCTGTCCATGCGAAGCTACCTCCGTACATTTACGAACCGAATACTAATATCAGAGTCAACTTCTCTATTGGGTCTCAGTTCTTTATACCTAAGATGCACTATAGGCATGGGTCCAAGAACCAAGGCCATTTCGCCCAAACATCGGTTCAGGGGCTGAACAATTTTAACAATGCTCAGTATGGTCCTCCTACTGAAGGACCAGTCGTTCCACCCAAAGGAATAGCCTCTGAAGGCCATTCTTTTGTTGTCAATACTAGCGTCCCAACACCGACACGATTCGGCGCCGGAACGGAGGCATATAAGTCGCCACATCCCAGTGCGAGTGGTTCGCCGGTCAATTCAGCTAGCGTACGAGATACAGCTAGCTCTCAGCAGCATCATGGCCCCAAGTATGACAAAACATTATCTCAGGACGCCACGCAGGACTTGATCAGGAGTATTGAGGGGTTAACCCATGATCTGAAGGCATTGCGTCCAGCAGTAGCCCCGCCCTCAAATAGCGCACAGGATAGCCAGGCTCAACTACACGAAGATCAGAGCCTTAGTCCCACAGACAACGACGTGGTTATCGATTACGGCACGGTCCGCGTTCGACCAGGATTGAACAACTCCTTGGCCGTGCTATCGGATTGGTTGAATTCGTCCTCGCCGCCTCATACGATCTCTACCGACGTGTCACGGACCTTGTCACGTCAGACATCGGCCGAGAGTACTCAGCCATTACTTGGTGAAAAGTCTACGGCGGCTGTGTCTTGTGGAACTGATGCTCCCAAGCCTGCTACGACCGTTTCACAAACCCCATCGCACGCCCAGAAGGTGACCCAGAAGACGGAATGCCAAACCACGCCCTTGACAGGCTCCGAAACCGAAAACCCAAAGTCGGTTGGAAAGGAACCATTTCCTCCTTATGAAGATCCCATGTCTGGAGTTAAGAGTCCTAATGGAGGCAAGGAATCCGATCGTGGTGGTTTAGATGGTCGGCTACGGTCTCCTCGGATAGAGATGCTGGCCAATATCACTAGTGCGCCACGGCTCTCCCAAAGGCAGAAGCAGGGGAGTAAGGATGCTTCTGGTTCCGGTGGGAAAAAGAGCCCTTCTGCTAGCACCAAAGCCAGCGAAAAACCTGCTGCAAAGGACAGCAATACCGCTAAGGCGAATGGAGGCACCGCGAAGCAGGGCGGTAATAAAGGTAATGGCAAGCCTAAGAACGCTAAAAGGTCCAAGAACGGCGCGGACATGCTGGTCTCGACTAAGAAGGCGTGCGACGTCTCAGTGAAAGACAAAGAAGGTGACAAGCAGTCGCCTACCACAGAGCAACCGAAAAGCTCTGGCAAACCGGACAGTCCCAAGGACGTCAAAACGGATGTGAAGGCCAAGGAAACTGTCCCGGAGAAGACCTAGGGAGTCACTTTGGAAAAGACCAAGGCAGCTGATCCAGTGAAGACGCTCACCGTTTTGACCACCACGAGCGAGGCGAAGGATACTGGTAAGAATAATGACCTCAAGAGTCCTCTGCCCCAGACGGGTCTCCGCACGCCCTCTTCGGGTAGCACTTCGACTACATCGACTACTTCGACGTCCTCTAAGTCGAAGAATTCAAAGTGGTTGAGATACAAAGCTAAGAGAGCCGCGAAGAAGGCCAACAGTGGCTCCGAGATGGCCAGCAGTGGCACGGAGAAAGGCAGCAGTGGAACTAAGAAGCCCACCAAGGCGGTGACGAAGACTAAGGTCACACCTCCCAACACGAAGTCGAGTCCATCGCTGCGCCAGGACCCAGCAGCCCCGAAACAGAACAGCCCGCTGAAGCTGGCTGAGTTTCCCGCGCTGCCATCCCCGTCCAACGGCACGGCGAAGCCAACCCCGGCTCTTGCACCTATCTCGACGAACCCTAAGTGTGCGAAAAAGAACGGCGCGCGAAAGGCTGGGTCTCCTACGAAGAATTGCGTGGCTGAAGATAAGGGGAAGTCCCTTGCTATTGGGGAGCGAAAGGGTGGATAGAGTAGTTTTTCCTTGGGGGTGATGATTATGAAGCACGGGATGAGGAACATGAGAATTTGGGTTTGGTTTGGGTGGTCACCGCACTTTGCTATTGCTGGGAGTTTGGAGTTCGGTTATCACTCTTCATGGATTGGTTTGCTTGTGGAATGGATGATTGATTGATCGGGGATGGAGGGGGATGGATATAGGGAAATTGCAGAGGTGATGAGTGAGTGAGTTGAGGTAGTCATTCAAGTCAATTGATTCCACATTTTTGATTTCCTTTGCTAAGACCAACTTCTTTTCTTGTTGTGATCGTCTGTCTTCGGCGTGTTTCACTCGATATGAACTGAATTCTATTCGGAAATTTCAGACAAGGACACTCACTGGCTATATAGACTTGAATGCGTAAATCTCTTCAGAGTCGATGCTGATACGAAATGATATCTATCCTTCTTTCACCCCTTCCCTCTAGAGCTCAGATGTGCTGTGTTGCTTTGCTTCGTATATGGCCTATTGATTCTGTGCTTCGGATGGACCTGGGCTATCTCATCGAGACGGGTATTAAGGATAGATATTCCTGCTCGCGACTCGTAATGGTCCTGGCCTACCTGCTCTCTGCCCAGTCATTAACACGCTTTTTTCTCGGTTGCTTCAGCTCATGTGGTATGTCATTTATAGATTGCTGGTATTCGAGCAATTCCAGGAAATTGTCAAATCCACATCGATGGGACATTATAGTTTCCAAGATTCTTCTTTTTTTTATATTTTTTTTGTTTCGCGGCGCTCGCATCTTCACCGTTCTATTGTATAGGTAGTAGGTATTGTATGGTATCATATACACATCATGCATCGGCTTTCACGAGCGATGACACGGCTTCCTCGATCTCTTTGTCGGATAGTCCTGGAGGAGATGTTAGTCCGTTGGCTTCTCGTTGGCATACCCCCCCTATCTCTCTCTCTCTACGATTTCTTTGTAAAGGGTAGGGAACTGAGGCATCGTCATCACACACCTTCTAATGACTGGCTCTTTTCCACTCCGAGTTCTGTACACGGCTGATTAGTATTGCATTATTCCCTTTCACCCAATTCGGCTTTGTCCCTAATCTCGTCGCTTCTGTCCTGTTGCTCTTGGAAGAATTCATGGCGGGAAATGTGTGGAATATATTGGAGCTTGACGAACCGTATCGGGCGTATACTTTGGGGATTGTGCCGGCTGCTTCGCGCATGAGGATGGGTATGTAGGGGTTGTTCCTCTTCATGGTCGGGTACGCGCGCGTTAGGAATGATCTGCAGTACTGCGTGTTAACTCCGGCGCCGTGTCTTGGTTTGTTCGCGGTGATTGCTTGCGATAGAGGCGGATGCGCCGCGGTATGAGAATCTCGAGGGGAAATAGAACGCACCTTGTCGCAGCACTGGCTTCGCCCTGGCAGAACAAGAAACGGACCTCCTTCAGGGCCTTGGTGAAGGCGTATTTGCTTGACATCTTCGCGGGTCTGCCGAAGGAGGAGGGGGGGGGTTCACTGCGGGAATTGGAGTTGAATTGAAGATGTCTGTCGATGAAATAAGGTTGATATTGCAGCTTCTGGGCTTCGAGGTGACCTTACACCACAGTAGGTAGTCTGTACCTGGTACCTTCTCCATGTTACCGGCATTGACATGTGTTAGCTGATAATACCGTTTATATGCATATCTATTCTTCTACAAAGCTATTATTCCCACAATGCCAAGATTACCTCATATCCTCACAGTAATCATGCGCCGGAGGTTGCAGGGGGGGGTGTCCGATCCTCTCCGATCCCATAATTATATCTGTCGCTGGGTCTTTCTTCCTTCGTGCACTACTATTTGTACACTATATCACCGCCGAACCCTCTCCTCTCCTCTCCGTCCACCGTTTTCCACCCGATCAATTAACGGATACCACTTCTCAACCGCGAAACACACGCACAACACACACAATGCCTCCAACAACCACCATCTTCCGCGCCAGCAGGCCCATTTTCCAGCATTGGTCACGCGGGACCTTCCGCAGCCAATTCGGCCGCACAACCGGACGCCGTTTTCAGAGCTCGGCCGCCAGCGACGGCGCCACGGCCCAGAAGCAAAGCTGGTTCAAACGCATGTGGGATTCACCTATTGGTTTTAAAACAGTGCATTTCTGGTGAGTCGCAGTCCGAGCAGTCCAAGCAGTCCAAGCAGTCGTGAAAATCCTCCTTCCAACACATACGCACGTGCCGTTCGGAAGCCCCATCATCCCTCAGGTTGCATCACCGTGTCATCTCGCATTCCACACGCACAGCACATCAATCACATGCGAATAGAAAAGAGACTGACCACAAAATTGGCGGAAACAGGGCACCCGTCATGAAATGGGCTCTCGTCCTAGCCGGCATTGGAGACTTCGCACGCCCCGTCGAGAACCTTTCCCTGATGCAGAACGGCGCCCTCACAGCCACCGGCATCATTTGGACACGATGGTGCCTCATCATCAAGCCGAAGAACTACCTCCTCGCCGCCGTCAACTTCTTCCTCGGCTGCGTTGGACTCGTACAGGTGACCCGTATCGTCATGCACAATTCCTCGCAGAAGATCGAGCCCGCTGAGGCCGATGCCAAGAAAGCCGTCGACTCATAGGTGGCAGAAACACCATTGGGAAAGGCATTTGAGAGTAAAAAGTCAAATTAGCGGCGATTAATCATTCGTCTCCGTTGGTTAAAAGGGGATGTTTTTTGAGAAGACTTGGTCTTGATTTTTATTTTGGCTCTTGGCTGTTTTGTTTTTTTATAGACACACGGATGACGATGATGCGATTTTTTTTGGGGTGGTGGAGGGGTGAGCTCCGGATGCTTCCGTATAGACGACGGTGACCCAAGGAAGAACGCGAAAGGCGACGTTGCATGCATACATAATTGCCTTTCCCTCCCTTGTTTTTTTTTTTTTTTTTTGTTTCTGGGGGTCGGTTTCACGACATATAGGACCGGTTGTTTTCCAGCAAGGGGGTATTTCTGGCTTGTCTTTTTGGAGATGGGGGCTGTCTGTACAATACAATATCTATATGTACCCACAACCAAAGAAATACACACAAACCGGCTTATCCGATGCCTTGTAATACTTCGTACTCTATCTTTTCCCGTCGGGAACATCCAGATTGGTGGGACATTATCTAGTGGAGGCATCAGAAGAAGTCGAAGACTGCACAAGCATATTTTGCATGATACACCCGTACATGAGCTGAGCTGATGCTACGAATCCATACCTTACTTATTCATTGTATTGTAGAGTCTACTTCCGTCGTATGGTGTCATTTACGTAGTGTAGGTAGGTACTTACAGTTTGCCTGTCACCGGGTAGGTTAAGTAATTCATTGAATTGCACGGATCTGTACTTACGGAATAGATACCAATACCTTTGCTATTTATAGTATAGGTATGCGTTGCTTATGAGCATTTCCAATCGGGATCTCATCACACGGACTAACGGCGAACTACAAAATAGCCACGCCGATCTTTCAGTGCAAAGTAGGTGAAGCCCGTGCCGATGTCGGCTGGTTGCGCCGGTAGGTAAGGAGATAGATATTCCGTACTCTCACTCCGGCGTCATCGTTGCCTGCCTACCTACCTATATCTGTAAATACAGGTAGGTATACTCAGTGACATATGTCTGGATACTCAGAGACGCCTCAGCCATTTGATTCCCGTGCCCCGCTCACATAAAATCAGGTGTGGCAATCAAGCAAAATTCATGAAAAAAGACCTCATCAGACTACCATGTTATCTTTGTAACGTAACATGTGAAGGAAAACTTTTGGGACTTTTCCAGTCCGCCATCATATCCGTTTCATATAATGAAGCGATTAGGGATTACCGTACCGTCGGTACTTCAAACCGATCCACACATCCGGGACAACGGAACGGAGACATGACTACTCTTACTAGTCGCCGTGCCGGCCCGAGCGTTTGTAAATTACCCATCTTTCCACCCGAACAATACATGGTCATTTTTCCCATTACCTCGTATTATTTTCCTCGTCATCCTCATTGCGCGGCTCGAAATTGAGCTTGAGATGATTAGAATTATATCGAGAAGGAGAGAGGAAGAGTCAAAACATACCGAGTTACCATTGTAGAGCTGAGCATTCCTTCTTGCGCGCAGGTTCTCCATTGGAACGTTGTTGTTGCCGCCGCGGGGCTCTGTATTTCCTCCTCCTCCTCCGCCACCACCGAAGAGCAGCGCGAACACACGCCCCAGAAACCCCCAGATACTCGCGTACAATAAGGAGAGCCCCCGGATGACGGGCGAGAAAACACCGCCATTATGCGCGTATGCGACGCTGTACTTAGTTGGAGTGAGAACGAGCGTAGCAGACGGTGCCAGGCCGAGTGACAGGAGGGATTGAATCTCCTCCTGTGGCTCGACCATCTTGTTGGGCATGGGGGTCAGAACGATTCGGAACGAGTACGGCGCATTGCCATCTGTGCGCTCTCCATCGATCCACTTCCGTACGTCTTGGCCGAGCGTCTTGTCGCTCGGAAAACGAGTGCGCATAGTCGAGCCGTCTAGAAGTCGGACTTGCAAATTACAGTGAGTACCGTGACCGGTCCTTGGTAGCGGCCGAGAAAGCGGTACGGACTCCGTATGAGTCCCGGCCCTTTTCGCGTCCACATTCGCGCTCAGCAGTATTCGCGCGTTTCGCGCCTCGGCCTCGCGCTCTTTCCGGGCTCGTTTATCATCTTCGATGCGTTTTAATATCCGCTTTCTCTCTTCGTTCGCCTGTTGCCGCCGAAGCTTGAGTTCGTTTGCGTGGGATTGCTCCGGGTTTGTTGGCGTGACGCCACGTCTCTCATCGGCCCTTCTGTGCGCATCATCGTCCTGGTTCTCTGCCCTGGCCTTGCCTTTTCTTTTAGCTGCTGCCCGTTTCTCTTCCTCTGTTGAAGTAGTTGACTGAGTTCCTTGAATAGATGAAGAGCTAGCCGGTGTTGCGGTAGGCTGAATATTATCGTCATACAGTGAGTCACCGTTCCCTCTCAATGGTTGGGACGAAACACTTTGTCCGCTTTGCGGAGCAGTTACTGCTGGCGTCGCAGCAAGGTGAGAAGAGGAAGATGAAGGCTGGCTTTGTGATGCCCCGGACGGACTAGCTTTGCCAAGCCTTCTGACTAACTCCTCCTTGGTTGTCCCCGACGCAATGTACTCCTTTAGTTGCCCATTTCTGTAATTTGTCAGCAAATTCCTGTTTCAGTCCTGGGAGATTGGAAACCAGGATCTGCATACTGTATGATTACAACAGTGGGTTTCTTGGGCACCGGAAACAGGGCCTCAAGGTAGCCGGCCTCTTCGGAACCTGCAAGTAGTTTAAGGATCACGGATTGGCTTTGGAGTCCAGACCGTATCTACTGGCGTCAGCTGCGACGCTCACCTAATTGAGATCAGGTTGGGTGATCATACAGAATCATCCACGAGGAACTCATCCTCCCATTGCTGACTTTCGCTTCCGTGATCTTTGTGAGAATTAGTACGATATATTGCGTCTCTTTGCTGAGGCTCTCATTCAGGGTCCGAGGGAAAATGTTTCAACCCCAAAAAGATGAGATGCAAGCCGTGGCAGGTGGCGTTGAGACACTAATCCTTACCGGTAACGAAGCAAACAACCTGTTTTGATTCTCGGAGGGCGGTCGAGATACCCTCCTGCAGACTACCTTCAAAAAACATCACTGATATGGCTGATGTCAGATTCGGAGTACGCGGTTGCAAACGGGTTGATACCAGTGGAGGCACCTGAGGTGACTTGTCGAAGTGAAGACGGAAGGATTGATCAATCAACCTGATATCTTATTATTACAGAAACCTTTCATAGATAAAAAAATGGCCTACCTAATTAAAATGTAATCAATAATACACGTGCAGGGAAAAGCATATGATTTGAGCGAGAAATGATTCGTGAAACAATCAAATGAAAAAGAGGACACGAATAGGCGGGCAGACATCATCGACTTGAAGCCAAACTTACTATTCATGCATCTACCCGATATTTCTATATCCGCTATTACGAGACTTCATAAGATTCTTAAGTACATACGGACGTACTAATTCCATCACCACTCAAACGCCCGCACTTTCGACTGGATTTTACGTGAAGCCTCATAACGACCCCTGACATTCTAACGAGATCAGACCTTTCGGAATCGCCTCGACGCTGCCATATCTAGTTTCTCATAGTCGTCAAATTCTCCGTTCGTACCCTAAAGATTTTTGTGTTTCATCCCCGCTATCCTCGGTCCGCGGAGACCGATTAATGGGTTATGGCTCTGGTGACGCTGTATTAGCACTGGTAGTAGTGCCAATCGTCTCTGGTTTTTGATAGACACCATTTACAAATTGAGGTTTCGTATCTGATCCTGGAATCTAAGGGAGTGGTAACCGTGTTGGGGACGAGTGTATATTGAATCGATCCTCATATATATTGATTCATTCTCCTAAAGAGCTCGCATATACATCAAAAACTGAAGCGACAACCGAACCAGAAGCATAAGCAAAAGCAACCCATAAACCTCAACAACTCATTTTTACTCGACAATCGGTTCGACTTGCGTGACAAGCAGGATAAGAACAGACAATCCAGACCTTCAGGCAAGACCATATATTTCATTTAATGGCCCGACGGTAAGCAGAGCTCATGACGCTTAGCACTGGTAGAGCTTATCCAGACGGTAAGAGAATCGGTAGTCGGGCCAACCAGCCTCGAAATGCTCGAGGTGGACTGTGGCTTTCTCGGTGCCTATTATACTTGATTAGCCCGGGGCTGCTAATACATGTCAAGAATGAAAAGTACTCACCCGCAGGAATACGGAACGAACCCCAGAATCCACCGTGAGTGATAGACTCGAGAGCGCCAAGTTTTCCTTCAGCAACCCAGATCATGGGGATATTGGCAGGGTCGTACTTGGCATCTCCGAGAGTCAAGGGGCCGTGGGTCTTGTCAATCTCCTTTCCATCTACGAGGACGGTGAACTGCTCTGTTGTCTTAGACGTATCC
The DNA here is from genome assembly GCA_022984845.1 of Xylaria nigripes. NCBI lineage: Eukaryota > Fungi > Ascomycota > Sordariomycetes > Xylariales > Xylariaceae > Xylaria > Xylaria nigripes. The sequence goes on along the minus strand of JAJJKC010000017.1, from coordinate 393,794 downwards.
GCGATCGTAAGGATGACATCGTAGTCGTAACCGCCGATGTCGATCACCGCGTCGCGCTTCGTCGCATACGTGTATGCGGCGTTCCAGTCAATGAGTTCTCGGCCAAGGCGAGGGGTGTCCTTGGAGCAGGCAGCGGAGAACTGAACCTTTGCTCCACCAGGCGACTTGTACTTGACCGCGCTGGCCGACGTCCCTGTAATTCACACCAACGTGTTAAATCATCCTCGGATATTAGGTAAAGGCATACTTGAGACTTACCACCGGGGATCAAAAAGCTGCCATCGCCTTGTTCCTTAACCTTCTTCCCGTCGACAAACACCTGGAGCGCCCCGGATGAAGCTGTCACCCAGGTATCGAAGGGGTATTTATAGTCGGCTTTGGGGATGTACATGGCGTTCGGGTGGGGGAGCGCGGCCTGGTCAGGGGCCGCAGCGAGTACGCTCTCTACCATCTGAAGATCGAGCCACTTGCAAGGCGTACGGGCGTCGCAATTGTACCATGGAGTATCAGGCCGAACTGGCTCAATGGGCCCAGGCCCGGGGCCCGGTTTGGGCTTATCACAACCGGCTTGATTGATAATCTCAATCAAGGTTGTGGTCTCATGGATAACAGTGGTGTAATAGTTTATGGCAGCCTCGATGAACACATTGTTGGTAAAGCGGTGCCCAAGAAGTCCACGCAAGACACTCTCCAACGCCGGGTCTCTGGGAACAGGGTGGGCTGGAATTCCAATGCCACCGATTGGCTCTAGAAAGAAGATGTTAAGGACATTAAGAAATCAAATGAGAGGGGAAATCCTTACGTTGTTCATAGCCAAAGCTGATACTGGCGCCGGCGCTGTATTCTCCCTACTCATATGTTAGTGTATCTTGGAAAACGACGTCGCATTGTCGCTTACTGAGGTGCTGGCGGCGGCAATGCCAGCTGAGGTTGCGCAGGCAAGTGCTGTGGAAAAACGCATGGTGTCAGAGTTAGAGCTATGCTGGATAGACTGAAGTGAGGATGTTGTGATGATGTTGTGAGGATGAGTTGATGATTATCTCACTGGAATCAAGCCTCTATTTATGTCTGTCTCGCCAAGGCATCGAATGTTGAATCTCGTCATTTGCTATGGCACAGCTGATATGAATGCAGGTTTGTGACAGTGAATTCAGCTTGAACTGTCCAAGCCTAGCCCAAAATCCCTACGCAAATGCAACTGTACCGCGCTGATCTGGCTGATCGTGAGGGCATCATCTGCAGGTGCTGCTGACGTGACTGGGGAATTTGTTTGGTTCAGGTCTCCACGGTAGCAACTTGCGCTTTTCAGCTGTAGAGATATAGATCTTCGTACGACTACAGGCAATCACGACAGTTACAGCTTGGTTCGGATCCAAGCAATGCTGATCTGCCAGTGTTTCTGTAACATCCTGCGAGAAAGAACGAAAGGAGGGACGAGAGAAGAACAGGAGCACGTGACATGGGGAGATGACGTGGGGAGACAAGCACGTGAGGACGGCTATAGCTTTCGCTCTCTTGATGTATGGTACAGACCTTCCTTCTAGCTAGATCATCTATATTCAGTCTGGTCTGACCCTCAGTCTTCATTCGAGCCATCGTGAGCATCGTGACGACTGGAGGTTGCAGGCCACTAAGTATCCGAGGGATACGACAGTTTCCCTATGCGCCGCGTTGAAGCCGCCCGGGTCCTCCCAGGGTTGCAGCCGCATGTGTAGGCAGTAAGCACATGCGGGAAAGTACGTAAGGTAGTAGAATCTACAACCCGCTCCTAAGATAGTAGATACAAGGCGGGCATCCCCTCTCAGCTAGCGCCTAGCGAAATACCTAATCATCGCGATGGCAGAAGTGATGTTTTGCACGAGACGTGACCCGCTAACTGAGCCGTTCACCATAGGTGGGTCTTTCATTCAAGTGTAGGTATTTAGACCTATCCCGAGGAAATAGAAAAAAAGTAATTGACAACAGGTTGGTAGGTACCAGGTTATCCCGTTCAGCTGTGATTACGGACGTACACATTTCTCTTTTCTTTTCTTGGTATATATTCACTTCTCAGGTTCCCACCTCTCACGCTACGCCGGTATCACGTTCACTAGCGTTGCGGATTACGTCCGTACGGATCCGTAGTTAGTTAATTGAAGCTTTCAGCTGCCTACGGAATCTCCTTAAGGGCGGCTGTGCAGCCCAGGTCCGTGCGGTGCCCATCTCTTTGCTTGGCGGTAATCCGTGCAGTACGAAGTAGGTCTCTCACATGTGAGGTAGCTTACCTTTATTCTGAAAGCTCGGACCTGGGCTGCAAAGCCGCCCTCAAGCAACTGGATTTGCCTGGATAGTGCTCTCCATCATGGACGGATTCAGCTTCTCTGCTGTCGTGAAAGAGATGATGTCGTCCGCCCTTGCCCTGAAGCGCCACAGTTCAGGCTTGAGTGGATGTGGCTGAAATAGATCACCCGTGGCGTGTTCATCCTTATGTGGAAATGTCGAAAAAACACCTTAATGCAGCTTATACTTCTCCTGTCTTACAATGGTGAGATTGCCTAGTCCGTCGCGGTCGTCCATGGATGTATAACCAAGACATGGGCTCAAAGAGACATACTCACAGTCCTGAAGGTCATCAAGCATTTGATGGGGAAGAAGCGCGGTCTCACAAGATCCCATCAAAGTCATCAGCTTGATTCTCTGGCAGAGGAAATTTCCGATCTCCTCTAGCAGCATTTCGCCACCGTATACGATGCCCTTGAGATTCTGAAGCATTCTTGCACGATACGTATCATTGTTGTAGCAGTCGACGACAAGAGAGGGCGCCAATATTACGCCGTACGAACAATAATATTCGAATATTTGGCTGGCTAGATCAGCTGTGAGTGACAATGGATGGGCTAGTACACAAATCACTCCGGCGAACAATGCAGTTTCTACAGTCCAATTGTGTCAGGGACATCTAGTACGTACGTACTCGTACTTCGTAGGGACAACCAGACTAGAAGGTGGGCCTCAGTGAGGCACTAGGGGACTAGCTAGCACACAGATGTCTATAAGTAGACTGAACCGCCGCCTCGTAGAGAGGGGGTTCGGGATTCAATGATCATTGACTTCTACCCTATACTACTGCGTTCTCACTATGACCTCGCATCTACTCGCCTCTCTCTCACTCTGGGAAGAACCACCTTACAAATTGAGACTTACGGCGTGAAATACTGGAAGCGCGAGGAACACCCTCTTTCCTTGAACGTGGCTCAGAAATGCGGGTTCGTGTCGGAATTAGAAGCTAGGAATCCATACCACCGTATGAGCCATACGTGACAGCTACAGGTTTAGCAATGCCAGTCGAACCAGAGGTATGGAGGATACAGAATGTCTCATCCCTCAGCTCTTCGAACGTTTTCTGCAAGGGAATGACTTCAACCGGCTGCTCATCTAGAAAATAGTGCAAGTCCGATGTCGTGATATTTTCCATCAGACAAGCCTCCAGCATGTTGTGAACAATAGGCGGAGGCTCTGTTGGAAAAAGCAGGGCAGAACAAGCAGTCCGTTTTAGCAGCGATATATGAGCCTCAAGACTGTTATGATGTGAGGTAAATAAGGCATTCAAGCTTTGTCGTCAGCCGCTGAAAACTTGACAGGTTGGGAGACGACTTACAGTATGTCCCGCCTTTGCAGCAGCTATTAAGATGATGATATATCCCAGATCAAGGGGCCACAAATAACAGAAGACCCGGGACTTATCAGTCCCAAGAGTCTGTCTGAGCCAATGGGCACAGCGATTTACCGCATTTGCAACCGTGTTGCTGTTGATATCTTGAAAGCCATCCTGCATCCTATCCGTCTTCTCAATTGAATAGAGCACACGCTCTGGATCCTCCGTGGCAATCTCGTCCAGGCTGGACGGTCCAGCAGCGAAGGTGGCAGACGTCGTCCGCACTCCGGTGGAGGTGGATGATACTCCAACTGCGAGCTTTTAGCGTCTCTCGTCATTTTCGTTAAAGTATTCAGTAATTCTTGAAGTGGTTTATTCGACAAGACGGTGCTTGATGCCAAAGTAAGAGTGAGAGCCGATTATGAAGTGGGAGTGAGTGTTGCTCATGTCTCTAAATTTGATATACCTCGCAAAATGCATACTACGCAAGAGTCAATTGATATATGTGACATACTAGGTTGGATCAGATGAATGGATGCTCGGGGAAGAGGTGCGGTCGTAAGGCTGGAAGATAGAGAACGAGGTCGCCATGAAATCGCCTTCGAATTCGGCCATACTAACTTAACTATGTAGGGACGACGCCGCCACCTGCAGGCTGCGCTACGTCGCAACGTGAAAAGAACCAACATTTGCAAGGATCGCACCCCTCGAACTACATAGGTACTTATAAAAACCCGACATGACAGGGATGCTCTGTAGGGTTACAGTGTACACCTACTCGTGGGTTTTCTTTGTTAGCCTATACAAGAAACAGAGAATCTCAGGGCCGGTTCAGTGGGCCAATCTGTGTCAATGCCTACAAGCTGTATGGACAATATAGATGAAATATAGCACAAACTGACCCGCTGAACCGGCCCTGAGATTCTCTGTTTCTTGTATAGGCTAACAAAGAAAACCCACGAGTAGGTGTAGCCTGTGGAATTATTCCGTACCTAGTCGACGATTGCGATATCATCAAAGTGATATATAGGCACGATATTATTCCAAGAAAACCATTCCCTTGACTATCTCTTCTTTTCTTTTTTCCACCGTCGATACCTCAATTTCTTTCCCTCATCTCACCTTTATTGAACAAGTTCTCTCGATTTAGACTCGGTTGATCATAATCTGGTCAAAGCACTTGAACAAACATGCCTACCGTCACTCTTCCTTCCAAGCCGGACGGCACTATTGCGTACGAGCTCTTTCAAGGAGATTCAACAAGCAGTCTCTTAGTTGTCTGTCTCAATGGCCTCGGACTCCCACAGAGTGGTTGGAAACCGACTATAGAAATCATCCAGCAGTCCAACATCTCTCAGAAGCCATGGATCTTGACGTACGACCGCTACGGCCAGGGTGCCTCTTCACGAGATCCGCGTGAAAGCTGGCCGAGCAAGGACCAGGGCTATGCGCATACCCTCGACGATGTCACTGACGACCTCCACGAGTTGATCCAGACTGTATCGCCTGATAGGTGCTCACGTATAGTCTTTATAAACAATAGCATAGGCGCACATGTTGCGCGACGATACGCCGACAGGTATTATCGACCATTAGAACTGAAGTTTCCTTCTTAAGCTTGTCGCTCATGAGAACTATTAGGTATCCCACCATCGTCGAAGGCATCCTCTTTCTCGACTCCAACCCTGGAAACACGGATCATGCCACCATCTGGCCGAATCCAAAGGATGAAAGCTTCAATCTTGAGAAGATGGCCCCTCCAGGTACCTCGCTCGAGGTGTACGAAGCCGCCTTTACGAAGATGACGACCATCTTCTCACCTGAGACGAAGAACAAGGAGGGATTTGACAGACGAGAAATAAAGAACATCCTACCTGATCCGTCGAAGCCAAAGCTTAAAGGATCGAAGACTTCGGATAAAGGTCCTTGGATCACCGTCGTCGGCCACGAGCTCGAGCAATTCTCCAAGGAGGAGTGGGAAATGTGGAAGGTCCCGTTGGGCATGGCTGCCATGTATACCCAGCCGTAAGTGACAATCCGTTCTTTAAAGGAGGAGTAATTACCATAAACTAACAAGACGGCAGTATGTGGGAGAAGTATAACCAAGGACTTTGCGAGCTCACTGATTCGGACAGGGCGAAAGGGCCGCTTATTGCACCAAAGTGTGGCCATTTTGTTCAGAAAGACAACCCGCCTTTTGTTGCTGAGCAACTGGAAGACCTGATCAAGAAGGTTGAGGGTTCTTCACAGTGATCACTCAAAGCCGCTCGTAGAGAAGCTTTCCTGTCGATCCTTAGTATATAAGTAGTTAGATGTCACTACAATAAGACTTAATATTGGATAGTTTGACTGCTGCATCATTGTGATGCTTGTTGTCGAAGGAATACCTGACCACCAGTTCAACATCACCACATGGGTCATCAATCTCAATTGGAATAATACTTCATAACACGGCTAGTACTCTCATAAGTCGACATACAAATCTCCTGGACTTGGGTTCAATTGACATTGTTGAGAGTTATTGGTAATATTCAGCAACCGCCACTATTCGAATGGCTCACTAGTAAAGCCTGCAAGAGACAACATATCTGCTGGAAATTCTTCGATAACAATACGGCATAATTACGGCGCGTAATTTTCAGCACTACCCCCATTTCGCCCCCATTGATCTTCTTATTGTCACATTCGAAGGTTCAAAGATAAACCACAGTACCATCCATCGGCACAACGCTATATTTCCGTAATAACATCTACGAAGCACCGTATTACTAGATGAGGATACTACCTACTCCGTGTCCGCACGAAGGATAATTGAACGTAACATAACCATATCTTGTTTAACTTGCGATCCGCGTTCATAAATATATCTGCGGCTCTGCAGGCAGCACGGCTCATTATAACACATACCCTTGCTCCGACTTCAACCGGCACCCTCGCCTGAGGCAAAGCGCTTCTTCGTCAAAACAAAATGCCAGAATGGGACCTTTAGAAGCGTCTATTATTCTTAGAAAATCGTTGACTTTGAGGTCTTTCTCTCTCGTAGTGTCGTACTAATAATATAGAACAAGTAATGATAATCAGGCGAGTGCAGGCAGAGTGATGCCATCATCAATTCCTTTGCTTAGTTTCTACCCCATTCGCCTACTGGTGAAAAGAATACCATGTCAGCGAAGGCTCAACCGCCTCCCAATGGTCATGTGAATATCGCCTGGAAGCTGGATGTGGGAAGCACAGTGACTTTTCTCTCTCAAGGCTCCGATCAATTCAATCTCGGTCAATCAGCAGCCATAGTATAATTGAATTGATCCTGACTAATCAGAGGGCAGATATATGTTGACTAGTTGACATATTCTGAGTACAGATTGGCGTTTAATATATGTGATATAAGACGAAGGTACCTGTTCCGCCTAGGTCAGCAACGGTACAGGACAGTAAAGTTATAGTTGTTGAACATTGTTGTCGCTCTCTTGCGTGTCCACAACCTCCATGCGCTCAGCATGACTTTCCGTGTCGTCGTACTCATCGGGTTCAATCAGCCAACATGAACCTATTCCTTCATGATGAGCAGGCAGACTTTTTGGGGGATCTTGGCGGTTCAGAATCCTGTAATAGAGGATCCAAACTGCTAATAATACCAGCACAGAACCGCAGACACCGACATATTCCAACCACTGCAGCGTCAAGGGATGACCAATTGGCAGTCATCATACGACCCGCTGATGAGAAAAGTCGTTCACACTCGGCCGACATAGATTGAATGGAAAGAAAATCCAAAGCCATCAGCGAAAGCCTTGGGTACTTGGATTGTCGCTCATGCCAATAACACATAGGGTCATGAATAGGGTCGTTTCCCGTTTTCATTCGGTGATGATGATCCTGAAGAGGTAGGCAATTCACGACAGGCGTATTCTTTTAGCGATACATTCATAACAAGTTTCTTGGCTGTTGTAATTCATTCAGGCTTGTCATTCCAATTGTCCTCAAACCATGACCATCCAGACCCAACTGGCTGTTTCCCGCTCTCGTTCACTCCACAGCCAGCCTGGGAACTGATTGAAAAGTAGTGCTTCAAGTGGATGGTTTGAAATCGCATTGAGGTAATAGAAGGCTGACCCGACGTAATTCGGGCCTAGACAGCTCTATTGATTGTAGTGCTACCATTTTGAGCGTCCGATCCTGGTATTCAGAGTACTTAGAAAGTCATGCATTTCCCTGAAACAATAGGGCCATAGAATTAAAAAAAAAGTCTCCTATGCTAAGGACAAACGGAGGAATAAACAAGTAGTTTCGCCATTTAGCCGATTCTAGGATTCACAAACGTACGTCACTAAACCACGTATACGCCATTATCGGGGCCGTTTTCCCTGCTAGATATACCTAAAAATCGTACGGACGTACAGCTTCTTCCCTTCTTTTTTATTTTTTCTTGGAAACGTGGGTCCGCCCGCACCGCCAATCTCAGGTATCACAAGTTAAAATCACTCTGTTTTTACAACTTCATTACCGCCTTTTGAGGAGCGAAGCTTATTTCCTCCCCCCTCCCAACTCCCCTACACACCACGGGGCCCCAACCCCCTGCCTCCCTACTCACCTACCCCCCTACATATCGGCCCTTGTCAAGTACTTATATAAGTACGGATCCGTACACGACCTAGTAATTCCCGCTTGCACGTATATGACCTAGTACTATTAATTCCACTTGCACGTACAGACAATAAGTAGTGTAGGTAGGTAGTACGGATGTACGTCTGTACACTACAATCAATGATTTATATGACCACCGCCTGCACTATAGACCTGTTGACATCGTTCACTTAGACCTACTACTAAGGTATGAAGCCAATCCTCGGGTACCGCCCTCCAAGCTTCAGTGACCCATTCCCGCATTTGGTTGTAGGTAGGTTCATTGATGTGACCATAGTGTTTATCAATATAGTCCTTCATCCAATTCCAGACTGTCTCAATTGGGTTCAAATCGGGTGAATATGGGGGCCAATCAATAACCTCAATTCCCCGAGCTGCTAAATCAATTGTTGTTGCATGGGCTGCTTGCCCTGGAGCATTGTCTTGCATCAATTGGTGTTGTACACCTTGTTGCTCACAATGTAGAATCCAGTCATGTATAACAGGTAAGATACGTTCGTGGTAGGTAGCTGAACCGATCCAACCCCAAGATTTTTCCCAAAATACCTCGGGCGCTTTGCCCATTGCCCCTGAAAAAGAACGCCAAAACATCCAATGTGACGGGGGTCATAAATAACTGAGGCCGTGCCGTTGATTCGATTGAAGTCCGGGATCCGGACTGACAAGTATGTATGATAGTGCGGTACAATAGTGCGGTACGGCACAAGTAATAATTCTATGAGGCCCGGAACGATAGTTCAATTCAGCTTATAATTGATTATGGTCGCAAGAGTCGCTATGGTTCTGCTTCTCTTCTCCCGTTCCTCGTCGGGGACAGTCTCCGTCTTATATCTTCCTCCGTCGCGACCTGCAATAATCTGCCAGCGCCCTCCGGTACTCTCTATAGGCTCTCCGGGCCTTCCAGCTCTCTGTAATACTGTTCTGCTGCTTCCGTAGGTCTTGAAATAGGGTCTGGGGTCGCTAATAGCCACTGTGGTTCGGTGTCGTAAGGGTTCTTGGTTTTCCTTTCGTCACTTCCCCATCTACCCACCGACCCCACTTGGGTTAGGAACACGGCCCGAGGTTCTCCCGCTCGCTAAGGTCATTTCCGAGATATTATTAGTATGCGGAATATTTCAAAAGGACTCACGGGAGCTATTCCGAGAGGAGTTCTCAGGAGGTTAAGGGTCTGGACTTAGCGGATATGATCTCATGACTTCAGTCGGGCCTTCTTTGCCCTTCCGTAGCCCAATGATGACTAAGCGGCGATATGTCTTGGGCGCCTTGCTGCGCCGATCTATCTCCCGGGTCATCCGATGACCTGATAGTTGGGCTATTGTCTCCTAATGGCGTGATAACTTCGTACTCGCTTGTGATGCGACTGATCTAGAACGCAGGGTTGCTGTGTTGATAGACATCATATCCTTCTCAATAAAGCCACAGCGGCTACGTTGACGTATGCTGACGCGACGAAGGGGATGAAGGTCCCCTTCCTATTCGACTGACCTGAAACCCGGGCACCTCGTATCGGGCTTGAGTAATATCGGGCTTTAAGTCAAGTAAAGGGGACACGTCAGCATGTCGGGGACGTAGAGTGTAGCCGCCGGGGCAATAGAATGATACGATGTCAGGCTTCTGTAAAATCTCTTCGGTCAGCTGTTCGGTTAGATGCCGATCAGACCATAGGGGGCTGGGTGATGTATGGTCTTGTGCCGTGTCTGTATCGGAACTAGTCTGCGATATGTTTAGTAAAAGCGGGTCATCGGGTTAACCGTATGACATCCAACCACGTTTTTTTCGAATTTTATCGATGTCATACGGATAAGTCCGTTGACCCGCTTCTACTAAGACTTATCATAGGAACGGACCGAATACGAAGCTATTGGCTTACAGCTATAGCCTTCGGCGTCTGATGCCTTATCTGATCGGCAGTCTAGTCGCCAATAAGACTAACCAGCTGACTCAAAGAGATTTACAGAACCCGATATCACATCATCCCATTGTCGCGGCGGCTACCTTCCGACGCACCCGACATGTTGACGTGTCCCCTTACTACGTCCTGAAGCCCGACATCTCCCACCTATTGTCCTTGTTGAGTGTGAGGGCTGACAAGCACACGTCAGGAGGCACTCGGGCTTCGGGACGTCTGTTCACCAGGTTCCCCTGTATTGTTGGACACGTCGACTCATGCCGTCGTAGCCGTCGTGGCCTTGATGGGACGATGTGATGTCTTACTACTCTACAGTAATACATTCCAAACCAATCCCATATCAGCGAATACGAAGAGATCAGCTCATCGGCGACCCTAAGGATGGTCACCGAAGTCATACGACAGTCCGGGTGATAGATCGACGCAGTCAGATACCCGAGACACGTTGCAGAAGAGTTATCATTGGCTTCAGGAAGGACCAAGGTGGTCCGACTGAAACAATGAAGTCATTACAGCTAAGTCCAGACCCTTAACCTCCTGAGAACTCCTCTCGGAACAGCTCCCGTGAGTCCTTTTGAAAGTTTCCACATACTAATAATATCTCGGAAATGACCTTAGCGAGCGGGAGAACTCCGGACCGTGTTCCTAACCCAAGTGGGGTCGGTGGGTAGATGGGGAAGTGACGAAAGGAAAACCAAGAAACCTGACGACACCGAACCACAGTGGCTTTTAGCAACAACCGACCCTACGGGAAGATAACCGCACACGGCAGAACACTATTACAGAGAGTTGAAGGGCTATTGAAGCCTATAGAGAGTACCGGAGGGCGCTGGCAGATTATTGCAGGTCGCGACGGAGGAAGATATAAGACGGAGACGTTCCCGGAAAGAGGACGGGAAGGAAGCATTAGAACCATAGCGACTCTTGCGACCATAATCAATTATAGGCTGAATTGAACTACTGTTCCGGGCCTCATCAAAGACATTAGTTGCCGTATCGCACTATCATAGCCGACATCTTCAGTTCGTATCCGAACTTCAATTGACTCTATCGCTACGGCACTTCAGTTATTTATGACCCCCGTCACAATCGATGACACAGTCATTGTCGTATTCTTCTTGTTGTGGTTGGGTGACGTACGGCTGTCGGTGTAAGTCCCAAGTTACCCATGTTTCATCGGTCCATAATATTTTAGACCACTGTTCGGGCGTTCAAAATCGGTGTGTATCGGCAAAAGCCATACGTAAAGCCTTTCTTCGATCGGCGAGGGGGGGCTTCGGGCGGGCAAGATAACGTTTATATCCAAGACGAAGAAACGCGTTTCCTAATCGCTTTTTCACCATACGGCCCATTGAGAAGTACTTTCATATGGTGTTCCACATCATTTGTCGGTTTTTTCATGAACCCATAATAAATTCAACGAGTTGTTCTTCTTCGATTGGGCCGAGTGCAGGCGACGGGCCATTGCGTTGTGGGGCGCCCTGGGGGGCAAATAGAGCACAGTTAACTTTGTCACATGGATACGTGGCCATGTCTCGTACCGCGGTAGCTAACGGTCTTTAGCGGGTCCTCGGGGATTGCGCCGCAGACGCCTGCGACGTCACACCTCGTATTTGCGCCGTTAGCGCGAAGGTCAAATCCCTAGCGCGCACATTTGTGGGTTGTCTGAATACGAGATTAGAAATCTCAAAGTCTTCGCCGGACGGGCCCCGCGGAAGGCAAGAGAGTTACGGTCAAGACTTCGGGATTGAGAATCGAGGATTCAGATAATTAATTTTTGCGGCTATCCGACCCGGCAGTGCTGCAACGCTACCATCTGCTGGATAATGGCTGAACGTTTCTAAGTCAGAATCCATGCCAGAACGTGGTGATACCTCTCACACGTTGTAGACAGATACGAATAGGCCTCGGCCGCTAGTCGGCGAGATAGGAGTTCTTCAAACCCCGAGCTCGTCGTATGTAATTGCGATGTCATCAGTTACGACCTAATTGCTGGGGACTTGCGCAAAGGTTTAAATAGGGGCAGTCTCACCTGATGTTGTTCAACAGAAGACGGAGGGCCCAAACAACCCTTTGTGGCCATAAATTATTATAAGCTGAATTGAATTATTATTCTAAGCTCTTCGCTCTCGTATAATTGACATTCGCGCATCAAACAATCACCCCTGACCGATAAGTTCTGTTCTGTCAGACTAAGGTCCTAGCACTCATCACGCACACTGTCGTACGCTATCCCTCGTATAGAAGTCCTTGTCACACTTGCCATAACAACTTGAATATGAGATATGAAGTCGCAGGCGTCTGAGGCGCAATCACGGAGGATGTGCTGGAAATTGTTAGATATTATAGTACGAAATATATCCACGTATCTGTGTGACACTTTTTTTCACTAGTATTTTTACATTCATGCATCAAACAATTAATTGTGACCAATAAGTTCTGTTCTGTAAGACTAGGTCTTTGCACCCATCGCGCACACTGTCGTCTACTATCCCTCATACAGAAGCCCTTGTCACAGTTGAGGATTTTTTTTCTTTATGAGTTGTTGAATTCCTCATGTTCAAGTTCTGGGTCTCTGGAAGGCCCTGTGTGTTATATAGGCTTTACCAGGTGAGGTTGCGCCCGCAAGGCAAACACATAAATACAAAATAAACAAACAAACAAACCCAAAAAACGTACGGATCCGTATTTCAATTCCTATTATCAATGAATATTCTCATTAACATACAAATTTGGCCGGGAACGCCCAATTCTATTTCTATCTCGCGACTTATTCTTACATTTCCCATTCCTATATCGAGTCCCAACTGTAATTTCTCAAAAGATCCTTCCCACGTACTCCGCCGCCAGTCCAGCCAACATCGCGCTTCCAGCATATCGAATATTCCCCACTTTGAACCACCATGCACAAGTTTCCGGCTGCTCCAAATGGACGCGGCTCAGCATAGTCGCTAGTGCCGCGGCAGTGCCTGCAACCGTCACGGTGGTATACGCGGTACCAAAGTCACCCAACATACCAGTGGCCGCCAGGAGTAGCATTTGGACGGCGGCTAGCCTGCATAGCAGCGGCATTGTCCCGAAGCGTTGCTCTGGTGTTGTAGCTGAGGGGTTGATATACAGCAAGACCAGGTTCTTGACCCCGGCAGCGATATCCTCGGCTGCATCCTGGTGTGAGTAAACGAGCTCGTACAACAGCGTCCAGGCTACGTTCGCCGCGTAGAAGGCTGTAATTGTCGGGTCGATCTGCACTTCTAATAGGGCCTTAATGATGTTGGATCCGGCCGAGGGCACCAGGGTCCCCTGTCTGACTAGGGACGTTAAGGCATCGAGCAGAGGAGCGAAGTGCAGCGGATCCGCGCCCATCGCCGCTGCTCCCATGTAGACGCCCCACGCCATGGGAAACCCCAGCACAGCTTGAGGATAATAAGTCACTCTCTTAGTGAGCGGGTAGACGAACCACCCTACCACAGCTGGTACGGCGTAAAGCATGCAGAGCGAGGGAAGCAGTGCCAGCGTCGCCAAAGAAGCCAAAGTCTGCGCCGCAGTAAAGAGGTGCCCCTGCGTGACCGAGACGGCTCCACGCGCGAGGGGGCGATTGCGACAGCGCTCCACCTTACGGTCATAATCAACGTCGACCGTGTCGTTCCACGTACACGTTGCGCCTCGCATAAGGACATTTCCCCAGAACAGGATCAGGTTGACAAGTAAAAGCTCCTTAGGGTGGGAGCGTTGTTGTATAGCGGCCAGGAGGGTTCCGAACGCATGAGGATACCAGAAATACCAGTAGCCATTGGGACGATCCAGACGCATAAGTTGGATATATGGAATAAATGGATCGGAAAGGCTGGAGTACCAACCCGTGACGGGAGCGGAGGGAACCGCCTCTTTGGACATTCCGATGATGATGAGAAGAGCGCAAACGAGAAGGTGATATGATTTTCACGAAACCTGCACACCTTGTAGCACCTGTCTACGTCAAATACCTACTACCAGTACCTCTTATTTATACAAACCTAATACTAATTATAGATTACCTAAGTTATTTCTTAGGGGCTATGTGGAGTGAGTGGAACGGATGTCTGTTAAAGAACCGCCCTGACCTGGTAGGTAGACACTACGTACGTATTGCGCATACTAAAAAGGCACTACGCACGTCCGGGCACTAGGTAACCTGCCTGTTGTAAAAACAAGAAGCAACCTACCTAACCTACCTAACTTAGATCTACCTTAAATACCGTAACGGGAAAATGTACGTACGTATTTAGTAACAATCATTGCCACTTGAAGAATCGTTCTATAACAATTATTTTCAGTTACCTACCTAACCTATACACCTCGCAACTGCCACATTTTTGCATGTTATATGATATACCTATTATAAGAAGGAACAACATCATTGAGTCGTTGATACTTCAAAAAAGATGTAACGGTATCGAGGCCGGGACACGGTAATCACAGTAGTTTATGTAAGCAAGGTGATGACTACGGACGTAAGGCGTACGGCAATTGAACTTGAACTAAAAATCTCTGGGCCTGTTTGGAGCAGTGGCAAAGTTCAAGCAAATGGGAAATAAGCTAGCTCAAGGCAGTATATTATAGTATAATAATACAGGATATATGAATGTACCTATAGCAGTACCTAGAGCACTACTAAGCTACCTAGCTAAGGGTTCAGATTGACGCTAATTCAATAGTACCACAGTACATTAATTTATTAGCTGTTTGGGGACTAGTGTGTCTTTAATTAGACATGTAAAAATCTCAATGAAGAATATTTTATTACATAATTAATTATTTGAGGGTTATTGTCATAATGGCTTCTATACAATGGATAGCATAAGAGAGTGCACTCGAAGAGCACAAAGACCTTAACAGAACAGAACTTATTGGTCACGCGTGATTGTTTGATGAGCGAATGTCAATGTACTAAAACAAAGAGCTTGGAATAATAATTCAATTTAGTTTGTAATATTTTATGGCCACAAAAAGTCATTTGGGTCCTCCATTTTTCATTAAACAACATCAAGAGGGACTACCCCTACTTAAACCTTTGCGTAAGTTCCCAGCGATTACGTTATAACGGACGACATTGCAATTACATGAGATGAGCTTCGGGGTTTGAAGAACTCCTTACTGGCCGACTAGCAATCAATGGCTATTTGTATGCATCTACAACGTGCGGGAGGTATCACCGTGTTTTTGTGTGAATTTTGAATTAAAGGGGTTCAGCCATTATCCAGCAGATGGTAGTGTTGCGGCACTGGCCAATCAAACATTTGCAAAAACTAATTATCTGAATCCTTGATTCTAAATCTTGAATTCAAATGACTCACATGTGTGCGTGATATAAATTTGACTATCGCGTTAACGGCTCAAATAAGAGGCTTAACATCGCAGGCATCTGCGACGCAATCCCTGAGGATCTGCTAAAGACTATTAGCTACCGTGGTACGAGACATTGCCACGTATCTGTGTGACAATATGGACATGCAATATCGGTATAAATAAAACTATTTAGGCCATATTTCAAGACCTATAATTCCACTCCTTGAGCAATAGTTTTATACATAAATCATAGACCTACCGCACCTATAGACATCCTTCCTTCCTTTTTATTTTTCACTTCTTGGAAGTGGCCCACTAATTTCCTAGTGTGGCAATTTCTTACCACATCACCAGCTTCACTTCACTCCCTTCCCCTTCCTCTTCAACCATTACACTTCACATCCTTCCTCCCCCTTCCCCTTCCATTTTGTGAATATATAAAGCATAGGATTGGTCCGACAGTGTCAAGTCGTTAAAATGTACAGCGCTTTCTTAAGGAAAGCACCACCACACCAGGCATACACCGTTATGTCTGGTAACTGAAACAACGTCGCCATCATTCATGCTTAGGCATGAAGCGCACCGTGACACTCCAGAGCGTCTTGTCCCTTTTTAGGGCCGACAGACTGATTATGGAAGGTTTTTCTGCTTTGCGCAGTTTTTCCCTATCATCGACAGGCTGAATGGCGGTCAGTCAACTCTGGGGCAAGGGGTAGATCAGCGGGGTTATGCCTCTGGAAGGTACGGCCAAGCCCAATACGGGCCTGACGAGTTTACGTCTGATGGCAGCGTTACTAAGACAACCCAGCTGTGTCCCAGACCGACAAAAACGTAGGGTGCCCTGCAAGGAGGGGGCGACTGCCTTGACAGAAAGTAGCCTTGCGGCAAGGAATTTGGCTTATGTACATAGTAGTGTATAGCAAGCCACGTCTAATACCCCTCGGGAGGTCGGCCATGCCCATAGACGTTAAAATTATCAATCAATCAATCAATCAACCGCACCTATAGACTAGTTGCCACCACGTATATTGGTCTGAGACCCTCATTTATTCTTAATTATGGCATGCTTAGTCATCACTTTGCTTACATAAACAAATGTGATTCCCATGCTTCGGCAATAATACCATTTTAATCATATTCACTTAATATAAGAATTATATAATTAATAGAATATATGTTCATAAGTGTCATATTTCTTAATATTTTTGTATAGTTGAAAGAATTCTTAATTATAATATAATATTTATTATATATTTTACCACTATTAGTTTTATTTCTATATATTTTTATGGACAAATTATCATAGTTTCTACTTGATCAGGCTAGCTGGAATGCTTTTGATGTCATAAAATGCTTTTATTTTTACCTAACTGTGTTGATTCTCTAAAATCGTCTCGGACACCATTTTCTACACCCCCCCTGCGCGCTACGGTCGGAAGAGGTCAAGGGTTGATTCTATTGGCTGATATAGTCAATATAACATTGTTCAACCACCTATTCGATAGTAAGGCTGCTAGGTGAATTAGTCAGCCAAAAATCCGTATGCCTTGCCTTTCAATTCCATCGTTTTTGACGTTTTCAGGGGTCTAGGTGATCTGCAGTCCTACCTTACGTATTCTATAGGGATTAGTAGGTCTGGAAGGTCAAATGTAGCCTTTCGACAGGTATCGTCGTCATAGTTCGCCACTTGATCTGGGTGAGAATTAATAGTAGATCTTATAACGGTTTATGCCTGATGTGTCGCTGGTGTGCATTGTTGCAACGGGGCAGCTGCTTTAACCTCCCTCCCCCCTAGATGAATGCGGTAGGTGAGTACGTGAGCATTGAAGACCTGAATATTATTAGTACTATGGTGTGGGTGGGTAAAGTCGGGACCCTCCTGGCCATGTAAGTATTCAAGCCAGCCGTTGAAATCAGAATTATGGCTCGGGCTAAGCAGTCCGTACTATCCCATAAAGTCGAAGGGCTAACCTACTTATTGGTGTGTCTATGAAGACACTCTCCACTTAGCCGCTAGACTCATACGGATTAAAATGCCTAGTATCCTAAGTACGGACGTACGGGACGGCCGGCCCAACGATGGGCTCAAGCACGCAGTGAGACGAGAGGTCTAGTGTATCTCCTTAAGAGCGGCTTTGCAGGCCGAGTCCGAGCTTTCGAGATAGTCCACTAGTAAACGCCATGCAATGTACGGATCCGTACAGTACAGCATTGCCCCGTGGAATACCTATGGTAACCACCATAGCAGGAGCCAAGGTACTGTACCGCCAAATCAAGAAACGGGCCCTGCACGGCCCTGGGCTGCAAAGCCACCCTTAAGGAGATCCGCCGGTCTTCGTTTGAGCGCATTGCGAGCATCGTGACGATTAGAGGGTGTTGACCATCACGTATCCCGAGGAAACGACGAATAGGTGGACTGGGCCAAACCATTTGTCAGATCAGCTTGGGGCTTTATTCAGATTTACTCATATAACTTTGACTGTCCGAGGACGACAGCTTCGCCACCAGCTTCACCGTAGTCAAATGAATACTCACTTGTACTTTGACCCTCACCTAAACTTCAGGATAAGTTGTGGTACTCATAAGTCGCCTGTCTTTTGATTGGTCCCACAGTCAAGGGTCTCGCGAACGTTGTACTTCGTAGTAGTTCCCGCTGTTACGAATTAGTATGCAGGCTGGATGACTTACTTACTACGTACGTAGATAGGCTGCATAATTAAGGCGTTCTTCGCTATTTTGCCAAGCTGAAAATACGACTTGAAAGCAATACGTCAGCTTTGCTATTTCCATCCAATATACGCAATCGTAACACAAGGCGGAATAGAAGTTGGTCTGGTGATTGGTCTATATGCAGACCGACGGCTGTACAGGTTACTACACTTATTCCCCTGTCACGGGTACAAGAAACAGAGGTTTGAGCCGAGCTTAAGCTAGGATTGGGTCCATGCTATCTACCTGCCTGTGTACGTGCACAGCACTACATGTTCGGGCTTAGGTAACAGTTTCCATTGTTTATACTTACCTACTTCGTACCAGCACAGACCCGACTCTGACCCCTGTTTCTTGTACCCGTACGGATCCTTACTATCCTGAAGGACGAAGGAATACGGACGTAGGTGTACTATGGTAGACTCTGGAAGTTGACATCCCCAAATTAGTACGTATTTCGTAAGGCTGCACCTTTGCTGATTCACTCCATAGTATAACGTGGATTTCGTCTTTGATCTGTCCCTGGCTTCGATGGGATGATTTGATTCGAGTGAAACAACCGGGACCTCGAGATGATTGATCCTAATGGTAATCCGTATCGATTCATGTTAGCAGAAGTGCTTCATCTCCTTTGCTGCTTTGTAAGCTTATTCAATTTCATCAACCCGTGCATCGGCCCTTACATGATAACAAAATGGCCACACTATCAAAGCGAGGAACTCAAAATGTGGAAACCTATGCCGGCCCCATTCCTGTGTCGCTAACCGAGGTGGTAGACGATAACAACCGGATCGATCTCTCTTTTGCCGAAATTTATACGATCAGGAAAGAATCCGTTAAGGTCTTCACTGATGTAGCTGCCAACCTAGTGACTGGTACAGTGAGTAAAATTAAAAACAGCCTTAGTGTGGAGGCGCCGTTAATATAACCGGATCTAAACTGCGCACACGTGCTCTGGGGCGAAGTGCGACTCCTCACCGCCCTATCCTCGCTCTTCAACACGTAATACTTTTCTCCATCAAGGCCTGTGGAAAATAACAATATCGTCTTGAGAGCGGGGGCGGCCAGCTCTCTCGATGGCCTGGCATGTAACCTTTGCTATCCAGGCGAGAGCATACTTATTCCTTGCCATTATCATGCACATCAGAGTGACGTGCTCCAGCGCTCTGCCAGCACTGTTCTCCCCAGACATCTCTCTTAGTAGTAAATGTCTCGAGGCGCTTGCTAAACGCGGTTCAGGAGCCTTCGAGGTTTTCCTTAATATCCATACCGGTATCGTCCTGGTCCCCGTAGCTATCGATAATTTCGATGATGACTTTGGCAAGGACTTGATTCTCACACTGTAAAGGGGGCTCCGGGGCGCGCACGTTCCTGTCAAGGCCGTAGTAGTGACGAACCCTCATAACCCGCCGGTTCGTCCTTACAGCAAAGAAAACCCGATCGAGCTGATGCAGTTCTGCGAACGCCACGACCTCCATCTCGTCGTTGATGAGGTATTCGTGCTAAGTGAGCACGGATGCAGCGATCTTCGACAACCTAGGAAGTTTACATCGGCCTTGGCCATAGATGCTGCTGCTCACGGATATGATGCCAGTAGAGTCCATGTTATCTGGAGCTTGAGTAAGGACCTCGGTGCCACTGGAGCACGCTTGGTACGTCTCCCTCTCAGCTAACCTTTTTTGTTTGTCCCTTTCAACACATCACAATATTGTCGAGTGATTCTCATTTCGTTTGCAGGGATGCGTCGTGACACGCAACAGAGACGTGCGGGATTCCATCGCGTTCGTCACACATATCGGCGTTTCGAATCTCTCCATTCTGTTTGCTCGGGTACTCCTCACCTCCCCCGACCTCCCCCGACCTCCCCCGACCTCCCCCGACCTTCCCCGACATCCCACGACCTCCACACAATCATCCAGCTCAACTCCTCACGGCTCGCAGTCGCTTTTGGGCGGATCAGGGGGTTTCTTTTTCGAGGCCAACTCGATTGAGTATCTCCCTTGCGAGATGACAACATTTGTGCTCGCGAGGCTGACACCTCACAGCAAGACACGGGATGACGAGAAGGCGGCGGTAGCTTTCTACCAGAAGGCAGGGATCCTCTTCTTCTCAGCCGCCGACTACTACCGTATGCCCCCTGATTTCCGAGGTCGGATGCGCATCTCCTTTGCCCCTTGAGCCGGAAAGACTCGAGATTGCTTTGAACAGGCTGAAGACGGCCTACCATCCACGCAGGAAATCGACGGCATGACATGGACAACATGGAGTTTTAATTTGGAGAGGACCCGTTCGTTTTACATGTATAATCAAGCAGTTGATCCCGACGATTCACAGTCACAAGCTGGGAGTGGTGTACAAGTCCGTTCCCGTGATGATAAATTGACCAGCATGATCATAGAGCTCATTTCCGTAGTGTACACTCCGCACACACGAGTACGCACCGAGACTTGTACACATCCGCCGGCCCCAAGTTTGTTAGTACGCTACAAAAAGCAGGGGTTGGCACTTGAACCCGTGGGCAGTTGCTGGCTGAGATGTCAAGAGAATGTTAGTGTACCAAATTTTGTAAAAGGGCTTGAAGCATCTGTCCTGGGCCTCTGGTCCGGGCACCTGTTTTGGTAGCATACTAACAATCTTGGGGCCGGCGGCGGTGTACTGATCGATACCGACCCTGTTTCGTATGAGCCAGGACCATCACGAATTCCAGTGTACGGCCGTAATAAAGCATTGCACGACCTCGCCGATATCATTATCTATGGCTTGAGCCATCGCTTGTGATCATATCGAGCCTTCTTGAGTGAAAAGCGTCGTCAATGCTGGACAAGTGCCCGTGAATCTTTGTGGACCGACAAAAGATCGACACGCCGAACCGGCCGAACATTAGGTAGAGCAATACAATAACGCCCAGGGGTGTACTTATGTGTAAGCAACTATGGGTCTCTACTTACGTCAATGGCGTTGTTTACGTATTCATTTACCAGAAATATGCAATAACCGTCACTTCATCGGCTTCATAAACCACGGACAGTAACGTACATCCATACGTCCGTACATCATATAACCCCAACCACAACACCATGGCTAGCCAACCTGCAGAAAACACACCCAATTAGGCCCGCCATGAAGTTCCCAAGCTCTTCTCTACCGTTACGAACCCTCGCGCGCCGGGTAGAGCGCACAATACACCGACAGTCTCCTCCCTCACCACGACTCATCCGACCAAGCCTTCAGACCCTCCAACCTCAGCGACCCTTCACAAACACAGCGCCACGCCCAGACAAAAGACAACCGGCCGACGACCCCAATTTCTCCTCCGTCCTCGACAACCCACCGGAGCTCGTGCGCACCGGCCGGCGCCATGGACCCGGACTTATAATCCTGGCCCTGATCCCCATTACGGCCTT
The DNA here is from genome assembly GCA_022984845.1 of Xylaria nigripes. NCBI lineage: Eukaryota > Fungi > Ascomycota > Sordariomycetes > Xylariales > Xylariaceae > Xylaria > Xylaria nigripes. The sequence goes on along the minus strand of JAJJKC010000017.1, from coordinate 372,169 downwards.
CGCGCTTGGGACCTGGCAAGTGCAGCGACTGGGCTGGAAGACGGAGCTTCTGGCGCGCTTTGAGGACCGTCTGGTGCAGCCACCGCTGCCACTGCCGCCGCGCATCGATCCGGACGCCATACACGATTTCGACTATCGCCGCGTCGTGGCGCGCGGCCGGTTCCGGCATGATCGGGAGATGCTCGTGGGGCCGCGCATGCGCGATGGCGAGGACGGGTTCTTGGTCATCACGCCACTGGAGCGGGACCCGGGCGGGTCCGATGGGAAGGGAAATACGACGGTGCTGGTGAATCGCGGATGGATTGCGCGGAAGCTGCGGCGGCAGAAGGATCGGCTGGAGGGTTTGCCGACGGGGGAGGTGGAGGTGGAGGGGCTGTTGAGGGAGCCGTGGAAGAAGAACATGTTCACGCCCGACAATCGACCGGACAAGGGCGAGTTCTACTTCCCGGATGTTAAGCAGATGGCTGAGCTGTCGGGGAGTCAAGCTGTTTGGGTTGAGCAGACGATGGGTACGTGTAGTCAAAATAAGACGCGGTTCATTCTTCGCCTTGATTTTGGTGGATTATATTATTTCATGGGTGAATCTGCTGACATCGCTCTGCCGCAGAGCCCGACCTGTTGCAGGCTCTTGACATGGCATCCAAAGGTGTCCCGATCGGGAGACCAGCCGAAGTCAACCTGCGCAATAACCATGCCCAATACATCTTTACCTGGTATTCTTTCCCACTTGCATTTTCCTCCTTTGGTTTATGCCTTCACAGTGCTAATACTCTTATGTCAGGTACGGATTGGCAATTGCCACATCCGTAATGTTCTACATGGTAGTGAAGAAGCCTCCGACCGATGTGTCCCGTCGCATAAGGTTGAGCAAAGAATGGTCGTAGGCTTTTGAGTTCAAATATTCAGTGAAACGATATGTTTACGACTTGTATCATGTCACTTGTTCCTCTTCTTCTCTCTCCCCCTCAGCATCTGCAAGCCTTGCCCTCTTACGCGGTACTTTGCTCGGGATGGGTACTGGCATGCGCAACCCTTGCAGTAGTTCTCTCGGTAGATGGCGCTGAGCTAGTGCAAACGGCGTAGTTGAAGCGTTCGTTTGTCGCTGCCTTTATGATTTATCAGCGTCTGAACAGGCAGCAAGGAAACAGAGGAGCACTGTAGAAAGCATGAATAACGAACCTTCGCATAAGGGTTATCATATCACTCTCATCAATAGTCTTACGACCAGCATGCTTGGCATAGGCGGATAAGTCGTCTCCAAGCTGCTCGAAAAACCAGTCCGTAGCTTGCATTATAGCATCTAGCGTATCGGGGCTGATCTTGCCTTTGCCAGCTCCCGCAGTCTTGGCGCAGGTTGTGGCCAGCCTTTTCACTACACTTGGTGGTAAGGAAGGATACTCCATACCGTGCCTCGATATCTTCTTCCCTGACTTCTTCCGCGCGCTTTTCTGCGAGGCCAGGTCAACTAGGTGCGTGATTGTCGTCTCCTCCATTGTAGTCGCATTATTGTCCTCAACAGCATCGTCGATTGTATCTATATCAGAGTCAAGCATGTCCATTGGTTCATTCACGTGGTCGTCATCATCGTCCATATCGTGTAGAGGATTATTGACATCGTCTGAAATGTCCATCACCTCGGTTATAGTCGGATCCCGGACAGGTGACTCAACGGGGGCCATCACGAAAGTGGTTTCATTCCCAGCCTCGGGGATTTCAATAGCACCAAATACACTATCACCGCCCAGTGTTTGCCGTCTTGCTTCGTCCGCATCCAGACTACATATGTCAGCTCGACGGGGATCTGAAGAGAATGCGCAATATGAATGTTCCCATACCGTTCAATCACAGCGGGCTCATCCATGACTACCTCTCCACTATCATCCAGGGCCGGCGGCGGAAAGAAACCAGAATCGATGCCAGCATCGTCACTCTGGATATCCGGTCCTATGTAGTCGCTATATCTCATGCTTCCCAGGCTGCTCCTTAACGGTTGGTCAATGGCGACCCGCCGAGGTAGCTCAATTGACTGCATTGTGTAATTCTCTTCCTCGAGCCCACTAAGCCGAGGGGGCTTTAGGTCAGCATCATCGTCATCGTCTTCTGGCCCCATGGGTAGAGAGAAACGGGGACGTTCTATTGGGAAATCATCGTCGTCAAAGTCGTCCTCGTCATCTTCGGCGACAGGGGGCAAGTTTGAATCGTCATCGCGAGCACCAGACTCGGGGGATGAAGACGACGATACAATTTTGGAAGTCGGAGCCAGGATTCGACTAAGGTTTCGCAGGAGGTCGCGCGGGGTTTCGCGCTGTTCGCGTAGACTCTGTCGGCGGGTCCTTCCTGGGGTGAATAGAGCGGCGCGGCGCTGGTCCATTGCCCGAATGGCAGCGCGTGCATGGGGCGTCGTAGCCTTGTTTCGTCGGGCTGAGGCGGTAAAATCACCGGCTGCTCCACGTCGATTGGGAGTTGCCAACGTTCGAGGCGTGCTCAAGGCTGCGAGACGGCCGCCCTGTGGCGGCCCGGGGTTCGCGTTTGCCATGCTAGGATATCAATGCTGGACTGACGAAGAGATGGGTGGATGCGCAGACGTCGGTGACGAATAAGCGAATGCGATGATCGGATTGGCGAGGGGGTCAGTGGTTCATTCTTGTTCGCAGTTGTCTAGGATAGGTCTAGTATCGCCTCGTCCAATTGCTAGTGATATCATATCTGGGAGAGTTGAGCGGGATGGAGGTGGAATCAAGAACACGCGAGAATTTGATACTGTACAATCTAGGTATTTACCGTAATTGTATGCACGCGTTCCACGGCTTTGGCATGTCAAGGTGATCGTGACGTTGACGGTTAGGTAGGTACCTAAGTAGGTAGGTAGTTTAGGTACCTCTTATGTACCTAAAAAGAGCGAAAGTCCGCTTAGATAAGGATATGCATGGTACTACCTTAGGTACCTAATACCTACCGTTACTACTTTAGCTGATAATGTACTATTAGGCACACCTCATTCACTTGTATGAGGTACTTCGTAGCACGTTTACGAGAACTAATGTACGGACCATATCGCTGCGATACTTTGTCCCAAACAGACGTGAGTGAGATGCACGTATTGTATCAAATTATGTTATAAGCACCGAATATCTATCTATCTACATTCTCTTCGTTCGATACGAACTTACAAAGTATCTAGCCAAGCACCAATACAGATGGAACCGGACTGTGTATGTATAAGTAGCTTCACGCACGCCTTATATACGGCACATCCCATCTGTAGTTTACAAATTATCCCGCTCTCTACCTACCTAGGTAAACTCGATATCTTCGTTAGGAATATTCTTATAGTGTACCTGATGCTGCAATGCAGGTACCTGTAAGTGACCTCATTCCCGGACGTTGAGTGCCTCGCCGCCGCCGCGACCTCTCATCTCGGTCTAAGCTGCCGAATCCAGCTTATGTCTTGGGAGCTCTTTTTTTGTAAAAGCGCATCATATCTGAATTCGGCGTGTCCATCCTTCCCATCGTGTCTATCAGGGCGAGAACCCTTTCTTCTCACTTCTTTCCAGAAACAAGAACGAGATTATTTTCATGATCATTGCATCCATAACTCGCATTCAAACAAGTCAGATTATTTCCGTAAAAGCAGAGGTATCAAGCATGGAAAATATTTGCAATATCACTAAGACGGCGCTCAAGGTCCTCGATGTGTCTGGTTCATCGTCAGGCATTGCTTGGACAACCGGCCGAGCAGCTGTTATACGATAGATGCAAATTCTTGTCAGTGTCCGTAAGCGTAGTGTAGGAAACAAGCTGGGGACTCTCGACCCGCTCAGACGATACCTGGCATGCCATCAGTTCTTGAAGGACCCAAGCGAGATCACCCCATAGTATCCTGCAGTTCGAAAACGGGCGTGTGTGGAGTTGAGGACGGGGTTGGAGAACTTGGCTAAAAAGATCGGGGAAAGGGGGCGCCCAAATACCGACTTAGGCAAAAGGTGAGTCACATCAGCAACAGCAAATGACTCGTTGGTAACCTTGTTTTGTACTTGTCTGGATACATTATGTAACACAACGGGAAAAGATCATTTACCGGTCGTACCGAATTTGCCGGCCGAGCCACAACGGCCGCCGGCCTTCCAACTCACCGGCCGACGGTCTACCCTCCGCCGTGGACATCAGCCACTCATCGACCCACAAAGTATTGTGGTGGAAGCCGGCCTCAATGTAGGGCAAGACAGCAAAACGCGCGGAGTCGTTGTTGGGAGGTGGTGGAATAGAAGGTATCATCAAGAGATAATAGTGTTGGGAACTTCTGCTTGTTATTGATATACTGTTGCAGAGCATATTTAGTGTAGGTAGTATCAGTGGAGCATTTTACGGTTAAACCTTTGACCCCAAGTCACATATACATCACGAAAACTTGTTTTGTTTTCGTCCCACCCGCTTCCAACAATTCGGGGCCGCCCTTGCTGTTTGTGATGTGTACATTCTGTGCCCGTCCACATTGGTTCACGTGGGATCCTTTTACCTTTGATCACGTGATGAATAGCGGCTGTGACGGAGACAGCTCCGAAGAGTGTCCAGCTCGCAATACTTTTAGTTTTGCCAAGTAGGCAGCACAGGTCCACGTGAGTAGAGCTCCTTTACAGTGTCCGGCTTGACTGTCTGGGATCGCCAAGCAAATCAAAAGGGATGTCTCGGGTCCGAAATCTTGCCATATGTATACGTACAAGTCGCACGCGCTGAGCGACACAGAAAAGTCAGCAGCGCAACGGGCGCACGCGCTGGTCTTCTCCTCATTGTCGCGGTGCGCCTTGAGCACCCTTTTGACGGTCTTTCCCAAAATATTAGGTTTCCCAAAATATTAGGAGAGATAGGACGCTCAAAACAGTCGGCACTGAGATGAGGGCAGGCACTTTGGAAATTTAGATGAGGTAACAAATATCTCTGCCTCCCAGCGAAGATATCGCCAGATCGACAAAAGCAGGAATCTTAGATTCTTGGGTAGGTCCAGTACTCCGCCGTATGGTTGCCACCAAGCGAGGAGGTATGGCTCCATCTATGATACGGCTTTAACAAGGATTTGAGGTAGGACCTGTATTTCGGCTGCTGAAGACGGGTGTCTTTAAGCGCTGGTTGAACATGACTGTGTTCAATCGGGACAAGAGTGTCTCTAAGGCGGTCATTGAATATCTTCATCAACTGTGTGCACTCAGAGTTGGGGCATAAACGGCATTTTGTCATACCATGCTGTCGGTATGTCCCGCCTAGATATGGGGTGAAGAGCTATACACCGGTCGCACACCCCGTGATCAGGCAGGCCCTGAGCACTAAGAGCGAGATAGGTGAAATAATCAGCGCAGGAGAGGCAGTTAGCGCTTGGGTGCTTTCCGAGAATGACTCTCATGGGACGGCAGACTTGGGCAAGCAAGGCAATGTCTAAGGGCCCAAGAAAGCCTACTATCAAATTTATCAACTCGGCCGGCAGCTGTGAGAAAGGAACAGGCGCTTTGGGATTCCCGACTGGCTGCTGCTTCCATATCCAACATGAAGCGAAGCGACACACGGTTGTATATTCCGTATAGCTCCATAATTGCTGAGGCGTGACTCTAGGCAAGGGTTTTTACAGTAAGGTATGTATGTATGTATGCTGCAATAAGATCGTAATTCTTATGGCGGAATGAGGCTTGAGGTTTGGGCCTATCAGTCTTGAGTGAGAGTCAATGAGAATATCAAGTAGGCATCGATATGTGGTTCAATCATTCGATGAGTTTCATACTCGGTAGAAAAAAGGACTTTTCTCATTGATACCGGAGTAAGGTATTACTTGCAAGGCAATTAGGGGTGCCACGAATTCTCCGACGTCATCGCCGGGAGACATCAAGCGTCCGATCCGGGGGATCGGGACAGAATACTGGAAGACAGATGCTGAAAGCTTCAGCCTTGTCAACTCATTACAACCTACCGCATATTATTTGAAGTATGAGGGACCCGGGAACGCAGAAGCGGCCGAAAGTCCGACGCGCTTGGCGAGCTTAAATTCCTCAGCACCTGCAGCGACAAGCAACTTTGTTGCCTCGTCACATCAAAAAATAAACAGAAAAAAACGTCATCACCGGGTTTTGCCTATGGGGAGTAAAAGAAGAGAAACACCAGAACGTCGTGCGGCCATCACAAACTTACGACTGTACGGATCCCATGCCTTGTACACTACCTACCTAGGTAGGCTCGTTTGTTAATTGGTACCTATACGGAACCGTGTGGAGCATACGGATCCGTAGTTATCTTTCCGAAGAATGGCCGGACCAATCAGGGTATTTTTCGTATTTACTGGGGTATTTGCAGGGGAGTTGTTTATTTACTTAGGTACCTATACGTACGTATAGTATAAGTAGGTAGTGCCAGCGTGACACAATTAAATTCCGTATTTTATGTTCCTGCCTTACGTCGTCTTTTTAACAGCTTGACTGGTCTGCTTACCTAAGGCAGGAACAGGTAGGCAGGTACCTTAGGTAGTCAGGTACAAGTACCTAAGTAGGTACGGTCTAACGGTCAAACCCCCTACCCCTACCTACCTGGTAGATAGATAGAACCTCAACTCTCAACCGTCCAGGTCTCTCCGGTCTACGCAGTACCTTAGGTACCCTAGACCTACCTAGCCTACCTAGCCTACCTAGCCTAACCTAACCTAACCTACACTATCTACACTGCACTATCTATCTTTACCTACCTGCGTCCCTACTTTTATCATCCCCATCCCGTCCATCCCCGTCATCCCCCAATCCATACATCGCCCTCCACATACCACATACCACATACATACTACGTACATACTCATTATTCCACATATCCCGTACATTTTCATACGACGCCAACTTATCCTGCTCGTTCCTCAGACAGAGTTGGTAGTAGTAGATACTAGAGACCTTCATCCGTGTGCTTGCGTGCCTCTGTGTGTGTGTGTCTCTCTCTCTCACTCACTCACTCACTCACTCTTCACTCACTCCTCTCTACCTATCTCTCCATCTCCATCTCCATCTCTGTCTCTTTCTCTGTCTCTTTCTCTCTCTCTCTCTCTCTCTCTCTCTCTCTCGCTCGCTCCTTTTGGAGCCTCTATCTCTCTCATACGCCCACCAACATACACAGATACACACATACACACACACATAATATTCTCTCGCTGTGTGCATCACTTCTTGTGTTTTCTTTCCGTCTCTAAGGCTATCGCTTCTTGTTGCCGTCGATGGTGCTTTTCCCTGCGATTTGAGCGTTGCATATCTCTTCAGATCGACATCATCTGGCATCAACCTTGCAGTCGTGCCTCGCAACTTTTAAAACCAACCTGTCATGTAGGTGACTTTCTTTTTTATACCTGGTGGCATGTTTCTCCCCTCCCTGACCTCGGATCCTTCCTCTTCATGCAGCCAGCTCCGGCATGGTCACAACCTCTGTATTTTTTGTTTCATCTCCACTGGGAATTCTCGTACCTTGCCCTCTTGTGTCTTGTCATCACAACCGACCAACTCTCTCTCTGTTGCCGTTGGTCTTTACCCTTCTTCCTTTGTCCTCCACCGCCCGGCCTCCAACTTTTAATCCTGCCAAAGGGTAAGGGGAACCACGTGTGTTCATCTTACATTCTCCCAACTTTTCCTTCAAATGACTTTTGCACCAGTATTTGATTGCATTGTGTTGCACTTATTCCGTCTGAATCACCTGCGGCCTTGTCCAAACCAGACTGTTCCACTGAGCCCATCGCGTTTCCTAATCCAACCCCCACCTGCCAACGCGCGCCCCCCAATAAATGTCATCATCGTCGCTGTAGTACTTTCAATTGTACTGCCTAACTCCTGCAACCCGCAGCACACTAGGTGCACTTCTAACTTGATCCAATACATCTCTGACTTCTAGTGCAGCCGACAATCTTCCATTTCTATCGGCCTCATCCTTTTAGCCCTGTCGCCGACACTCACCGATCAACCCCTGACCCTCCGCGGCCATCGCCGACCAACGTCCACAACCGACTATCAACTCGCCGATAATTGAACCTGCGCTTGTGCGCCCCCACCGCTACACAATAATACTATTACTCGATTCTTCGCCATGGCAGCTCCCGGCGTTCAATCTCTCAAGGTATCCCATCCCTGATCGCCTTATCTGCGGTGGGATGAGCTCATTAGCTTCGAACGACAACTAATACGAGGTTCCTATAGTGCGTTGTCACTGGCGATGGTGCCGTCGGCAAGGTAGGCTTCCACATGTATTGTCAAATCACTCTTCTTGTGATACTAACATTGTTCCTCTCCAGACTTGCCTGCTCATCTCTTATACCACCAATGCTTTCCCCGGTGAATACATTCCCACCGTGTTAGTTTACATTTTCTCGCCTTCTATCAAAGTATCATATTCTAATATTGGCCTACTTAGCTTCGACAATTACTCCGCTAGTGTTATGGTCGATGGGAAGCCGATTAGTCTTGGACTTTGGGACACTGCTGGACAGGAGGACTATGACCGCTTGCGTCCCCTGTCGTATCCGCAGACCGATGTTTTTTTGATCTGTTTCAGCATCGTCAGCCCACCTTCTTTTGATAACGTCAAGGCCAAGGTTGGTGGCACCCTTGAGTTTGACTAATTTTTGTCCGCTGATATACTAATCCGCTTTCATCCCAGTGGTACCCCGAAATCGACCATCATGCTCCCAACATTCCTATCATCTTGGTCGGTACTAAGCTTGATCTCCGAGAGGACCCCGCCACCCTGGAGAGTCTCCGCTCTAAGAGAATGGAGCCTGTCTCTTATGACCAGGCCTTGGTTTGTGCTAAAGAGATCCATGCACACAAGTACCTAGAGTGCTCCGCCTTGACTCAGCGAAACTTGAAGAGCGTCTTCGATGAAGCCATTCGGTATGAACCTGCCGCGCGAAAGGCCATGAGGAAGATCTGTTAACCTAGTCTAGTGCCGTGCTCAACCCGCGTCCTGCCCCTACCAAGGGCGGCAAGAAGGGAGGCAAGTGTGCAATCCTATAGATATCCCGTCCATTCGCAACATCATATTTTTGCCTTGTGAGCAAGAGATATTGGCGAGAAATGCCGGCGTTTTGGGTGTCATAGGAAAGACTTCTCTCACTGGGAAATCGACGAGCTGAGGTTACTTGGCCCTGCTATTACTTCGGCCTCGCGTCCTTTTCTTTGCACAACCCGAAACCAACTAATTGGTCCAGCTCGTTTTGGAGGCCACGGTCTCTGCGATGGATTTTCACTCATGCAGAAGAGAAACAGTTGCAACTAGTGGTAGCGGATCGTGGATCTTGAGAAGCATTGGTTTCTTGCGAGAGGGCCCCTTTTTAGTGCAGGAAGTTCGATAACCGGCTTTTCTGTTGTTCCTCTCTGTGATCTGTCTTGGTTTCAGCCAAGTTGGAGAAAACCAGAATTTGAGCTTCGGACCGCCTGTCTGTTTCCTTGTTCATGAGTTTCATAGAAAGTACTAAGCTCTACAGAGAGTATAGAGGGATGCCACTTCACCATTTGTCGATTTCTGTACATAGGTATCACACAGCCCGCTATGGAAGAAGTTTGCCCAGTCACTATAATAATTCCGTGCCTTGTATTGTGCGTGTTGCTTGTGGTATATGCCTTCTTTCTCGTATTATATTTGTCCCATTCATCTTCATAATATTCCATATTGAAAAAGGTTGGAGGGTATAATTAATTCCATGCGCCACGAAGCCGTTTCTTTCTGCTGGGATGAACGGCATCCGCATTCTTCCTGTTCTTCCTCGTATTTTTCCCATTTCCCTTTCCGCCTTCATTTTTATCACCACCGTTGTCATCACCATCACCATCACCATCATCTCCATCGCCCTTCTTCTCCCTGTCCTTCTTATCGCGCGCCCGCGCCTCCTCACGAGCGCGCCTCGCGCGCTCCTCATTCAACTTCTCGTTCTTAGCACGGATGCGCTCCCGTCTGTACTCCGTATTGCCGCCGCCACCAGCCGTGAGCTCGACGTTGATCTTGCGCTCCTCCTCCTGCGGCGGCCGCCCTGGCCTGGAGCTCGCGGAGACGCACTTGAAGGTGCTGTGGTGGAAGAGCTTCAGCGCCGTCTTCATGTGGTCGTAGCGCGCGAACTCGACGAAGGCTATGCCGCGCGAGCGGGCGGGGTCGTGCTTCTGGTGCAGGAGGCGCACGGCGGTCGGGTGCACGGGCGCGAAGTGCGTGCTTATCTGCTCCTGGGTCGCGCTGTAGGGGAGGTTGCCTACGAAGACTATGAAGCGCTGTTTCGGGTCTGCCGGGGCTTCTGTGTCGTCATTTGGGGCGCTCGTCGTGATTTCGGATTTTTGGGTTTGTTTTTCTTTCGGGTGAGGAGTTGTAGTAGTAGTAGTAGTAGTTGTTGTTGTTGCTGTTGACGTCATCGGGGACTTCTTGGTCTTCTTTTCTTTTTTGCTTTCCGTGGGCCGGGAGGTCGGTTTGGGGTCTTCTTCTTGTATTGCCGTTTCTACCACTGCTTCTGCTTCTGCTTCTATTTCCGGCTCCGGCTCCGGCTCTTGTTTATTCTGCCCGTCTTTCTTCACCTTCTTGTTCTTCCGGCTATCTATGTCCGCGTCCGCGCGCCTCCGCTTCTTCTCGTCACCGGACGTGACTGCCGGCGCCACCGCCGCGGCGGCGCCATCTTCATCACGGACTTTGCGCTTCGCCATCGTGTCTGGATTCCAACTAGTACCTAGTCAAGATAGGTACCTAGACCGAACAACAATGCCAATCCCAGTCCCAGTCCCAACAAGGGAATAAGGTCGAGCAATCCACGAGCGGGCAGTTGTCGGGTTAAGGTAAGGTAGGTAAAATAAGGTGTGAGGTTCGCTTGCGTGACGAGAAAAAAAGAAAATTTTAGTGGCCCAAGGCTCGGGGGGTCTGTCTAAGTAGTGTAGGTACAATACGGACTACATTAGGTAGGTAGGTACATAATAGGTACATAGGCAGGTAAGATGTAGGTAGTGTTAGTATTAGGTACTTCGTACCTAGGTACGGACGTACGTATACGGACGTACCAAGGTACCTACTGTAGGTATACGTAAGCTGCAAAGGCGCCCCACCGGGTCGCATATCGGGCTGCCGCTGCATAGCGGGTACCAGTTAGGTAAAACCAGGCACGCTCTGGGTACCTAGGTAGGTAGGTACGGAATACTTGGCGGGTACTTCTTAGTGGGTGCGTCCAGGTATACCGACTAGCCTAGAAGGGCTGAGAGCCTCGTTGTATTTGTGAAGTACCGATTACTTTGTACTTCGTACCTAGTCCGGACATGTACTTCGTAGGTAGCGTAAGTACCTAAAGAAAGAAACCTCCTATTACAATTCACTGCCAGAACTCATTATTTAGTCTGATTTGATTTCACTTGATTTGATCTGACTCTATGAGTAAAGATCTGCTGTACACGGCATGATATTTTTAAATAGCTTTTGGCTCGAAAAGCTCTAACTAAGGGAAGAGTCTCTTCGGTGTTCGGGGATAGTACGCGGCCAAATGAACCGAGGGTAGGTTCAGGTACCAGGCAACGACTCGGTCCAGACCAATACCACCGCCACCGTGGGGAGGAACTGTGGAAAATTCACATGTCAGCACACGTCATTCGTAGCAAATGAAATGCAGGTGATATCATACCTCCGGCGCTCCTGAATACATCGACATATTCCTTGATACCAGAGCTCGCGGGGTCGATGCCCTTTCGTCGAAGACGGGCTTCTAAAAGCCCGGGAAGATGTATACGCTGGCCTACTCGGGAGTCAGTATTCAATAATCGTTATTCGTGATGAATGAACCGAGGTCTCATCTTCATTCAGTAACTGCAATAAGCGGGCTACAATTGCGAGACATCAAAAATGGAATATGGGACTGACCGCCAGAGAGAATTTCTTGGCCACGCACTACACTCGAAGTTAGCATTTTCCTCTTTACTTTACACACACGTATATACTAGCAGCACTCACTGAAGAAATCGTAAGCGTTGCAAACTTTCGGGTTCTGAGGGTCCTCGATTGTGTAGAAGGGACGAGCGCCCTCAGGGAACTTATCCAGCACGTAGAAATCAGTGTTGTATTTCTTCCGGATCAATGCTCCCAAAGCCTTTTCTTGGGGTGTGCTCATGTCCTCATCGTCGGTGACATTTCGGAACTCCTCCGGGCCCTCCTCTCGCAGCAGCTTCTGACCTTCTGCAAATGTGAGACGGACTTCCTTGCCGGGTTCGGGGAGAAGGAAGTCTTCTGAAGGGTATATAGTTCGGATGAATTCAATCTCATGTTTGCACTTTTCTTGTAGTCCACGGAAGATGTGCATCAGCGTGGCTTCTATCAGGTTCCTGACCTCCTCGTAAGATTCTTCAATCTCCATTTCGAGATCGAGACCCTGGAACTCTGTCATATGCCTGGGGGTATTGGAATTTTCGGCTCTGAATACCGGTCCAATGCAATAAACTCTCTTTCTACCGGCAGCAATTTCGTATTGTTTGTAAAATTGAGGCGACTGCGCCAGGTATGCCTTCTTATCAAAGTATGACATCGCAAACACGTTTGCGCCTCCCTCGGAAGCCGCTCCGATGAGAGATGGGGGTTCGAATGGAACAAAGTCATTCTTCTCAAGGAACTCGATAAATAGCCTTCTTACAGCCACTCTTACATCCGCGATGGCCTGTTGGACAGGTGCCCTCTTGTGCATCACGATGTTATTAAGATGCGTTAATAAGCTCGCCGTCGGGGCACCTTCAGTCAAGGATAGGTTCTCGACACCTTCTGTCGCCGCAGCAATTGGCTGCGAGGGCTCCTCGTCATCGATTGATCCGACAGCGCGGTTCGAGGCATTGAGGCTCAGGCCAAGGACCTCGGGACCGGGCGCAACCAAGTAGCATTTTGTGATATGGAGTTCGTAGTCACTGACACGACAGCTCTTGACGGGCTCTAGAGGCTTCTTAACAACAGCTTCAACCAGAACAAAGCCCTCAAGGTTTAGAGCGCCAACCCATTTGGCCATCTGCTTTGACACCGGCTTGCCCTCGGCACTGGCTGCTATAACACCCTGGATCGACCAAGAGCGTTCCTCTCTCAGCTCCACGAACGCCATCTTGGCTCCCTGCATGCGCGAGTTCTGGATCCATGCTCGGAGCTTGATTGTCTTGTCGAGGTGTCCCTCGCCGAGGTTCTTAAGGCTGACGCGTTCCGCCTCAACCTTGGTAGTTGGCGTGATGCCACCATAGTTGTCCGCAGCCAGGTCTACATCGTCAGCCTTCTTCGCAGCAGCCGCGGCCGCTGCCCGTTCGGCGGCTTTCCTGGCCTTTTCGGCTTCCTTTTTAGCCTTGGCCTCAGCTTTCTTTGCTCCCTTCTTAGACTGGGCGGCCGCCTCCCCATCCGCAGCAACAGGCTGAGGAGCGGCAGCAGCCGAGGTCTCAACAGGCTCAGAGACAGGTGCTTCGGACATGGTGAGAAAGATCGGACACACGAGACTTGGAAGGCAGATAGTTCAGTCACAGTCTATGTATGAATGGCTCCAACGCTAGGGGAGACCGGCGAGTCAATTGATTCAGCCCGGGCTTTGCGAAGAGATCAAGCTCTGTACGGGGGGAAATTATGGTATGACTCTTATTGGCACTCATCATCGCGGGGCAGTTAATTTCAGCACGCATAGTGGGGTAATGTTTACTATTCAATACACGCATATCGCTGTATAAAGCACAAATGTATCTTATCATGCATCGAAAATCTTTATCAGAAATTTGCGTTTAACCAACTTCGATTTCAGTGCTGTATGAATTCGCCATCATAGATCACACTCACGCTCACACTCACACTCACCATCCAAAAATTGAGATAGCTGAGACCGGAATAAAGAAAAGGAGAAAGGGAAAAAAAAGTTTTTTTCATATTCCCGTAGACAGAATGGCACAAGATAAACTCATCAAACCAACAACCCAGGCCCCAAAAGCCAAGTCAAAAAAGCGAGCCCGCGACGACGGCAGCAACAACGAAGCCGGCTCCAAAAAACGGAGAAGGAATCCCGCCTTCGAGCAGGATGACCTGGACCTGGACCTCGAGGCCGGCCTGAACAAAAAGATCGCCCTTCTCGATAACATGCTACTAGCAGACCACATCGCCCAGAAAACGCGACGCTTCGGCACTGATCTGAAGCCAATGGAGTTGGCAGCCCTGGACATCTCACGTGAGTTTTCACCCACCGTAATATAAGACGGAGCGCAACGACTAAGACAAAACATATCCAGCCAACGCAATCAAAGATTCTAGCTCATTCCCCTCGCCACGGAATCTCGAGAATCTTCCCTCATTTCTAGAGACACACGCCAAGAATCCCGAGGAACTAGCAGGAGCGCCGAAAGCGAACGGCTCCCCTCACACAATCATCGTAGCCGGCGCCGGCTTACGAGCAGCCGATCTCGTCAGGTAAATTATACTCCCCCCCTCTTTCACTACCTATCGTCTCAAAAATGACTTAACATCTATCTAGGGCTGTAAGAAAATACCAATCAAAGCAAGTAACAGTAGGGAAACTGGTACAGAACCCCATCTCACTCATTTTGTCCGCGCAATCACACAAGCCAGCTCACACGCACCAGTTCGCAAAGCACATTAAGATCGAGGACACGAAGAAATTCCTTGAGACTCACCGGACGGGCGTCGCGGTGGGGACGCCCGTAAGGTTGTCTGATCTCCTAGAGACCGGTAAAGTTTTCCCTTGCACAGCAAACGGCCTTCCCGCAATTCACTACTAACTTCATATTGTATAGGAGCACTGAAGATAGACAAGCTAGAGCGACTCGTCGTTGATGCCTCACATATCGATCAGAAAAAGAGGGGAATCATGGACATGAAGGAGACCATGATTCCGCTCGCACGTTGGATATGCAGGGCGGAGTTCAAGGAGAGATACACGGATCCCGAGAGGCCGCTGCAACTTCTGTTCTACTAAATTGGGTTTAGCTGCCTGCACCTTGAATTTGTTTATGATATCACTTGTTCTTCGTAATCTCAGATGATACCCAGAATAGAACAACTTGATCGGCGTTAGAAATGGGCTCGCCTTTCATTCAGAACGACTGGTATGGAAAATAGTAGACGCCTTAACATTACAAATGTATGTTCGAAACCCGAAACCTTCCTAACAGGGCAAACATCTCCCTTCTTTACCCCTGTAGAATCTATCATACGTGAAATACAGTCCCGGAACAAGTACATATGCTGATCATGCTTCTGTCGCTAATAGCCATTGATCCAGTAATCTTGCAGCAAGACTATGGCAACCCACAATACAAGTCCGGCGAATGAGGCCCTGAAGTGAGACGAGTGAGACTGGGTAATGATCCAGGGTCGGTTGATACTCGAAGACTCGGGACTGCTATCCGTTAAAAAGGGCGTGGGAGTTGGCGTCATAGTAAGGGTGAATGTCAATTGATCTGTGATGGTAGTGGTGACAGTGGCAACAGTGGCCGCCGGGACGCTCTCCTGGCGAATTTGGAGACCAGGTATCTCGGGAAGCTGTCGACCCGCAAGGTAATCGGCCTCACGCACGCGAAGGAGCTCCTCGTTGACTAAGACGGGGGCAACCATGTATATTTCGGCACCGACTTCTATGCATGTCGAGATTGTACGGCCGAGTGCCTTGCCGTAGTCGTTGGAATCACATTGAGAGTAAAGGCATTGGAATAGTGACTGATGGAGAACATGTTAGCATGGTCTCTCAAGCTGAGTGATCCGTGATTTTCTGGAAGTATGGTCAAATGCCTGCCTTTTGATACTCCTCTTGGTGGCAGAGACAGTTCATGTCCAAACATTGCGTAACAAACATGCTGTTAACCATGCAGTGCGAACCACAGCCTAGAATTATATCACATATGGTCAGCAAGGAAATTAACTCCAGATGAACACATAGCATAGTGTAAGCAGATCATCGTACTTGGCAATTGGGGATCCGTCCCAACATCCAGCTTCAACAGCCTGGCGAAGGAAGCATGTACCAGGGAGGCAAGGAAGAGAACGAATCTGACGTATTCCATTATTCCCCCAATTGAAAAATAAGCTTGAGATCGGGTTTAGGAAAGGCAAAAAGATGACTCTGACGGTCGGGCAAAGTTTGTTGTTTGTCCGGGAATTTTGAGTTGTAGCGTGTGAGCGATTCTGTGTTTTTTTCTCTGCTTGGTCTTGTGATTCAATAAGGGGTTGAAAAAAGTAAAAAACACGAAAACAAGTGAATGGGATCTGACTTTGACAACGAGTTTAAAGATGGTCACCAAGAACTCAACCCCGAGGAATAGAAAGGGGAAATGAAGTCGATGCTTGACAATCCAAAAAAAAAGGGGCGGGTTGGAGGGTCGGGGTGCGGAAACAGGAAAAGAGAGATAGAGAGCAGCAGGTGAACGATAGAAAACGAATGGAAAAAAAACCGTTTCTTGGTGAGAGATTTGGCAATGTTTGTGGTCTACTTCAAGACAATAGATGGACTGTGGTGATTCTTGATCCGAAGGTGGGTTGTGATAACTTCGTAAATCCCCATCCACATCAACACCAACCCAAATTCCCACCTGCACTTGCTATTTGCCACAACACAATAAATTAGGTGGCAGGTCCGGCCATACAACCTAAATACGGAAATTGCTTTCGTATAGAGATATGGACTGTTCAAGGAGGCATCTGAGTCCCCGTCATTTCCCGCAGTCCACTTCCCTCTTCGGCCGTGTGGCCTCAGGCATCAACAGTAACTTTCACAGGGGCTACTTCCATAGGCTCTCGGGACAACCAAACCTGCAGACGTACGTCGACTCTCTTACCTAGATCACAAACTATGCTCAAGTGTTTACCCCAGTAGGAATCCTAGATGCTAATTCTGTCCGCCTAAAAGGCTGCAGTGCCTGCCGCTATTCACCATGAGGCGCGTACAATACGTATTATTATGGGCATCATGAACAGTAAACAAGTATGACAGCACAACAAGGCCATTGTTTATGCCAAAGTATCTAATGCTTGCTTCGACCAATATACACTTTTTTTTACATGTAAAGTCCGCATTACCAGCCCGGACCCCCTTTTACCCATCGGGCGTCAACGGGTATCAACCCAAATCACACATAATAAGGCTCTGCATTCCGAACTTAGCATAGCATATTCTACGCGTCCCTCCGGTGATTCGTAATGCATTGAGAGCAGAAATAGGGATTAGAGAGGGGGCTGGGGCTGACTATAAAAAGCCACCGCCCACCACTGTCGAATTTCCATCCCCTACTTTTCACCATCTCTCCTATTCATTCCACAACCACCTCTTATATAAAACTTTAAAGAATCTCTCTATTCTTTTACAACATACATCGCTACTATCTCATAATGGTAAACTCGTATCGTAATCGTGGGCCTACCGGCAACGACTCAACCCAAAACCAAGTCGTAGCCAGAACTGACGATTACCCATCCGAGGAGGCCACATTAAACCCCCAATTCCTGATGTATCCAGAGCAAGCCATGGTCTCTAGTGCATTCGATCAAGCCAGTTCTCTAAACGAAGTCTTTCTTCAAGCCAGTGCTCTACACGAAATCTTTCAAGCCAGTGCTCCAAGCCAAATCTTTCAAGCCAGTGCTCCAAACGAAATATTTCAAGCCAGTGCTCCAAGCCAAATCTTTCAAGCCAGTGCTCCAAACGGAATCTTTCAAGCCAGTGCTCCAAGCGAAATCTTTCAACCCAGTGCTCCAAACGAAATCTTTCAAGCCAGTGCTCCAAACGGAATCTTTCAAGCCAGTGCTCCAAACGAAATCTTTCAACCCAGTGCTCCAAACGAAATCTTTCAACCCAGTGCTCCAAACGGAATCTTTCAAGCCATGCCCTTTAGCGGATTCGATGATCCCTTGGGGCTAAGCACAAGCACAGACATGAGCACTAGCAACTGGGAGCCCCCGCAACAAGACCACGAGGCTGGGATAGTGAACTACACTGGGTTTCCTCCTGCAGCCGTCCAAGGAGAACCACACCTCGGAATGGTAGCAACAACTGACACCAATAAATGCTATGTCCGACAACGCTGGGTAAAAGACTCCAACGGCAACATTATACTCCCGGACGCTGTCCAACCACAACTAATAGAAGCCGGCCTCACAAACGTGCACAAAACCGTGCTCTGTGCCGAGGTCATTGCCCAGCGCCAGCAAGTCGCGTCCTTGGTAATGGTGGGCCGACACCTCGACGCCTTCTGTCTCGCGCTCGATTTCGCGAAGGAGGACGCCCGCGGGGCCGGCTTCTACGCCCAGATCTACATGTTCGACTACAGCCCCGACATGATCATCCCTGGCATCGACATTATGATGCATAAGTGGCGGCATGATCCCGTGATCTCGAGCTACCTGGCGTACTACCTGCTGCGCGGCATGAGGCTGCGATACGGCCGGTTGGCGTTCCCGGACCGCGTCGACATGCACGAGTATGGAGGCGGGAGGGCGCGCATACTCATCCCGTATGGTATCGACAACCCCGCGAACCCGGAGAGCGTGCGTGTGAGGAAGAACATTGTGTCGCAGTTCACTGAAAGATGGCTTTCGTTTTGTAACGGGCCAGCGACCATTTGAAAAAGAAAAAGAAAAAAAAATCCTGCGCCGTTGCGAGGCGCGGTTATGTTCAGCTTTCGAGTATGCTTATATGAACTTGGGTGCACGTTAGGATAAAGGCAGCACCAGCAGGCCGGTATGGAGTTTGGTTTAAATGGGGTTCGGCCCACACAGCATTGGTCCGTTGTCGAACCATGGCCATGGTTCGCTGTCTGCGCATATGCGCATGTCGCGCGGGATAAGATAGGCTGAGTCATGTCATGTTTCTTGCTTGTAATTCTCAATTTGATTCGTACTGTCGCGGTACATTGCACTCGCTTACTTCCGAAAGGGAAGAGAAAGGAAAGGAAAGGGAAAGGAAAGGGAAAGGAACAAAGGCCAGGTCAGAGCCTCTATTGTTATGTCAGACAGTTGTTAGATACAACGATTAATTGATTTCTCGATTTTTCTATGAGTAAGCGACCGCAAATGTGTACCTAATCTTGTATATGTAAGTACCTGATGATACGATCAACGCGACGGATAGAATACACTACATCAGCAAATCCCGCCAAGCAGCCACCACTGACACCGACCACATAAGGCAGGACTCTAAATCTCGTCTAATATATCCCAGGTTCTAATCCCTATTCACCAGCCTCATAATCAACCCAAGCCCTGTGGATAAAGGAATAGGTAAGATCTCGGCTATTACTGTGACATTCCACCGGCTGTGTGCCCGTTGCTAAGTTACATAGGGGCTTGCCATCGCATATCAATCACTTTTCTCCTGACCTGTGACGGCGTCGTTAGTATTCATAGACATGCATGGGTGTGCATATCAATCATCACGCGCAGAGGGGCGGAAAAGGTTCTGGAAGATGGGGGTAGACTTACCATGGGACTCAAAGCAAGGACGCCCACGAAGAGCGCGGCCACCGTGCTCAGCAAGGTAACTTTGTTAAACGCTTTGCCCAAGACGTCGAAAGCCTGCGATGGCGAGACTCTCGTCCCGAAAATATCAATGCCATAAGCGAAAACGAGACAAGTGCTCTCGAGAGTCGCGGGCGCCACAATCATCTTCTTCACACCTACTACATCGAGCGTGTGCGTGATGGTAATACGCGGGTCCAGCTCGATGGCCGGTGCGTATCTCGAAAGTCCCTCCTCTAGCTCGCCCGGCGTCGGGTCCCGCCCCACAGGCCGGCGCGGTTCGAGGATCATACGCGGAATAGCAGCAATGGAGTGCGACTCGGGCATGTAGGCTAGGAGCTGTCTCATCGCTATGCCTTGTCGCGTTTGCGTAACTGCCAAAGACGTGATGGGACCAGAGAGTATATATGTCTGAGAGACAACAGAGGGGAGAGCAGGACCAGTGGGAAAGTCTACAGGATTGAGGGAGGAGAAGTTGGCAGCATCGCCTAGCGGGCCGCGTTCATTAGGGAGTTCAGATTCATAGAGGTCGGATATAACAACTTGATAGCCCTTGAGGTTTTGTGCTGGCGCATCGTGCAGCTGGTATTGGCCGTAATAACTGCACAAGAACCAGTTCTCGGAAATGGTGCAGGCGACGTCCTTGTTTGGATCGACGCCATCATAGGTGGACGACGCGAGAATTTGTCCAGAGACAGTATCCAAGAGGTAAACGGATAAGACAGATATCTCGCCGTTAACAGCAGCAACTACCATCGTGTTAGGGTTCAAATACTTGTACTTGACTGTTCTATCACCAAGGACGCGACCAATGGAAGCAATAGGGTCATGTGTCGGGCGAGTCGCGATGCTGGCTATGCGTTGTCCGGGTAGGGGTGAGAAACTCCACACGGGGATTGCAGAAGCCAAATCGTCCTTCGTCACAAAATCGAAGCCCTGGATTTCGTTCTCACCCGTGCGAGTAACCACAGTTTGCTTTGGAGCCCAGGCACCCTGAACCTCGGCGGGTTTGCCGTCACGTCCGATAGGCAGAAGCCAGGGGCCGGCGTCGCTATCTACAACGACAGCACTGTCAACGGACGGGCCTGTACCAGACGGCATGGAGTCAACGGTTTTACCCGTATGAGACTCCACGACTACATATTCACCCTCGGAGCCGCGAACAGTGACCAATCCCTTGGCGTTATCGGCGTATATGACTTTCACATCCCAAGGTTTCCATGATGGTGCTTCATTGACATTATTTCGCCACATAACTTTACCGTGATTGCCAGTATCAATGCCATAGAGCTTTCCACGTTTGGTAGCCAAGATAACTAACTTGTTGAACCCAAAGCTATCTCGCGAAATCTCATCGGTAGAGTGGGTGCTTTCTGAGCCAACGATGCTGCTCAAAAGCCGCTTAGGTATGGACTCCAAGAAGGCGGGGAGGTATTGGAGATCCTCGATGTGGCGTTTCAAACGATGCGTGTAAGCCGACCACGGATTGCTGTGAGCCTCGGCCTCTAGTGTCCTCGCCAAATCCTCGGACTCGGGAATTTCGGCCCAGGTAGCAGCCACAGCACCGCTCAAACCCTCGGATCGTGTCCAGGCAAATTCGCCATTGACGATCTGCACCCAATCGTCGGAGTCCGTCACGACAACGGTCCTCACAGCATAACTATCCCCATGCTTCTTGATAACTTCAGACACCCCATGTATAGCGCCAGGCTTTTCGGCCCGCGACTTCAAAGGCCATCGGCCGAGGACGCCATGCGAAATAGACGATGTTAAAATGATCTCATCGTCTGTGACTCTGGTAAAATAGACATTGGCATCGGACGAGCTTGTTGAAAATGCGCCCCTCCCCTCAAGCATTGGAAGTTCGTATGCCTTTGTAATTACATTGCTCTTTAGGTCAATGTGGAAGACGTCGGCTCCGCCACCTGTCTTTGTTCGGCTGTGTACTAGGAAATGGGACGATGACTGGACAGTGTGTGGCGCGTGAATCTCCACGCCTATCGTGCCGGCAGGAAGGTCAAATTGCTGTATGTTCTTGAGACCAAGAACATTGACATTCAGCTTGGCCATGTCGTCGCCTGTCCATGCGACGATGGGAGTAACCGAATTTGCGCCCACGAACATGACATCCTCGGCCCTCTGGACCTCGCCGTTTTTGCCAAGTGGAATTTCATCCAGCTTCTTACCAGTCAGAGTGTCCAGAACTGTGATCTTCAAGGTATACGGAAGCGATGACCCATGTAAAGTGACGACAAAGACCTTTTCCAAGTTGGTGCTCACTTGTAAGGGGATATCCTGATTCACCTCCGTATGTTCCCATATCACGCGTCCCTCTACACCGTGTATTCTTCTCGTCACTATAGTTCCTTGCTCGTCGTAGAGCGTCAAAACGTCCTTTCCGCCTCGCTCGGTTATTTCCATAACCTCAAGGTCTCTAACTAGGCCGTTGAAGTTCAAGGACCAGGCATTGCGACCAGTCAACGCATCCCATGAGCTCACAGAACTGCCATATGCGCTGGCCAGCCAGGCCTGGTCCTCAGCAGCACGCAGATATCCTCCGCTATCAGTGGCATTGCCTGCTAGCAGCTGTCGCCATACGATGGCACCGTTGCTGGGGTTGACAGCGCCAAGCACACCTAGATCGCTTAAGGTGTATAGAAGGGTGGCCTTCTCCTCTGTTCGGGGTCGGTGGAAGAAGGTAGTTTCGCGTTGGGGGACACCGAGAAGCTCGTGGTGGTAGTCAATATGACCAACTTCGTCCTGGAAAACGGCGCGAACGGTGGCCGGCAAGGCCAGGAGAACGGACAACGAGAGCGCCTGGAAGGACAACATCATGTTGTCAAAGCAGCCTCATGTGCCAGGGCGCAATTGGATTCAAGGCTTATGAGTGATAGTAGTGGCTGGAAATAAAAGAGCCATGCATAAACAACGCTTACGACATTGGCAACGTCATCAAGAACAGTCCCCACGAAACGCTCCGGTGACGTTTGTGAAGCAACATCGATAACCTTAATCAGTACCTACCTAGTACGTACTGTAGGTACCCATTCGTAGATAAGAGGTCGTCAGATGGCCTTTGAGCAGCTGCTGACAGCTGCTGGCAGCTATCGACCACTGAAGCATCATGTCCTCTCCCTATACGGACTACGTACACTACATCTATATCGTTGGTCTGGAGCTTACATACATACATGGCAAGTTGACCGTGATTTGTTTACGTACAAGTATTATTATATTAATAAGTCACTCAAAAAATCATCTTATAGACATAACCATCAATCAGAAATATGCGCCATTGTCATGAAAATTTATTACTTTTATATCGAGCTACGAGTCTCACAGCAAGACTTACTTGTATAGTGGAGCATTAGTGTACACCAACATCTCAGTACCGTCCATCGTCTTGTGAATTTGCCAAAATGAGAATATTAGAACGGGTCCGGGCAATATAGCTGCAAAATCAGGCAGATTATATAACGGATACCATTACCTACTCGCCATCCTTTGGCTTTCTGTGAGGGGTGTCAGTAAATAATACAACACGCGCGAATCCTAAGCGATCGAAACTTACGCGTTGGAGCGGCCCTGTTTACCATCTCTGGAGGCAGACGCGGCAGCTTTCGGTTTGCGACCAGCTTTGCCCTTGGCGGCTGTTTTGGCGACGGCCTCGCCAACTTGCTCTTTCTCAGGGGGTGGGACTGCCTCCTTTTTCGCTGGCTGTCTGCCTCGACTTTTCTTCACAGGAACGGTTACCTCGGACTCGTCAACGTTTCCGTTCTCGTCCGCGAGATCTTTGGATTTGCGACCGGCCTTGGCCTTTCTGACTGGCAATGCCACTTCACCATTGCCGTCATCCATATCACCTCCAGCTTTACCACTCGCACTCGCACCTTCACCCGCCGTTTTCACCTCTCCATCATCATTGTTCTCGTTGTCTTCACCAGTCTTCGCAGTTTTACTTTCGACTCCAGACTCCAACTGCTTGTCCAGCTGAGCCGCTCCAGCCTCGTTGTTTTGAATCTGCGTGGTCTTAGCATTGTTCTTGGTCTCCACCGGCTCTGACTCTTCTTCGTTCGCCTCAACAGCCTCAGCTTTCACGGCCTTACGGCTAGTTTTGGCATTTTTCTTGGCCGGTTCTGGCTTCGCATCATCCCCATCTTGGGCCTGAGCCTTTGTGGGTTTACGGCCAGCTTTAGCCTTCTTCGCCGGTGGCTTCTCTCCCTCCTCATTAGCAGCCCCAACCTTAATAGCTCGGCCAGCTTTGGTCTTCGCCTTGACTGGCTCGGGCTTCTCTTCTTCGTCGGCGTTGTCTGCCTCGGCCTTTGTAGTTTTGCGGCTAGTTTTGGCCTTTTTCTTAGCCGGTTCTGGCTTATCTTCTGCCTCATTGTCCTCCTCAACCTTCGTGTCCTTACGGGTAGTTCTGGCCCGCTTCTTCGCAGGCTTTGTGGTCTCTGTTTCTTCTTGATCGGCCTCAGCTTTCATAGCCTTTTGGCTAGTTTCGGCTTTCGTTTTTACGGCCCCTGGCTTTTTTTCTTCCCCTTCAATATCAGCCTCAACCTTCGTGGCTTTCCGGCCTTTCTTCTTGGCCGGTTCTGGTTTTCCTTCTTCCTCATCGCCAGTTCCAGCCTTCGTGGCCTTACGGCTAGTATTGGCCTTCTTCTTGGCCGGTTCTGGCTTCTGTTCTCCCTCATTATCCTCATCCTCATCCTCAACCTTCTTAGCCTTACGGCCGGCTTTGGCCTTCTTCTTCACCGGCCCAGGCTCCTCCTCTTCACCTTCTTCTTCTTCTGCTTCTTCTTCTGGTTCATTTCCTGCCTTCTTGCGGCCACGCTTCGCGCCGGAAGCTTTCTTTGCAGAAGTTGCATCATCATCGACCTACGCAAGGAAATAAGAAAAAGCATTAAAAACAGTGTGAACGAACTCGCTTACCCCACCGTCACCGTCAGCCTCGTCAGCTTTTAACTTCCTAGCACGGCCGCGGATAGCGAACTTGCCAGGTTCGTTGTATGCGGGATCCTATGCGATAGTTAGGAAAAGATAAGACACCCAAGGCGATCCATGATAGTCATATGGAATGGGTATCATGACCGTCGTAGCACAACATCACTTTCTCTATACTGTTTTAATGTAGACGCTTGAAAACTTACCCCATTGAAGTCCTCGGCATCAATATGACCCTGCCTTATGACGCGTTTGATCTTGTCAAGGATTTCCTGGTCCCTGTGGTGTAATTAGCAAAGGTAGTCAAATCGTCATTTAAAATTTTGGCTCATACTCTATCTCGCCGAAGCCGTCCAACAATTCCCAGTTATAGTCTTGATCCGCCTTAATAGCTTCTTGGACGTTCGAAATCGTCCTGCCAGAGACACAACCCCTGCACGTTCAGGTCAGCACCAAAGAAGGAGAAGGGAGTGGCTGCACCACAAGATGGCATAAATGAGTATATCATACCAGTGACGCCATTTCCAGAATCCAGACTCACCACCAGGCATGGTGAACCAAGCACCAAAGCGTAGTTGGCCTTTAGTGATCTTGTTACCGGTGTCCTTGCATACCTTGTCCTGGCAACCGGCCCGGTTATTGGGAGAGATCTCTGTAGATCAAGTTAGTGAGTAGTCAAGTCAAACGCGGCAGTGGGTATGTGCTATGAAATAGGAAGGGTATTGTGTTGATAATGAATGGGGAGAGGTAACGCATCATGGTCCTAATCAAATAACCACGCCGACGTTGACTGGAAATAAATAAAGAGCATCAACCCACCGATACGATAAGACGACATATTTTCAAGTCTAAACTGCAGAGTAGCAGAGCGAGACAAGAGGATGAGAGATGTTGTAAGGTTGAGATTGTGTGATGTCAACAAGTCGCGATATCGATCGCGTATAAACTGCTATGTTTCTTTCGTCTCAAGCGTGACACGAAATAGGGGGCGATCAAGAGAAGAACGAAACCAATTTTCTGAAGAAAAAAGGTAAGAGGGGAACGGAAATTGAATTGATAAACGAAGAGATGACTCGTTCAAACACCCATATGTATAGAGTGAATAAAAAAAAAGACGAAGTAAAGATGTTCAGTGGTAAACAGAAGAGAGAGTAGAATATCTTTGTTGGGGACGGAGAGTAAAAAAGTAATAAAAGGTGTTGTGGATGCCAGAGAAGAAAAAGAGATTTGGGGGGAGTGGGTGGGTGGTGGGAACGATCGTTGCCTGACAGACAACGCGCTCAAGGACGAAATGAAGAAGCGAGTGAGAGAGGAGGGAGGAGGGGGGGGGGGGGAGAGTAGGAGAGGGACCTACTTAGGTAGACAGAGGGAGACAGAGAGGAGCTGGCCTTACACTACCTAACAGGTACCTGACCACCTTACCTGGCAATTAGACACAACAGCGCATTAGGCACTTACATTTAGGTACGTAAGGCGCTGTACGGTCGCTGTACGGTCGCTGTACGGATCCGTACAAAGCACTATAATATCACACTATTATCGCACTATAGCAACCACTGCAGATACCCTATCCTACCTGTAATAGGTCCCTACAGGTAGGTAAGAGGTACCTAACCTTTAGGTAGGTACCTCAGGCTCTCTTGCGTGCGTGCCTTGGCAGACAAAGTAATACCACCCAGACCTACGTCCGTACCGATCCCGTACCCAGACTAACCTTGCATTTTATCAGATCGACAGAAAATCATGCGTATCCATTCGTCTTCTCTCGATCGTCGCTCTTTGTTTTGTTGGGTTGCATCAAGCCGTAGTGGCGATTTTCATGTCCCCGTCCCAATCAAGCGCTCGCTGCAACCCTGAAGCCACTCTATTCCGTACTTACCTACGCGGACTACGGACCTACGTATTACCCTACCTACCTAAGGTACGTCCGTATTTATTATTATATTATACTTAAGTATGTACGGACGTACTGCGTACGTAGGTAGGTAGGTAGTTCTCGCCACCGCAGTGTGCCTGTAACGGTTAGGTAATACTTTTGAAAATCAACATACCTGCGTACGTACACTACGGACCTACCTCCTCCTACTAATCCGTACTATTAGTAGCTATCGCGTCACGAACCGCAACGCAGGTCGGTATGTACGTCCGTAGCTCTACTTCCATTCGTGACTTTTCAAACATTTACAGCTCCGTCCTGACATGTCATTACCTAACGTGGAATACCTACATGTACCGGGAAAGACATAGGTAATAGCTTTTATTTTCCCGACTAGCTATTTTTCTCATAGGAACGGACACCACCCAATGTACATGGCTGATAGGTTCTTCGGGTCAACAGCCTGCTTGATGAGCTCCTGCACCTGGCCCTCTACACTAAGCGGAATGCTTTCATTAGGGAGTAGACCCTGGACCTTCCTCTTGATACTCTGGACCACGCTCTGCGGATTGAGTCTCACCGGTTCGTTCTTCCTGCGCTTATCTCTCTGAAGATCTAGCGTAGGATCATGAATAAAAGCTTCCAGAATCGTCATTAGCGTTTCCTCCTGCTGTCGAAGGATGCTCAGTGTGAGCTCTGAGCATTTTCTAAACGGCCCCTCATATCCATAAATTCCCATCGCAGCCACCATGTTGTGCGTAAGTCGGAACGGAACTCGTTCGGGTTGCGCAAACGTGAGGCCCTTGTCGAACAGACAGTTGAAATCAACATGGAAGATCCCCCCATTTCCCTCTTCGAGGAGCACGTTCTCTCCATGGCGGTCGCCAAGTCCCAGAATAGTTCCTACCATGGACATGACAGCGCAAGACCGGGTATATCGCAGTCTAGCTGTAAACCAGGTTGACGGGTTGGGGAACTGCGATATGAACCAGTTGGGAAGCACTGGCCGAAGCATCCCCAATATGTTCTCCGTAAAGATCTTGGTATTATTGTCACCCGTCGCCGCCTCCTTCAACATCTGCTGCAGCTGTTGATAGTTGAGGACGATGCCACGTGAACGGTAAATGCCCAACAGAATGTCGCGCAGTGTTTTGAGTCCCTCGACCCATTCTATGATGCCACACTCTTCATTGAGCGGCGTGACTGCATATGTTCGAATATACAACTGTCGCCGACTCGATTCTGCATCCCGTTTCAGCGATCGGTTGATCATACCATTGAACTCCATGAGCCGTTGATCCGTTCGAAGGTCATCCTTGGGTTTTATTAAGAGTCCGTAATTGACGCCATTCGAGCCCCGCGCGGTGAGCTTCCGAGGTTTGGCGAGGGAGCCCAGCACCAAAACTTCGTCCAGGAACGACGAAATAGTGATCACATCCCCAGAGAAGGCCTTATGCCGTTTTAGATTGTCCGTCAACGTGGGAAGTGTCGCGGTGAGGCACGTCTCAATAGGGACCACCAAAGGACAAGGGGTGCATTTATGGTTGAAGTTCAAGTCCCGCGTGATGCTGGCCATCGTGGTTCGGTTGCTTTGAAAGTCGCCGTTGTTACAAGCTTGGAGGAGTTGATCAGCTAGCCTCTCACCTTTTCGTAGTAGGAGGGGGAGATTGTAGCCGCCGCTTTCCACTTTGGCGTTGCGCTCTTTGATATGAATCAAAATCTGTTGGCCACGAGTCCTGCGCTCTGAGGATGTCTGCTTCGTGGTTATTATAGTAAAAAGGCTCCATAGGGCTTGCCTGGGATACGCATCAACAACTTTCAAGATAGCGAATTGCAGCATTCGGAAAACGTCCACATTAGGATGGGCGATTCGTGCAACGAGCTGAGGTAGCGCGGTATAAAAAATATATGCCGGTAGGCGAGAGAAATGCTTGCGTAGAATCTCATGCAACGCTTCGAGCTGTATCTTGCGGCGCTGATGCAGCTCCCGTGTAAGAGATATTTTTCCCTCTGGGGCTTTGTCAACCTGAGCCCCAAGCTCGAGCCATAGGGTCAGGATTCGAGGCAAGGTCTGATACAAATATTTGGTTCCGTAACTCAGAGATCTTAGGTAGTTCTCAATCACGAGCTTCGCAACCTCTCCTGTAAGATACTCATCACTCTGGTCATCTGGTTTCAGAACTCTTTCAGATTCCAGGACCTTTTTGTAATGTCGACCCACGTAATAATGACCCTTTTCCCATTGGCCAAAAATCAGAGGAATTGCTCGATACTGCTCCCGCAAAGCCGAGGTGCTTGTTTGGCCCGCATTGTCCAACCACTTCGCAAGAAGTAGCTTCGCACGAGCTGTTAGTATATTCTGCTGGGTTCCGATGTTTCTATCTGATGCATCATGCTCGCTGAAGCTGTGTCGAGAGAAGACCTTACTATCAATGGCACCCTGAAGGGTCTGTATAGCTTTCCTGTTATAACCTTCCTTCCACAAAAGGCGGGCATTCTCTATTGTCGCTGACTCATCGCCCAGTTGCGAGGCACGAAGAACGGCATTGAAGGATTGGTGCATAGTATTAGCCTTCCTAGCGAGGCGAGCACTTGATAACCAGAGTGCCGATATGTCTAAATCACTAAAACGTGGTCTTAAAGGGTTAGTGATCGGTGAAAGTACGTAATGTCGGGATTCTTACCGTAATAAGTCCATGGCTGCTCGACGGATACCCAATATGTATTGCTTATCATTTACATAAGAGCCGAGTACTTCAAGTCGTCTTTCAAGTGATTTTAAAATGTCGTGGTGATGCTGATCCCCATCATTATTGATGCCAAAAATGAGCTCGAGATCGGTCAAAACATGAGCTCTAAGTATGGGCTCATGGCAAGCTTGTAGAGACGCAGTAGCTGAGGAGGTCATAGACGAGCCGACCCGATCTCTCATGGTTCTCATGGCGTTGAAGAACTCTTTATTCCACCCTCTCTTCAGACAGAGAAGTGCTTGGGCTATTGACACGTTAAAGTCTTCCGAGGGATCTCCTTGATATACGTTGCAGAACTTCTGCATTGTTTGCCATCTGCCAGTAGACCAAGCAGCCTCGACAGCGAAGGGTACGATGCGGTTGATCGTAGCAGCAGCTGTATGTTTTTCAATCCCTTCAACGTAGTTGAGTAGTACATCTGCGGTGGAATCAGTACACAAAGTAGACAAGGGGCCAGGGTTTAGATATACCATGCTGTCCAGATTCCCTCAGGCAAGTGAGCAGATCTATCTGCACATCGACATTATCTGGTTCTTCTGCCAGTTTGATTTCATACCATGTCTGAGCAGCAGTCCATCTACCTGCCTTTCGGTGGCTCAAAACTTGTTGCTCAATGTCCAGTACATGCAGGTGTGCTGATATTCCCTCAAGCCCATCTGGCTCATCGATCTGTGTATAGATATCCTGTACTCTTTGAACCAATCGATTTCTATCGTGAGGGCTGTTTGAGTTCTCGTCAACTTGGCGGATATGCTGTTCAAGGTGAAACAAGGCACGAGAATAGGCGGAACAGTCCATTGCACGTTGAGAGATCAACTCGGGCGGGAAAGAAGCTAAAAAATGAGCAACCTTCTCAATGCCAGCAGACTCTCTACTAGATGGATTTGGGGTCAATCGTTTCAGATAAACCCATCGCATGGCATAATCGAGGAAGCGAAAGATAGCCTAAGAAATTCAGAGCCATTAGTAGATCCCCCAATCACTGTGAAACCACCCACTTGCCTCGCAATAAAGTTTCCTGTCTTCTCTTTCGGCATATGACGCATCACTTGGAAGCTCGTATTGTAGAACATTGAGAAGTTCACGAAGTGTAGTCGAGCGTTCCTGTTCTGGAATCTCCTCGCCAAGTATCATGTGAACAATCAAATAGGGAAACAGAAACTCGGCGATGGACAAGTCTTTGACCCGAATCAATCGACACAACGGCTCAAATATGAGCATGGCAAAGGGTGTCTGCGGTTTCCGAAGACAATCAAGCGCAAGATTCCTCATCCAATTGCCATATGACTTTCCAGGTCGAAATATTGGATACTCGATTTTCTGATACGCCATAGGCGTAAGCCTATATCTCGAGGTTATGAAAGGGGTTAAGATCTCCTGTGCGCTTTGTGAAAGCGAGCACCATTTTCTGTACACAACCTCACCCTCCATAAGTCCTTCCATCTTAACGGCCTCTGCGATGTTGCCACGGTCCAGAAGTTCTTGAATCGCGTAGGAAAGAAACCCTTGCAACTTAGTATCGGTAGCAGAAACGAAGGACTGCACTAATACTTTTTCTAGTAGGAAAAAGACAAATTCTGTGACTTGCCGCGAGTCTTCGAAGTTGCTGGTTACGATTATCTGGTTTTCCTCTCGGACAGCCTCGACGCGATTTGGATCAAGGCACCCGATCAAACCAATACACCTAGTGCATAGATCGCTAATTTCACCGTGAAAACTATTGTATCTCGAGGCACAGTTCAGGAGTGCTCTGACAAGGCTAGAGACAATAGAATCAGGTTGTTCATTGATAGCAGACGCTTGCAGGTAACCCTGGTGTCTTTGCAGGTATTCGGCGAGCTCTCTCAATGCATGTAGTACTACACCTGAAGTTTCATGGTATAGACGCTCCGTCAGTAGAAAAAATGCCGTGCGATTGTCCACCGGGGATCGCAATTTACTGAGCTTGGACTCAATATCAGAAAGCTCGTTGATGTGGCTGAATGACGGAAGCTTGCCGATATACTTCTCAACAGTGGTTTGTTGTTTCTCCAGAAGAAATATGATCAGGGTCTTCGAAAGCTGTTTCGAGGAGTCTCCTAGAGCTGACCAATATTGATTAATGAGATAAAATGTGGTTTCGATTAGGATATCCACTTCGGATTCCTCGAATGAGAACAACATAGAAGCCCAGCACGAGAAAGCCACTTCACGAAGCTCATCATGAGACATCGCTGCGAGGATACACGCTGAGATCTATTCCCGCACATTGGTTAGTGCTTCTTGAAGTTCGCTGGAACAAAATTACTCACTTGTGGACGCGCAATGCGAACATCATTCTTACCCACCAGTATCATTTCCTCCATAGCTTTAATGCATCGCCTCCGTTCATGGAATGGGGCTCGTATAATTGATGAATCATTTATTACGTCTGTCAACTGTGCCATCAAGCCAAGTGCATGATGGTGCAGAAAACGCCCGGTCGACTGACTCTTCTTCTTAGGTTCCCCACTAGCGAGAAGTATCATACTAGCCATCTGGTTCAGAGCGCCCCGAATCTGTGAGCAGTTTTAGTTATAATGCTAGAGCTCAACCTGAGAATACACTGCTGCCTTACATATGATTTGCGATTTTCATCCGCATCGGCTGCAGTTTTCAAGATATTCAGCGTAGTTGCCAATGGCTCAATCTGGAGCAAGTCGACAATATTAAATTCATCAAAATGGGGAGATATGTATCTTAGTAGAGACATTGTATATTGTTGAATATCTGCAGTTTCTTGAGTCAGCAAGAGGGCCAATATGCGACCCAGATTAGCATTATCAAGGCATGGCTGCCACGGTTCAATCTCGTTGCGAACTTCTGCAATTTTTTGTATGACATCTTTCTTCTTGTTTAAGACCAGGTACGGAAGCGCATATGCTTGGATATGAATAAGCAATTGCGCAGAGCTCATGTCCTGCATCTCTGCCAGAAGCCGACTGAGCTTCGGCTGGGCGACCATGTCTTTAACGGCCAAGTATGCCAAGGAGTTCCAATAAAGTTCGAACATTTGCTTAGGAGTCATCGAACGATGCCGTGCAAGTTGAAGAATCTGAGCATCATATTAATAAAGAATTATTATGATAAGGATCTCAACATTATTGGCTTACTTCTGTGAAGGCAGTCGCAGAAGCAACCTCGCTTGGGTGACCTAAATATTCCACAAGCTTGACCAGAACAAGTATTAGTTCATCGTCAGGTAGCACTCTAAGAGGTGTAAGCACACATTCCCCTACTCGCGGGCGATTCACATACAATGCAACGTGAGACCATGCTAGAATACATGACTCCGTCAACTTAGGCTGGTTCTGATCTGAAAGTGTCCGTAGGACACCAAGCGTAATTACCCTGTTCTGCTTAATCACAGCAGATCTCATGCCACATGGACCAGGGTAAGCAAGGAAGACATTGAGCGTCCGTCTGATAGTGATTAGCTCGTGAGCTTGCTGATCATCAGTAGGCCTTACCCTGCAGCAATGCGCAATTCTCTCTGAGAACTATGCAGTGCCTTCAAGCACCACTGAGCGGCGAATGATTTTTCCATATCGAGAAATTCTAAAGAATTGCAATGCCTAGCTATGCGTCTCAATGAAACCATTGCAGCCACACGCGGTTTTCGAGATTCGGAAAAAGCGGGCAATTGCAACAAGCAAACAAAGATATCAATAGCAGATTTCTTCGCAGCTACGTCGATGCAAACTGATGCATCAGGAGACTCCCTCAAAGAGTGACAATCGGGACAACTGAACTTTGGAAATTCCTTATCGCAGGCTGTCGTTATGAGAGTTTCGTCAGCCGCACAGCAAACATGCGCAATCAGATGGATGACACGAATCTTATCCGAGTCGGAGAGGTTTACGTAAGTGGATCTGTGAAGTTTCGTGAGAAAGAGGATTCTATGATACGGTCAGAAGGATGACATACTGGAGGGTCTTCGAATAGTCCACTAAGGTGTCTTGAGGATCTGTCGCTGTAAGTTTCCATAGAAGGCTGATTACTTCAGACAGTAGTTGTGGACGATCTGTCTTCCTACGCTTCGATTGAGGCCTCACACCTACGCCTTCCGTCGAATGAAGGGTTAGCTCCTTTATACGACGTCGAATCTCAGGATCAATAAACTGATCAGATTGGACGACGAGATCTGATGGCATGGGGAGAGTGTCATGCGTCATCCGACGCAACAGTTCTATGCTCCTCTAAGTCATTTTAGCAATCGATGACAACGTCAATCTTTAAAAATGGCTTACCCATAAATCACACCCGTCAGATGTAATTTTGTCGTAACTCATTTTCTCACATATCGGGATTATCTGCGCTGTTGCCAGACGAGATACCGCTGAGAATGACCGACATGCTTCTGCCACCTTAACCAACGCTAAACTCAGTAATTGTTCATTCGCATCGGCATTGCGTTCAATCCTAGAAGTAAATTGCCGTTGGATGAGCGCTTCCACACAGAGATAGATCAGCAAAATATAGGCCTTCTCTTCGACTAATATATCAATGTTTACCATAAGCTTCATAGCATCGAGGATTCGGATGGTATTTTGCAAAATTTGAAGCTGTGAAGATGATAAATGTTGCCATCGGTCTCGTGTGGCCTTCATACGTACAGCAGCATCTATCAGCCACGGAATTGCCTCCTGGAATGAGGAGCTGATACTAAAGTTCAATTCAGAATTGATCAGAGGAAGGAACAAAAGGGATAAGAGGCATGAAGAATGCTGCAATGCATGCGATACTGAGTTTAGAGTATAAGTGCATTGTTCATGAAGCAATGGAAGCTGGCCACAACGAAGAGACTCAAACAGGCCGTCCTGTGGAAGCCTTAGCTGAATGGAAGGGTCTCGGTTAGTAGCAGGCGCTTCCGCCAAATTAAGCTGAACCACTTCTGGATAGTCAGCTAATAATAATATCGCATTGAACAGTGAGCAACAAACCATCGAAGTTGGTGCGAAGGTATGTTAGAAACCGCGGGATATGCGGCCATAGACTACTCGATCGAGCCATTGTCAACCACAGTTCGCCGAAAAACCCTTCGATCGAGGCTTGCAAACCGTCACAGAAATTATTCCCCAGCATTCTTAGGACCTTCGGGAAAATCCATATCCAGAGTGGTTCGGCGCCTCGGAAGACGAATGCGCTTTTATCAGAGGTAGCTAGTAAAACCTCAGGTGTCTCATTGACAGTAAGTTTCAAGAAATTAATCGCCCTTATAGCATCGGCACGAAGCTGTGACTTGTTTGCAAAGGGTTCATCCCATTTCAGGCCCTCTAGCACGACACGAGCGTAGACGTAGATGAGCATATGGTTGTGCTCGATTCTGTCCTGGTATGAGGAGAGAAGACTGGGATCATTCTTGACCTTCTCAATGGCAGCAAACAATCTTTGAAGCTCGGCAGTCTCATCCGCACGGGAAGACCTAGCAGAAGTCGAGATATTCTCTACTAGTTGAGCCGCCAACGTGGAAGGCGGCGGGGCCTGGATGTCCATGACGCAGTTGGTGGGGTTTTCACGGACATTATTGAGCATGTTTCTACCGTGAGAGGTAGGGGCCATGTTTATGGCATTGTTTGAACTCCCAATAGCGAAGAGCTACTCAATTCGCACATGCAGCAGGTAAGACAGCGTAACTTGGGCGTTCGCGAAGAGTGGAGAACCTGGAATATCTAGGGAGGGATGTAGAAATTACAAGACGCGCTTGGACGCGAGCAGGTTTTGTCACGGAACCACGTGAGAACTTTACACTTAATGATTTTGCCGGATCTGGCGGGTGTCGCCAAGTGGTGCTTATCGATGTGTGCGGATCTCAAAAATTAGTGCACCGCCACAACATGCCAGTAGGTACCTCACTAGTGTACCTAGGTACCTAGTGTCTATTACATACATACTAGGTACCTACCTACCCATCCATCTAACTTACAGTACTTGTACGAGGTAGTCTAGGTACCTAATATGTATGTAATAGACACTAGGTACCTAAGTACCCGCCTACCTAATCCGTACCTAAAAGAGAAAGGTAAAGGTACCTTAGGTACCTATGTGAAGATACGGATCCGTACGGACGTACTTTGTACAGCATTAGCAGTTAGATTGGGGTTAGCTCTGGACCATGTATCTTTGCACCAAACGTTGTATTGGAAAGTACCTAGCCTGCCTACCTAGGTAACCGGGGTACGCTGGGTAGCGTTTCCCAAAAAAAAGCCCCGTTAGAACGGATCCCCGTAGATCGGTAGTGCATTACGTACTTCGATTGGTCCGGCTACTCTTCGGATGAACATACCACTCCCTTCACTTACCTACATTAGGGAAGCACTTCGCTAGACCTCTTAACGGATCCGTACCCTTAGTGTAGGTAGGTGCCTCTGCCTCTCGATTCGTAAGGCTGCGATCATCCGCTCCATCAAAATATCTAACCCAGCTACATAGTACGCAATAGTATCATGGCCGTTTTCCAAACCAAAAAATATCGGAGCGCCGCCGATGCCGCCACTTTCGCCGCTAAATATCGTGCGATAATGGCCAAACACCCATTCATCCTCTTCGGCCTACCCTTCATGACGGTCATCGTGGCTGGTTCCTTTGTACTCACACGCGCAACTGCTATTCGGTACGAACGTCATGACCGAAAAGTCAGGCAGCTCACTCGGGACGAGGAGTTGGGAGTCGGCAAAACCGGTAGAAAAGTCAACATGAAAGATGAATACTATGTAAGGCTTACCAATCCACCCCGTTCCCTGAATCATAGCGTGCTAAGACATAAGGGCGTCCTCAGAGACTGGCGGCGAAGGATTTGGACGACTGGGAACAGAAGCGCGTCAAGAGACTTCCAGGAGAGACCGACGGCATACTATAGACCTCATTGCCGGTATCATTTTCATCTTCGAGAACTTTCCCGTTACTACAGAATACTTAATTGGGAAGTAGCTTGGCCTTGTTTCTAGTCGGATTCTGTTCTTGAATCCTAAAAAACCTTTGGTGCTGGGCTGTCATGATTCACTCGCGCCGATACCTACCTGGCGGTAGGGGGTGGGGCAGCGCGCTACCTACCGTTCGGAAGGAATCAATCCTTTGAGGCGACCGTGTTTTCCTGAATGTCCGCGGTCGCATAACAATCTCTGTACTAAGTTCTACGTCCATACACGCTACCGGAATCGATTGTCCTCATTCCGATGATCAAAACGCCATATGTAATACGGATCCGTAACATATGTGAAAAATCGGCATTTTGCCGAACTATCCTCGTGGCAACTCCATAATCCGAGCTTCCCGCCCTAAAATCTTCGCGCCGTCACACCATGTTGCTGGGGCTCGAAGTCAAGGCTTCTGTACATGAGTGAGATGCGGACCCCCGGGGATTTCCACATTCTGAGTGGTCCACCATCCTATCTACCATCTTACCACCATCTTGCCACCATCGTACACTGCGTGCCGGGAACCCGAAAAGGCCTGATGTGTCTGTTTTATTATAGTACCTACCTAGCTAATGTTCAACTTGGGCCGGCCGGTAATTGCCATGGTGGTTGACTACCTACCTACGGAATACCTATTTCCAGGACGTTGGTACGGGCTATCGTTCCGTACTACCTACAACTTACTTACTTACTTACTACCTACATGCTACCTAATCCGTACTTACATACTATTTAGATACTACTACCTAAATTGATCCTGCACTAATCCGCTGTGAATCAAAAGTCGCGAATTGATGGCTTGCTAGTATCTACTTAGATGTTCACGGAACCGAAATTCCGGTCCGCCGAGCGACGCTCGAGACCTAGATAGTACTACGTCCGTACGTACCTGTACCGATCTACCTAGACTGTCAAAAAGCATTCGCGGCGGGAGTGTGCAGATCCTGCGAACCAGCACTGCTGCAGTGGTTCGTTCTAAGCAGTACTGGGTATCTGCCTAGTTCATTCACGATATCTAGTCCGTACGTTAGGTGTGTTCGCCGGGTATACACTCTACAAGACCGAATTTAATGGGACACCGGCGTCAATCTACCTAACTTGAATCCTCACTTGTGTGTGGGGAATTATTGATCTTCAACGGTCCCTACGGACGTACACTACCTAGGTATACCAGCTGTGTACGTCCGTACATGAATATACCTATTTCGAGCCCGAGCGGGTTTATCTACCTACCTAGTGTAGGTGGGTACGCTTTGTCAGGATTTGGTCATGGCCCGGTTACGACAGGATACCTGACATTGGTAGCGTGGATCATGGCAACTTGGCAGAAAGAAGTAAACAAATGAATTACGGATCTGTACCAGACAGCAACAGTAGGTAGTCCGTACGCCGGTACGTAATCCGCACCTACATCGTAATCATCTTCCTGTCTGAATTTCAATCCACAGTGACATTTAAATCACACACTAAACGGTGCAAGACGTTGCTTGCGAGCCGTAATAACTCATTAATTTCTTCGTATACTAGCATGGGTGGTTTAATTGTGTGCTCTTTTAGGAATCGCTCCTCCAGAAGTGACAGGTCCGTTCAGCTCGCGCACTATTTTGGACCTCGCCAGCCCGACACTATTTGCACTCCATTTCTTCAGCTAAAAGCTACCGCGCTCAACAAATGTCCAATGCAGTACGTCCGTACGGACTACGGAATACCTACAGTAAGTAATTCTGTGAAAACAGAGTACGTAAACAGCGCCCTACTACACTACAGTAGTAGTACCTAGTAGTTTTAGCTACCCCTGATATTTCTCATGGTTTTCGCAACCGGCCTACACTACAGTAGGTAGGGCATACCCGTAATGTCTAGCTCCAATCTACTTACGAGTTTCTCACATGACAATCGTCTGACATCAGCTTTGCTCGTGTCTGTTGAGGGAATCCTACTCAGGTCGCCAAGCCTTTTAGGTAATATGTGAGGGGAGTCAACGTGCCCGTTCCTGGTGCAGTGTACGGATTACCTACGGACGTATCTACAGCAGCATGACAGCAGGCAACAGACACACACTGCATACCTATTGCTGCATGGACGTGCAGTGCATATGCCACTTTGGTGAGCTCTTGTCTACCTATATTACACGACAGTACCTAGGTATTCCGTACACCACATAATAAGCACAGACATACATAATTCGTTATCATGACATATTCTGTCGTCGCTGCGAATGTTTCAGAAGGGCAGATAATCATTGTGTGGAGTGACATGGGGGAGGTTTTTTTTTTTGTGTTTTTTTTTCGCCAAGGCCTGTTGTGGACGCCGATGAAAGCCTCACGCCTACCGGTATCTACGTAAGTAAATAACTGAGTAGGTCCGTAGCCGTGGGCACAAGGACAATACACTAGTTTTGCGGTAAGTACGGACTAGTAGTAAGAGAGGAATGTGTTTCGGCCGGTTCCTTATCTTGTCTGACCGTGATGATCAAGCCTTGATCATCCCCACTCGCCCATTGACCAGCGGGTTCTCCAACAGGGA
Source organism: Xylaria nigripes (assembly GCA_022984845.1). NCBI lineage: Eukaryota > Fungi > Ascomycota > Sordariomycetes > Xylariales > Xylariaceae > Xylaria > Xylaria nigripes. The sequence continues at coordinate 333,665 of JAJJKC010000017.1, read as the reverse complement.
TCTGCAGGATCGACAATAACCTACCACTCTGACGGGACCTGACGTAGGATGAATTCGGCATAGCCTGCGAATCTCGGGGATCATGTGTGGTCATTCGCTGTCTAGGGCGTTATCCCAAATCGCTGGGGCGAAACGCCACTCGACGATGTCCATCGATCTTGATCCACCACAATAAACAGCAATTAGGTAGGTAGTATTACCTACAGCACAGGTAAAAGACTCCGAGTCCTTACAAAGTCCTTGATGACTCACGCTTACATAGGTAGTAAAGAGACTCGCCAAGGTATGATGAACCATCTTATTAATTTTTGTTTGTTTTTTTGTTTGTTTATTTGTTTTATTCACAATTTAATCAACTCGCCAGAGAGCGACTTCTCACATAAAATCAATATTCGGTGTGTTGTTCGGCCAGTCGGCGACTACCGGTAGGCGGACTAATAAGACGCGCACAAATCCGCGCCCAAAAAATAAAATAAAAATAATTCATTTCACGATCTGCTTACGGACTATGTACCTACCATAATATTGTGGACTAGCCTCCCGTTGACTGCAACAGCTTGCAAGGCCCCCTGTCCGGCAAGATGAACCAGACCTCGGACTTGTGAGACATGCTGTCCAACTAGTTAAAATAGAGTATGCTTGGCTATACGGATCCGTAAAATCCAGCCGCATTTGGGACTGACCAGAACTGTACGGGTTTACCAGCCGTCCATCACTGGTACCTACTACTAAACTTGGCTATGACGCATTTTCACGGTCTCTATTCCGCGCAGCCGGGGGGGACCTTGGGGATCGAGGATGACGGAGAAATCGCGCTTGATCGCCCAGTCAAAACCTTATAATTGTATCAGGACAACCTCGATCTCATCCAGTATCTTCTTTCTCTCTCCCTCTGGTCAACTGACTAGCACTTAGCACCAAATCCAGACCAGGTTCCGCCAGGCACGGCTTCACACCTCCTTTCTTACCCGCTACATAATCGCAAGGATACGTCCTCCCAGGAACCAGTTGTTCGAGACTCCCATTGGGCTCATTAACTATATAATGTATATCTGCCCTTTCCGCCTTGTCTCAGCTCTTCACTAATCTCCTCAGCAGTCGAGCATCTACTATCAACACCTTCTCTCAAAAACCTCTTATCCGGTGCAAGATCTCTGGTCCAACCAGCATCTAGTTACCTTCACACGTCTGATCACAGCCAGAGAGCTGGATAGACTCGATTCTTCATATTCTCACTCTCATCTCATCTCACCCGCAAGGTCTCTCACACACACAACAAAATGTCGTCCGTAGTGAGATCATCACTCTTCCACAAGAAGTCAAAGTCGTCTCTGCGGTCAACGGAAACAGAAGACCGAAAGTCGATACGGAAACAGAGCATATGCAGCATCTCAGCATCCGAAACCTCCCGCCGCCACAAACTCGACTCTCTGAACCCGCTCTCACTACACCCGCCATTGAGCCTCAACGCCTCGCCGCAAGCAACAGAGTACGACCTAGCCCGCTACGAGGAGGACGAGGAGCGGGAGACGCGCTTCTTCCGCCAGACACAGTATGCGAACGACCACATTCAGGGCCTATCGGAGTTCTCACCCATCAAGGGAGAGAATTGTTACTTTGACGGCGCGCGGACAAGGCATTACGCCGAGGAAGAGGAGTGGCCGCTGAAGAACAATTGGTCGGGTACCTCGTCTCTGGCGAGCTCGGCGACGGCGTCGCCAACAGAAGCCGCGATACCGAAAAGACGAAATGCCGACTGGGCGAATGACCGGGACGTTTTCATCAAGCGCGGTGCGTGGAAGCGGCAAGGCATTGTCTTCGGGCTCCAGGAGAAGGACGAGGAGTGGCAGGAGCAACATTTCGAGTTACCGCTGCCCGACTATGCGATTTAAATCGCACTCTGTTCTACTCATCACTTATCGTCATCATCGTCGCTGCTACCCGCTACTCTCGTCTCCCCTCCTGTCTCATAATTATCATCACCGGCATTCTCCTGTCATCTCTATAATACTTCATCATATCAAACCATACTCATCATCATACTCATCATCATCCTTCATCAGAAGCATCAACTCACACTCATTCCCTTGCGTCTTTGCAACGCCTATCTACATCGCCCGTCGGCACAACTCCACCAAGTCTCATTTTCCTTGTATCATTTCTTTTTGTATCTATCATCTATCATCTATCTAGCATACTGAGGGCCGGCACAGTCATCATCTGCATATATCAAGCGGCGTTAAAAGGGGCGCAGCAAAGCGGGCAATTAAGCGAACAATCTCACGGGAATAGGCAAGGGACAGGACTGGATAACAGGGGCGGCATTATCATTGCATTAGGATAGGGAAACATGATCAATGATACCATCTAAATTCAGAACTTAGATTCATTTCATCCTCGCTTGACTTTTTTTTTTCTCTCTCTCGGATCCGTGTGAAATGAACGTGAACAGCTGTAAAGGTAGCTGGAATCAAGACTTTCGCATTGACATGAATGATATCAGCTCAGCTCAGCTCAGCTCAGCTCAGCTCGGCTCAGGTACATAGATCATCGAATCTTGTCTCACCAGTGGACGTCCATTAGGTATTGTCCATCTGTTCTATCTATATCGTACACACCCTCTTCTCATCCATTCCCCACCCAACCTTCTGGAAATGCAGAGCGCCAGAACAATTGAGCCCCCCCCCCCCCCCCCCTTCCCCCGAGTCATGGGGGAGCGGAAGAATAGAGACAGCCAGCGGAGCCGGTTTACGCAGCCAATTAAGTCCGGCCAGCTTCGTTTCAAATGGCTTTAGCGAGCCTGGGCCCTCACTCGTATGTGTGCGTGCGTAAATGAGAGAGCTCGTGAGATAACAAAAGAGTGGAGTGCAGAATTGGTACCTAGATCCAGACGGCCGGGGGACGGGTGGCGTCTTGATGTGCCGGATAACTAATCAGTGTCAACCGAGCCTTAACCTTCCAGAAGTAGGGCGCGGAATAGTATTGTTTTCGTAGTAGTATCAGAGTAATACGTCTACTTACGAAGTAGATACCTACCTAGGTAATGCCTACTCAAGATAGGTACGGTATGTACAGTAAACCCAATGTCAGTCAAAAACATCCCCAACAAAGGAAAACAAACAAAGAGACGAACGACGACGCGGCTCAGCAAGTCTAGACCCTCTACTGGTAGCACTGGACCTAATGCCTTGGCGATGTAGGCGGCGCCAGTGGCGAGTTAAATCACCGTAGCGCCCGGAAGGGAGCTTAAACCTAAGACAAACGCCGTGGTGTGCCAAGATACCTACTTAAAATTGGACGTCTCTATGTTTACCTACCTACGGACGTATTTATTATCTGATAATGCTAGCCACACTAATGAGCCAAGACTCAGAGCGTAGCGTAGTGCCTTACAACTGCCTACATACTACGGACGTACTACTGTTGAATTCCGAATGTCGGCAATTGTGCTGCTATACCATACCTAGTGCGTTAGGAGTAGAATGTAGACACGGTGATTCACATCAGACTCACAAACGGGACTGTGTGGTCCAGGGCCATATCTGTAGCCTGTATGTAGGTTATAAGATAGGTAGATCCATAGACCCAGGTCTCGGCGTAACGGTCGTGGGTATAGTGATATGATAGCTAGTTAGGCTGTCAGCAGCTTCTTGAAACTGGCCTCCATCATACACCAATTTCAGGCCAGCATCTCTGTAACTTATAGTATACGGCCCAGATCTCTCAAGGCCAGGGAAAACTTTCAACCCCTGGACAATGGGGAGCCGGCTTCGAAACTAGAGCGGCCTTAAGTGCTCTTCGGGAGGCTTCGGGACGGATGCTAGGTAGGTATAGAGCATCCTCCCGGAGTAGAAAGCCCAACAGCAACACTACGCTAAGGATAACTCTGCCCTGAGCGAATAGGTACTAGGAGACCCCGTTAGTCGACACAGGAGTGCTGTAAGAGGCTCCTCCGGCACCTTGATCCTTGAGCTGATCATTGAAGGAGCGGCCGCTACGACTCTGGGACGGCTGCTGGTTGTGATACGTTTACGGGAGAGACGAGACTGCGGCGGAGCGAATATGTCTGGACCGAGGAGCTGTTCATTGTTTTTTTTTTCTCATAAAAGATATGTACACACTCAGGCACGTCTACGCACTTTCAGGCATATCGTCGTTCCTCGCCATCTCCTTCTAGGCAGAGCAGAGACTCACGGACCTCAACGGTAATGGGAACTCCAGGAGAGCCAGATCCTCTCAGTCCCGGCCGATGGCCGTATGAGCTTGATTCAAGGTGTGTGAGTAACTACGGTAGAAAACAATAGAGCGCTCCCCCAGGTAGGCTGTAGCTGGACCCCTTGGCAAAGGCTAGCCAGGCCGAGTTTCTCCTTAAGCTTAAATTTACCTCTCCCGAACGTTATTAGACCCGAGATACGGACGACTACAGTAGCGGATGTAGTGTAGATCATGTAGGGTACCTACGTATATACGTAGTGCAGGTTCAACAGTTCCACCACCGGCTATACGAAGTAATCACTCACACTATATTGCCTAGCTAGGCGAGGGCATAATAGGGCTTTGCCAACAGGCCAACCGGATTGTTGAGATGGAGACCCCTGGATTGGACGGATCACCAGTTTAATCCCCTTCGGCTTCAACCTTCTCGCCTAGCTATCCGGTCGTCTCTCTGGTGTAATATAATGTCTTCTCCATCGAGTAGGTTACCATGCGTAATCCGTCGTATTACCTCCGAAGTACTCTGGTAGCATTGACGGCAGCGGTAGATACCTAGAACATCTCTATCGAAACACGCCAGGGTCCTAGACCCTGAAGCCTGGAACTCAGCATGTAGAGCTAAGATGAGTCAGTCAAGACACTCAATACGTTAAACACAAGAAAGCATTCTTCAGTAGGCATGTGATACCCAAAGGGCCAAAGATTCAAGATCAGTGACCCATCATCAGGGCGGCCGCCCAGTGTGTCCGTGGCAGTTGAAGAGGTTTGCCATGGAGGTGACTCCAGTCGAAGTTTTCTTCATGCATACGAATCGGTAACACATAGTATAGGTAGGTGAGTCATTCACGACATCTTCCCCTGGTTCTATATCGGGATCGAAACAAGATGTCATGGTGGCGAAACTGGCAACATGCCCCCAATCAATTCTCGGTACTACCACCTACAATAAAGTTTAGATGGTGCGCTGGCAAAGGCGCGAAAACGAATGAACCACGAGTCGTGGGCGCTCCATGGTTGAAACACTCTTACGGTCCAGCCGTCGAACTGAACGATGATAAGATCCAAGATTGCTGGAGCATTGCGGATGGGTCGACTATTGGGTCGGCTAGGTTAGGTAGGTACGAAGTAGGTAGGCAGATTTACGATAAAATCTAGGTACAGGGTTAGGTAGGTAGGTAGGGATGCTCTTCTCATCTATTATTACTGTTCATAATACGAAGTACGGGGATATATCATGACGACATGGGAGATGACATCAGCCCCGGACTTGTATTCTATCTAATAAGCATCGTTTTACGGAATAAAGTCGCCGAATAGGTATCCTTCGCCGACCGGGACCCGTCGTCGATATTAATCCAGTGTCAGACAGGTAACACTATATAACCCGCATGAATTCGTACTTCATACTCATGGGTTGCTGCTTCAGTAGATGGATCGACTAACAATTGAAATCTCATACAAACATAATAGTCATAGGCGTTCCTGTGTCCAAGTTGATCATAAAATAACATAGGGAGGTACAGTAGGTAGACTTTGTCAGTATTTTCTGTTTGTACGGGGATCCGAACGAAGACTATATCGCATAGAAAATGACGTTAAGAGGCACACGGCCCAGTCCAGTATCAAAAGGAGGTTTGGCGCTCTCGAGTGTGGATCTTCCGTCCGCAATTTCGATTTACGGATTACGGATCCTGTCGGTAGGCATGTGGATCCTAGAATAGGCTAAACAGCTGACCGGCTAAACGGCTAAACTAGCGGCAGCGATCGCACCAATAGAGTCGCAGGGTTCAAGATATGGCCCCACAAGGGCTGGCTACTAAAGTACTATATAGGCTTGAAAATATTCAACCAGTTGACTCCTACGATTTCTACACCTAAGGCTTGACCTGCGTACACACGTAGGCCACGAGCCCCGTACGTATAGGACTAGGTAGGTAAGTAGGAGGCACAGACACGCCACGCAACGCCACGCCACGCCACGAGAAATATCCGCCAACGTCTAGGTAACAGACGAAGTGAAGTGAGGTATTTTAAATCATAAGCGAGATAAAAACAAAAAAAAAAAAGAAAATGTCCAAAGTCTTCATCGTAACAGGCGCGAGCCGCGGCCTCGGCTACGCCATTACTCAGGTCCTGCTAAAGGAGTCGCACAAGGTTTTCATGGTTGCCAGATCCGAGGATGAGCTGCGCAAACTAAAGGCCGAGAATGGCGATTCGGTCGATTACATGAGTGCCGATCTAGCAGATTTCAAGGTAAGGTCATGCGAGACTCTTGTTTAGAATTGCCGTTGCACAGCGACTTACCGAGGCATAGGCGGCGCCCAAGGTCGTGGAGGCGACCTTGAAAGCCTTTGGCAGGATTGACGGGCTCGTGGTCAATCACGCCGTTCTGACCCCGATCACCAAGATCTGCGACGCGGATGCTGAAGAATGGAGGAGAGCATATGATGTCAACATGTTCAGCGCATTAGCCTTGGTAAAGCATGAAAAATCGGATGCGAAAAGCGTTATATATTCTGACTACCTGGTATTTAGGTGAAAGAGTCTATCCCAGAGTTACGAAAGTCGAATGGTCGGGTAATCTTCATTTCGTCAGGAGCATCTGTCTATCCATTCGTGGGCTGGGGAGCCTACGGGTCATCCAAAGCTGCTATGAATCACCTCTGCGCACATTTGGCCGCCGAAGAGCCCTCAATTACGACTGTTACAATATCGCCAGGCAAGGTTGACACACCTATGCAAAAGCTAATCAGAGAAGAAGGGCACGCCGGCATGTCACCAAGTGCACATGCTAGCTTCGTGGCCGATCATGAATCCGGTCGTCTACTTCAACCAATTCAACCGGGCACTGTTATAGCCAAGCTGGCAATCCAAGCCCCAGCTGCTTTGTCTGGAAAACACTACAGGTACGATCAAAAGCTTACCTCACGACATAGATACCAGACTGACTATTGCATAGATGGGACCAAGCGGAGCTTGCCGATTTTCAGCTTAAATAAACGCTGGACATAACACACGAAGCCCATGAGGCACTTGGTGGATAGAAGGAAAGCGTTAGCCCTGGTTTGAAAAACAAACAACTAAGCAAGCAGGGCAGCAGGAGCTAGCGCATCAGTCGAAAGATGAAAAGATTTGAAATGTTTTTCTACATCTGGAATTCGGACATAGCATTGCATTTGGTGGTCATCAGGTGCTAACCGTAGAGGGCGAGGGAGGGAGAGGCTTTGCTTCACTTACCTGACAACTTGAGACTCACTGTAGAGGCGCAACTACCTATGACATATACTCTTCTGACCTGAGCCTGCCACCACCCAGCATGTCGACCGAAGGCTATTGCCCTGGCAAGTTGTCTGCGAATGTGAATAGGCATGGCCCGTCATGTAAATGTGACCTCTCACAATACGTTTCGGATACTGCGCGATAGGTATGATGAGACTGGAACAATGCGCTTCAAATCCGAGGCTACATGCGTTTGCGCTTAGAGCTTAGAGCCTATAACAGTTGCATCGTTAGCAGACAATCACATGAACCGCTTCAAAATATATACAAGTGTCCAAACTTCTATCAGTTATGTCTGTTTGGCTTGACGTGTCGATCACCATTTTGCCAATTGGCAAGTAAGACTGGGGCGACAATGGACTCATCAAAAGAAGAGGAGGCGAAGACATGAATAGAAAGTAACATACCATTTGCTGAGTATACCTATTGTGTTAGGTATCATGTTGACAGAATATGCTCGTATCGGCGGTCTGTCGACCAGCTCACAAGGCCGATGTTAGGTTTTGAATGCGCCAAACGGCCTGATTCACATGAAGCTTGACATCCTAATAAATGTTTGCATCATTTGGAATGTGGGCAGGTGAAAGTAAAGAGCATTCTCTTGAGCGAAATGCATTTGGGGAGGATGTCTTAATGCAATTTTGACTCTGCGGGAAAATTTGAAATCGGTAGGTAGCTACCTACCTTAGGCAGGTATTTATTTACTTTTGCTAGGCAGAAAAAAAAAGCGAGGTTTAAATTCTCCACTGCGCCACAATGTGGATGGTTAGTTAGTGGGGTGAGGCGTTAGCTGCTACCTACAGGTAGAGGCACATACTTACGTACGGACTACGTACCAGTGTTATTAGTGCTCCTACCCAGCACCTGGGCAGTGAGTACCTACCTAGGTAGTCCGTACGGATCCGTACCTACTTCGTAGTCCGTACCTACCTATCATCAAGCAAGGTAGCTACGGGTTTCTGTACCTTCTGGCTACATGCATTATGCAACTAAATGGATTAGTGTGGTACTGTAAGTCCTTCCCTGGCCTACAATGTACACAATGGGCCTTCATTACAAGTACCTAAGCGTACCTTCATCATATGCGACTTTCTCCACACACGAGTCGACCTTACTTAAAGACTGTTAAGGAACTTTAGGTAGCCTCACGCCCTTCGCAACTCAAAGAAACCAGCCCATCCCTTGTCTTTCGAAAACCATAACACTTCTGATCAAGGATTTACATTCTCGAGTTCATTGAGTCGGCTTTTCTGTCATACAGGACGCATATCAATAAACCCAAACACATAATCCGGTCATCTCTCTACGCTTGCCCGAGTCCTCTCTCAAACTCAACCTCGATTTGAATTAAAGCTTAACGCGTGAATCGGAATCAAACACCAGTTCGTCATGTCGGACCATGAGCATGGTGGTAAGTCTCAACGTTGAGCATCTTTGACAATTTTATGACCTGGGATACTTGGTTTTGCATTTCCGTTGTCGACGAGAAACTCCGGATCTCACTCACAGAGATGATTTCATTTCACCCCATGATTTCACAGTTTGCCTACTTGGGTTAACCTGCTGGAACTGTTTGATGCTTGGGCTTGACCTTAAGCATAAGGAAATCCCATTCTACATCGGTTTCCTCGAGAAAGATTCCCGTGCCTGCATCCATGCATAAGTCGGTATTGGGTCAATATGGGTGATCTTATTATTGACGTTTCGCCTTCAACCTTGTCCCGCAAGCATGGCGTGTTGACATACTACCCACGAGCCTCTGGCCTTGAACTCCACTGAGACTGCGGCTTCATTGTTATTTACTACATCGATCTTGTCATGTTGATTGCCCAAGCCTCTCTCAACTCTCGGTCACCCCACTAATCCTTTGTTGGCATTGGAGTGCATCATTGAGCCTCACTTGACATGGCGCAGTCTTTGATCATGCCACCATTGATGCAGGACCTCCAGTCCATGCGCGTCGCTGATGGCCTGGGTCTTTCACTTTCTCATTTATTTTATTTCCTTGTGTTTGCGTGTAGCCATGACAGTCTCGACCAAACCGCTGACTGCTCCTTCATGCAGGCAATGACGAACTGTCACTACCAAAAGGTATGTATAATTTTACCCCACGCTCTAATATGTCTAGATTTCATAAGACCTCTTCTCTATTGCAGTCATATTGCCACATTGGCTGACTCCTAGCCAGCCACCGTACAGAAGATTGTGAGCGAGATCTTGCCTCCTTCCACGGGAGTTTCGTTTTCCAAAGAGGCGCGCGATCTGTTGATAGAATGCTGCGTTGAATTTATTACTCTCGTGTCCTCTGAGGCCAACGAAATCTCGGAGAAAGAAGCGAAGAAGACGATCGCGTGCGATCACATAACTAAGGCGCTCGACACCCTCGGATTTGGCGATTATATCTCTGCTGTGCTTGAGGCGGCTGCACAGCATAAGGAGACGCAGCGAGTACGTGCATGTGCCCCCCTCTTCCACCCTCCTCTTTGCCCAGTCCGCTAACGTGGTACCAGGTGCGTGAGAAGCGGGGAAATAAGTTCGAAGACAGCGGCATGACCATGGAAGAGCTATTCGAACTTCAGCAGAAGGAATTCGAGGAAGCCAAGAAAAAGCAAAGCGGGGAGGCCTGATGCTCTCCCGCTACTCACGATACCAGGTTAGTTTATGCCACGGTCGATGTACGGGAGCATCGACATGTGAATGAATTTTATGGGCCGGATGGGAACACATTCTAGGAGTCGTGGCGATGGTTGATAATGCATTGGTTGGCGTTAGGATGTGCGGCAAGATGGGTAAATACCAGTTCACGGCGTTCCTTGATACTAGTAATTTGAAGGATCCAGCCGAGTTCCATGTTTCGGGTCAGCAAAGGGTTCCCATCTGAACGATGTTGCTCCTTAGTGTAGAACTCATGTGCAAAAACACCACGTTTCTTGATTGTTTGTGTCCAACCTGGGAAATCAGTGAGGAGCTGATGTCCAGCCACGAAGTTGTTGGCGCATGCTGTGTTTTCGGTCCATGCATGATTGCGTCAGGCCCCAGCATTCAGAACCAGGCAGGGCTGCATCGAATAAGTTGTCAGTAAAGGCTTGGGTAGCTACAGCTATGTACATGCATGATGATGGCAAGTTGTGAGAGTCCCGACTAAAATATGTTCAGTCGACAAGGTACCTCGCGCATACTGTACACTATATATTATACTTATATGAGATAATAGGGCAGCCTCGCAATACGGACGTAAGTATGTGCGTGCCTACACTATTTGATGCCAAGTGCGCCCTTCGGTTGTACAGGACATGTTGCCCCCTTCATACTTTTTTTTTACATACATGCCGGTGCCTAGCAAGAACTTTTAGGCTCGAATGATAGTCACGCATTTGGGCCTTTCTGCTTCCATCCCAGGTACACCCAGACCCTTCGTTCTACCTACAGCGCCTAACCTTTTCTAGTGTTTCCATGGGCGATTGGTAAGCTATCTTGCCTGCCGCCAACAATTTACTTATTAGGTGGTACCTACCTGTAAGTAGGCGAAGAAATGTGAGTGGCAGGGAGCTTAACGAGAACTACCTAAGTAGATCCGTACAGTACCTACGGATCCGCCCAGCATAGGTGCAGAACACACACTATAAGAAGCGCGCGCGAGAGAGAGTGAGAGAGAGAGAAAGAGAGAGAGAATCTCGAATTGCCTATCCATGGGTCATAAGTATGTATGTACGGATCCGTACCCTACGTCCGTATGCCATATGACTCAACTCTGGCGGCTGTGCTGTTGCGCTGCTGACACACACGGGTGGTCCACGGGTTGGGGTCTGCTACTATGTAAGAATCTCAAACATGTTCACGTTGAGACAGCTTGCTTCTCGTGATGTATAAGTACCAAGGCCTATGTCGAATCGTCAAATCCTCAGGATCAGTGTAGATTGGAGAGATTGCTTGTTTCTCTTCACCGGATATGGAATGTCAAGTCAGCTTGCAGCGTCACATCACGCTTTTTGAAGGCAGCAGAGGCGCTGCCTGCACAGGTAGGTACCTACTTAGTTGTACAGTACGGAATAGTACTTATTAGTGGAGTACCTACATATGTACCTATCGTATCTGATGACAGGTGGCCAGGCATGACGAAGGCAAGGTTGGAATCCTGTTAGTGGGTACGTACCTCCTAACGTCACTGTAAGAATATACCTATAACGAGTGATTACAGGCAATAGTGCCTACCTACACTAGGTACCTAGGTAGGTACCTGGCAAGGCAGTACCTACGTAGTTACAATCCGTACAAATATTAGAAGTAAAAGTCTACCTAACTTAAGTAGATAGATTAGGTAGGGAGATAGGCCGGTACATCATTACGTAGGTAGGACCACAGGTATCTCTCTCTATAAGTACGGACATACAGTACGTGTGGGTAACTAAGAGCGTTGTTAACTGTCCACCCCCCAAAGGTTATCTGGACACCCTCCGCTCGGTTCCGGCCCGCAAGGCGCTTGACGGTCTGTCTCACGCAACTATAAAAACCAATCAAGTGCAACACAACAGAAAACTTCAAAAAGACTACCTAACAGCTGCCTGTGAGATGCACCTATTTGAGCCTCGATTAGGTTGGTACACGGGTCAAATTAAGGCGACCTGCTTAGTCTGGCAGCTAGGTACCTCTTAAGACCACAGAATAGGTAGGTGTAGGTAAATAGTGTACCTAGTGTAGCGCAATGCAGTGTAGTGTAGGTACCTACCTACGGATCCGTACGTACGGAATACTCCGTTAAGTTAGGTAGGTACATTGAAGCTTGACCGAGTTCAAATGAAGCAAGCCGTCAAATTCTTCACGGGCCGAAACAGACCGGAGGGTGCCCAAATAACTTTTGGGGTGTGTCCGGTTAACAACGCTTCCTAACTAAGTAAAAGTACTTAAGGTACGGACCGTACTCCCTCCCTTCTTCACCATCGTTCAATCGTCCACTTGACCCAAGATCTGATTATTTTTGAGCCTCATGATCTTTCGCCCCGATCATATCTCCTATATCATATCACTCATATAGTCCACTTCAATTTTTCATTTTTTTTTTTAATTTTTTTTAATTTTTCCCTTCCGCCTCTCTCTCGCTCTTGCCGTCGAATCCCTTGCATTCTCCACTGTAAGCACCGCATAAGCGACTGGTTTAGCGTCACATTACCTAAGGCATCGCCTATTTTGGGCCGACCCCGCTACCTTCCAACCACCAAACCCCCCTCGTAACAGACTTATATAAGGCATTGGCCAAGCCTGTTCGTATTTTAGACACACTATTGCTCTGCTTCTTCTCTCTGACTGTCTACAATTTGTTCTGTTTACTTGTTTTCTTTCCTTGTTTACCTTTGCTTTTTGTATATCTTGCGAAGTACCTACATACAACTGCCCCTACCAGAAAGAAAATACCTATCTGTTGTCCTGCACTCATCTTGTTACCATGCCTTACAAGGGTACCCGAAGTGAGATTGGTGATCGGGAGTACACTTACCGCCGCGGATCTGTGCGTGACTTTGACGACGACCTTAGCATTGACGTCAATGTTCGAGAACGTGACCGAATAGACAGGACGCCTGCCTTTCTCCGTGAAGATGCCCGTCGGACAGATGCTGGCCCTCTTGTGCTCCGTTCGCGAGAAGTCGAGACTGTCGACAGACGGCGAGCTCGTAGCCCGAGCCCTCAAGTTGTCTATCGACGACCGAGGTTCACCGAGTCTTCGCCCTCTCCCCCCCCTCCTCCGCCCCCGGGACCCCGTGTTTCGGTAATCGACCGTGTCGACCGCCGTCAACGTGAGAGATCTTCGACCCCCGAGCTAGACCGGGATCTTATCCGTCTTCGTATTGAGCGTGAGAGACAAAAAGAGCGAACTCCATCCTCAAGCCCCTCCCCACCACCTCCTGCTATGCCAGCTCAGCCCAATGTCATTCGTGGGCCAACCATCGAACGAGAAGTAATCACCCATTACCGTGATATTGACCATGGTAAAGCCATCCCCTCACCCTCTTTCCCCGCTTTTACCTTGAATGCCTGTTTGCTAATGCCTAGCGTAGGTACGGTGCGCGTAAAGCCGCCATCCCCACCCCCGGCGGCACCGCCACGCCGTGCAGTATCTCGTAGTCGTAGACGGGAGGTCGAGACTGATATTGATATTGATATCAAGACCAATGAGACTGATATTGACATTCGTCAACGCTCGCGTTCTCGCTCTCGCCCTCCTGAGCGAATTCGCCCGCAGTTTCAGCCTCAGCCTCGACCCTCCTACTATGACGACGATGATATCGTCCTTGTGAAGAACCGTGATACCCTCAAGATTTCCGAAAAAGAGCATCGCCGTGCTCACTCCGCAGCACCACGAGCAGATTGGAATGACGAAGCAGAATACATCACGAACAGGATCGATGCTCGAGGACGTATGGGTGAAGCGAAGAACGGTGCTACCAGAGATTGGAGTATTGTTGATGTTCCCCCAGGAACTGAACGCGTGAGAATGGATGGTGTTGGCGGTGCCAGCACTGAGATGACCTGGCAGCGTTACAACGGTGTTAGACGTTCCAGGTTCCTCCCCGACGGTGATGACGCCATGTCTGCCGTAGCCATCTCTGAGCCAGCTCCCGACACTTCTCGCGATCGAGTAAGTGTACAGATAATTGACAAAAACCGCGACCGCGAGATAGAAGTGGAGGATGTGCGAGACCGCCGTATCTCGATTCGTGACAGTGATCGGCACTCGGCTAGAAAACGTGACGGTATGTGGACTGAGATCACCAAAGATCTTGTGATCCGCGAAGCTATTGAGCGATTGGGATACGACTACGAGGAGACGGAATACTATTTCTACGTCATGCATTATCTTCATTATGTAAGTAACGAATCTTGCAACTACGACCTATCCAGGGGTAAAAAAAGCTGACCAATATTACAGGAGGATGTTCTCGAGCTTGTTGACACTTCCGATGACATCCGGCGAAACCGGAGACGCCGAGCCCGTGAGTCAGACGAGCACAGTCAATTTTCGTTCGACCGACGACACCACCGCTCACACAGACGGGACAACGTCGACGAGGAAATCTTCATGGAGCGTGACGTCACCTACGACGCAGCTCCTCGATACTACCGTTAAGACCAGTCGCCATTCATTACACGCCATTTCAATGATTTCCTAGTTTGCATAGATTGAATTGATGCCTTTTTTTTCCTTTGGAAGCCCTAGAGTCGTTATCAGAGTTTGTTTGTAGGGCATTCCCCGTGGCAGTCGTTCGTCCGAATGGGTGGAGGTGGGAGAGATATTGAAGGCTTTGGTAGTTTTCTGGCATCTTGTATCTATCTAGATAGCGAGCGGCGAGCGAGGTTGGTGCGTTTTATGACTCATGACCTGACTTGACTTTGATGAATGTAACCTTGATATTATTCCGATACTTCACCTTCCTACCGACTTGTCATCTACCGACTTGTCATACAATCTGTCTCCGTGTGCCGTCTACGTATGTGAGCGAGATCCAGGGGTAACAGGTTATTTTGTCACCATTTTCTTGGAATCTATTCAGAATTAGCTCTCTAGAGCGTACCTAACATTCAATATAGATACCACCACCGAGTCCGTATACACAGACCAATATACAGCAGAATGCGACACGATGACGCCTTGGGCAGTGATTCAAACTCTGAATGTGTGTATCTTGCGTCGGGCACCGATAGTCTGGCTGTGGCTGGTCTCAGTTTCTTTTTCTTTTTTGGCCTGCAAGGTAGGAATTGTGGCTAATCTAATCCGTATGTTGTATGTTGTATGTATTATGTATGCAGGGTACAAATACATGTCTAATATGCACGCCTCCTGGCACAGACAAGCCAAGCCGGGATTTTCCAAATTCCAATCTAGGAGTTTTACCCTTTGGAGTTATTCGCTACAGAATTTTTTAAAGAAATTCTTTTCTTTTTTTTTTTTTGGGTGGGAGGACGGGGGGAATGGGCTCTTCTTCTTCTTCTTCTTCTTCTTCTATCGAGGCTGTTAATTAATTAAACCTGGTCATGGCGCCAATCTTGGCGCTGGGTATCAATCATTATCATAGTGTTGCGTTGCGTTGCGTCGCGTTGCGTTGCGTCGTAGTGCCGGATACGACCCAGTTATGAGCTTGGGGTTGGTTTTCTTTTGCCCGGATCCGGATTCCCTCCCTCTCTCTCTCTCTCCTCTCTCCCCCTTCGGATCTGGATCCCGTCCGTCGTGGCCCTGTCATCTTAGATAGAAGCCCGCCGCAGCGTGTTCACGCGAGAGCGCACGCATACCTAAGACGAGTACGAACGCATATCATCCTAGCGGCGGGGACGGACCTTTTTTTTTTTCATCGTCTCTGCCAGAACCGGGGCCATGGACGCGGCATTCAATTTTTCCATTCAAAACCGCCGCAACATCTTCGCCTCGGGCCCCGAGGCCACGATCTGAGCGGGATCCAAGCGCCCGCTTATCCGGCGCCGTCTAGCCTCCTTCGCGGCCTCCGCGAAGGCCTTCTTAGCCGCCTTGCGCAGGCGCTCGCTGCGCGCCCTCTGTGCGTGCGCGACTTTCCTCGCTAGCTGCATCTGTGTCGTGGATCGGCGCTGTTTTTGGATCCGTTCCGCGTGTTTGGCGCGGCTGGGGTCGTGCTTCGCCTGGACTAGGTCGGGCGTGTTGACGAGGGCGTTCTTGACGAGACGTGTTAGTCTTTGCGCTAGTTCTGGCTTGATGCCCAGGTCGGGTTGCTGGAGGGACTCCTCGAGCCGTTCTGCGAGCGTGTCGAGTTGCTGGGGAGTAATGGACACGCTCTCGACTGGGATGGAAGGGAGGGGCGATGGCGTTCTGGCTTGCGGCTCGGTCGTTACAGAGTCGGTGTTATCGGAGGACTGGGCCTTTTTCTGCGCTCGCTGTGAGTAGCCGTGGCGCTTCATGAAGCGCGCCGTCCAGTTGATTCCCACTGTTGGCGGGGGGCTTCCATCCCTCGAGCCGTGTCTCGCGGCTAGGATGACGTTTGCTGCATCTGTCA
Source organism: Xylaria nigripes (assembly GCA_022984845.1). Taxonomy (NCBI): domain Eukaryota; kingdom Fungi; phylum Ascomycota; class Sordariomycetes; order Xylariales; family Xylariaceae; genus Xylaria; species Xylaria nigripes. The sequence goes on along the minus strand of JAJJKC010000017.1, from coordinate 317,160 downwards.
CGAAGGCGGTTGGGACGGTCGGATTGACTCGTTCCGTGCGATCGATATAGTCACAGATGGCCTTTTCCTCGGCCTCGGAGAATAGTTTGTTGGTGCCTGGCCGTCCTTTTCTCGGCTTCGCTCCATTGAGGCGGTTTCGGAGCGTCGAGCGTTTCACGTCAAACAGGCGTGAGATGGAGCGCACGCTGTCTTCTGGGTGGTCGTGGACATATTGAACGGCTTCTTCCAGGCGCAAATCCATTGCAGTGGTAGAAACGGAGTTTATCTCGGCGGACAATGGGTATGTATTTAATACCAGTAAACTGAATCTGGGCCGTTGAGTTGTGACTATGGTAAGTGAGGTGGTGAGCACCGTCTCTTTTTTACGTAAACCAATAACGAGAGAATAAAGTGGGGCGGGAATAGGTATGGTAGGTACACTTACGTATACAGATGTAGGCACGGATCCGTAGGCGGGTAGAAAGTCCTTAGGCAACATACTGCAGGTAATCCGTAGGTGGAATCGTGCGAAGTTCGGAATCTTGCCTACTTCATGATCCGTACTCCATCCATACAATGTAGACTGATAGATATGAGAGACATCCAGATACAAGAGGAACCTTCCCGTGAGCCTAGAAATGCACATCAAAATGGGGGTAACGTAGAAATCAGGTCGCTAGGTATACGCAGCACGGATCCGTACGTCCGTAGTGCCCTGGTGGAGGCGTGCTCTCTATGCCTGATCCATTCATACCTACGTCCGTAGTGTAAATCGATCAATTCTAATCATAATACGGATCCGTATCTACCTAGGTACTCGGCGACTTGAACGACTTCTTGTGTACGAATTTCGTGCCAATCCGTAGAAACAAGTCCTCCATGATTTCTCAATTGCTCTCGGTCCTAGATTAGGTGAAGTCATCTTTCCACTCGAGTCTAAAACCTCCACAAAGGTTCTCCCGCTTATGGCCAACGCTGTTAGGATCGGTGTCCTTATTCACGAATATTTCATAGTTTCTTTCAAGTCGTGGACCAAGGTCGATGTGCACCAAAAGAGCGACGATATGTAATAAAGCCCCAGGTCACGAGGGTTGGCTCCATGGTCTAGCAGGAAAAGCTTGATGAAGTTCAGGAGGGGAGGAGCTGCACGCGAATCGTCTCGTTGACTCGAGGGCTCAAAAGACCAAAGCCGCTGACGAAACCGACAAGGCGTTTTGAAGTCATCCTTATCTCATTATTGTAGGGTGAGATGTCCTGTCCATTGTCCGGAATGCAATGTCTACAACTACAGCTAGCTAGGAGCTAGCTCTTGAAACTTATTGGACTTAGAAATCCCTCTAAGGAAGCACGTCAGCGTTCTGGACGATCGAACAGGGAATTGGCTTGCTGCCAATCTTATTCTTGGTACTATCCACGGTCAGAGCCAATTCCCAGCATGTTAAACGCCTCATAAGAAGACACCATCCGCTATTTCGACTACATGACCCAGTACCCTCTCAACGTCACAACATACCGGCTGACTTAGATCATCGTCCTTAGACCCGGGGATTTCGCGAATCTTGTCGAGGACACATTGGTAAGTAGGGCCTCCGGTATACTCGTTTATCGCGATTCCAGATAAATGGGTCAATACTTCCTCAGAGCGACTCACTTCGAACATGTTCTGAATCTTCGTATGAAGTATTTCATTCTCTGGAGACGCTTCAAAAAGCTGATGTATTGCCTTGAGGAGCTGGTTGGCACGGCTAAAAAGGGGAATCCGACGAACGGTGTGCAAATTGATCAACTGGTTCGGTTACCGGTACTTCATCTAATTCACAAGGATCTTGTGGTTTGCATTATTTGACGCGCGCTACATGTTTCCTCTCATGATGTTGAGCAAAACATCCTCTATACTATCGGCTCCCACATTTTGATTATCCGAATCCCATGTCCACGTACCAGAGCGGGGAGTCTGACCATCTTGCCACTTAGCCTTGAGAGTCAGGACTACCGTCTTGTCTGCGTCGATGCTGATCCATACTTCCGGGCCTTTGGTCTTACTCAAGCCGATACCTAAAATTGTTTCTGAATAGGTAATGTCGCTGTCAGCCAGCTTTTCGGCTGCTTTCTGGGCAAGCTTTCGACACAAGACTCGAACCGTGGCTTGGCATAAATAATATACGGCTTCCTGGGCATTGGCACAATAATCCGGAGGCGGATATATGGCTTCTAATGGATTCGGAGGTAGGTCTTTGTTCTCGGTAAATGGGTATTTCAAAGTCGGGTAAAAATGCGTCCCAACGAATGGGCGCACGAAGCCTCGACTATGACACCATACTCGCACTTCGGGGGTGATATTGAATGTACAGAGAGATCCCAGATTATAAGCAAGTTGCTGGATCCAGAGAAGTTCAGTAGTAGGAGTGTGGCGAGTTGGGATGACCCCGGGTGTTTGGGGGTTCGGCGGTAATAGAACCGTAGAATTGGAGGCAGTAGAAATGCCAGCCTGGCGCAACGTGTGGGCTAGCTTGTCGAGATGAGCGCTGAGTTTGGCGGCGTTCTTCAAATACTCGAAACGTGATATGAGGCTGCGCAGGATATTACATATTGAGTTTTTGGAATCGGTTTGCCGTGCTGGTGGTGAAAGAGAAGTTCGTTTGTGATAATTTTGGCGATGACTTTGAAAAAGGAGGAACTGAAGCAAGGAGTACGTTGTAGCGGAAGAGCGGATCCCTGCCGAATAATCCGTGTTCACATCGTCTTGCTCATCGAGATCCTCCAACGTAAGGAGAAACTCGGTTGTTTTGTCTTGCTTCCAGACAATGGCTGGGCCGTCGTAATAGACGTCATGGGCAAGTAGGATGCGGGCTTCTCGATTGAGCTCATACCATAATTCCTGATGGAAGATGGTATTTCTAGCCTCGCGCACCCGATCCTTCAAAGGTGCGTCATCCGCTATTCGTCCAGGGAGAGGGGACTGGTCCGTAATCACGCCCTCTTTCTTGACAGTGATACGTAATCTCTGGGAGCCTGATCCATACTTCCCAACGCCTAAACTAATAGTACCATCATCGTTCCGATTTAAGGGCGCGAGGCTACTGTTCCTAAAGTCGGGGGCCGACTCCGCGAAGCCAAAACGAACTCCAAGGGTATGGGGTTCTTGGGGGAGTGCGCAGACGGCCCAGCCATCGTCGCTAACAGCCAATACATCGGCCCAGTATTTGGTCTCAAGCTCTATCTCTTTTTCCAAGCGCTCAGCAGCAGCTAGCACCGAATCGGCCATACTAGTAATTCCCATGACCCGCCATCCGGTGGCAACGGAGAGTTCGTCGTGTATCTGGGCTTCTGTAACATTAGGTTCCTTAAGTTTGGAAGCGCCCAGGGTTCCAATGCCGACAAGATCGCGTAACGCTGGTGATAGCGTAGTTCCAGCCTGGACTGGAGCTTCTTTAGAGAGAAGAAGGGAGATGGAATTGAGGGCCTGCATAGCGGTTTCATGCGCAAAGCTGTGGCGACACGGTTAGTAAATGGTTGAAGTGTTGTTTGATGGTAGGTTGCAGGCAAAGGAAAACTGACTCGATGTTTCGGAGAAACTCCTCACGGGCAACAGCGGCGGTCTTGCCTTTCAACTCCTCATCATCATCATCTTCTTCTTCCTCGGACGAGCCTTCAACGCCACCATCATCGATTCGTCCTTGTTGTTTGGCTTGGATCTCTTGGCGCAGCTGGGCCTCGTTGAGAAGTCGAAATCCAGTCTTATTGGCATTGACGCGCGAGATAAACTCGCCGAGGTTTTTTGGTTTCTTGTCTCCTGTAGGCCACGGGCGTAGAGAGAAGGGCGTCTGGGAGTTATTGCTAGCCATGCTGGGTTGAAGTTGGCATATCGCGCGCGTCTAGATGGCGTATGGGCAGGAAACTCAGTCGCACTGAAGCACTATCGCCGGTGCGTATGAAAATGTTGTGTCGGTCACCGAGATGGATAGCGAAGGACAAAGCCAGCACGAGCTTATCTTTGTATGTTGATGCAACGGGGAGTGTATAAATGGTAGCTATCTGCCTACCCGAAGTTTAGGTACCATATGAAGTGTAGGTAGATTAATTTGTACCTAGGTAGGTACGGACGTACTCGCGATGCGTTAAGTAATACCTATCTACTACCTACCTTATTACCTAGATCGCTGCGCAGATCCGCCAGGTGTGGCTGATTCCAGGCCGACTTGTGGCTGACCACGACAGGTGCACATGCGCCGCAATGCCGGTGTTAGTCTTAGTTAATCCATATGTACGTCCGTACAGAGATGCTTTTTGTCTATCTAACTCTCACCGATGAGGCCTTCTTTATCCTGTTGTTGAGCTCACATGCTGGTGCCTTTGTCGTACCTCTACGTACAAGATAGAGGCGCTAGGTATTCTTTAATGCAATATCCCACATCTTATAACTAGGTACTTTTAGAAGACGACGATGGCAAGGTCTACGACAAACCCAAGAATTTTAGGACTATGAAACCTTCAAAAGCCTGCACCTAATCACGAGCAACTGATGCCCGTTGCTATTAGGTAGCGTACCTAAGTCAACAGAAGCTATCACGAATCCGTACAAAAGAGAGATCAGGTGGCAGACGCCTAGAAATCATACGACTCTCTACCTAGGTTAGGACTTTGGTGGAATGATACTACTGAAACCGGCTGAAATTCCAGTAGCACCAACGATATTTACCATTATGCTGTGCTTCTACGTAGATGCATGATGCTGCTAAGTGAATATAGTAGTGTAAGTGTTTTAATAGGTAGAGCGTTGATGACAGCATTGAAGTCTACGAAGTACGTACGTCCGTACAGTAGGTACTTCGTCTGGACGGCGAAAAATTATTTATAGGCTCTCACGGAGTAGGTGGCCACAGTGTAGGCTACTTATTCCGTCACTGTATATTCACACCATTAATACGTCCGTATCTAGGTATCTAGGTAGGTATTCAAGATACCTACGGACCTACCTAAGTTCCATTAAATATCTCATACTTACGTCCGTACCGGTACGGATCTATGTGGAATAGGTACCTACCTACCTACCTTACTTCGTACCTGTGGAATGCCTTACTACGTCCGTACTTTCGTGCATTAGGTAGACGATTCCTGCTCTGCTAGGTACATACGGACGTACACTACGTATAGGTAGTACCTAGGCTACGGCCTGTCCAGTGAAAAAGCTCCCGCCGTCATCATTCGGGCCTGGCCGGTGTTCGGCGCTCTAACCCTTGTAAGCCAGATTAGTGCCCTGGACCCCTGGCTAGAGTCTCCACTCCGTGATCTCACCTGCACCACCTGCAGCTGCAGCTGCCAGCTTTTGAAGCTCCCCGCACTCGGTCGTTGAAAGAGAGAGAGAGGGAGAGAGAGAGAGTTAACAATGAGTTCTTTCTGCTCACTCGTCGCATTGCCTGCCTTTACTTACTTACTTACTACTACTACTATTGCTACTACTGCTACTACAACCCTACACCTATTTGCGTGCCACGGCAAACATGCCATGCAATGACCTATTGCGCCAGCCCTTTTCCAAAATCTTCCTATGATCACTTCCCGCTCTTGGCATCTCATATAAAGATCACAGTCAACGCGAGTTGCTGACGTTGAGACTCACCATCTCCGTCCCAACCTAAACAACCAACTTTATACATATATTCATTCGCTAATCCTGACCTGAGTAAGCAGAATAGAGACCATTGACTTCTTCGACTCCATCAGATAGTTAGACTTCTCTCTTCAATGGCTCTCCCATACACTCCTATCCCTTATCAAGCCCCCAAAACCTTCGCCATGCCCGGTCCCAAGAAGAAGATCGCCGTCATGACCTCCGGCGGCGATTCGCCCGGCATGAATGCTGTTGTTCGGGCTGTTGTCCGAATGGCTATCCACCTGGATTGCGCCCCCTTTTGCGTCTACGAAGGCTACGAAGGTCTCGTGCGCGGCGGCAATTATATCAGACAGATGAATTGGGAAGATGTACGGGGTTATCTTTCCGAAGGTGGAACTCTCATCGGTACCGCACGATGCATGGCTTTCTACGAGCGCGAGGGTCGCCTCCAGGCCGCCAAAAATATGATACTCAATGGCATAGACGCTCTTATAATCTGTGGCGGTGACGGTTCTCTCACTGGTGCTGATAGATTCCGCGCCGAATGGCCATCGCTCTTAGCCGAGCTCGTCGCAGTAGGGGCTCTGCAACAACAACAAGTTGAACCATACAAGCATTTAAACATTGTGGGCTTAGTCGGGTCCATCGACAATGATCTGTCCGGAACAGACGCCACTATCGGAGCATACTCAGCTTTGGCACGTATCTGCGAGATGGTCGACTACATCGAGGCCACCGCTTCGTCACACTCTCGCGCCTTTGTCATCGAGGTAATGGGCCGCCATTGTGGTTGGCTTGCCCTCATGGCTGCAGTCGCTACCGGTGCAGATTTCCTGTTCATTCCAGAGAAACCTAGGGAAGACAACTGGAGAGAAGACATGGGCCAAGTCATAAAACAGGTTAGCAACTCCTTCCGACCAACCGGGAACCAGTCCACTAATATATGTCCAGCAACGAACCTTGGGAAAACGTAAGACCATCGTCATCATTGCCGAAGGTGCTCTGGACAAGCACGGCAACAAGATTACCCCCGGTATGGTGAAAGATCTATTAGCGGATAAGAATGGGCTAGGCCTTGATACTCGTATTACTACGCTAGGCCATGTCCAGAGAGGTGGCACCGCTGTCGCCTATGATAGAATGCTTGCCACGTTACAAGGTGTTGAGGCTGTTAAGGCCGTACTGGAGGCTACCCCTGAGACTGAAACTTGTTTTATCGCTATTACCGAGAACAAGATCATCAGAAAGCCTCTAATGGCTGCTGTTAAAGAAACAAAGGAAGTTGCCAAACTGATCGAGGCCCAGCAATTCGACCAGGCTATGGCCCTTCGTGATACTGAGTTTTCTGATCAGTACAAATCCTACACATTGTGTGCAAATATAGGAGCTGGAAAGGAAACCAAATTACAGGAGGATAAGGTGAGTGGCTCGATATACGTCTTATCATTTTGTTCATCCTGACGCTTGTAGAAAATGAGAATTGGTTTCATTAATGTCGGCGCCCCGGCTGGTGGTATGAATGCTGCCATCCGCGCTGGAGTGGCCTACTGTCGAGCCAGAGGCCATGAGCCTATCGCCATCCACAACGGATTTGCTGGTTTCGCCCGACACCATGGTGACCACCCCCTTGGTGCCGTCAGACCTTTCGATTGGCTTGAGGTAGACGGGTGGGCTAGCAAAGGCGGCTCGGAGATTGGTACGAACCGTGAATTGCCCGAGGAATCAGGCATTGGGCATATTGCCAATCTGATCAAGCTGTACAAATTCGATGCTCTTTTCCTGATTGGTGGCTTTGAAGCTTTCCATGCAGTTTCGCAATTACGCAAGGCGAGGAGTCAATACCCCTCACTTTGCATCCCCATGACTTTGCTGCCGGCCACGATTTCCAACAATGTGCCCGGCTCAGAATACTCCCTAGGATCTGACACGTGCCTGAATGAGCTTGTGGCGTATTGTGACAAGATCAAACAGTCAGCGTCTGCCACCCGCCGACGAGTTTTTGTAATCGAAACACAGGGTGGAAGGTCAGGTTATGTTGCTCTTGTAGCCGGCCTCGGCGTGGGGGCAAGTGCTGTTTATATTCCCGAAGAGGGCATTAGCTTGCAGATGCTGACGGCGGATGTCATGCACCTGAAAGAGGTCTTTGCTAAGGATAAAGGCCAAACGAGGGCTGGAAGATTGGTTCTCGTCAATGAAAAAGCCAGCAAGACCTACAGCGCCAAACTCATTGCGGACATTATACGTGAGGAAGCCCATAATAGATTTGAATCCCGTGACAGCATTCCCGGGCATGTCCAACAAGGAGGCGTTCCCTCACCTATGGATAGATGTCGGGCAGTGAGACTTGCGATTAAGTGCATACAGCACTTAGAAAAGTTTGGGCCGAAGAGTCATGAGACGCCAGATGAGATTGCCAAGGACCCGTTAAGCGCCTCCGTTATTGGAATTAAAGGTGCCGATGTAGTCTTCTCGTCCATGCAAGATCTCGAGGAGAATGAGACGGACTGGCGAAACAGACGGCCGATCGCCGCTCATTGGATGTCCATAAAATCTGTGTCGGATATCCTCGGCGGACGCCCGTCGTACCCGACACCAGGGCAAGACTTGAAGGGCTTAAATGCCAAGGACACAAAGCGAGGTCTAGTTGAACAGTGAATTTAAAACAGCGTCATTCTGGGATCAAGAGAGTTAGGAGGATGGGGTTCGGTTCGGGGCAATTACACAAGACAAGAGGCCAAGACAGTTTCGTTTTTTTTTCTTGCCTGCGAGAATTGCGTTATCAATTAGACGTACAACTCCCTACCTATCTACTAGACTCAATACCTAGGATACGAGAACCCCTTTTTCTTTTTCTTTTTTTCCTCTTTTTTTTTCTTACCTGCTATGTATATGTATATGGATGGTATCTTGGCGTATGCTGTTGTTCTAGAAAGAAATCTATGCAATGGCGGCCCCCCCCCTTCTCCCCCATATTGTAATCTATCTGACCTACCTAACATAGTCTAGACAACCGTCGACGGACGCAGAAAAAGAAGGAAGGAAAGAAAGAAAGAAAGAAAGAAAGAAAGAAAGAAAAAATCCTGCACATATATCTGAGGTTTTGCCTCATAAGGTAGGTAGTATGGATTGGCTCTCGTACATGCCTAAGTGGACAATTACCTAGAGTACCTTAGGAATAATAGATACCTATCTATCTATCTAATTAGTGTAGAGACGCATGCTTGCATGCTTGCTTGCATGCTCGTCTCGACTCGTCTCGACTCGTCTTGTCATACAGAAAACCACGGCTTGAATTCAAGACCAAAATCACGGCATCTTGAGAATCACAGTCTACAAAAATCTTTATTTATTTGTTTGTTTGTTTGATTGTTTCTTTGAAATTGTTTTGCCATGTCGTATATACACTAAATTGCAATTCTTCAAATGTTCTATTTTCTTTACGTGTACTGGTTGTTCTCTTTCTCTTCCTTCGGGGACAGAAAAAAAAACCCTTCCCTTCCCTTCCCTTCCCTTCTCTCTTCCTTTCTTCCTTCTTTAATTCATCATCCAATATAGCGTATTTCGTATCGGCTTCGTTCGTATCGTATTGCGGTGTCTGGGGGGGGGAGGGGGGGTTAGGGAGGTATATGCGCCGCTTTTCCTATCCCAGACCCTCCATTGTCCCCCCTCAAACCACCCTTTAAAAATCTCGTTTTGATATCGTGGACTCGGGAATCGTCGTCGGCATGTTAATGGCGCCCTCCCCCCCCCCTCTCTACCTTTGTCAGGGCGCTTCGCTGATGAGTCCGTCGCTCCCTAATTCGAGGACGCGTCGCTGCTCCGGCAGCTCGACTGTGTTCGGCGCGGGGGGATGTACGTAGTATGGATTCTCTGGGTCGTGGGTCGCCGAGCCGCTTGGGCCTGGCTCGGGTTGCTCTGTGTAGTCCTGGAGGAAGGTGATTTGGAGGTCTTGCACGGGCGTCTCGCCCCGCGAGGAGTGCCCCGATAAAGTGTGGATGGTGTTGTGGCGCTGATTCAGCGCTTGTTGGTACTGTTCTTGGAGCTGTTGGAAATGCGTCCCCGGTGGCGGCTGCAGTCGTGTTGCGGCGGCACTGGGCGAATAGGCTCGTCCCGAGAGTAGGTCTAGCTGGCTTGGGTACGATAGTCCGGACTCCGCGAGCGTGGACGACGTATACGGCGATGCTGCTTGGCCAGGTGGCGTGTAGATGGGTTCAATGGGCGTAATGGGCGTTTGAGGTTCACTGTGTTGATGGAACGTTGCCGGCCCTACCATGTGTCCTCCATGGAACGCGACTGGGGGGGCGAGCCCGACCTGCGTTACTGTGTGTGTGGCGTGGTATGTAGTTTGGGGAGCAAACCCCTGCTGCGTTGCCGGGTCCTGTCCCTGGTAGGCGGCCGGTACAACAAACCCATTCGGCGCAGCCGAGTGCGCACCATGAGGCGCAATTGGGTTTTCCCTCATATAGTAACCATCATTCTCAGCCTTTGCGGCGCCATTTCCAGCACCGACACCGTCAGCTAAACTCTCAGGTTCCGGCAAAGGTTTGCTCCGCCTTCTGACCAGGTACAAGATCGAAACGGTCGCAACCAACAGTATGGAGCCGAGAGTGACGCCAATTGAGATGCTTATCTTGGCCGTGTCGCTCAGCCCACCCGAGTCCCGGTGAAGCGAGGGCGATACGAATGTCGACGATGTTATCGGCGCGAAGACCACGGGCGAAGACGTCTCTGCGGTCGTGGGCTTGCCGATCACATGCCCGGCCAGGAACCACGAGGAGGCGAGGAAGCCGGCACACAGGGTCCTAGTAACCATGATCAACGACGAAAGACCTCACTTCTAGTCATTCATCGCAGCATCCTCAATCACCGGGATTTTTTTTTTTTTGGGAGGGGGGGAAGGGGGGGGGTGGGGGGGAGGAAGGAAAAGAGAATTTCGTCTGTTCGATGAAGAAATTGCCCCTGTGTGTGTATTATTCCAATTCCGCGCCTCTTGCTTGTTATTATTACTAGGTAGTGATGGTCGTAGAGGAAGGTTTCGTTCGTTTCTCAACCTTCACATCGCCAAACGGGTTTACGGAAAAAAGGGGGGGGGGAGAGAAAATGAAGGCTGGCTAGGTACACTACACTACCTAAGAGTTGGTACCTAGAATGAAGGAGAAACAACTACCTATACGTAGGTGTCTTCTCTCTCCTCGATTTGATTGTACCTAGGTATGAGAAGGGAGGCAGGTAGGCCCTCAGAGTAGTCCGTAGGTACCTACCTATAAGATTGGGAAAAATAAAGAGGCTAACATGGTCCGGGGCCCCGAAATCCGGGTAGGTAGATCTCGTTTTGCTAGTGTGTAGCGCGCTTCGCCCCCTTAACCTAGGTACCATGGCATGCATGCCTAGACTACCTATCTAGCGGGCTGTAACGCCGGGTCGTCGTCCACGCCGGAACTATGAGCACGCTCTACGATAGATAGGGAGGTAGTTCGTACATCCTGCACTAATCAGCATCGTTACTTGGGTGAAAGGATGTGTCAGGTAGGTAGAGTAGTGTAGATACGTAGATGGTTTGCCGCTCTGCTAGGTAGTAGTGTGGTAGGTAGTAACAAGACCTCGAGGATGGAGTCAGAAGCCAACTTTGTATGTACAAGTACGGACGTATAACTGAACGAATCTCACTAGGCAGCTCTGACTATGACAAAGATGGTACGGGTTACATGATCCGACTATGTAACTACCTACACTATATCTGCTCGCATATGTACGATTTCCCGTCCGCGCCGAGACTCATAATTGATTCCTACGAGAAGGTCAAAAAGCGAGACTACACAGTAAGTACGAAATACCTACCTAGGTACCTACTAGGTTAGGTAAGCCGTCTCCACATCTTCAGATGTACTTAGTTTAGGTCATCGGCTTTTGTTCCTGGTTTGGGCAGAGATTCCGCACATCGACCGCTCTGGTGGGAACGCTAATTATATCCGTAGAATAGCCGGACTAATAGAGACTCTCAGAATTCCACGCTATCCGCAGGGGGGCATTCGTTAGGTACTTACCTACCCAGGTAGGCAGGCATGTACCTGAAGTACTTATGTAAGTACGTAAGTACGTACATGATTATGTATTTCCATCAATAAGATCATTTATAACGGGGTTCGCAACCCAGCTCTGCTAAGTTATTTTTATTTAACAAGTCGACGCTTTGACAGATTTCCAGGTACCAGGTACACCACGTGGCCCCTACCTACTTAGGTAATTATCTTCTACTTACACTACCTACACTATTGAGATAGGTAATTTATCAAGTTACGTCCGTGACTAGGTAGGTACCTAGGTAGGTAACTGATATAGGAATTGTATGAGGTACGGACTAGGTACCCGGGTAATTACATAGGTAGCTCAGCATCCAGACGCCCACATAGTTTCATTACCTAGTACCTACTAGGTACCTTCCTACCCCACCTCCAGTACCGTTACCTCGCCCGTACACGATAGGTACCAGCTCGCCAACCGAGGGGCGGAGCTCCACTATCCAGGCAGAGCACCTACCTAGCAATGGAAGTGACTGTACGGACGTACTTACGGACTACCTAAGGTACACGGATTTGTTTACCGGTAGGTCCATCCGTTCGCTCATTCAATTCGCCCTCGAATAAAAAATCATATCTATATATATCATCCATCACCGCACTATCTATCTAGGTACACTAGGTAGGTGTTCTTATCGCGGGCCTGGACGCAATGTTAGGCAGGGACAAAATCCTACATCTACCTACCTACCTAGTGTAGATGGAGTGCGGAAGAGCGAGAAAAATTCCTCGCCACTTATGAGTATCTGTTACCGGTACTTCCTGTTCTAGTTTAGCGCGGCCTTTTTGTTTTCCGCGCCGGTCAAGGCCGTTCCGTGGGTCTGGGCCCACCGTTTTTGTTCTTAGGGGTACGTACCGCAGGTTGGCAAAAACCCGGTACCGGTAGGTACACTACCTACCTAGGTAGGTACCTACGTGTGTGCTATTATTAGGTAGGTGGCCAACAGGTACCTACCGACGTCCGTAGGTTCTGTCGACATCCGACCAAGATGCTGATGATAACCTCAACGCAGCATCAACATGTAGGTACGGGATCCGTACTCGGTATACGGAATACCATAGTCCGTACGTTCACTTTAATTGACTTCAGCCTCCCTGTGCCTAATGTACCTACCAGATACCTACACTAAGTCCACTAGGTACCTAAGGTAGGTAGGTACCACCACTGTTTACCGTGGGAATGGGTTAGCCAAGCCACCTACCTATCTAGGTTTGCTGCTTACTATGTATAGCTTCCTATTCGCCTACAGCAATCTCCGATAGGTACATAGATGTCGGTAGTTAGTGACCTAGGGAGGTAAGTCGAGCACCGATCCAGTCGGTAGCGTACCGGTCTTGATCAAATCGTCGTCATGTTGGTACGTCCGTACGGATGCGTAGGTAGGTAGTGTACGGAATACCTAGGTAGCGTAGGTGTTCCGTACTTAGCACGGAATACATAGTAGTAGTTTGCTAGAGGTAGGTAGTGTAGGCAGATAGGTACAACTCAACAACAAGCTACTTACCTATCTACCGTTCCTATTAGGTGGTCTCGTTCAAGTGAGAATCCTTTCGTCATGAATTCGTGTCATAAGTTCGTGGGCAGGAAAGCGACAAACCCAAGAATATATAGGTACGCTACTTGAGCGGCCTCCTGGTTAATTTGGTTCGCTTACGTCGTGGGACCTATGTATAGTTACTCACAAGTAGGTACGGATCCGTACACTACACATTACTGTTTAATACAACTATTTATACTTACGCCGTTGAGCCGTAGCGAGAGATGAGCCGTCTTTATGAAGAGAGAGTTTACGGATCCGCATATGAAGTGTAGGTACACGAGGTAATCCGCACACTACGGTTTAGGTAGGTAGGTAGTAGCAATTTTCATTTCATCGTCTGATATTTTTACCTACATATGTAGATGGCCTTCCGCGTCTGTAAACTACCTACCTACATAGTATTTACATCGCACCGGGATGTTAATTAGAAAAAATTAGGTATCATTCGCAGTCATACCTACCTATACGGATCCATTAGGTAAATAGTAGATAGCTAGGTAGGTAATCGTGCAGCGAAGACGGCCCCCTCCCCTCCCTTCTCTTCCCTTCCCCACCCTTGGTCGGCCAGGTCTTGTTTCTTGCAGCATTTGACGTTGCAATGCGTTAGCGATTCCGCGATACAACCCAGCCAAAGTCGCTTCTCGACTCCGCACGTGGAATATCGTGGGGGCCGCGTTCAAAGGATACTGTATGCATTAGGTAGGTAAGTAAAACGTTACCCGTAGGTAGCGGGTACCAACGTAGTGACCTACCTACCTTATACGTACACTTGCAGCATCCTGCGGGAAGCCATGAGAGGAAGCCATGAGAAGAAGGGAAGACCAGGGCACGTGACGTGGAGAGACAGGCACGTGACGAGACGACTATAGCTTTCGCTTCTCTTGATGTATGGTACAGACCTTCCTTCTAGCTAGATCATCTATATTCAGTCAAGCCTGACCCTCAGTCTTCGTTCGAGCCATCGTGAGCATCGTGACGATTGGAGGTTGCAGGCCATCACGTATCCGGGAGATACGACAACACTAGACAGGTAGGTAGTAGGTACCTATCCTTCATGAAATTGAGAGATCCGATCTGAACCCCGTTGCCGCCGTGTATTATTTGTAACCCAGCTTGAAGAACTCGAGGTGTTCCCATGAAAGTTGGTCGTGGCTTGTCGTACCCCTGACGGCAACAATTAACGTGACCAAGGGATGAACCCCCCCCCAGCCAGCATCTTTTCGCGTTGTAAGTTTTATGGGGTGATAGGTAAAGCAATAACAGAATTTATCAAGAGTCGGAAGATGAAATATTTTGAACTCATCGGCTCAGATAGACTGCATACACGCTCCCTGCACATCAGCCGTTCATGCTATATTAGCATGTTTCATGAGTCGAGTCGAAATGGCAACAGCTTTCACTCATATATGACGCGTTGCTTCATGGCGCTTGAATGTACTTGTATGGGTGGCCCCTCGTCAGTGTCCCATCGCAATGTACGTGAAGGTGTTGTCGATGCTATGCATTACCTATACAAAGTAAGTACGCGATGAATATCTGGTTCCCAGAACATTTGCGAATGCGGATGTCAAATTTAACCACTGTTATCATAGCTATAGTCTCGTCGACGAAGCGCCTCTCGTTTAGCGAAGAGGAACCTTCATATATTGGAACAGTGCCGCGACCTCCTGCCATGTTCTATGCTCTTCCAAAAGGTGCATCAGCATCGCAGCGGGAAGCAGAAGCTACGTCGTAACTTCTAAATCTCAGAAGACTGAAATACTGGGCATCACGACGCGCAACAAATAGACAGATAGACAGGAAACCAGGCAAGTGGCTGAACCTTTAATTTTTCCAGGCTACATCAACTCAGGTAACCGACCCCCCTCTCTTTTTCATTCTCTTTATTATCTTGACCAACTATTTACGATTTTCCGATCGTACGATAGAATAGCCATCAACATCCTTATTATATCGTACCGGTACCCCGGTGTCCAACACCGTCGCAGTTCATCATGAATAAGGGAGAGCTTGAAGAGTATCGGGATGCCTGTATGGACAATCGTATCATCGGACTATTCGAATTATGCCCGGATAAATACCCAGCCGATTTCAATCGCGCCGTCAATGCAGTACCCGGTTACGAGCGCAGCGTACTGTACTGGCCTGTTGCTGAAAAACCAAATGTCAAGCATCGGGGATGGTGCCAAGTCGCCTTCCCAACTCGTGAACTTGCAGCAGCAGCAAGAGTATCGCTCGAAGGCCTCGTCGTTGGCACGCTTGCAATAAAGACGGCCAAGTCCAGTGTACCTCTCGTAAGCGGCACTCTGACTATCTCCAAGATCTATCTCAATGACTAATTTATTTCGAGACCCGCTACACCTTTGGAAATGGAGAGAGCTCTCCAATCGCCCCCAAGCATGAGGGCAATGCAGAGGTCGACAAGTATAGTGCAGAAACATTACCAAAGCGCATAGTTTCCAGCTCCTCGAAACCCACGTATGCTCAGGTTGTTCGGGACAACCAGGGTGCTAAGCCCATGTCGCCACCAATTGTTGTTACTCCGAAAGGACCTACAGATGTCCAAGCTACCAACATCCAACAGGAAGCACCCGCAACAAACCAGCCGTCTCCTAAACGCGGAAGCCCAGATGAGTGGAAAGAACAACCAAAGCAAAAGAGGAGAAAGTCGAAAAATTCGAAATTGAATAGTCCTACCCCAGTAATGCTGCAGTCAAAATTACCTCTACCGTCGAACGTATCCAAAGGGAAAGGAAAAGCGGTCGAAAATGTTGGATCTACTGCTGGATCTTCACCACCGGCTGAGACCAACCCCCAGTATCCCTTCCAGGAGGTAAGTCCTAGAATTTGAAAATTTCACCAACGGAGATGAACACCCCAGACCCTATCCAACAGATTACGCCCCCGTCACTTGCACAAACTACCGGAGGCCGGTAAATTCCTGTCCTATCGCTGCCACGTATTCAGTATGCTCATATCATTGACAATCAGGAGACCAGTACCGGTAACTTGGCAGACACTTCACAGATCACGGAGAGTCCTCAGGCTTTTCAGGATAACAAACCTATCGCCGCACAGCTTCTATCGGATATAGACAAGGCCGCATCTCCCCAGATTCATGTGGCCATTAATGCGGCTCATGCTCTGGTCACGCTGCTAGGTCAGGCCGTTGCTGATTCTGGTAAAGATCCGCAACATGTAGACACAGAAGCATCATTGGATGACAATGTCCGGGCCAGTGGAAGTCAAGAACACACATTTGAGCCGAAATCACCAATACACGAGAATATCGAGGCCAGTGGAAGTCAAGACTATTTGGCAGTATCGGAATCACCAGTCAATGACAATATCAGGGCCAATGAAAGTCAAGAACACACACTAGTGTCGGAATCGCCAATACAGGACAATATCGAGGCCAGCGGATACCAAGACCATATAGTAGTGCCGGAATCACCAACTAATGACAATGTCGAGGCCAATGAAAGCCAAGAATGTTTGGCAGTACTGGAATCACTAGTTGATGACGTTGTCAGGGCCAGTGGAAGTCAAGAACACACACTCGAGCCGGGATCGCCAATACACGACAATATCGAGGCCAGTGGAAGCCAAGACCACGCAGTCGAGCCGGGATCGCCAATACACGACAATATCGAGGCCAGTGGAAGCCAAGACCACGCAGTCGAGCCGGGATCGCCAATACACGACAATATCGAGGCCAGTGGAAGCCAAGACCACGCAGTCGAGCCGGGATCGCCAATACACGACAATGTCGAGGCCAGTGGAAGCCAAGACCACGCAGTCATCTCTGATGACAATGCCCGCGTCCCTGAATACCGAGAGAGGATTGTTATTGTGTCATCGACAGCTTATGTCAATGATGCGAGGGAGCCGCCATTGGCTGCCGGGTCTGCTCAGGATACCCCTCCGTTGGAGCATTACGATATGCCAAATGAACAGGACAATGAACAGTACGATGAACAGTACGATGGACAGGACTATGGACCCGATGGCCAGCCCAATGGACAGCCCAATGGACAGGACTATGGACAGGACTATGCACAACACAATGGACAGGAATATGCACAACACAATGGACAGGAATATGGACCCGATGAACAGTACGATGGACAGGACTATGGACCCGATGGCCAGCCCAATGGCCAGCCCAATGGACAGGACTATGGACAGGACTATGCACAACACAATGGACAGGAATATGCACAACACAATGGACAGGAATATGGACCCGATGAACAGTACGATGGACAGGACTATGGACCCGATGGCCAGCCCAATGGCCAGCCCAATGGACAGCACAATGGACAGGACTATGCACAACACAATGGACAGGAATATGGACCCGATGGACAACCCAATGGACAGGACCATGGACCCGATGGACAGCACAATGGACAGGACTATGCACAGCACAATGGACGGCCCAATGGACGGCCCAATGGACGGCCCAATGGACAGCAAAATGGACGGCCCAATGGACAGCACCATGGACAGCCCAATGGACAGGGCTATGGACAGGGCTATGGACAGTACAGTGGACATTAGGGTAGACACTATCGTGGCCAACAACCCTACGGAGCAAACCAGGCGTTGCCGTTTCAGCCGCCCAACCTTGGTCCTAATCCCATGCAGAATCCTCTCATGCCCACATCTGCATGGATTCAAAGCTCCCGTGATCCATATGGCAACTTCGTTGAATACCAGGCGTACACGACCTCTCAGTTGACCAATCCGGGATTGGCTTTATTAGTGGCGAGACGCGATCCCAGTAATACACTAATCATTTCAAACACACCTCCGCTCCCTACATATCAGATCGATGCCCGAGAAATACTACGGCTATTACATTCTAACTGGCAATGAGGCATAGCGTACCACTGCTGTGAGCCGTTAAGGATGGTTATTATGGCGATAGAGCGCGCGAGGATAGAACATGTGAGAGTCGGCATCTGTATGGCAGCGCTATTAAGGGGCGCACGAGTCGGATGGAGTTGGATGACCGTAGCGAGATGACAATGAGGGCGAACCACATGGGAGCTGCTATCGTTCTTGTAATACTACCAGGGGATATATTCTCAAGGAGGGACCCGGGGTTTATCATTCAGGGGTGTTGCCGCAACGGGACTTGAGATTCTGAGACATCTGGTCTTCTGTTTGCGGTCCGCTGTATTGTTCGATATCATACTTAGCTTTTCTATGGGTAGTCTTTCGCTCGTGATGAGAGTCGCGTGGAACAAGGGTTGGCGTGCAGTACTTATTTATACCATTGTTGATGTCAATTCTTCACTTTGAAATACGCACTATTCACTGCCTTAGGTAATACTCATTACCAACCTCACTTAAGAAGTAGGCGCAGAGTCGCGATGAAGTATTGCCGCGCTTATGGGTTAGGTACCTAACCTACCTACCTAGGTAGGTAGTGTATGCAGTACTGGGTGAGAGGAGAGAAAAGAAATGAATGAATGAGTGAGCTGGTGGGTTGTAGCTATTATTATTACCTTACATTGGTAGGCACGGAGTTGATGAAGGGAGGGCGGATTGGGTACCTGCTGTCTCAAAGGTTCATGAGTACGCACGCAGTTCCGGCGGGAAAAGTAGTAAGAAATATAAAAGATGAATGAGCTGGTGGATTGGGGCGATGTTAGATTTGAGGGGTGAGATGTGAGATGAGAGATGTGAGATGAGATGAGAATGAGGTAGGTAGGTAGGTAGGTGTCGAGTTTGTGGGTATTTATTGAGTAAGTAAGTCAGTAAGTAAGTACCTACCTTAAAAGTAAGGAAGGTATCTTAGTAGGCACGGTAAGTTAAAAAATTAAAAGTCCAAAAAAGAGGACTTGGATAGATTGCATCAGCCGTGAATCGAACACGGGGCCCATCGATGGCAACGATGGATTTTACCACTAAACCACTGATGCTGTTTTATGTGCCTAATTGGTGATGGGTTGCGGGTCGGTGGGAATTGATTATGGGGTTGGGTGTGGATTCGAGGTGAGAATCAACTCGGGTATTGTAGGGAGGGGATGGGATGGGATGGGATGGGATGGTTTTTATTTTTTTTATTTTTTTATTATCTTGGGGGGGAGGGAGCAAGATTGGGAATTGGGTATGAGATGAGTGTGAGATGGGCTTGCACATGCGCGAATGTGCGAGTTTGTGCTCGGCTGCTTAGCTTATACTGACTCGTGAAGCTGATGCGGTTTACCTACTTATACTGCCTACAAGGAACGAGGGCTTTTGACTTTACCTATACGCAAGGCGGGACTAAGTCGAAAAACCGTCGTTGAATCTCGAAGTACATAGGCAACTGATTAATTGCTGGAATGTGAACGGTTGTACTTTGTCCGGATGTGCCTCGTATCTACGTATAGGTATAGTGTAGTGATTTCAACCTTGTGATGTGCTTATGGATTGGGAAAACCGATGCCGGTTACTCGTGCTCAAATACGGGATCCGTAGGGTTCGCATCACTTGGACTGATCCAACAACAGCAGTTGTAATACTTTGACCGGGGGGGGTGAGTAAAGTTCATTGACTTCCTCGTAGATAACTTCATGAAAACTCAATGCTACCCACCTTAACATTACAATTTTCTGAATGAGATATCTCCTTGCTCGAGAGATGGCCATTCTTCGAAGGTATGCATGTAAGAAGTAGTAGGTAAGTACTTAAGTACCTAGCTTAGCGAATGATAAAGATTTTTTCCCCGCATAAACAAGACACCGATAAACTCATATTTTCATGAGCACCAACATGGATCCCCCCCCTCAACTCAGATGATCCCCTTCCGCCCATCCTCTGTAACCTTCAACAAATGCGTCAACTTGTCAGGCTGGATCCGATCCCACAAGCTCCCCAGCCCCAACCTCAACCCCTTCTCGTTCTCATGCCGCAGCCACTCCTCCGCGGTCTTTAGTCGCTTCGGGTGAATCCGATCCAGGAGCGCATAATCACGCTTCAGAACAGGGTCATCGCCCCCGCAATTCCGCCACAGTGTGAACCACGCCGTGAAATTGCGACGCATAGTCATTGTGGCCGGATCATTCGGATCCGCATTATAACCCGCCGGCCGCTCGGCGCCTGGGCCCCAGAGGCGGTCCAAGTACGAATTCAGGTCGCTGTCAATCCACTGTGCCGGCTTCCCCGTGACCTTGCTGAAGGCACGCACATATTCTTCAAATGTGATATGCGCGACCGCCACCTCGAGGTCCATCCCGTCCGCCTCGCCGTCCCAGTTGTCGAACATCCACTTCACATAGACACCGACGTCGTCGAGTGCTACGAAGGTGAGGGCGCCCTGGCCGATAGGAGCCCGCCACGTCGCCACGCCGTCCTCGATCGTCGGCGGCAGCGGCGTGCCCTTCGCGATCGTCATGTCGATGTACGGCCCCGTCGTGAACACGCCGCTCCGCATCCGCGACCGCACTATCGGATCTTTGTTCTGCGCCCGGATCCACTCCGCCACCCGCCCCTTCGCATCGTAGTGACCGCAGTGGAACTCGGGCCTGAACCCGCTCTTCTTGTATGCGTAGTCAATGTTTCCGTGCACGTAGAATTTGACGCCTTCCTCGATCGCGAGCTCCCAGGCCTAAGTAAGGGTGAAGTGAACAATGTTAGTTAATTGGTCTGATTACCAATATTACTTACGGTCTCTGATAGCATGAGTTGGGCGGGACGCCACGTCATCTGCTGAATGTATTACTAACTAGGGAAACGTCAGCACTGAACTTGCCAGATGGATTGTTCCGGTGAATCCGGACAGCAAGTGCCAGAAAACACGAATTTCCTTAGCAAAACCTAAACTGTGGAATAACAAAACTGGCTTACCCCTCATCGTCCAGAAGATCTCGGCCTTCTCTCCACTGTTGAACCCGTCAATGTTGACGAAGGCGCCCCAAGCGCCCTTCATCATAGCGTGAAGCGTGTCCTCCGAGGCGAAGGTGCCTTCGACGCCCTCGACGGGACCGTAGGCCAGTAGCTCTTGGAATCGAGGACGGCTCATGTCTCGCGTGAGAACACGCACCGAGTACTGTCCTGACTGGAGGAGCTCTCGCACGACTGGGGCTCCCTGGGCTCCGGTCCCTCCGATGATGGCTATGAGGCGTTTGGACGACATTCTGATGGGCAATTGGGTTTCGACCTTTACAGCTTCGTAGGATCTTTGTTTAAGTTCCTGAGAAGTTGGCGGCCAGGACTAGGATGTGCAAAGTGCTTGGGTTTATATATACGTATACATGCAGGTTAGTGGCCGGTCGTTCCGTCACAATGAATCGTATTGCCAGATCTTCAGTCGATACGAACGAAGTACAGTAAGTCAGCCACCGCAGATACATGTTGATGAGTCAGTAGGTAATTTGGTTTCTTATTTTTTTGCTATTAAAAAGACCCTAGCCAGACGCAATCAACGGTACACACTATTTGGAAGATCAGCAAGTTAGGTAGAAAAAAGGTTGGTTACGTGCGTGATCACTAATCATCGCCATGACACATGACTGGCCCATCCTCAAGCTGAAGTTGGCCCCCCTACCTACCACAATATCCATCTTGGCCTCCATGTAAAATCGATCCTACGCGAGTTCAGGCGGTACAATACTGAGAAATCACAATTTCATACGCTTGCTCAATTCAATACCCTGAGCGAAGGCGCCCACTCGGGTGTCAATAGCATAGCCCTGAGCTTCCAGGCGCTTGCACTCGGCGTACAACGTGGCCAGAGGGGTCATGAAGGTCTCGATGAATTCGTCCTCTTCGAGATTTGGCTTCGGGTCCTGATTCTCTGGCAATGTCGTGTCGATCCGGACTGAACAGATTGCCGTGTTGGTATTTGTCATACCGGGGTCTGTGTCTTGATGTTAGTAACTCACTAATGCATCATTGCCTGAGAAAACGCGCCGGAAAGCCGAATGCAGATATAAATCTGGAAAGGGGAGAGTGAACTGTCCCATTCTCCTGTGCCAAACTCGGGGACAGGGGGAAGGGGGGGGAACAAGTATGTTCCGGAATTCACGCCAAAGAACAAGACGGATATAAAGGGAGGTAAAAGCGCTAAGGCATGAAGTGGATTTATTCGATTGGTACTCACCGTTGAACATGATCGGCGACATCTCAGTCACGGTGCCCACAAAGCCCGTCTCCTCTTTGAGCTCACGCACAGCAGCCTCGCCAACGGTCTCACCCTCATCGACTAGACCGGCAGGTAGCTCGATTGCGATCCGGTCCAAGGGGGGTCTAAACTGCTTCTGTAGCAGAATTTCAGGACCAGTAGGTTTTTCAAAGATGGCAAGAATGCCCACGCCGTCGACGCCACTGCCCTTGGCGCGTGTGGTTCTCTCGGCAGACTCCCAGGTGCGCGTCTCATTCTTGCAGTCGTTATAAGTCAACCTTTGATGAAACCGTCAGTGCCGGGAAAAGGGCGCCTAGGGCTTTGATGTGCAAAGATAGGTATGTATATATATATATATTCTTTTTTTTCTTGACAGCAAGGCAAGGTGAGGTGAGAGGTGTGCCTTACTTGACTATCTTGATCCATTTTCCCTCACTCGAGGCCTGTGGGCGAGATTCGTTAGTTTACCGATCCGCTACGTCAGCGCGTCGAGGACGTGGTGACGAAATCACGCGACTCGTCGAGTGGTCTCATCCCATATCACGAGATCTGTGCTGCTGAGGGCCGGTAACTTACAAGAGGCTCAGAGCTCGTTACTTTCCCGTTCGCGAGTGACATATTTGGCGCGTAGTCCCATGGGATCTCAGCATTGGGCAAACTGAAAAAAAAAAAACGTCCAATTTCAAACTACCCAGATAGTAGTTTTTTTTTTTTTCTTCTTTTTAAAAAAATGATGATGTGGTTTGTAGGAGGGTTGGTTATCGCAGCAGTTTATTCGCGTCGCTGTCGCGTTTGTATCGTACGTATAGCGAAAGGGGGGGGGTGGTGACCTACAATTTGTAGCTATAGCGAGCGATGTCGCTAATACAGTGCGCGACGAACGTTCGTTTGTTCGTTCGTTCGTTCGTTGTCGGCCCCCCTTCCCCCCTTCCCCCGGAGTGGAGCGGCTCTTTGCCAGCTGGAGCTGCAAGCCCCTGAGAGCCGGACACGTTGGAAAGCGAACTATTCATCCGCTGCAGATGGGAAATTCACTACCTACCAAGCGTGCCTACAAGTATGTATGTATGTATGTATGTATTACCTACCTAGGTACTACCTTAGACAGTAAGAGAGCATCGAAGCCACCTGTGGGAAATCCCACGACACAGAACCTCGATTCACGCCTGCTTCAATGCTCTCGAGACCTACCTAGCTGCCTGGCCAACCCTTTAAGCTGCACACTACCATTCCAAGCTTGGCGTTCAACTAGCTACCACGTATGTAGCTAGGTAACTATGTATGTAAAATATGTAGGTAGGTACTTGGTAGAGTCTGATGATTGAGAACCATCTCATTTGGAGTCATCTCTCCCTCCCACCCCCTCCCCAGGCTGGATCAACCTGGGCGGTCCATAGAGATCGTTCGTAGCTAGACCCATGCATCTTCTATACACTACACTACCAGTACCTGCCTCATCTCCATCCTAGTGTAGACTGCTCTCCTAGTCATCTATGGGTATGGGTAAACAACCAGTTATCTATAGAACACGGTGTCTATGACATGGGCCTAGTCGTTGATTCGCATATCTCATTATTGCGCGATACTCTTTGTGGCGGTGTGCTCCTTTTGCTGTTTCACGCTTTGAAGCAAGTACCTATGGTAAAATAAAACCACAGCTTATTTTCAGCTGCCAGCGACCCAGGTCACTTTCCCTCCCTTCCGAACTCCCTTAGGGACTGGTATCCGGCCAGCCATAAAGGGCTCCTCGGCGAGTGCCGTATCTACCATGCGGAACCCTTCACCATCTCTAAAGACAGACGAGTAGAGACCGGAAAGCGCCTCACACCAGTCATCAAGAGCTTCGATCCGCTCGGTATCCCCTCCAGATTCGATCTCTAGGATACCAGATTGTTGGTCAATCTTGCCACGGATCTTGCCATCGATTATGAGATATCCCAGGATATCCTGGACCTCGGTCTCGGAGATTCTGAGTTGTCGCGCTACCCAAGATAATTTCATTCGTGTGTAGGGTGCGATGAGTTTCACAACAGCCTTTGTCCTCATGTTCCGCGTCACTTCATCAATGTTTTCGGCGATAAAGGGGTCAGCCAGGATGTCACGATTTTTCTGGAGCACGTTGACATATTGATGCATATCATCTCTCTGATACGCGTCAACTAGTTCGGTCATCGCCGCAATTCGTGGATCGTTCCGGTACGGCTTTGTCTCCTGTGAGTCGAAAGGGTTGATGTCCGATTTCATTAGCATCGTGGTAAGGAGCAAGTACTTGAGCACCTGAATCCGCTGTAGAGAGCCGGCCTCATCATAATTCCGGAAGGACTCGAAAAAATCACTCTGTGCATCCTTCCAATTCTCTTCGCTCATGTGCATTTTGCCGCCACATTCCCGAATGATACCCATTATCTTAGGATGGGGCACAGCCGAGCGTACTCTGAGAGCCTTTTGGTATAGCACTTTGAGCTGCTTGTTGTTACGTGTTTCTGCATACATCTGTATCTCAAGAGCATAGATCTCCAGGGAGTAGGTGCCTTTGTTCGGGTCATCGCTGCCATCGCCACGCTGGCAGGCTTTCTGCAGTTCACGGAGCTTCTTGATTACGGACAGATACTCTTTGCGGTCCAGTAGCAGTTTTGCAAGCTTGATATTCGTCTTCAACCATAGGCGTTCGTTATTTGTGCTTTGAAAACATGTGAGGGTCAATGAATAAAATTGCTCCATACATCGTTGCGCTGTCTCGTTCTCGGACTCCTTCTCGATGAAGTCAAGCATGTTGTTGATGGATTTCTCGGAGTAGTTACGGGTCACCGCGGATCTAACGTAGGTGAGAAGTTCGGTATAATGCTCAACAGCCTAGTTGCGGTTTGAGGTCAGCTAAGCCAGGGTAACCATTGTATTTGATATTCCATGGGGGCTCACCATGTCGTATTTCCCAAGTCGGTACTCAAGTTTGATCGCTTGCTTGAGACCCTTGAAACCCCATTCGCCTTTCTCTGACTCTAGTTCCGGTATGCCCAAGAATTCTTCAATGGCTGTCTCAGGGTCGCTACCCTTTATTTGCTTGGCATTGTAGTATTTGTTCTCGATATCGACATCGCCCGAGTCCTCTTCATCATTATCCTCATATTCGAAATCATATCTACCCAGAACAATCAGAATGACATGATTAATTCTAGAGCGCTGAGATCATGACATCTTGAATACATACTCCTGATCGGATTCTTGCATGAAATCGTCGTCGTCGGACATCTTGACAGTGTTTGGGCAAGTCTGTCTTCTGTGATTGATGAACGATGGTAGGTGGATAATGATGGAGCCGAGCGAGTAGACTTGTGTACGAAAATTGTACTTTAAGCTTCTTCGCCTTAAGAAAAGAAAGAAAAGCTATTGAAAAGGCCGGAAGAGAGAGGGAGAGAGAGAGAGAGAGAGAAGGGTCTTGGGGTAAGCAGTCCTGACGTTGTGGCTACTAAGTAAACGTGAATGCGCAGGAATTAGGCGGGTAGCAGGCCAAGTCTAGGTACAGAATACACACAACACAGGCAGGAGCAGTTGCTACGTGGGTTGTGGTTTATGTTAGATGACAAAAGAGGTTAGTGCGGGGCTCTGGGCTCTGCTTAGGCTGCGCTAGCAGGGAGTTCATATCAGCATTGGACCTATAGGCTGGTACGTACGTACCTAGGTACTGGCTACCTACCTACCGGTGCACTTTTAACCAGTCTGCAGCGTACCGATTACCTACTTGTACGGATCCGTACGCAGTTCTCCGTATCTCAAAGTCCCAGTTAGTTGCATACCTATAAGTAAGTACCTAACGGATCCCTAGAACAAGTACGGATCCGTACGTACGTACTTACCTAGTATCCAGACAGGTACGGACTAGTACGTACGTACGTACTTACCTTCAATGATCTTAAAGTGGGTCCTAACAGTACTAACATTAGCGGACCAGTACTTAGGTACCTTAGGTGCTTCCTACCAAGCCTGGTTCCGTATTTGAGGGTGGCAACGGACTCTTCATCCTCTCTAATCCGTACTTACCTTTAAGTACGGTACCTTAGGTAAGTATCTTAGGTGCTTATGTCAAGTACAAGTACAACCCTGCATCTCTTGTCGCCTTACCATCTGCAAAATAATCCATCGGGCTGCTATCTATAAACAGCACTGCGAGCGCACGACACGACTAGGCGTGACGACCATCTATCTCATTTCACTCTGCCGGGAATAAGCCATCACAATGGGTGGAGATCTGCAGCTCAAGAAATCGTACCACCCGGCTCTCCTGAAGAACCAGGCAAAGGTTTACGATGCGGAACAAGCTGCGCTGGCCGAGCGGAAAAAGACCGAGGCTCGTATCCAAGAGATTAAAGAGGAACGCGCTCAGAAAGAAATACAAGAAAAACTTGAGGCAGCAGGCGGCCGAAAGCGCGTCGACCGAGTTGATTGGATGTACCAGGGCCCTAGCGATGGCCAGGGAGGAACAACAGAAGAACTCGAGGGTTTTCTTTTAGGAAAGAGAAGAATTGATTCTATACTCACGCGGGGATCCGACAACGATAATCTCAAGAAACAAGCGTCTTATGACAGTCTGGCGGCACCTCAGCTCCCGGTTGTCACCGCAAGGGACGTCGCGGCAAAGATCCGAGAAGATCCTCTCTTAGCTATCAAGCGTCGAGAACAAGAGGCATATGAGGCTATGATGAATGATCCCATCAAAAGAAGGCAGTTGCTGGCATCCATGGGGCATGCTGATGATGGAAAATCACCCCGAGGGAGGGACGAAAAACATTCGAGACGCCATCGCTACCGCCACCGATCACACTCTCGAGAGCATCGCCACAGGTCACATTCTCGAGAGCATCGTCATCACCGATCCCGACGGTCAGACTCGCGAGAACGCGATAGGTCAAGGGATAAACGGCACCACCATAGGCGCGACTCTGATGACAGACCAGATCAAGAGGAGAGACAGGAATCACGACGAAATCGCCACGAGAGGAGGCGTTCTGGGTCACGGGACGGTTACAGAGATGGGAGAGATGGGAGAGATGGGAGAAATGGGAGAAATGGGAGAGGGCACTACAATGGATCGTCCCGAGGTCGCTCAAAGAGTCCGCGTCGCAATGACCGCAAGGAGGAAGAATATAGGCGACGGCGTGACTACCCTACTGAGTTCTCCAAGGGGGAGAGAAGGAACAAATCTGACGATGAAGGGCGGCTCGAAAGTCACGATTATGCTCGAACATCAAATCACCGAAGCGAACCCACCAGTGGCAACAACAAAGGTGAAAAGGGCTCGGAGGGGTCTACTTCAGGCGCCGCATTAACCGAAGAGCGTGCCCGGAAATTGGCAGCAATGCAAGAAGCAGCCTCGGACCTTGACAAAGATCGCGAGAGACGACTAGCTGTTCTAGAAGAACAGGAACGACAAGCTAGAGAGGCGGATGATAAGGCAAGGTCTCGTGCTGGGAAGTATGGAGACCGGGAGTTTGCCAACGGCTTACGTAGACAGTTAATCGGCTAGTTACAGGGTATCGTGTACCGAATAATGATGGTTGAGGTGGACAGCTCCCAAGATCCTAAGCTTATGTTATGGAGAGAATGTCCGCTATACTGTGGTTGTGCATTGTCATGTGGCGTGTTGCATTCTCGCCAAGCTGAAAGTGTCATCTGAGTGGTTTGGCCCGACAC
Source organism: Xylaria nigripes (assembly GCA_022984845.1). Taxonomy (NCBI): domain Eukaryota; kingdom Fungi; phylum Ascomycota; class Sordariomycetes; order Xylariales; family Xylariaceae; genus Xylaria; species Xylaria nigripes. The sequence goes on along the minus strand of JAJJKC010000017.1, from coordinate 289,146 downwards.
GATTCCAAATTCATGCGCCGGACGGGGTGAGAAGCAGTTGGTTTGCGATCCATAGCATACGGAGCTGAGTCGAGGCGGTGCAAAAAAGCTAGTGTGGCCACAAACCTACCCAAACAGGTGCAATTAAGTGTAAAGGTAGGTAAGCTACCTAATGACCATTATAGGTATTGTTCTTCCGCTTTAACTACGGCATCCCTATTTTTTCGTACCGCCTCGTGGGGTTTACCCGTTGATAAACCTCACATAACCACATATGTAGTACTTACCGGTAGCCTACCCATGTGAGTAGACCTACACTACTGACCGGTATTGTAGGTAGTTTACTCCATGTTTATATTTATATCTATTATGTCTATTATATTTATTATATTTACAATTATGTGTTTATTTTTATTTTTATATGTATATTTATACACACATGCTAAAGTAGGAATATACCTACCTATTCATACCTCTGGACGATAGTGTAGGTAGTTGAAGGTGTGTACGGACGTAGGGTAGCGCCATTTCCAACAGTGAGGGTAAAGTTCTTTGCAAATACCCCTGATATTAAGCCGATTTCAAGACGCAGCAGCGTATTTGCGGAGAAACCAATAGACTAGGCCGAATAAATAACAAGCTGTGGGTTCCAGGTTAGAGATTCACGGAGTGAGTGGACTAAATACATAGTAGTACGTACGTACGGATCCGTAGTATCTTGTTGATCTGTGCAGTCTCGGTTGAAGTTTCAACTAAGGTAGGGTTAAGTGTACGGATCCGTACGTCCATGGTATAAGTTGATTAAAGTGCTTGCGCGCCTAATACCAAGAGGTAATATACTAATGTAACTACCTTGGGGGTTGGGAAATGAATTGCATGGGCTTCATTAGGTACTCCGTACTTACGGATCCGTACTTACACCAGCACCAGTTATCACTCGAGGCTATACACTAGATTTTCTCGGTTGGAAAAACATAGCGAGTTAAAACAAGCTTGGCTTGGCTTTATGAACTAGTAGGTAGGCAGAGAACATGTGCGTGCTATAGGTATTGGTGGATAGAGCACGATAGCTGGTGTGTAAGTAAGAAGAAGACGACGAAGAAGAAAAAGAAGAAGAAGAAGAAACGATAGGTAGCAGCTTGATTCAAGTGTCTACCCTATAAGAGAACCTACTGCAGTTACCACTAGATACATTACGTTAGTGCATGTGATGCGAACTTGAAAGTGGAACCCAGGAAATCTGAGAAGTACGGATCCGTAGGTACCCACAGGCTACCTACATGTATCTTAATGTGCATGGCTACGTACCTATTTATTCAGATAATGTACCTGTACCTTTACGGACCGAAATAACGCACAGACAAGTCCAATTGGCCTACTACTAGCATGTACCGATACCTATGTCTCACTGTCTTGGGTACTCGGGTACTTCGTAGTGTACGTAGTTGTACCTAATGTTTTTAGGTTAGGTAATTAACGCTGCCAATTAGCCATGGGATCCACCTCCTTCGTGGCTTCCTTTAGCCTCAGTTAGATATACCTTAGTACGGACCGTACTTAGTAGGTAAGGTAGTGTAGGTAGGTAGTACCTACCTAAGTAGATCCGTACAACTACAGACCTTCCTCTGTACCTTCCATGCAAATTACATAGTAGAGTACCTACCTATGCACCTACCTTGGTGGAAGGTACCTACCTACTCGTACGGGACGTACCTACCTACATAGTACTGCGTACCTATTCCATTCCATTACGGACTACATTTTGCACTTTACTGGAATTTCATTTGATTTGTTGCAGAATTCATTTCCATCCTTCTTCAGCCGACCATCTTCCCGGATTATGTAGTAGTCCACCTCTTTGTCTTCTTCTTCACCATTTGTGCCAACCAGACCGTACAGTCAGCACCTACACACGACGTACTCGTCGCCGCTCGTCGTCGTAGGTATCATACTATTCCTACGAAGCCACTCATTCAGCTGTTAGCTATCTACCTACTCCGAATAGAACGCAGTGTGTTCTGTCGCCGTCATCAGCTAACCGTGTGTCATATCCACACTAAAGTCCTGTCTACAAATCAAATCACTCACTCACTTACTCACTCACTTGCACCCATCTCTCTTTTTCTTCTCCGAACAAAAAAAACTACTCGAGATGCCGCTCTGTGGTTTAGGCGGATCCAAAACAGTACAGCGCAAGCTCGTACTTCTGTATGTTTGCAACATCTCTTGCGATACAAGCATTTCTCCGCTAACCAACCATGTCCTTGCAGTGGGGATGGTGCATCAGGAAAGACGTCTCTTTTGAACGTCTTCACGAGAGGATACTTTCCGACAGTCTATGAGCCTACCGTCTTCGAAAACTACGTTCACGGTCCGTTTACGCCCTTTCCATCTCCTCCTCCCACTCACCCAATTTTGCTATTATTTCGTATTCCACCTGCAGCCTAGGTTACTCGAATGCGCATGTAATTAGCCTACATAAAGCTAACCGAGCACCAGACATATTTGTTGATAACGTGCATATCGAACTGTCACTTTGGGATACAGCAGGACAAGAAGAGTTTGATCGCTTGCGGAGTCTTTCCTACGATAATACCGACGTGGTCGTACTCTGCTTCAGTGTCGACAGCAAGGATTCCCTAGAAAACGTCGAGAGTAAATGGATTGGTGAGATTCAAGAGAACTGTCCTGGTGTGAAGCTTGTTCTGGTGGCCTTGAAGTGCGACTTGCGGGAAAATGGCGAAGAAGAAGAAGAGGGTGCTGGTGCTGCCGAGGGTGCGCAGCACGAGAAGAAACCAATGATCGACTATAATCAAGGCCTTGAAGTTGCCCGACGGATCAAGGCTATGCGGTACCTGGAGTGCTCGGCTATGCGGAATCGAGGTGTCAACGAAGCGTTCACAGAAGCTGCTCGTGTTGCCCTTAGCGTCAAGCCAAGTGGTGAACAGGAGTCCAAGTGTGCCGTCATGTAAAACGAACGCTCTCAGAACTCCTTTTCTGCTACCAAAATCCACGTCATATTGCCGGCCGTACGACAGGACTGGGATTCAAACGCCGGCCATTCATTATTCCTCGTCCGCATGTGTTGCACCACCCAGCCTTCACTGGCCCCCTTCCCTATTCCACTCGCAGCAAAAGTGCAAGCTTTGACGTTGAAGATCCGTCTACGCTTGTGCCTCGAGGCTCTCACGCGCCGTGCGAAATGCTCTTCTTGTACATTCTACTTGCCTGCATGTTTCGCACATACACCTACTACACCTTGCGGTGTTTCCTTTTTTTTTTTTTTTTTTTTTTACTATTTTAATCAGATCCGGATGGGGACTCTGGATCGGCACCTGGAAGATAAAAACAGGAATCTTCTTTACCATGCCTGTGCTACTATTAGCTAGACTTTTCCACCACTTGACGACAAAATTTTTCTCTTAGATTGGCTTTGCGGGGGGCAAACCGGATCACCCTGCAAACTTTCCACGCCAACACGACCACGACCACCACTACTTTCCTATGTTGTATAGTGTGTGCTCATCGTTTAGCAAGCATGGCAGGGCGGCGATAAGAATGTATGACATGTCAAATAAAATATCACGCGCAACTCTGTTGCCCAGCGTACTACCCAGTGTTGATGATTTGTGCTATGATCCTAACTTTAGTCCGTGCACCACAATGCTTCATCACAAGCAAAGCAGCCAGTGTAGAATCCTGGTTAAAACCCATGTTGTTTGTAGTATTGGTAGGTAGTATGTGTGAGGTGCTACACTACACTATATATGCTCCGCGACAGCATGTGTATTCTTCACTGCGTACACCAGGACTGTAGGTGTAGACTGGGTGCGTAACACTGATACTATGGTTGCCATGTTGAAGAGAAAGAAAAGTCAAGAAGCACTGCCTAAAGCGCTAATACAAGAAGTCATTCACTTGACTTTTTTTTTTCTCCTGTACCGCATGTAACGCTACTTCACTCAGTCGTACCTCTCTTTGCTCCGATCCTTTCAGAATGGGCTCTAACTTGAAATATTGGGCCATGCAGCAGATATGGCACGCTCATAACTCCGATGGGCGTGGTGACCCCGTTTTTCGACGCTCATATCTCGGGCCAGCGCCGTGCTGATTGTGAGATCTGGCATTCTGGGTAGACTTGGTAGCTGATGCTGGCTTGTTTGGAGGAGGATGAGTTTTACGGTGCTCACGAGGTGAACTGGTTTGGACGAGCGTTATTGCGTTTACGTGGGTGGCGGGCCGACCAGCTGAGTGAGTTGTCTTTAAGATTCTACGGTGATCGTGCTCGGCTGGAATGCTGGAATTCTGGTGCGTAAATGAACCAAGGTACTTTTTGCACCTGGAGTTGTTGGCATGGTTCTTGTCTGATGCCGATGCTTTTGAGATATATTTGTATCTATATATATATACGGATTATATATATATATATAAATATATATAGAGTTGTAGTCCGAGTGCCTTTGTTAGTGTATGAGCTTGTAGATGGCATTATCTCACTTGCGTAGATGCGTGATCCTGTCTCAAGACTTCACGGTAGTAGGAATGTGATAGTTGTTTGTTGAATGGTGTTATGGTGGGAGGTTTTGCTCGCTGTGAGTTCCGAGGTTCTCATATCTATGCCTACCTTACCTTACCTTACCCTACCTTAATTTACCTCAGAAAGCACGACGATAAAGGTTGACAGAAGTCGGGAACTTCCACCACGCACATTGAGGATCGTGGTGCCGAATCTAGGCGTATATGTGTGAAATGCCTGCCATGTTTACGGCATTCTTTCTTTATTTTTTCCCCCCCGTTCACGAATTCTGACTCCCTGTCCGACATCATGCATGGGATCGGCTGTCTGGACTGGTCGTAGAAGTAGGTAGGTAGCTTCACATTCTTATCAATAAAGGAACTTCGGGTATGAGCACCCAAGGCAGGTCTATAAATATGCGATTTTATAAATGACGAAGGAGTTGTTGTTCCTGCCTAGGTTAGCGGCTGTAGTGTATTGGATTGGATGCCGATTCGTAGGCAAGGAACTTGGATGCCGGGTTCGATAAAAAAAGAGTCATGTCATGTCATGTCATGTTGACGGGGGCAACCCCTAATTGTTTAAGTAGGTATTTTGGACACCCTCCGATCTTGATTCGGCCCGTGGTACCTAAGTACCTACGTAGATTCAACATGTGGATTGCCTCAGGTTTCAAGTTGTACTAGTCTGTACGGATCTACGGACGTACGGAGTGCGTGCTGAAGGTAGGTACCTAGGTAGGTACTTACTTCGTATGTTACGGAATACACTGCGGAATAAGTACCTACACTACCTACCTTAGGTACCTGTGTAGGTACTCGTACGCTACGGAATAATTACACTACTACTTACTCATTCCGTGCACTACTTGACAAGTGCTCCGGGCCGAAACAGGCCGGAGGGTGCCCAAATAACTTAGTAAGATCGCTCTACTTACAGAAATGACCGCCGTGCATTACGTTAGGTATTTTAGCACGCCTACGGATCCGTACGGGTGAATACATTAGGCACTCCTAACGCGTAGACTGAGCATTAAGTTAGGAGGTATGTAGGTTCGGCACTACCTGTATCTATAGGTACGTCCGTACCCAAGTAAGGTTTTCAGGGCGCTATCTAAGTTCGAGTCGCGGTAGATTCAATTAACGAAGGTCGGTACTTCTACTTTGGTACATGCTAGTACTTACTAGGTAGTACCTATCTTTCCTTCCCATCTTCACCATAACCGACCCTCCCACGACCAGCGCATTTTCAATACTACCACCTACCAACCAACCAAGTAACCTGCCCATCATCATCAACACGCGAAATTGCTTGCAACCCTGAGTCCGCCCCCTGTCTTGCTGACATTTCATCTCAGCCCTGTCCTGTCCTTTCCTAGACTGACTTGTTCCCGTCCTTGCGCTGAAAGGACCACCTTTTCTCTCAGCGACTAGTCGCCTCTTCTTTTTTTTTTTTTTTTTTTTTTTAATCTTGACCTTTGGCGCTCAACTTGACGCGAACAAGCATAATTGTCGACGCCGGCTTTTTTAATACTCCATGATTGGTTCATAGGCCCCGAGATTGCGACCACCAAAGACGAAAACTAGCCCGACGCCTCTCGTTGCTTCCTCTGTGTACCGCGCTGTCGCGACGCGAAACAAATTCGTCAGCCCCTTGCTTTCGACGCGATGGCGTATGATGCCAGATACGCAGAAAGGCCATACAATGGGCCTGCTGCTCGAGCTCCCCGTGAACGTCAGGCAGCCCAATACCCTCCTCGCCCGCCCCCACACTCTCACCAACAGTTCCAACATCAACCACAATACGATCAGTACCGGGACGATTATGGCTACGGTGCATATGATCAGCAGCAGCATGATATTGGATACGCCCAGGACTACGGCCCGTCACCCGACGATATGGACTATGGCAGAGGAGGTCCACCAGTCAATCAAGGCTATCCGCCGCAAGATGCGTATAGAGGACCTCCGGGCGTGTTTAGAGGTCGCATGCCGCCGCCGCGAGGAAGAGGTGGGCCCATGCGCCCTGGACCTGGGCCTGGGCCTGGACCTGGACCTGGACCTGGACCGGGGCCGGGAATGAGGCCGGGACCAGGACCTCGAGGCGGAGGACCAAGGGGAGGACCAGCCCCACCAGGTCCTGGTAGGGGATACCCGCCTCTGGGCCGAGGAGGTCGGCCTGCACCGCTTGATCGAAATGCCATATCCGATCCAAACGGTAATTGTGCCTGTGAACAACCTTGACAGTTAACTACCTATGCTGACAATTTCAAGCTCACCATTCAGGTCCTATGATGAATCCTACGAGCCCCCCTGAACAGGATTTTGCCGGTCCGTATTCCGCGATGCATGGGCACGTCGAAGTCAACCAAGAGAGCCAGATTGTCGACCGTATGGGGGCATTGGACATGAACGGAAGACCAAATCCCAACCGGGGTCCGGGACCCGGCCCGAGACAAACATCTTCGCTTGATGATTATGGGCACCCGCATATGGATTTCCAAGGCTATCCCGATCACCGAAGGGGTCCGCCCCCGCCCCCGCCCCAACATCAAGGCTACGATTATCATGGTGATAGCTATGCGCAACCCATGCCCCCTGAACGGCATGAGTTTGGCCCACCCTCCCGCAGTATGACCATGCCGGTAACTCATGAATATCCAATGCGCAATGCTATGCCACCGCTGCGGTTAGATAGCGCTGATTACGATGGTCAACCATTGTCCCCTCCCCAGCGGCCAGCCACATCCCATAGCAATAGACCTCCCCCTCACAGGGTATATCCCGATGAACCTCCTCCTTTGCCCAGGAGTAACCCCGCCTTACAACAGGCTGCATGGAATCATGAGCCTGAACAAGGGCCCACGGCCGATGGGTATGATCCCTATTACGATCAAACTAGGACTGAACCGTATTCGCCCATTCAACAACACGAACAAATACCAAACTTCGATCCTGCTCCTAGCCAAGCTTCCCGGCCGTCATTTGATCAACAAAGACGAGCACCTCTGCCTCAGATGGGTGTGCCTCAACCTGGGCCTGCTCGGTATCCGGAGATGTCACGGACCATGTCACAGCCTAATCTACGGGAGCCTCAATCTGCAGTTTTCGAGTCAGTAAACGACCAACCACCCCTGCCCTCTGGTTTCAAGGCGTATAAGCCCAACTTGTCCAGCAACCCTGGGGTGACAAGACCACCTCCCCAGTCTGTGCCGGCCAGCCCCCCCGCAAACCAACCGGGCTCCGGACATCCGATGCCTATTCGCCCCGGTCTCATGCCGAATTCGATTGTCAATAATATGAACGATAAACCCGCCCCAGTCCGACATTATAACGGCGGCGCACCCGCTTCGGCTGCTGGTGCTCAGGGACGTCCTTCACCGGCGCCCCAGTCCGCGTCTCAGAGCATACCTATGAGCGCAAAAGCCTCATCTGCTTCAGATAATTCTACCGTGACTATCGAAGAGCTCGAGCGCCTGCGGTCAACCGTCAAGAACGACCCAAACGACCAGCAAGCTGCTTTGACTCTTTCGAAGAAATTGATAGAAGCTGCTGAGGTCCTTGTACCGAGAATTCCAGATCCAAAGGCTCGGGCAAGGTCTCGTGAGCGCTATATCATGGATTCACAGAAAATCTTGAAGAAGCTCACGGCCGCACAGAACCCGGACGCCATGTTCATGTTGGCCGACTTCATCGGTCGGGGCTCACTCGGACACGACGCTGACCCAAAGGAAGCATTCGCCCTCTACCAGTCTGCGGCCAAAGTAGGTCATGCTGCTGCCGCTTACCGTACGGCGGTCTGTTGTGAGCTCGGTAACGACGAAGGTGGTGGCACGCGCAAGGATCCTTTGAAGGCGATCCAGTGGTACAAGCGCGCTGCCACGCTGGGTGACACCCCGGCCATGTACAAGGTCGGTATGATTCTTCTCAAAGGTCTCCTTGGCCAGCAAAAGAACCCGCGCGAAGCCATCGGCTGGCTCAAACGAGCCGCTGAGCGAGCGGACGCCGAGAACCCCCATGCTCTTCACGAACTTGGTCTCCTGTACGAGTCGGCTCAACCCAACGACGTGATCATTCGGGACGAAGCCTATGCAAAGCAGCTGTTTGAGCAGGCCGCCCACCTCGGCTACAAGTTCAGCCAGTTTCGTCTAGGATGTGTTTACGAGTATGGCTCAATGGGTTCTCCTATCGACCCCAGACAATCCATCATGTGGTACAGTCGCGCTGCCACACAGGAGGAACATCAGTCAGAGCTGGCACTTAGTGGTTGGTACCTGACAGGAAGTGACGGGGTCCTACAACAAAGTGATACGGAGGCATACCTATGGGCTCGCAAAGCGGCGCAGGCGGGCTTGGCCAAGGCTGAGTATGCGATGGGTTATTTTACCGAAGTTGGTATCGGTGTCCCCGCTAATCTCGAGGATGCGAAGCGATGGTACTGGCGAGCGGCTGGTAAGTGGCACACGGTGTTTTCTCATGCCAATAGTGACATGGGCATGACATTGCTGACCTGTGGTTTACAGCGCAAGACTTTCCGAAGGCGCGGGAGCGGCTCGAGGACCTCAAACGTTTCGGGCGAAACGCGCCTCGGCAGCGCGAGCGCATTACTCGCAGCAAGGTAGGTGGCAAGCAGCAAGAAGGAGAATGCGCCGTGATGTAGAACGTCCGGTGCTCCACCCCCCTACTGTCACCGGAACAGTGGGAGATGGACATGGACTTGGAGTGGGGATTCCCGACCCCCACATCCTCGCTGCCGGATGTGGGTAGGGCTAAGTCACTTTTGCAGCGGCTCCGAATATTTCGTGGGTAAGGGCCGATGTCGAAAGCTCAATGTCTTTCCTAGACAGCAGATAGAACGTATCTTGAGACAGATACGAGAGAAAAGAACACCAGCGTGTTACTGATTTAGACTAATAATACGATTGATCTCTTGATTTGTCTTTATTTGATGTGATGTCTTTGGAAGGCGACTCAACTATACACCCCCCCCCCCCCCCCCCCCCCCCTCCCGGTGTTTGTTTGTTTGTTTTACATAGGTATCATATCGCAATGAACTTTTACATATCAGAACGAGCGCGGAGGGAATATTTACGCGGAGAATTGGGTACCTAAGGTAGAGGGTAGAGGCTGTTGATACTTTCAAGTCAGGATGGGCGAAATGTAGATTGGATAAGGTAGATTACCTGAGTCCTGGATATGTATGTAGGAATTAATATATATATATATATTAAGCTTGGTTGTTTACATGATATTACGCCCTTTTAAGAGTGCGGATGATCGTGTGTGAAGGAAAGAGGAGGGAGGGAGGGAGGGAATAGAATGGATCGCTGGTGTGAATTGTACGGGGAATTAGAATTGGTCGTAGTGTACGGAATACGGCGCGGTCTAGGTACGAGATTGGGATAGAGTACCTACCTTAATGTATGCACAGGCAGAAATGTTGTTTGTTGGAGATACGCTGCTCGGTACCTAAACTGCATCGATACCTACCTTAGGTTACCTACCTGCACAACAGAGTGCAGGCAGGTTCCTACAGGAGCGTCGCGCCAACGGCTACGGACTCGCGAGAGTCCTGGGGCTTCGATGGGCAACATCGGGGCTGAGGCGCGATGGTAATTCCTCGATGGGATACGGTTGGTCCACCTACCTAAGTGACTGGGAACGGCAGCGGGGTTTTGACTTGGGGGGTCTGTTACTAGGTATGAGGCTGGAGCTGGTCGCCTTACCTACCACGATTAGAAAGGAAATGTAAGTAAGTGAGTGGCTTTGCACACGTACATAGTTGGGGGGTCACATGATCCATCAAGATACCTACCTACTACCAGGTTATACGAAGTCCCGTAATGTACCTAGGGTATCTAAGTACGGTACGGTACAGTACAATTGACAGTGACAGTAACCCCTCCAGTCCGTCCAGACGGGCCGAATCAGGCCGCGCAAATCAGTTAGGTACGAGCCTGCGGGTTTATCGAATCGACACTTCGCAGCTCGGTTTCACTTCGTTATCGGCTTATTACGTAGTGTCCTTCATACTTACTAACCTTAGGTACCTACGTACGGATCCGTACTTACTACTAGTAACCTTCCTTACCTTACCTTACCTACCTATGCGCTTAGCACAAATACCAAACCGAAGCCCTCGCCAATTTCGTCAACCTCACGCGACATCATCGTTCCCGCCTCTTGGAAAGAAGAAGAGATAGGAAAGAGAGCACAGCACCTAAGACACGAACAAGCCAAGGGAAAAAAAAAGAAAAAGAAAAAGATACCTGACGCGAACAGAGAATGGCGGACGCCGAGTTGGAACAAGTTCGTTTTTCTCTTTCTTTGCTTTCTGTGTCTTTTGTTTTTTTCGGTGGCTCCCTGCCCTTATCTATAGGATGGGGGGGAGAGAGGGGGATGAGGTTGTTTGAAGCAGTGGGAGAGATGCTAATCGCTCTACCGGGTACAACGGAATAGATTCGTAAAGCTCGGCTTGAGCAGCTCAAGGCGCAGCGGGGTGCTGCGGCGGGTTCTGGTGGCGGGGGCAGAGCAGGGGAGCAGGCTGAGATGCAAAAACAGTGAGTCTTTTCCCTCCTTGTTTGGTTTTCTTTGGCCTTTGGCGTTTTTTGTCTACCGTGGTCGGTTTGATATTGCCTACCATTTGTCGCGCTGTATGCGCGCATGCGCGCATGGCTTTCGCTCTTGCATGTCCTTGAACTGACGAATTCGATTCGAATCCAGACAGGAAGGTCCGTTACTCGATCGCATACTCTCTCTCTCTCTCTCAACATTACATTCGAAAATTCATCCGCCCACTTCTCTCTCTCTCTCTCTCTCTCTCTCTCTCTCTACGACTAACACTCGATCGAGCTGCTTCAATTCTTTTGCCATGCTTTATTGACAGATCAATTTTGATTGACTGACGTAACGTGTTACTGACGACTAACCCGCTGCTATTTGCCGAACATACAGCCGAAGCCCGACAGACCATGCTTAATCAGATCCTGCACCCCGAAGCCGCCGACCGTCTCGGTCGCATCCGTCTCGTGAAGGAGTCTCGCGCCGTCGATATCGAGAACAGGCTCATCACGCTCGCGCGCACCGGCCAGCTACGCCAAAAGGTCACCGAGGCCCAGCTGAAGGAACTCTTGGCCGCCGTGGCTGAGAATCAAGAGGAGGAGAAGATCGTGGTAAATAGGCGGAAAGGATGGGATGATGAAGATGATGACGACTTGCTTGATCTATGAAAGGGGGTTCGAGGTGGAGGGGGGGCATTTCGAGTGAACAAGCTGGGACAGACTTTTTTTTTTCGGTGTGGATCCCGAGGAGACGGGGGGAGAGGGCAGAAATCCTGCATGGATGGCGTTTCTTTGGGGCGTTAAAGTCTCTTCTTTTGTTCATGGTCCATCGTAGTATGTCTAATTCTACAATACCCACCATCTTTGCCTGCCAGAAATAGAGTGGGCGATTGCCTGTAATGCGTGTAATGTGTGGACGGGCGACCGTGTGAGTGTGGCAATCTCGGTCAATATCCTGGCTTGGCAGTCCCACGTATCTACTCAACTCGGCTGCGACGGCGGTATCGGCTGCCCGGCCGACTTCTTCTCGGCTCGCTCCCTCTTGCGAATTTCCCTCAAGTCCGGCGGCGCCTCAATATTCAACCTCGCTCGGAGCTCATGCACGTCGGTCTCGAGCTCCTCCTCCCAGTACACATTGATGACCTCCTCGCTGCGCAGGCCGTTCCGCACGGCCCAGGGCCCGTATATGGACCAAAAACGGTGGCGCTCGGCGGGCTTGAGTGTGGTAACGGCGAATACGGACAGTCCCGTCATGGGAAGCAGCGTGTTGGCGAACTCGAAGGCCTTGAGCGCCACCTCCCCCTCACGCACCACCGGCAGCCCCGTCAGCGCGTGGTAGAAGTCGTGCGACTCGCGGTACCGCTGGATCACGTAGGCGCACTCCTCGTCGTCGACGTAGCGGACGTTTGCGCGCGTGTCGGGCGTCACGTGCTCGCGGTCGAGCCAGGCTACGTAGGTGGCGCCTACTGTTGACGCGGGAAGGGAGCGCAGACGCGGCAGGTCGAGGCTCGTCGATGTTATGCGCGGTCTGTCGCGCAGGATCCGCCGACCGGTGGCGTCGGAGAGCATGGCGTTTCGCAGGCGGTTCGCGAAGTACGGTGTCGCTGTTGCTTCGCCTAGCGCCGCTATTAGGTCGCCGCGCCGCGGGTCGCGGAGGGAAAGGATGCTTGAGCCGATGGCTAGAGCGACGCGCTCGAGGCCTGTGAGAGGGACATGGCCTGGGTAATTGGGTGGTGGGCGATTGAGGACGGAGAAGGGGCGAGGTTGGCTAATTGAGAGTGAGAGCGAGGACGAGGGCGTGAGCGAAGACGGGAATGCTGTCGTCGGGAGGATAGCTGCTGGTAGGGTGAAAAGAGGGTTGCGGCGCGCGGCGCGTAGCGATGGCGATAGAGCTTTCATGTTGAGCCGATTATGTGAGAGGAGGTGCTATAGCCTGTCCTGATCATTACGTGAGGACTTCTTGCTATTCGAGTCAGTGATGCTATCCTGTTCAGAATAGATTAGGTAGGTAGGTAGTTAACGAATGATGAGATTGATGGATACCTACGAAGTACCTGGTAGATATCGAGCCATCGACAAGTACATATTACCCTAGATAGCATTACATACGTAGGTAGTATGTAGGTACCCGTACTTCGTAGGTAGCTCTACTTAGATTCTGCACTAAACCCCATTGGAGGGCGCGGACCCTGCAGTAATACCTAGGTAGCAAAACGCCCCGACGTACGGATTACGGATTCAAGAATATGTACGTCCGTACGTCCGTACGGACGTACATACCTAGTAGAGAGATACCTCGTACTTACTAAGCACACTACGGAATACTTCGTAGTCATCACGGTAGTTTATCTAGGTAGGTAGGTAATTGTGTGAGAGCGCTAAATACGAAATACGGAATAGTTCAAGGAGTCACTACCTCCTACTACGAAGTACATATGTAGTTAACCCTCACTGCTGGCGCAGAGAATGGTGCAGTTGAGAAGTTCACCATGGGTGGATCCTCTTGTACTGTAAGTACCTACGTATACTTACGGACGTAGGTAGGTACTTAGGTACTGATTACGTACGGATCCGTACTTACCTACAACATATAGGTACCTAGGTACTTATTACTATGTAGTCTCAAAGTTCTACCCAATAGGATTTTTCACATTGGCCATTCGTCCACGAGACGGGGTCCGGCAGCTTCGAGCCAATTCGAAGTTTGTTTTGTTGCGAAGTGCCAACCCAGTTTTTTTTCTTAAAGCCGAGCGGGTATCCATCCCTCACCTCACCTCGCCTCACCTCTTCTCCGTTCCTGGACTTCCGTGAACAAGCATTCCAAGTTTTTTTCAAGTTTTTTTTTTTCGCTTTCGCTTTCAAGCAAAAAAAAAGTTCACATCAAGAGAAGTTTGAGGAATAGAATTTTTCAAAATGCCTCGTCAACGCCCTGCTTCCCGCCCCGCCCCAGCTCGCCCATCCCTTCCCGCGCGCTCTGCGCCCGCTCCCTCGCAGCAGCAACAATCCCGTCCCGCGACCACATACGCTCCGGCTCCCACCCAGGCCCCCGCGCCCCAGGCCTCGCAGGGCCCCGGTCTCTTCGGCCAGATGGCCAGCACCGCCGCGTACGTATATCATGAATCAAACCCGTTCCCTTCTATTAGGTATCTCCTCTTCCCGTTTCACTAACACGATCACAGCGGTGTCGCCGTAGGCTCGACCATCGGCCACGCCCTGGGCGGTCTCTTCACTGGCGGCTCCGCGGCGCCCGTCGAGGCCGCGCCGCAGCAGACGAACATGGCGAGCCAGAACCAGGTCCAGAATAACTGCGCCGGCGCCGCCGAGAACTTCACCAAGTGCATGGATGACAACAATGGGAACATGCAGATCTGCAATTGGTACCTTGAGCAGCTTAAGGCCTGCCAGCAGGCTGCTAGGCAATACTAGATCCGGCACGATGCTCTTGCATGGTTGACTCCTGGGATGGACGGGCGTTTGGACTGCCTGGTCTGGACTGGATGAGGCGAGGCATGGATGGATGGATGGATGGATGGATGGGTGGGTGGGTGGATGAAGGAAGGAAGGAAGGAAGGAGATGACGGCCCAGCTCAAGAGACCCTGGTACCAGGAGGAGGGAGAGAAGAGGCAGAGAGATGTGAAATTAGATCGTGGTTTTGATCCTGCCACTCATAGCATTGCGTCTATGCATACGTACATTATATCGAGTCATCTCGCCTTGGTTGACCATTCTGATCAAATCATGGAAAGCCGGCGCGTACGAGACCATAATTTTTAGCATTCAGCGCTGCGCTTGCTGCTGAGTAACAACTAAAACTATTTTATATTGCTTCTTGATATGTGGTACATGTATTCATGTCATAAATGTACAGTTTTCATGGTATGTTATGCCAAGTACCTTGAGTATATACACATGTACGTAGAAGGAGGCCGGCCGCCAACTACATGTTCTCTAATCCGTCCCATCTATCTGTGTCCGGAATCTGTCCGCCACCAATATAATCGGTGTCACACATGTACGGGGTGGCGCCGAGCGGCACATTGTTTCTGAGATCCGCTCGTCGGGCGTTCGCGCGCGACTTCACGAGGCTCAACGCAAGGCTGTTGTGCTTATGATCCAATCCGAGCTCTTTCGCTCTTCGAATAAGATACCCGTTGAAATAATCGATGGGCGGATAGTTGCCGATGCGTACCTCATGAATCCATGGACTTATGTTGGTGCCTTGGGCTACGAGGTACATCCGTAATTTCCGCTTGAAACTCTTGCTCTGGAAGAATTCGACTGTGTGCGGCGCACGTTCTAGCTCTGGCATTGCCGAGACTATGGCTACCGTCTCCGTGAGAAGCCTGTTCCATATCTCCTGAGCATACGTGTTGAAGCGAATCTGGTTATACCTACACCCCAGGATAACAGATATAGTATCGGCCAGGGAGGAGAACACCAACCCATGGATTTTCCACATCATAAACCGACGATAGGGCAAGCCGATGGCCGACAGACCGGAGGTCGATTTGAGCAGGCCAATCATATGTTGTGTATACAGGTCGCTCTCTCGCTGAAAGGCTGGGTCGGCGTTCCCAAATTTCGATTTCGATAGGCTACACAGATATAAATTGCCCCCCCTCTTCTCTTGTATGGAATATGATTTCGGGGTCATATGGCTGACTTGATAACAACCGTGGCCGAGTACAAAATTTGGTTTGTCGACAATATCCCGTTCTCTGAAAACAATGGCGTCAAGGGCTTCGGCTATCCCGAGCCCTGGGTGCATTATACAGATAGTTGTTCGGCCGTCAATGCGATGACTTAACCTTCGGACGGAAGGTATAATTGCGGCGGAAGACGTGTCAAGAATTACATTATCTAAGAAGTCCATGTCTTCAGGAGCTCTGTAGCGCTTGCGGTTGTCAAAGATTAACTCTGGACACGGTACTTCCGCGGTAGATACCAGTTTACCTTGTGGATTGTACAGTGTGATGGCCCTGTCTTCTTCGCCCCATCGGCGCTGGAGACCGGCATGACGGACCAACAGATTAGGCTGAGGTCGTCTGGGCGTGGATGCGAGGGCATGGACAAGGTATCGGGCTTGCGCTGTGGCGCCAATAACCTGAAATCGATCGGAAAGACGGGCCTTTATTTCCACGTCCCCCAAGCCGTCGGGTTTGGAGGCGGCGTCTGCACCCACGCCCTTATTCGCTACTTGGCCTCTCTCCTTTCTAGCGAAGGGATCGCCAATTCTTTGCTTAGGATATCTGACAAGAACAGTATTTCCAACATTGAGAATAGTGCGCGGCTTATTGCGTTTGTATAATGGAGATTTCGCGTACGACTTATAAAAGATTGCCCAGCTCGAAGTGGGCGCATTAGCAGCGCTGACCTTAGGTGTTTTGGCGACAGCCTCAAACTTTGTGATTTCTTTTTTCTCTCCAATGCTCGGACAGTCTGTGCTGGTAAAGGTGGTAATATATCTATACGCTCCAGCAGTCTCAAAGTTTGCTGGTCGTTTAATATTTCGGATGTCCCAGATCCTCGGCGTGGTTTCCGGGGTCGAAATATTGTGTAAGAGGTTGGTGATGGGGGAATGGCGATGGAGATAAGAACGCGAGGACAGGAGAGATCTCTTATGGTGAAGTGGTAACGAGAAATGGCCGGTGGTGATAGACGCGACTGAGAACATGGTGGCCCCCCGGCCCACTAAGATATTATCGCAGGGCCATATCGAGGATGCGGGAGGTATTTGCGGTGACGCCCGCAAGAGCGGTCTGTGGATAATATGGGAATACAGGGTGGAGGCTTATGAGTAGAGCTGGAATAGTCTCATGTCGCTCTGTAAACCGGGTCGAGCTTTTATGTCGGAAAGCCGAAATCCGGACGGAGGGTCTAGTAGAGATTCAAACTGTGGTGAGCGTGGAAAGGAAAGATTCTAAGACCAAGTAAGGATGATAAAGATCTATGATATGATTTATAAAAAGGAAAGGATATCAGAGAGAAAAGCATATGGCGAGGAAATACACACAATTGGGATCATTGACCCCGTGTTAGATACAAGTTTTGGCAGAAATCATGACGGCGACTCGGTGTATGTAGGCTGTTGCAATTTTTGCTCTCTCTCTTTTTTTTTTTTTTTTTCCCTTCCTTCCTTAGGTACCTAAGGTAGGTAGGTACAGGTACCTACGAAGTACATTAGGCATATTATGTAAGACAGCCCTGTAGGTAGTATTCCGGACGTAGTGCAGCAATGCCGGCCGCCAACTAACCATTTCCAGTCGCCTGCATCATACCTAGGATGGTATAAATAAATAATAATAATAAATAAATAAATAAATAAATACTTACGTACCGGTAATAATACCTAGGGGTTATCTACTTATACACCTATTCTCTGTAGCTTGAACCCTTCAGAATGAATGAATAAATAACATTGATGGAAAAGACATCGTTAATCCCTACAGGTTTGGAGGCTGATATACCGGTAAGCACGCACAGATCTATGGCGTGCGATAATTTTTTGGCCGGCCCGGATTGACAAAATAACTTCACGTGCAAATACTGGATCCCAATGACATCATTTTCACCTACCTACACGATACCTATCCAACATTTGACAATGTTGACGGTCGACGGACTGCATCGACAGAAACTTTGACGAGCCCAATACTGACGTCGTTTGTATAGTGGCCCTCCTGAGTGTCGTGATTCAGGACAATGGCCATGCCATAATTACCATCGGTAACCCCTTGTTGTTGATAGTTGAGAGTCGCGACAGACCTCCAATCTATTCCGTACTCCTCGCCGTAGTAAATGCGGAGAATTAGGGATCAAATATTACAGGGATGACTTTTGAGTCGACGAAAACATTTGAGTGTTGTGAATACCACTCATTAATCAATACTGGCAGAGAACTCGAATGCCCGTGTTGGTCATTATGAATGATAGGCCACCCCTATTAATCAATTGACTGGACGTTCAATTCTCCTGCGAACCGAGTGGCAGAAAGTGAACTGTGCTGAGCACGAAGCAAGTAGTAGTTTAGTAGCAATCCATAATCAATTCCGCCGTATCACGCGACTTCGAGTCATCGTTTAACTCCTTTATAGTATTCTCTTGGAGTTTGCGGAACGCTCTTCCGCCCCCACCGTAGATGAGAGGGATTGACCTGCAAAAAAGACCGGGCAAGCAATAGACGTCATCCTCTACTTTGATTGTAACAGAGACCTGGTGTTGAAAGTAGGGAATTGATTCTTGACCCCCTTCTACTATCACAGACCATAGCGGCTAGAGGAAAGTCCTCTTCCTTAATAGAAAATCTCCTTGCTCCTCCTACAGCTTCTATGACTCTAGCAACTCTACCCTGCATGGCCTTAATCCTTCAACTGACTTCAATCGACCTGCAGTGTCTTTACTAAGATTTGCAGCGTAGATAAATGTGCTGCATACCAATAATGCCTGTTGCTTATAATGCCCCTTACAGGATATCCCCGCGAAACTCACTAAACCACCAATGTCAATGTTTTCAGCTCTGAGGACAAGCAATAATTGTACCAAGTCGCTTGAAGCGGCGCATAGTTTAATATGCCTGGAAACAAAACCATGAACACATCCTTTGGCTCACGCTCTCGTCGCGAACGTTAACGAAACCTCAGCACTGGCTAGGAGTAGAAGTGGCTTCAGCAACCGCCTCCCTTGGATCAAGTCGAGTGCGGTTTCTAGACCACCTAGACGAGAACGAAAATCATAGCTAATTATCGGAGCAGTCAATTTCTGCATTGTCTATCCGCGATTTCAGTACGACTTTGATTGAAGCTCCATCCCCTCCCGCTGAACATCCTCGAGACTCGACGTCAGTGAGATAGGCAAAGTAAAGAGTACCATCCTTATACCACCGGTACATGGAGTTGATAGCATCCGAGACTTTTGAATACAGCATGCTGTAATCTTGCAGGAGCCCTTACGCGATATTGCCATACCATTGTCATCTCTCTTATCTTGCAGTGTCACCTCGTCTTTATACCAAGCGTGGGACAGAATGGCGTATCACGCCTTAAAGCTCGCTGATAACAAACGCATGGACGTTAATCAATCGCATAGTAGACGTCGCAGAGTGAAATCAGTGACGCGATGCTTTTTACACAATGATAAGCATCCTGTATACCTACATGAGTTGAAATCTCCTGTTAAGCATTGTGTGAATTTTACAGTCGCGCATTGCAATGTAGGCTGTCACCTCAACGAATACTATCTTCTCATTCTCGGCCAAGCTGCGAGATTGGTCAACCCTTACGTTGGAGAGTCGAGACTAAGCAAGGTAAACACTTCGTAATAATTCGGAGATCCTGGGCCGAGTTTGACAAGGGGGGACGGCATGGTGCCAGTGGCATACCTAAAGTACGCGAATGCTCAATGTACTCGTCATTATTGCCATCACGTACCTACGTATATGATATAGCCCACCACTCTCGCCGCGAGAAAAGGGACACTGCAAATATCTCAACTCCATTAAGTACAACGCACACAATGGCATCAGGACGGCTAGGTACATGGTTAAAGATGATCGCGGTGTCAGTTTTTTTTTTTTTTTTTTTTTTTTTTTTCGAAAGATAGCCATATCCGTATTGACCCTTCAAGCAATTAGCTGATCTTCCCGCAAATAGCGGCGGCACAGTATGCGTTGGGGGACCAGCATTCGTCATCTGGGTGCAGCCGACCGAGGATGAGCTTTTCCAACGCTACAACCCCGAGCTGCAGAAGAGAAGTCGTGAGCGCCGGTACGAAAAGCAAAAGGATTTCAACGACTTCGTCGTGCGCTTAAAGGAATATTCCAAATCTGACAAGCCGAGTAAAGTCTGACCTCTCGCCCTCCGTTCCGTTCCGTCGAGGGACTGTTATTTTCCTGGTTGCCGAATGAGCTGACCGTATAATCACAGTATGGACGGTGCAGGAAGAGGCTCTGCGAAAGCAGAGGGAGGAGTCGCTGCGACAGGATTTTAAGGATGCAGAGGAGGTCCAGGCTCGACATGAGGCTATGAAAAAGGAGGCCGGGCTGCTGAACGGGGCTGGAGGGCTTGAATGCTCAGGGAAGTCGAGACTGACGAATAACCCCTTGATATAAAATATACCACGAGCCTTTGGAAATAGTAATACATGTATTCTGGAGGTTGTCGAGGAGTTCTGGTGATTAGGGGGGAGATCGGAACCGAAGTTGCGGAGTGATCATCTTGCTCTCGATTGCATTTCGCATCTGTCATGTCGCATATTATGTGGAACAACTAATAGGAGCTGAGATCTGATAAACAAGATCGAGTACTCAATCACATAACATTCCCAGGCAATGCTTGACGAATGACAATTACGCAGGGCAATAGGTCCGACCAGCGTGATGTGCATACTAGGTGAGTGGGCAATCAGATCGGAGGACTTTCACAACGCCACCTTCATTATCACGGTCTCGATTTATGGCAATCGACTGGTGCTTCATGCCCAAAACCACCCAAACCCGCTGGAAGTGTTGTTTTCTGCAATCTCATTGAGCATGGTCCCGGCCTTGAGCCCTGAACCGAGCAGATTGTGCTGTAACGATCAATGACAAACCCTGGAAACCTGTCATGATCTTACATTTAGGCAGTCATTCTCGAGCCAAGCAGACGCTGAAAGGTAGTTCCTTGAACCTGCAGATCCAGAGCCTTCTTAGCAGTCAAAGCAGCTCATCTGCTCCTAACATTCATACTCCTAGTATTCATACTCCATCGGAATGCCATGGACAGAGATAGTAGCGGTGGTGTCCGCGGTAGCTTAGGGAGGCGACCATTGTAGTCTGTGGACGATGAACCAAAAGTATACAAACTTGTCGTGGAAACTCTAGTAGGTAGAATGATCTTTTTGAGGAAAAAGCCAAGTTATCTGTCAATGACTTGTTGCGAGTACGCCTGTCGGAACGAGTGGCTTATACCTTAGGTACCTTTGGTAGGTAGACAGTCAGTCACTGTAAATACTAGGTAGGCGTCGCCAAAATCCGCCACCAGTTCGGACTCCACCCGAGCTTCTAACATCGAGTTGATTCGTTTTGTTTCACTGCCTAGGTGGATGAGTAAACCTTTTCAACTTTGTGCTTCTGACGTGGCCGATGGATATTGAGAGCAGTCCCTTAGATCCGCTCCTTAAAGAATCGCTAGGCAGTTGATACCTTTGGATCGCCTATCCTTTCTGAAAAAGCCCATCAGCCTGGTACGCAGCTACCTACCTACTTGTAATTTTGAGTTCTAATTTAGGAATACTGCGGAAAAGAGCACGATTTCATCTTTACCTACGTCCGTAGGTGCTTTCTTGATCTGGATACCTGCTTATAAGCGGTAGATGATTACCGTATGGACGTAGCCAGATTTCTATCGGTCCTACCGGTAATCGGTACCCGTGCCACGCCCCACGTTAATTGGATTCTCGCCAGGATCCAGAGGTACGGATCCGTTCTAGTACGGATTAGGTAGTCCTATATAACCTTAATAAAGATATTCTGCACATATGCGATTATACGCTGCATGGCTCTGAAGCGGGGTCACGCGGTAAATCACTATATGCAGTGAATACATATGTTTGCGGTAGATACATAATAACGTACCCTGTTTAAGCACACCTCTCCGGATGACCGGTGGCGTCATTAACGACTGCAGCTCAACTTCCTTGGTACAAGTGAAAGTGATTCATTGTGAGTGTGCATGACCACGGGAGTTCCGCTCTTACGCTTCCATCTGAGCACTTGTTGTAAATAAAACGCTGCATCAATTTCTGTGCACTAACCCACCCAATCTGAGTCCTTGTTGGTGACGAGACTGCTCGGTGCTGGAACTATCAGTACTTAATTTAAGCCTGTTGACAAGCCATGAGTAGCTCAAGATCTCAGTCGGATGAGCTGGAAGATCACCATTCAGATCTCTACTTCGATGCCGAAGAAGGGGTGGGGAACCGAGATGACGATCCCGACTATGTCGAGGAAGAAGATGGAAATGAGGATGCCGAAGAGGACGAAGAGGATGAAGACGAGGACGACGACCATCTTCACGGTAATATGACCCTCAACTCATCCTAATCATAAATAAGAGATGAAACTTTCTAATCAATGATATCCTAGATCCTGAGGAGGGACACCTTCGCTTCATCGTACAGGTAGAAGCTGGTGATGATGGCGAGACCGGGGAGGCCTCGGAACAAGCCAATGCCACCGGCACTCATATAGAGCGCCGGGTTATGGCCCTACTAGCAAGTGTGTGCTCTAGTGTCTTAATCACATCGTCGACTCACTGATACCCTGCGTAGGCGTAAGCCGGCGTGCCGGCGTGGGCTCACAACGCGAGATCCTGAACCTGTTGCGAAGCCACAATCTTGGTATCTTGCTGAATGCCGACGACGACGAGAGCGATAATTTTAGTCACGGTTACAGGCTACGCAGGCGACGACGGGACATAGACCTCGCTAAGTTTCCCAAAGTCCCTAGTGACCAGGGGCGGGACCTGATGAGCACCGGAACCTTTGGCACCAGTGACATTTCCCCTCCCTTGAGAAAAAAGAAGCATTTAGCACGTCGTATACTGGACCGTGAGCTAGGTCTCGGTGATAGGTCATACCGTAGGATGAATCAGGGCGTGATGGCCCAGGTGAGTGACACCGGGACCGGCGTTCGCGCACACCGTCCGCTGACATTAAGCAGTCTATGATACCCCGTACTGATGCGGATATGATCATCAATTACAATGACTGTGTCTATTCTGGC
Organism: Xylaria nigripes; assembly: GCA_022984845.1. Taxonomy (NCBI): domain Eukaryota; kingdom Fungi; phylum Ascomycota; class Sordariomycetes; order Xylariales; family Xylariaceae; genus Xylaria; species Xylaria nigripes. The sequence continues at coordinate 266,333 of JAJJKC010000017.1, read as the reverse complement.
CAATTCTCAGCTGATGGTAATTTTTTCTATGCCTGTGTCAAGGACTTTCGCGTGCGCATGTATAACACATCTAACCCATACGATTGGCGACATTATAAAACGGTGACATTTCCATTTGGAACTTGGACGTTGACCGACGCATCCTTGAGTCCAGATAATAAATGGCTGGCATACACTTCCATCCAAAGTAATGTTTGCCTGGCACCTACGGATCCTAATGATACTGGCGATCCATACACGTTGAGCTTATCCGAGCACGGCCGTCAGACCGGCACTTGGCGTAACACATTTGGTATCTGGTCCGTTCGTTTCTCTGGAGATGGCCGTGAGTTAGTGGCTGGCACGAATGCAAATGCGATTATCGTGTACGACATCGAATCTCGAAGAGTCTTGCATCACATCGAGGGACATGATAATGATGTGAACGCCGTCTGTTTCGCCGACAAATCATCGCCGCATATTTTGTACTCTGGTAGTGACGATACGACCATCAAGGTATGGGATAGACGAAGCATGGGTGATGGGCGCGAAGCCGGCGCATTCGTGGGTCATATCGAAGGCTTAACTTATATCGATAGCAAGGACGATGGAAGATACTTGCTCAGTAATGGTAAAGACCAGTCCATGAAGCTGTGGGATCTGAAAATGATGTACACGTCGGCGCAGTTCCGTGAAAAAAACCCGCGAATGCACATTCCTTACAGCGACTTTGATTACCGATTGAACACATTCGACGATGCCGACTGGTTCCCGCACCCTGACGACAACTCGCTCGTTACCTTCCGCGGCCACAAGGTTCTACGGACTCTGATTCGTTGCCACTTCTCACCTCCAGGCAGTACTAATTCTCGCTACGTGTATTCCGGGTCCCAGGACGGCAAGGTCTACGTCTGGAACATGGACGCCACGCTGGCAGGCGTCATCGACGTCAGAAAGACAACATCGACTGGCACGTCAGGACACAGGCATCATCGCTCGTATCACGACCGTCACGGCGGGTCCACTATCGTCCGAGATGCTAGTTGGCACCCCAATGCGCCGTTCATAGCAGGTAAGTGATGAATCCATCCGTTGGGCCATGAATTTGGGCGAGAGTCAGACACCAGCTGACAGCAAAACAATAGCATCCGCCTTGAATGGCTGGGATAATGCGCTCGGCACCGTCTCATTGCACGGATATAATGAGGGAAGCTTAGACGAGGGTTTCCCTTTGATGGGTGCTACATATGACGAGAAGCTGCGACCAGTGAGCAATACGAATTATAGTGATGACGAGGATGACGAGGATGACGATCTCCATGGTTTCGGTTTTGGCGTTTTACCCTGAAAGCTACTGCGATGTACTGTTATCTATTTTTGTTTGTAATGTTTTATTTTCTCTCTTTCTCGGCGCAAAATGGGCCTTATTATAGGTGCGCTAATTTGATAATGGGCAAGGTCACTCGTTCTTCTTCCCCCCTATATATATATATATCCACACCGACATAGTAGAATTATAACGACATATGGCCGGTAGTCTCGAAAGGCGTTGGCGGTGGGGTATCCAGATCAATTTTCGCATTAATTCTCTAAAACGATATCATGGCCATAATGCAATGTTTGCACTGTACAGTAGCATGACATGATATAGTAATAGCAAAGGAGACCACAGTTCGCGCTGATATCGAGCCCAAAACCGAAACACCATGACTTGATCTAGCCACAAGTCAGACCTGAAATTCTTCTTGCTTAAAACCAGGGATTGTGTTGTCATGGTTTTTATGCATCTCGCCACGCCTATCATGGCAATTGGTCGACACCGGTAAGAAAATAAGGCGGACCGTCATCGATTCGTTCGTTCCCCGGCAATCACCATCCATATAGATACACAAGTCTCGGTATCTAGTTGCCTATTCCTCTGCATGCAAATCCCAACTCCCTTCTCGTACAGTTTGAGTCTATGCGCCTCCTACTAGTACGTTGTTCACGGGAATGTGGACTGAAAGAAAAGGGTCAGCTTAAGGTCTATGGCGAGGTAGGGGATGCGGGCGCATAGGTTGGCCGGAAAGGCGCGAATGTACGCACTCAGCTTGACTAGATAACCAATAGCACCCATGACCTATTGCTGCGTGTTAGTTGAGCTCGAAACCCTAGAAGGGTGTGTGTAGTCAATCATACCACGAAGCCGACACCGACAGCCTGGCAAATCTTAACGTATTCATTGCGGTCGGGCTTCGTGCAGCGGTTGATGAACTGAGTGCCGTCCTTGACGAAGTCCTTCTGGACGTCAAAAAACTCGGTGATTTGGTCGGCCATTTTGAATGAGTGTGTGGTTGACGTGGAATGAACAATCAGATCTTGTTGTCAATCACGAAAGAAAGCGACGAGGTAGGATCTCTCCAACACGTAGTAGGTAGTATTTAAGCAGTGGGAATTATGGATCTTGTTCGGCCGCGATGCGCTGACCAATGTAGGTAACGACTAATTAATAGGGCCCGGCAAAACGATGCGGCCAGATTTCCTATGCGCGCCTTGCTGACTGGCATACGTAGGCAGTGGCCAATCAGAAAAGCTCTGGTATCGGGGCATCCACCAGGCCGGAAAGGCCCGCCAATATTTTTGACGGCCCGAGTGTAGGTACTACCTACAGTACATACCTAAGTAGCAGATCCGTAAGCCACTGCAACACAAGGCGTGAGTGGAGTCTCATCTCCACCAGCCTCATAGCCATCCCCACTGACTCCCCACAGCTACAGTGGGTCATGCCCACTGAAAAGCACCTAAGCATGTACCTAAGTACACTAGGCGGATATGCTTAAGCCACCTACAGCGTTCAGCGAGCTCGTCAAAAGTACATTAGGTACTTCGTACTGTACGAGGTAATTCGTACAAATGTAGTCCGTACCCAAGTTTGAGGCTCCAAACAAACCTTCGTCCTTGTTCGCCTTTTTTAGTGACCAAAGTCATGCCATCAACCTCTTTTCAAAGCTATTACTTTTCATGCAATCCACCCCTTTTGCACGATTACTAGTCACTTCTGTTTCCGCTCATTTGAATTTCAATCTCACCGAGTCTGCCATAGCCATACTCCACGATATCTCCACTATCGGCTAGGTAGTCTTCGTTCGCGCGACCTCACAACAGGCTCGTCTCGACAGCACATCAACAGCCAGCACTTCTCCATGCGACCACCCGTTATTGGTTTGATCTGATACGACTTTTTTCTCGACTAACCGAAGCAATCACGTAAAATCAGACACCTATATTGAGGTTGATCGTTGATCGAAGGAGATCCGGGCTTACTATCACAGATATTGTTGCCGCCCCTGGAGGTTTCCTTTTGATTTCTTTTTTCCTTTTTCTAATTCTCTGTCTCTTTATTTTTCCGACAACAGGATATCTCGTTGTCTATCTGTATTCTTCGAATCATCCAATCTCACATCCAATAAACTTGGGCGGGATACACCAGTCCGCGTGTACCTAGGGAGACTTGGCCGAGATTGCGAGCACAGAGCTTCGTCTTGACATCTATATTGCTCTTCAACATTCACGCAACCAGTGAACTGGCATTGGTTCCGCGTTCTTTCTGCCACTATACTGGTTCGGAAAAGGCTAGACAATCAGAGCAGCCTGAGCAAAGGAGTGGGCGCGATCGACGGTTCGACATGTACGTATCAGATTATATTCTGTGAGATATCTTCTCTCTATTTCCTCTTGCCTTATCGCTGGGTCTTTTCTATCTGTTCTCCTACTTTCATTGATACATGTATTCTTCTGGATGACTGATACAATGGACCAAAAGACGCCAGGCACTTTTTGTACACATCTTGCTCTGAATACACTGAGTTGATAGATACCATCATTCATCCATCCCTCGTACTGCATAACAAAGTTTGAAGCTCCATAATTTACAGTCATACACTACTCGGAAAAATGGCCGACGAGGATTTCGAGATTGACGTTTACGGTGACGCCGCCGATGGGGATGCCAAGATCGAAGATGCAAATACCCAGGCCTACGATAGCAATTCCAGTATTACGATCGCCAATGGCACCAACCCCCAAGAACCTAGTCATCATGAGGTCGGCACCAACCATCACGGCAAGTACGATGCTCACGATCAACAGAATGTGGAGAGCCACGAAGACCACGATGCCTCCACACGACAACACCAACAGGGTGTTAAGCGGAAGGGCGACTCTGATGACAGACCTATCGACCCTGGCGCGACTAACTGTCTCTTACTTTCTGACCTGAACTGGTGGTCGACAGACGATGACATCCGTGGCTGGGTGACCCAGGCCGCGTGCGAAGACGAGTTGAAGGATATTACATTCAGTGAACATAAGGTGAATGGAAAAAGTAAAGGGTGGGTACCCTCTTCATGACGACAAGCAGCGGCCATACTAACGGTAAATGACAGCCAAGCCTATCTCGAGTTCTCGTCCCAGCAAGCCGCGACTGCGGCCAAACATCAGATCGAATCAGTGGGCTTGGAGGGTGCACAGCCCGGTGGGAAGAAGCACAGTGTGATATACTACAGCCCCGTCACCAACCCGTTCCGTACCTTGCCCAAAGATGCACCTGCGCGAGGCAAAGACAATCCATCGGCGCGTGGGGGTGCCAGTGGCAGCTTCAATGACCGAGGTGGAGGTAGCTTCCGGGGCCGGGGCAATTTTAACGGTCCTCGTGGTGGGTTCAACCGAAACTTCGGCGGAGGTAACATGGGCGGCGGCGGCGGTGGTGGAGGTGGTTTTCACCCTAATAATAACATGGGTGGAGGTGGATTTGGCGGCAGCATGGGTGGCGGAGGCAACTTCGGCTTTGGCACCATGGGCGGTGGCGGTGGTAATTTTGGCTTCCGTGGAGGCATGATGGGCGGTAATATGGGCGGAGGCATGCGGGGAGGCGGCATGCGTGGCGGCCGAGGCGGCGGCATGGGTCCTGGTATGGGCCCTGGCATGAACCCGGCCGTTGGCACGGGCATGAACGGCAGTATGATGGGGGGTATTGGTGGCATGGGCATGCCAATGATGGGATTCCAACAGCCTCACTTCAACCCAGCCTTCTTCGGCGGCAACCAGCAGTCGGACTGGCAGAACCCGCACGGCGCTAAGCGGCCGCGAGGAGAGTAGTGTACATGGATACACGTCCATCGAGCCTGGTCTAATTGTTTACTATGGCTAGACCTGCCCATCTTGATATTCGGAATGTGATGACACTCGAAACGGTGGTTTCATTCATTGTTGTTTTGTACTCTTGATTTTCCCCGATCGGTTAATTTAATTCATTGAGCACAGGCAAGGCAAAGACGGGAGGAAGGAATGGGAAGGAGGGAAAAGGAAAAAGGGTACTATGGATTGGTGTTGGCATTTTCTCTTTGATTATTTTTTTTTCGTGCGGTTGGGTATATGCTGTTTATGTAGAATCGCTTTTAGTCACCTGCTTATACCTGCTACTTTCTCCTATCTTGTTTTGCAGTCTTATAAGTATTTGTGTATGCTTGTCGAGTATACACTAGTAGGAGGGTGAAGCATTTCGGGACATCTCTCCTCGTGAAAGCTGAGTGAGTGATACCGAAAGGAAGCGGAGTGATCTGGAAAAGCAAATAAATGGCTTATAGAAATAGGGGTTTTATCCACTCCGTGAGAGTAGGGAATCTTGACTTTCAGCCATTTGGTTGAGGTCGGCTGTCGTTTGTTTGGTGGGCCGGTTGATTCGTTGATGGAGTAGATGATGAATTCGTAGAGAGATACATAATTGAGTTGTTTACTGATTGATTTTATTTTTTGCTATTGTGCTATTTTATATATGATCTGTCCATGTACACTACACATTAAGCAATGATTGCTCATGTTTAGGTAGATTGTGAAAGGGATGTTTGTTTAGTGGCATTCATTCGTTCACATGGTGTAGGCGCTTAGGAACTGAGTGAAGATTGCTTCGATCTTAATTCGGATTCATCGGGATAGATCTCTACCTGTAGCAGATACGCATACATATATACACAAATTACCCCATCGTTATCAATCTCAGCCTCTACACTACAGCGTCTTCTTAGAAGAAGAAGAAGAAGCCTTGGCATTATTTTCAGAACCGAATAAGCCGAGAAGATAGGCCGTTCGCGTGAGGCCCAGGAAGGTCTGCGGGGTTTTGAAACTTGTCAAAAAATAGGTTCGCGGAAGGCAGAAGGGAAATGAATTGAGAAGAGTGTGTGCTGCTATGGAGGTTTTTTTTTTTTTTTTTTTTTTTTTAGGTGGGTAAAACATAACTTACAGTGAAGCCGACATTGCCCCATGTGACGGGATTCCAAGCGGCTATATCTGCCGTCTTCTCATAGCCGAGGGCGTGGACGGTTAGGGATACGTGGGTTATGTCTGCTATGCTTTGGGAGGGTCAGTCGAGTGGTTGTTATGTGGACGACGGACACTGTTGGTGGTGTGGGTTTTCCTTATTGCTTGAATAGTGTGAGGTCAGGAGAGGCGGGACCGGGGGTGATGGGGTAAGTAGAGTAATGAGATAGGGTAGGGACCCGGTTAACGCACAGCAGGGCAATGAGATAGTTCCGCACGACCTTGATCTCAGTGGTGGTATACAGCACGGCGGCGCCCACGAGGAAGAGCAGGCCGTAAGCGTTGCCGAGCTGCAGTGCGACGAGGCGGGCGTTGTCATCGGATGGTGTTGATAGTGGAAGCGGATTATTGCTGTTGGTCTGGCTTGCTATGAACCAGTCTGTGTTTATCAAGGGCCCAAGACAGCCTGCGATACTGGATTGCCGAGAGAGATAAAAAGTTGTGTCAGTCTCTCTGATCGGATGGAGCAAGTAATGTTGAGGTTGAGAGCCTACAGTGAGATGGGCTCTATCACGGTGAAGACAGTCCGAGGAAACGAGGGAAGTTGGGATGCCATTGTCCGTTCCTGTTTACTGAAGATACTGGATAAATCCCGGATGTCTAGTCCGTATTGTCCTAGTATTGATACTGCGACCTTGCAAATAACGCCGGCTTCCTAAAAAGCACTTATACAATTGTTGACATGGAGGTTATTGTAGGTAGGTAGGTATCTAGGTACCGTAGGTAGTTACCTACCTACCTAAGGTATACGGATCCGTAGAACAAAGGCGCTTGGGATATAGAAGACTGTGCGGGATGCACGGTGCTTACTTAATGATCCCGATCGGCTCGGGGTCCTAATGTTACCGGTAAGGGCCGAAGTTGCACGCCGTCACCACAGATCGTGACTGACAAATGACCAGACCTGTTCCCCAAGTGTCGTAGAGCTTCTGGCCCTTTTCCCTCATTAACATGTGCATCTGCATGCATCCTGTTGCATGCTTCTCCAACCAACGACGACACCCACACCACTTCACCCACCTTGTTTGCATGTTGTTATGTACTCCGTTAACTTTTAGTACTTCGTCCTGGCCTGTATTTGATAGCAGAGGCAATTTTGAGCTTTTTCTCTGTATCATTCTTGTTAGCAGCTAACGGGGCCAGTTCCAATGTTACTTGCCTCTGCGGTGATACTTATACCTACCTACATACCTACTACCTACGGACGTACGTCCGTACCAATTGCCTACCTGTAGGTGCTTCTTTTAGGTACCTGCACTAGATTAGGTACCTACCTGTATTTGTACCTAGGGCTATCGGGCATTTTCAGCTGCCTGCAGAGGCCTACGTACACTTGCCCACACTTGTCTGCATTTGCCATCACTACCTACTTATACGTCCGTACCTAGGTAGGTAATTTATTAGGTTAGGTACTTTGTATGTCCGTACCTAACTACTTAGTACTTACGTACGTACGGACGTACTAGGTAGGTACTATTCGGCTTTATAGATACCTAAGGTACCCACCCACCTACTTACCTACCTAGGTAGCTAACCTAATTCTGACTTATTGATTAATTGATTACAACTCACTAGAACTTAACCGGTAATAGTTAATTATCCATATGTACGGATCCGTAAGATAGTGGTATACCTACTACCTACCTATTCGTTCTCTACTAGTACGTGCGTCCCCCAAACTCTTTATGAACTTATTAACTGGCGTCACTTCTCTGAACCCACGACTCCTGCTGCAATACTTACACCCTCATTTTTCCTAACCTACATCACACCGTCGCACCCCTGATCCCCAAGAGAGAACCAGTTTGTCAGTCGGCCCACGTCAATTGGCCCCTGAACTCCAATTATACCACCTGCTCTCTTCTTCTGTCTTATGCCAAAGCATCCTCCTGCATGTTCTGCATCCACTACCGAATCCACCTACTACTGCAGCTCGTCCTGCATTTGTATACGGTCAATTTCTCCTTAACCACTGGAGTATCGCTTGACCCTGACCATCGGTCTACCTACCCTATTATTGAACATCACATTCTGCTTTCACCTCCTGTACCTATTACCTAGGTAATTCTCTCTACCTACTTTTATGATACCTTGGTAGTAAAATCCTATTTACCCTACCTATCCTTACCTGGCCTTGCCTTACCTTACCCAACCCTGTCGTTCCATCTGATCAACTTATCGCTCTACTACCTGCCTATTCTCGCTTCTTCGACTATCTTGACTTGCATCTACGGCAGTACGTACCGCTGTGCATCTTCAACTATCTGGAGTAATTGCACGTATCAACGGCATTCTATTCATTCGATTTGGTGCAAATTCCCAACAGAATTGTATCCCTTGCTGCCATGTTGCCTTGAGAGGGGGGCCTCCTCTGCCACATAGTTCGGCTTTTAACTCTCTTCGCTTCTTAAACTACCTGGCCGTCCGCCCATCCCCTCGCCCCTCGTTCCATCTTTTTTCCATTCTATTCCCTCGCTTAGACAACCGTTAAAGAGTTTATACGCCCTCATGTTTAATTTCACCTGCCTCCTGTTCTTTCAGTATGGCCACTATCGAGCCGCGATTGATCCACCTACTGAATGAGTCCACTCCGAAGCCACACAATGCCGGCCTGCCGCCCATCAAGGTACTTCCTTATCCTCAAGCATCGTCCCGGCCCCATCCCATTGAGCCTGGCGCTGGCCAGAGACCTGACGCGCTGGATACGAACCCCGGGCCGTTGGCCTCTCAACCTATACCGTCTTTGTATTCTATCACAGATGACGCGTTGGCAGGCCTATCTTCGAGAAAAGAAGCTTTGGGCTATGCCACCGCAGATCGGTCATTCCCCACTCATCTCCTATCCCAAGATTTCCGCATGATACTCGAGGATACGACGCTCGAGAATGTAGATGATAATTCCACCAAGAAGCGCCCAGTCAAGGAAGACTTTCCTCAATTGCCTCAGCCTCTTAAAAAACAGAAGGCAGCCACACATTTGTTCCCCCCCATCATCGTAGGTTTGCTCGAACCGCCATCGAATGCCTCCCTGTTTCCCCCCATATCGTCCGCATCGTTCGAAAACCGGCCACGATCCGAACCCCCCCAAGCGCCTAACCTCTCGAAGCCGCCCGAGGTACAGGGCCTTCTTGAAGAGACTGCAATACCGAGTCCCCCAGCAGATGTCGAACGGACACCAACGGGGAAGGTCAAACGGAGAGCCGCGAAACCGCGCCGGAAATGGTCTGAGGAGGAAACCAATCATCTATTATTAGGTGTTAGCAAGCATGGTGTAGGTAGATGGACAGACATTCTCGATGATCCCGAATACAGGTTCAACGAGCGAACGGCCGGGGACCTCAAAGATAGGTTCCGCACATGTTGTCCCGAGGAGCTTCGTGGTAGCACTGGTGCCAAGGGCGAGGGGCGAGAACTGCTAGCAGTGCTCAAGAATGAGAAGAGGCCCAAGAAAGGACTTATGTCAGAAAACATACTTAACGACACAGAGGAAGAGGTCGAGTCCGAGAAGGTCTCGCCAGGCCATGTGGATTCGGAATCGGCGCCGAAACTAAGGAAAAGTCGAGCACATCGAAAAAAAATGGAAGATCTAGCCGAGCTTGGTATCATGGGGCCGTTCAAGAAGTCACATCGGAGAGAGAGGCGGCCTTTTTCAGAGCAAGACGATAGGGAAATACTGCGAGGATTTGAGCAGTACGGCCCTCATTGGACGAAAATCCAAAGGGACCCAAGGTTCAACTTATCCACCAGGCAACCAACGGATCTGCGAGATAGGTTGCGCAACAAATACCCTGAAAAGTTTGGGAGCACAGAGAGGACGGCTATGCAGGTTCGGGAGCCCGGCGGACGAGGCAATGGCCTGCTAGAGCCTTCCGTCAATATAGCCATCGAAAATTCACTGAACCTGTCCAAAACATCCCTTCTCGAACCTCAGCTGAACAGAACCGGGTCACGGGAGGATATCCCTAAATGGCCCTTGATGAATGGCAGCATTGAACTTGGGGAACCAGTCCAGACTCAGACAGGCTTGTTCTGGAGTGAGAGTAGCGGAGGTGGCCTTCCGTCTGGTGAGATGGATATCTCGCGTCTTTTACTTGACGATTCCCAGAACATGGGCGAACCGCTTTCCACCGATCGAAGAGGATTTGGCTGAACAACGCATTCCCACTACTCAGGCAGATTAGTTTAGGGAGGGGCGAGAACGCCAGGGGAAGCCGATTTTTTACTAATAACACTTCATAACAAGACTGGGGCCAGTGTCTGACCAAGCAGACGGCTGTTCTTAGGCCATCGGAAAATGCTCGGTACGTATAACGAGGTTCCTATCCTGCCACAATAAAGGCATTGTGTTTTGCAAAGCCAAGTATATAGCGAAAGTAGGTTTGCGAAAAACGAACAGCGTTACTGAACAACGAAACAGGAAGACAAGTTGATGTTTGCCTTCACGTTCCGTCGTCAGGTCCAACTCTCCGACCGAGGTTGCTACTTTTACGAAGTTGGAAGGATAGTGTGCAAGTACAAGTACGGAGTTGCTGGTTTGTCACAGTGCGTAAAGATATGATTAGAGGATCCGAAAATTAGGGAAAGAAAGTATTGCTGATGAATAGCGCGTACCATTCAAGAGCCATAGATATTGAATTGACACAGAATTGCCAGCTCTGTACTTCGAACATAATGTTGACAAGTTCAAAACAGTCTGTCCTGTTGGCATACTAATCAGGTCGCGAAGTTATGCATGTGACAATGATCTCTCTCAAGTACGCCTACCTATTTGTATTGACCAACGTCCATAGCAGAAGGTACCTTAGGCATGCACTCGTCGATTTATAGTGTACAACGAACTACTACTACCTACCTACTGGCTTAACTTGGAACTCATCTGAAATTTACATCCTCTTACGCCCAAATTTGGGCCACGTGTAAGTGAGCTCATGTACTATGTATGTATATACCTACTTAAAGAGGCGAAGCCTTAAAGTACGGGATGAAGATGATGAACTGCATAAGAATGGTGTTATCCGATTGGTTCGTCTGAGCTTGACTATGTCAGCAGCTGATGAGAGCTTCTCCCCGATGGAAACACATAGGCTTGTCAGCTGGCAAGAGTGGCAGGCAAGCTTGGACCACTCCCATTATCAGCCCTATCCACCCACAACCAGCGTATCTTTTTTTGTCGAGCGGAATTGATTACCTCCAAACCCACGGCTAACGACGACAGGACCTCGACGACGGATTCTTCCACAGTACCGCCAAGATGCCTACTCGCTTCTCGAAAACACGCAAGCACCGTGGCCATGTCAGCGCTGGACATGGTCGTGTAGGAAAGCACAGAAAGCACCCTGGTGGTCGCGGTATGGCTGGTGGTCAGGTAAGGCGAATGAATAGTTACAATACAATAAGTCCCAACACCTGACAAGATTTCGCGATAGCACCACCACCGAACGAACATCGATAAATACCACCCCGGTTACTTCGGTAAGGTCGGTATGCGACACTTCCATCTGTTGAGAAATCATCAGTGGAACCCTACCGTCAACGTCGACAAGGTAAATATATTCAACAGCGAATTCCCGCACCAAAATGGGTATAGCTAACCTTGCATTACTCCAGTTGGCTTCATTGCTTCCTGCGGAGGTGCGCGAGAAGTACGTCTCTGGTAAAGCGCAAGACACGGCTCCTGTCGTCGACCTGCTGGCTCTCGGATACTCTAAGCTCCTCGGGAAGGGCAGATGCCCCGAGATTCCTTTCGTCGTGCGTGCCAGATATGTCAGCAAAGACGCCGAACGCAAGATTACCGCTGCCGGCGGTGTCATCGAGCTGGTGGCATGAGTGCGGGACGGCTAGCGTGTAGGAAATGGGAAACGGGAGCAGTAGCATGAATGACAAACCGATGATCAGACCCAAACACCTCGGGCGAACTGGACAACATATTACTATGATGGTGGCGCAAGAAATAATACCCAATACACACAAAAAACACATACAAATCTGACTTGAAGCTGTACTACTACTATTGGCCCCAGGCGGCAAATATTGTCCGGTTTCAGAGTTACCACCACACCTCTCTTCGACGACTACGTTGGAGTCTTCCGCGCTCAAGTCTGAAGAGGTGGATTGCGCCCAAGTCACAGGGTGTTCGCGTCCTCGTGCGTGCGCCGTTGTCGCTTGGCATCACCAAAGACTTCTAGGCCATTGCGCTGGTGCTTGAAGTACCTCTTGACACATAGATAGGAGGGCAATGGCGGTGATGCCTCGAATCATATTCTAAGTTGGCCCCGGAATGGCCCCCAAAATAATGCTATAAAGCCCATTGGCACGCCCTTCAATACAAGTGAACTCGTGATTTGGTTTCAAGCGCCCAGCTACCTATATGAGAATATGTTCTTCAGCATGCTCAGGAGAGAAACATGATTACTATGCCATAGAAAAGCCCGCTCTGTAGAACCATACCTAGGTACAATTATGCCGTGGCCAGATTGAAGGACCTTAGGTAGGTAAATGTACTTATACGAAGTACCTTAAGTGAAGAGAACTGTCCCGTCGCGATCAGAAACGGTGCTATTGTAGTCAAGTCATTCTAGTCACTAATTGATATGTCCTTCGTCCTTCGTAATTATATCGGCTGTTTTTTCGAAGCCGAGGGGACCCATTCTCAGTCGACATTTGTACCAGGTACACAGGTAGTAGTACTTAGGTACTTAGGTATCGGATTACATAAGTGCAGCATTTTTACAGACCCACCCTTATCTTATCAATTTGCGCTAGGGCACAGCAGCCCTTCTCTCGCTTCTCTCTAAAACTCGACCTGACAATCTAATCCAAGTTTTCCTACGTCCCGAATTGAGTCGTCAGTCGCCCATCGCCCATCACCGTCACGACAACCCATCAACCAGGAATTCGTCAAAATGGGTCGCGGACCGTAAGTTTCTTCACGTTGATTTAATATGTCAATATTCACACCGGTTACGAGGACTGCGTTGGTAGTGTTGAACGCTTGTCTTGTTTCTACGATAAACATCAACACCATTCATGTATTGCATTGTGCTGATATGACATGTTCTTCACAGGAAGAAGCACCAGAAGCGCTTGAGCGCCCCCTCCCACTGGCTTCTCGACAAGCTTTCGGGTAGCTACGCCCCTAAGGCCTCGCCCGGTCCTCACAAGGCGCGCGAATGCCTTCCCCTCATCATCTTCCTCCGTAACCGCCTCAAGTATGCCTTGAACTACCGCGAGACCCGGGCTATCCTCATGCAGCGCCTCGTCAAGGTCGATGGCAAGGTCCGCACCGATGTCACCTACCCCGCCGGCTTCATGGACGTCATCACCCTTGAGAAGACTGGCGAGAACTTCCGTCTTGTCTACGACACCAAGGGCCGATACACCGTCCACCGCATTCAGGAAGAGGAGGCTGCCTACAAGTTGGGCAAGGTCAAGCGCGTACAGATCGGCAAGGGCGGCATCCCATTCTTGGTCACGCACGATGCGAGAACGTAAGTGTTCTGTCAGACATCATTCAGCCGTTGGATCAAGCTTTGGTTGAACCACCCTTGAACATTGCAACAACTCTTCCAAGTTGTGTCTGTTGAGCTTCGAACCGATGGCTGGTATGTGTCCCTCTCTGGTCCTTTAGCTGACGTATGCCTTGTACAGTATCCGCTACCCTGACCCTCTAATCAAGGTCAACGACACTGTCAAGATCGAATTGGCCACTGGCAAGATCTCTGACTTTGTCAAATTCGACACTGGTGCTATTGCCATGATCACTGGTGGTCGTAACATGGGTCGTGTTGGTGTCATCACCCACCGTGAGCGCCACGACGGTGGTTTCGCTATCGTCCACATCAAGGACGCTATTGACAACACCTTCGCCACGCGTGAGAACAACGTTTTCGTCATTGGCTCTGAGAAGCCCTGGATCTCTCTACCCAGAGGCAAGGGTGTCAAGTTGACCATCGCCGAGGAGAGAGACCGCCGGCGGGCTCAGGCCCTTGCTGGCCACTAAAGTAGTTTGTTATATAACTGCTTAGAACGTAAAAAAAAGGGGGTAAATCTGGGTCACAGGGGACGAGATTTGTCTTTGCGCATGGGAACAGGAGTCTACGGCATACCTATTAACTGTGCGTGCTTTTCCGCGTATCGGACACGCGCTCTAGGTCGATGATGAAATGAGAATTAATTGACCATATTTCCCTGGTATCTACCTCGAGAACTCGAAGCTTGCAGATGCGTGACCTGCCATCAAGACGATCCTGGTTCTGTCGTGTGTACTACCTACTAGTACTGGTACCTAATGCTTTCGACGATATCAGCTACTTAGCTTACCAGGTTACTGTGTGCATATAGGTCGGCGCCTGTCTCCCTGTTTCCATAGCCGTTGGTACCTCTGTAGCTGCGTGGCGTGGGAGGTAGAAGCGGAAGGGTGCCTGTCTAAATACACATCTAATAGGAGTGATGACATGTCAAATTTCCCTATGTCCCCAGCACGCGGGATCAGAAAAGCATGAACTCCATATGCATGCATGATTGTTTGCCCATTTAGCCGCGCTTAGAGGAATCTCTTCACCGGCCGGTGTGAGATATCATTTCTGACGACCTTCGCTTAGGCAAATTTGGCTTTTTTTTTGTTTTGTCGTCTTATCTCCAAGTGCCTGATCTGGACGTTTGCATGGAGATGGGACGCTGAAGTTGCTACTACATACATATGTACTTTTGGCCCCCTCGTTCCTGTGGACATATGTATCTTTTATTATGAATGAATGTACGTTGTAATTAAGCAGGCAGGTAGGTATGTCGTGCATTTCGGCCCGGCAGACCCTGCGGTATGATTTGGAGCCGAGATTTGAAGTCTACACTATGTACGTCCGAACAGTAACTAGATGAGAACCATTAGGTGGATCATGGGTAGGTTATCGTATCCTTATGTCGTGGGATATTTCGAATCAGTCCGCGGGAATTTATGCTTATTAAACGAGCGTGTCAGGACATCAATTCGGCTCATAAACTGACGTCTTATCTCGCCTTAAATCTCAAAAATTCAAAGCCCGAAATAGCTACGTACAACTACGTACGTTGGCTTATAATCCAAGACAGCTTATACCGGCGTCAAATGATATACACCAGTGTACTGAGTGAGTGTACGAATTATTTCGTAGATCCCGGATTAAACCTGACGCTGGAGTAACCTCCCCTAACCCATGAGATCGATCGACACACACACACTTGAGCTGCGCAGTGCTTGACCAGGCCAAATTGTAGTCCGTTCTGTGACTTAAGAACGGGTGAGAATGCATCTTGATACATCGTTGTGCTCCGCAGTACCTTGATCGCCCATTCGTCGGCGCATTTCTTCTTTATAAGGCCATAGCATGATCCGAGTATCTTACAAGGAACCTTCAAAGTACCTGTATAGTAAGTAAGCAGTGTATATCATTCCAAATCGTCCAGAGCTATGCATTTTCGGTCATGATTAGACCGAAAAGATGGAGTGTCTGCGTTTTCCAAATCTCTGACTCGTGATCCCCACTCTATGTCTTACATGTGTGTACATCGGAGCACAAACCGGCGACGGCCACACCGATCTGTGAACATAATAAACAGAATCTATAGATGTAACGGCAACACGTTTCCTTTACATACTAACCGCTGCATAAACTGTCCGAATAGGACGTCGCATTCTGTAAGTTGACTCTCAAGGCATCTTCCATCATGTCAGCGACGAGCATGATCCGGCGCTTCATCCGCGCTGGGCGACGCGCAATATCTACCAATGCGATGATGATGAAAAGACGCGCGACTGAACCCGCATGGACGAATCGTTCAGTTTTCATGCTGACCGCATCGGCCGGTGCCCTGGGCTTCGGCATTGCTGCTATGACACTAGATGGTGCCCAGAGACGTGCCGCGACTCAGTTCGATGGCCGGATTCCAAAAAAGCCTAATTATGCCTCCATCGCACAAATGGAACGTGTAGGTGACTGAAAAGCGTGTGCGCAGGAGTTCGCTTGAAGAGTGGAGATTAACAGTAGCAGGCGCTGGCAGAGATACGTCAGGAGATAGGAACTGAAGACATCATCAGCACGGACCCTGATGAGCTTCACGCACACGGCTACTCGGAGTGGTCAACGGTGAACCCGGACGGCCTGCCTGTGGCCGTGGCGTATCCGCGGTCAACGGAGCAGATGTCGGCCATAGCTCGCATCTGCCACAAATACCGCGTTCCGATCATCGGGTATTCGGGGGGTACGAGTCTGGAGGGCCATTTCTCGGCTCCGTATGGTGGGATAAGTGTAGACTTTGCGTACATGGTGAGGCTTTGCGGGTAGCTTGGTCTCGGGCATGCAACAATGGCTTTCAATATGCAGGCAAGGACTAACTTGAACATAGGACAAAATCATCCAGTTCAACAAAGATGATATGGACATTGTCGTCCAGCCCTGCATTGGCTGGCAGGATCTGAATGCGAAGCTCAGCGAGATGGGCAGTGGGCTCTTCTTCCCCGTTGATCCCGGTAGGTCTTCGAGTGGGGAAAGGAAGAGGTCTACAAAAAAAAAATACAGATGAGCGAGCTAATGTTGACACGAAGGTCCGGGCGCCAGAATAGGCGGCATGATCGGAACCAATTGTTCAGGGACCAACGCAGTCAGATACGGCACGATGAAGGACTGGGTCATCAATCTCACCGTAGTCTTGGCGGACGGCACAATTATCAAGACTAGGCGACGTCCCAGGAAGAGCTCGGCCGGATACAATCTCAATGGAGTCTTCGTTGGCAGTGAAGGCACGTTGGGTTTGGTCACTGAAGGTACGTCAAACGTTGGTGTCAGGTCGAACATGTGCGGAATAATGGTGGCTGATTTTTTTCTTTTGGAGAAGCGACTCTCAAGCTTGCCGTCGTCCCGGAAGATACGACTGTGGCCGTCGTAACCTTCCCAACTATACGCGACGCGGCGTCTGCGGCTGCTTGCGTGATGCAGGCGGGCATACCGGTCGCTGCCATGGAAGTGCTGGATGAGGTGCAAATGAGGGTGATCAACCTCGGGGGCGCAACGGCGCCGCGGGTTTGGGCAGAGGCGCCGACGCTATTCTTCAAGTTCTCGGGGACGAAAGCGAGTGTGAAGGACAACATTGGCCGAGTCGAGGGCATCACGAAGGCCAACGGGGGAAGAAGTTTCGAGCTCGCTAAAGACGAGCGGGAAAAGACGCTTCTATGGTCTGCGAGGAAGGAGTCCCTTTGGTCAATGTTGGCGCAACGAAAAGGGGATGAGGAGGTCTGTATGTCATGAGTCGATCCCGTGGATTAATGGCATGGTGGTATTCAGTTCGCTGACGCGATATGTCACAGGGAGCACGGATGTAGCTGTGCCGTTTAGTCGCCTCGCGGATCTCATCGAGATAAGTAAGAAGGAGATGGACGATATGGGGCTTTTTGCGTCGATATTGGGACATATCGGCGACGGCAACTTCCACGAAAGCATCTTGTACGACCGCTCCAAGGAGGGCGAGCTCGAGAAGGTTGAGAAGTGTGTTAATCGCATGGTTGATCGCGCGCTGGATATGGAGGGGACATGTACGGGCGAGCACTCGATTGGCTGGGGCAAGAAAACTTCGCTCGTCAAGGAGGTTGGGCCCGAGACGGTGGCTGTTATGAAGCAGATCAAGTTCGCGCTTGATCCGCTCTGGATATTGAATCCGGGGAAGATCTTTGATGTTCCTCGGTAGGGCTTAGGGGTATTGTTATCACCCTCTCGTCTGCTGTTCCTCATTCAAACAAGGACGTTCGATAAGAATATCATATTGCAGTCCAGCTGACAAGAGCTCGAGTTACATCTGTATAATCATTGACCATATGACCTCTTCCAAATCCGAGTTCTTTGTATGGGACTTTATGGTGAAGCATATCGACAATCCTAAGCTATTCTTCTGAAAGCAAATTCTCTTTCCCATACATATAATATAATATACTACCTAAGAAGGTGATATTGCTATATCGGTTGATTGTGAAGCCGTGTTTGACAAAGCTTATGTCGTCAGAGATAACGACAAGTTTGCCAGTATTGTTTGCTAATACTTTTCGCGCACCGTTCACTTCAATTCACAAAAAGGTTTCCACTCTCTTCTTTTACAAACACAAACTCTCTCTCCTAATAACAACACGGAATGACTTGCAGCCCTCCGGTTCTAGAGGAATACATAATATTATCCAGTGCAGCATCGTCCACCGACACCACCAAACCGCCTCCATGCCTGCTCAACCACATAAGTACTACCTAACCTAGATTGTTTGATCATTGATGCGAGTCATAGTGACGCGACGAGTCCTTGATTCAATCATCTACTCCCTCCCTCTACTTGTGAAGCTGTTGGATATTTGATCGAAGGCGAAAGTACCGGGTAGCCTCATTGTTACCCGGGCCCGTGCGTGCATTACACAGGTTGGAACTCCTGTCCGGATTGCGACAGCAACATTCCTGCCTCAGCTATTCACGTACTTACCTCCTATTCTGGTTCTTGTCCATTCGCACTCGCCGAATTTTTCTTTCAAGCTTTTTGCTTTTCGTCTCCTCATCTCGCTTACATCTAACCCAGATCCTCTCCTCTCCTGCCCTGCCCTGCCCTGCCCCCCTTTCACACTTCACTGGTGGCACCCAGGTCAGATATCAATCAAAATCAAGTAAGAGACCAAAACACCTTCCTTACCTCTTCCTCGTCGCATTTGCTGAATACACATGGTAAAATATAGTAATTCTTCCTTTCTGGCTGGCATTCTGACACGCTCGTATAGGCCGTCTGCATCTCCTTCGTACTCTCGTGACAAGGGCCCAGTCTCGGGAATATCTACACCATGGGGTCTTCCGATTCGTCTTCTCCGCTACTTTCCCACTACCCTCTTACCCAACCTACCGGAGTTTTCTCTCCTCGAGCTACTAATGATCCTCGAGCTAAAAGCCCTGGAGCTGATACTCCTCGATCGAGTCCTCCTCTAGTTGCTACTGCTTCTCAAAATTCCAGCCCTCGAACTCCCATTCCTCGAGCGCCCACTCCCAAAGCTACCAATGGTCGGGCAGGCACTCGTCTAAACCATCGTACTGCGACAGCTGGTACCACAACCGCCGTCTCCAAGCGCCGACATGGCAGACATTTCCCAGTAGCACAGCAACAGCTCGGTGTTAAACCGGACTGGGAAGACTGGCATGAACTCGCCGTCCGCGTTTCTTCTTTGCCCCAGTCCGTTTCGACACTTGAATTGGTCAATTTCTTTTCGCTCTACGGCACAATCGCTTACATTGATATCTCTGTGCAGCATAAGACAAAAACCGCCAAGGCCGTGGTTCGTTTTTCACCGGTACCCCGCCAGGCTTTTTGGAATAATCAGATGAGTTTCAAAACCGGCGCGGGTACATACTATATTACAGCAGTACTGCTGACTTGCAGAGAACGCGAGGAGGTCACCACTCCGGGAGGACATACATACCATGCGCGATTGACTATTGCACCCGCGAGCCTACAATTTGGGTTGCTTTCAAAGCCCGACGAGTTCATGGCAATGACAACCATAGTGAACACTAAGAAAGAAGAATTTGCTTTTCTTGTCGATCTTAAAAGCCGAAGAGTCGAAATTACTTTTCATTGCTTTGTCCAGGATCCCCGCGTCAACCCGAGCATCGAACACACGTCGCAAGTTGGGGAGAATGCAAGGTTGTTGGTGTATAGAGCACGAATTCCATTCCCTCACCTCAAAAATCTTGTGGTGGTCGACGAGGGAGAATATAAATTCTCTCTGCTAATACCACTGCAAAGCCCTGCGATTCTGTTCAAGAAAGGTGACCTAGCTCGATCCTGCTCTGAGGGAAAGACCTCTTGGAGTACGTCGGATTTATGGAACCGCGCTGTGGACATTGCTTATGACACATCGTGGTTTAAGAATAAACCAGTCTCGCTCCGGGGAGACCATCATTTTGTTGATATCGGAAGATGCACAACGTACAAAATCTCTTTCGTTAGGTCTGATGCCAACACTTCGGTATGGAATACAATGAAAAAAGCATTGGAGGATTTCAATGTACCAATAAGAGACATTACTGCCGATAGCTTGCATACAGTGCCAGCCGTAAAACCGGACTTCTGGCAAACCCTGGAGCCGCAAGGAACGAATTTCGCGCTTCTCGCCGCCACGGAGGATGTACATCTACCCTTCAATGTGCGATACCAACTGGAAGTATGCATCTCACAGGGATTTTTCGACGTGCTGGACCTCAGCGCCGAATTCTTGCAAAAGTTGAGCGAACTCTCCAGAACCCAAAAGAGAAGAAGGAACCGGGCCATGGATCTACTCACTTATGTTGCCGAATCGGGAGGCCCATGTACCAAGGAGGACTCCATAATGGATTTCCAGTTGTCTCCTAAGAGGTTTTATGACCCGATAGCGCTTTTCACGGATAAAAAGGCAAAGAGTTACTATTCAGAGCTCATGGGACCAAAACACTGTGTATGGGTTAGGAAAGTAGTCATCACACCCTCCACCATCTATCTGAGTACGCCAATCCCGGAGCCTTCCAATCGGGTTCTACGCCAGTACGCTGCCCATGTCGACCGCTTCTTGAGAGTACAATTCACCGATGAGCTTGTAAAAGGCAGGATCTCCTCGTCGCCCAGAACCACGCAGCAAGATGCTCTCTTCAACAGAGTACATCGCACTCTGCACAATGGTATAGAAATAGCCGGCCGCCACTACGAATTTCTAGCATTCGGGAACTCTCAGTTCCGGGAAAATGGCGCCTACTTCTTCTCACCCACTGATGATTTGACGTGTGATCAGATTCGAGAGTGGATGGGCGATGTCAAACACATCAAGATCGTGGCAAAGCATGCGGCCAGGTTGGGTCAATGCTTTTCCACTACAAAAGCAGTCAAGAATAGCCCGATCGGCCTGCAAGTTATCACAATAGACGATATTCATAAAGACGGCTGGTGCTTTACTGATGGCGTCGGGAAGATCTCACCCACGCTGGCTGAGTTTGTCACGAAGCCCCTCCAGTTGATGAAGAGGATACAGCCATCTGCATTTCAATTTCGCCATGGTGGTAGCAAGGGTGTGATAGTCGTCTGGCCCGACTCCAACTTCAATGAAATCCATCTGAGACCCTCTCAGAAGAAATTCGAGGCCCAATCAGAAGTTCTTGAGATCATCAAAGCATCGGGTTACTCGGTAGCCACGCTGAATAGACAAACAATAACCATTCTCAGTTGTCTGGGTGTTGAGGACTCGGTCTTCTTGGAGTTGCAGCAGAAGCAGATGCACGACTTTAGTCAAGCCATGGTTAATGCGACAACTGCCGTCAACCTTCTGAGCAGGTTCGTTGACCAAAACGGGACCGCGACAATGATGGCCCAGATGATCAAGGACGGCTTTATGGAGGCGAAAGAACCATTTTTTATGTGTATTCTCCAAGTATGGCGTGCCTGGTCGTTGCGCCTGCTTCGAGAAAAAGCCCGTATTGTGGTTGAGCAGAGTGCTTTTGTCCTTGGTTGCGTCGACGAGACGCGCCAGCTTCGCGGTTATCACAAGCCGGAAGCTGGCGTCTCTTCAAATGGGGACTTTCCTCAGATATTCCTTCAAGTGCCGAGGCCAGGCGCTCCACCGGACAATCCGGCCAGCTATATGGTGGTACAAGGACTTTGCGTCGTGGGGCGCAATCCATCATTGCATCCAGGTGATATCCGTGTCGTGGAGGCTGTAGATATACCTGCCCTTCATTCCCTACGTGATGTCGTTGTTTTTCCAGCAACTGGCGACCGTGATATTCCATCGATGTGCTCGGGCGGTGACCTCGATGGAGATGACTTTTTCGTGATCTGGGACCGCAAACTCATTCCCAAGGATCAGAACTATCCGCCAATGAAACACGAGCCAGAAAAGCCCGTGGAGCTTGATCGTGACGTACAACCGAGCGACCTGATTTCCTTTTTCACCGATTATATGAAAAACGATTCACTCAGCACGATCGCTCATGCGCACCTTGCTCAGTCGGATCAACTTGAAGGAGGGCCGAAAAATGAGGTGTGCCTAGAATTGGCCCGTCTGCACTCCGATGCTGTCGACTACCCCAAGTCTGGTCGAGCCGCCCATCTCAATGCATCATTACGTCCTAAGTCTTATCCGCACTTCATGGAGAAACCGGGTAAATCCTATCACTCTGAGAGAATACTCGGAAAACTTTACGACAAGGTAGCCAAAATCGAGTTTCGTCCTAGCTACAGCGGCGCATTTGATGAGCGTATCCTCCGCCGGTTCGAGTTGCCTGATGATATGTTGAGAAAGGCTAGGATTATCAAGAGACAGCATGACCGGGCAATCCGACAGATTATGAATCAACGTGAAATCAGCACAGAGTTCGAAATGTACACCGCATTCATCATGAGCAAGCCACGCGTGGGCACCGAGTACCAGATTCAAGAGACGATGGGCCCAATCATAGCTAGTCATCGTGAGCACTTCAGGGCCGCATGCATCAAGGCGGCCGGGTCTCTGGAGCCCAGCTGCTTGTACCCATTCGTTGCTGCAACTTATCGAGTCACGTGGGAGGAATATCAAATAGAGGCTCGCAGGGGGAATGGGCTAATCAATACGATAGCTGCAGGCCAATCGCTGCCATTCATCAGCTTTCCATGGATCTTCTACCACGAGCTTGGTCGCATAGCCAATGACCAGCAAGGCTACCAATTGGATAGTCTTCCCGAGATATCGGAGGGCGCTCTGAACAGCGATGATGAGGATGAAGCTGTCGATGAAGAATTACATGATCCACATGTCTCCGTGCCCAAATTGGTTGATATCGACGAGCCCAACCTAGGATCGGGCGCCATCTGCCCGGCTGAGGATAGCCAGGGTACGGATGTGCTGGAGAAATTGTTAAGTGATGAGCCGAGCAAAGATGACCCTGACCAGACCCTGGAGCCCGATGAAGTGATACTGGAGGAGGAGGATGACACGAGTATGGATAAGCTGGCAGAGCTGGTAGGAGTCACATTCTGAGAGGGATAAGTATTGTGCAGGTCAGGAGCAAGACAACTGGCCGGATTTATTGCTTATTAGACAATCTCCCGGTACTTAGCTTTCCAGATGAATTTGCAGACAATCCAAGTACAAATAAGTGGGTGTTCTCTACTTTGTAAAAGGTTATTATGGCTTTTAAGGATTTGAATTATTATATATCAAATATGCAAACAACGCATAGAGCCTAGGTAATTTAAGGAATAGTAACCCCGCCTAGAAGAGAGCAAGAGAGCGGGGAAGCTCAGCTCAGCTAATTCAAGAGGGGTAATTACGTAAACGTGCAGGTACGTACCGGGTACGTACCTGGTACGTACCAGCATTCTTCGGCCTCCGACTGGGCGGAAGAGGGTTTCTCCTGTAGCGAATCGTGCAAAAAGTCTTGGCGGCGCACATCCAATTTTCTGCCGACTAACCCCAACCCCGAGAATCGCAGACGACGACAACGACCACGACGAAGACGACGACGAGATATTCGAGGTAAGCGGTTATTTTCCAGTTCTTTTGATTAAAACGCACATTGTGGTATGTTTCATGGTTTGGTCGGTTCATTATAAGTTGGCACATTTTGCATCGCAAACCAATAAACTTACAGAATGAACTCCAAGAATGTCTGGATTATGACTGCTCTGATTTCAAACATCAACTAACTTTCTTGCCTTCGCACGACATAGCACGCCGATCTTCGCTCGCTTTCCGCCTAACAGGTCCAGGTTACATTGATTAATCTTCATCAGATACCATGGCCGACATTCAAGAACTGCTCAAGAAGAAGTTTGGCGGTGCTGCTCCCGCCCGTACCGGTATGTCGTCGTATTGCTGTGTTCTAAGCATGAGTCCATCCCAACCGACACCGGAGCCTCCCTGAAGCGTCGTCTTCACTATCAAGTCACGCGTCTGGTCGAAGGAAAAGAGTCGCATAGCTGATTGGTCTTATTCGTTGGTGCATCACAGGTGGAAAGGGTACGCCCAGACACAAGCAGAAGCGCAATGTTCCCCGTAGCGCCAACGACGACCGAAAGCTTCAGACCACCCTCAAGAAGCTTAACACCCAGCCTATCCAGGCTATCGAGGAGGTGAACATGTTCAAGAGCGATGGCAACGTCATCCACTTCTCCGCCCCCAAGGGTAAGTCGAATTTCGAGGTTGGTCATGTCCCCCCGCTGTCGCTAACAAATTCTCTTCTTTCATCATCTAGTCCACGCTGCGGTCCCCTCTAACACTTTCGCCATCTATGGTGCTGGTGAGGACAAGGAACTGACTGAGCTCGTGCCTGGCATCCTCAACCAACTTGGCCCTGACTCTCTAGCCTCTCTCCGTAAGTTGGCCGAGAGCTACCAGAGTATGACCAAGGACAGCAAGGATGCCGATGACGATGAGATCCCCGACCTTGTCGCCGGCGAGAACTTCGAGAGCAAGGTTGAATAAGATGCTCTCTGCGACGACAGAGCCGCCTGCGCAACATAGAACGACCTTCCCCACCGAAACGATGTTACGAGAACATGCACCGCATCGTGAGTCACTCGGAATAAAAAAGCAATGAATTGGGAAGACATCTAATGGGCATTTGGTCTTGGTCTTGAGAGTCGGTTGAGGGGCATGAATCTCACTCCTCATCTCTCTCTAAGCTCACGGGAATATGAGGGTTGAGAGGGAGTTTAGGTAGCCTGTTCTGGCATTTCATGGGGGTTTCTTCCCTTTTCATCATCGTCGTACCTGTCGTTGTCTTAGTTCGGATATTTGACTTGTTGGTGCGGTCGTTATCCTGGATCGAGTCTGCCCTCAGGGCTGTGTGTAGACACCATCACCAACTATCGTGAAGCAGGGACTTGAAGATTCTGCCCATTTGTGGCAGTTAGCCTTTTCCTCCGAAGCGGCTCTAACTGGCCAGGTCTATTCAGACATGGTTAGGAGGGGTCGGATGCCACTGCTTGTACAATGCAAGAAATAAAAAAAAAAAAACTTCCCGAACTCTTGCTTTGTTCTGCTTCTTATTAATCCTAGTCTATGGTAGGTGTTTGATATGATTTGATCATCGAGCCTGCTGTGTGATTCTTCAGGGGGAACGGTAAGTCTTCACAATTACCTAAGTAGCTACACTTCTGGCGGCACGAGTGATGAAGCGGTACTCCTCTCTATGATTGTGGGTTTGGTTCTATAAATCAGCTGCGATGGGTATATACGATGAAATATGCTGGTCCGCAAGGGCATATGTGTATACACACTACACGCATTCGTCACTTAAACCGGTATTGCACTATTTTTAAGCACCAAGCCCGAAGTCTTCATCCCCCAAGTTCCGCACCCACCCCTTCAACGTAAGCGTCCTCGCGCGCGCCTTCACGTGCCGTCGCGGCCCCAGGAGGTCCGCGTCTTTGACGGCGCCGTATGTTGCTGCCGAGAGAACACTTTTGATTTCTGGAATGCCATGTAAGAAATTCGCTGTTGCTAGGGCGGTTGTCCACGTCTGGCGTCGCGAGGCGAAGCTTGCGCCGCGGGGAGTAGCGGGTATCGTCGACTTTTGACCTCTGAGGATTCCGTTCTGGGTTGTTTCGGTGTGGGTTGGTGTTTTGGCTGTTGTGATAGGACAGGGGGTTATTTTATTGAGGGGCGAGTTTGGAGTTAGGAATGATGATTCTGATGCTGATGACGTGGCGGATGAAACTGTTGTTTGATCGGGCGTGCTGGCAGGGGATGTGGCGGCCGCGGTGATTCGCCGCGAGAACTTGAATTCGAGATCTGTGGTTTGCACCTTGAAGGGCTGAAAGGTATACCCTGCCTGTCTTTTGCTTCCGGCTAGAGGTGCCATGCGCGAGATGGTTCTATCATCACCTTCGGATTCCGATTCACCCGAGAAGGCCCGTTTGCATGCTACTGCGCTGTATTGTGATGCTGGCAGGACGAGCGTCGCGATGTACGCATTCTCCGGGCTCACGATGAGAGCAGTGAGAGAGGAGAGGAGAGATGTCACTTGGTGCAGGCTTATTTTGTCTGAACAAGACTTTGAGAGCGTAGGGGGCGCGTCGGGCCGCGCGGGCTTGCGGCGGACAATGCCTAGTTTTGAGAAGTATGCTCGGCCTGGGAGAGTCTCGAGCGTTTCTTCGGCTGCTGGGGTTTCTGGCATGGGGGTTGGCCATGGCGTGGCGTCTAATTGGGATGCCACTTGATGTGATTACTTAGTATGTCTGTTGATGTTGATATCGTTTCTCACGCTGTTTCTTGGCCGTGATATGATGTGTGGTTTGGATATTTATCGGCTGTACGTCTTCTTGGCCCAGGTAGAGTAAAGAACTTCACTTGAAATATGACGACAAATAATACATCTCAAGGTTTACTTACTGGTTAGTTCCATACTCGCATCTCCGCCTGTGATTATATGAGCGATTGACCTCGAAAGGTATTAAGCATGTTTTATGTTGAATTTATATTATGCCTCGACAAGAAAAAAATGACTTACAGGGGGCTTCAGAGCAATACATATGTAGCGACACGTCCTCTCTCCATGTGAAAGGCTGCCCATGCCAGTACACGCCAGCATCACCACCGCAATGCTCAGAAGTAGCGGTCGTATCCGTCGTGGTCAGCTCAGCGCTATTCCGCCACCGCAGGAACTCAGATGAACTCCTGAGCCCGCTCGCTAGTGCGTGACATTCGTCTAGCACAAAGCGGTTGAAGGCTCTGATAGCAAGCGTTTCGGCGTGCCAGTCGTGAAGGACATTACCCTGTGCTTGACTCAATTTGGAGACCGGAAGACATTTCATGCCTGTTCTGCAAGTCTTAATTAGTGAATGTGTGTGGTCTTCTAATCTGAGAAGAATGGGATATATGGGACTTATATGCCCTTAGGTATCGAGACATACGCAAGGGATAGGCATGTCAGCTTGCCATCTTGTCCTGTAGATGAGTTAGATGTGCTGAGAATATGAATTTTGTGAGCTTATATAAGTATGAAAAAGGCACAAGCATAAGAAGTACTTGAATGTAGGTAGTTCTTTTCAGGGTAAAATTATGAGATGAGATACCTTCGGCAACAATGCCGCTCAGGGGCACCCATTCATGGAGGCCATTGTCACGAACGACGGGTTTGCGCTTAGCTGGTAACTTGTCGAACTCTTGAAGCACCAGGGAGGCTATAAGATCCGGATGGATAGCCATACCATAGAAGCATGAACTACTTATTGATGTCTATAAATATTTGGACGAGTCAACCCGGGACGAGTCAACCAAGACGGCGCTACTGAGTATATGCAGCAATCGGTGCAAACCATCTAGGTAGAGTAGCTTAGCCACACTTAAAGAGCGCAAAGCCACAGTTCCAATAGCGAGCAAGGACGGACCCTAATAAGGCGGGGCTGAGGCAGGCGTGATTTTTCGGCTTAGTCATTCAAACCCACAATTGCACGCGCACTTTGGACTTTTCGAAATTCAACCAACGCCAGATTCGAATCCCAAACATCTCGATTGTACTAACCATCACAGCCGACCTAAGTTCTCACTACTAACAACCGTCACAATGAGAACTTACGACGACAGCTTCTCTGGCCAGAGAATCTACCCTGGAAAGGTACATACATTCCCGCTAACACTCAACTACCATTGCCCATCCGTTACACGCCGTCATATCGATCGCATCAGGAGTCGTCGTCGGAAATGAGAAGAGTCTGGAACGAGTGGGAGAGACAGAAAATAGGGAAGGAGATTTGAAAATAACCGACTATAGCGACACAGATGCTCGATATGTTGACACTTTACGGCTTTCATGATCCAACCATTTTTCATATATATGGAACAATTGCTGATGGGAATTTGGTCTTCTAGGGTAAGATCTACGTCAGAGGCGACAGCAAGGTCTTCCGATTCCAAAGGAGCAAGTCGGAGTCGCTCTTCCTTCAACGCAAGAACCCCCGTCGCATCGGCTGGACAGTCCTCTTCCGCCGCCAGCGCCGCAAGGGTATTACTGAGGTACGACATCATCCATTACCCTGCCTCCCCCTTAACGGCCGGAGTTTCGCATACTCGAATGCGCCTCGGGGATTGTGCACCAATGTCTTGCAAATGGCATTGTGTGCATGGATCTGCAGACACAATGGTTACTAACAATACACTACAGGAGGCTGCCAAGAAGCGAACTCGCCGCACCGTCAAGTCCCAGCGTGCCATCGTCGGTGCCTCTCTCGATGTAATCAAGGAGAAGCGCTCCATCAGACCCGAAGTCCGCTCGGCCGCCCGTCTGCAGGCCATTAAGGAGAGCAAGGAGAAGAAGGCCGAGGCTCAGGCCGCCAAGAAGTCCGAGAAGGCCAAGAGCGCCGCCACAGCGGCCAAGGGTCAGACTCAGCGAATTGTTGGCAAGCAGGGAGCCCGGGGTTCGCAACAGAAGGTGCAGGCCAAGTCCCGATAGAAGACAACTGCATGTATTCTTAAGTAGCACTTCAATGGGGATGGCCGGGGCAGGGAGAGACAGAGAGATGTGCGTGATCGATCAGCGGATGACAAGCAATGCTGGGTGGGATGGACATTCTACAATGTGTCTGGCGGCGTCTTGGGTGGGATATTGAACCTCGACTTTGTCATTTCGACTACGAATCAACCAAAACTTGATATACACATCTCTCGGCTGGGGATTTGAATGATGCTCTCGCGGCTATGAGAGAAATTATTCCCTGGTAGTTTACCAATGCCAGCCTTTCTACATGAAGTAGCCAATTCGACCAATGGCCTGGTCCCGTTGCGTGATTTGGCAATACGATGTGGGTGCTTCGCGGCCGTCTTTTGCAAAAAAAGCATTACCCGGCATATATCACCACGCAGCTGTTACGCCTCTTGTCACTGTGCTCTACCTATACTCCTAGGTATCGATGTTCAGGGTGGAAACGTAAGCGATCGCAAAGGGCACCACGCCACGCACGGGTAAGTAACATCTAGCCCGTAGCAAATGGCCAGTTGATACGCTTTCGTATTACCGTTTGACTATAATCTCATGCAGCCCTAAATCGACGAGCATCTACATATAGGGACAGGCATAGGACTTTATTTTTTTTTCCATTGACCTCTAATAAGCAGTATAGTGTATTCTAATTATACCGTGCAACACCTGGCTCTCTCACCAGCCACCCCATCATATCGTAGAGTGACAGTAAAGTAGAAGTAGCAGAATGATCACCCATGTTTTCTAAGGGAGTAATTTACAGCTTGGCGAGAATGGCATCGACACCAGAGACGGTGACATCGCGAGCGGGCTCCTTCTCGGCATAGACGACCTGACCATTGTTGATGATCATGGCGTAGCGGGCGGTGCGGGGACCCATGGTCCAGCCAATAGACTTGCTGAATCCGGCCTCGTTGTCGGACATGAAGAGCTTGTCGTATGTTAGCTTTCGCTTTTATCTCTTCATGATAGCTATGTAATAGAAACAAGAGCGAGTAAAAGGGGGGTGGCGGGGGGGGTTTCTTACCAGGGAGTCATCCTTGATGCCGTTCGCCTTGCCCCAGGCGGACATGACGAAAGCGTCGTTGTAGGCAATGCAGATGACCAGGTCGACGCCCTTGGCCTTGAGCTGGTCTAGCTTGGCCAGGTAGCCGGTGATGTGAGTGACCTGGCAGGTGGGGGTGAAGGCGCCGGGCACGGAGACGATGACGACTTTCTTGCCCTTGAATTCTGTGGTGAGTTTATATTAGCGGTGACTCGGCGCTTTCGTCCACTCTAGACAAGATAGCTCATTCTACGTTCTTCGGGTCAGACGTACCAGCGCTGGCGTTGAAGTTTGTCGGAATGCCACAGGCCAGAACATCGCTGATCTCGGGAGAGGGCTTGATGTAGCTGAAGGTCACACCCTCGGGGAAGGCATCTCCGGCTTTAAGAGCAGACATGTTGAGAGATTTCGGGTATGTCTACGTAGATCCGATAGAGCTTTGATAGAGCCTGGTAAGCACGAACGAGGGTTCAATTGCTAGAGATGAGGATGATGATGGGAAAGGGAAATTGGGATGTGGATGAGGAAAAGAAAGTCTTGGGGGTTCTGCACTCACAATTACGAGGAAATTGGATATACTTGTATATAGCACGAAAGGTTCAAAGAGAGACGAGGTGTTTTGTGTACAGTATTGTTTCCATAGAGGGAATCCTCAGTGGGGTTGAAGCCATAGTGGGGTCCAAATCCCGTTCCTTGTCTAGACCTTTTTGCCCTCCGCACTCCCTCCGCACCCCCTCCGCACCTTCTCCGCAGATGCATCATCATTGTTAGATTCAAGCTCTGAAATCAGTCGGAAATATGTAGGTATTCGTACGTAGTATGACATTGTCCTTGTCGTATGGACAGATAACTTGCAAGTATTTCGGTGAGTACCGGGATTGAACATTGCAAGTTAATTCCGTATTGTTTAAGTAGTCTTAATCATAGGATTAGGTACCTACCTATCTTAATACAGAGCCTGGCCAGCGTAGACGTTCAGAGAAGAAGTAAGGAAACTACTTTGAAGAAGACCATTTAAATTCTACTAGGTGAAACTTCAAAGCCATAAGTCTTCAATGATGCTGGGCGCAACTTTATAGAAACTCATCCCATCTCTACTGTACGGTACGGTACGCTGCGGAATGGCAGCACATGAAAAAGGAGAAGTACCAAACCTCTAAGTAGCCCGTACAAGGAGCACTTCAGTGGAGCACTCTTTCAACTATCCGGAGAATAGCCGGACCAATCATTAAGCTGAGAAAAGCATCATTTGTGGGGACAAATACCTACCTAACTGCAGGAACGTTGGCACAAGGTAGTAATGAATGTCCTGCGGTCCGATGAATTCCCGAGTTATAGGCGTAACGACCGGAACGCTTGGAATCGGAACATTAAGGTAGTACTTCGTACATCAGAAACAAACCCATTATTATTATTATTCATTCCCATTTACTTACCTTAGGTAGGTAGGTGGTATTGAGACGCTGCCAAACCCCGATGTGGCCGGCCAAACGCCGTTGCACGGTAGGTTGACGCCTATGTTGGCACAATTGGCCACCGATGCAGACATTGGGTCATAATGATAAATCCATGAATCCCGAAGGCCGTTCTGTCCAAGTTAATCCTGCTTGAACATCCGCTGTCAACGCCACACGTCAACTCATAGCTAGGTAATGTAGAGCTGCATCGCTGTCGCAAATTCAAGAGAGCCTATAATCCAACAACTTCTCATTAATCATAATCTCACAATCATATATTCAACGATGGCCGAAGAGAGCAGACCCCCCTGCCCGCCCTTCACAGCCGAAACGGCCAGAATCAAAGTGAAAGCCGCACAGGCGGCCTGGAACACGAAGTACGTACCCCCCATATATTACGTACGCATTAACCGCAACGAACCAACCTCGTCTGCAGAAACCCCTCCAAGATAAAGCTCGCCTACAGCCCGGACTCGATCTGGCGCAACAGAAGCACCTTCCTACAAGGTCGGGACGAAATCGAGACCTTCCTGACCCAGAAATGGGAGCGTGAGCTTGATTACCGGCTCCGCAAGGAGCTGTTCGCCTTCACCGACGACAAGATCGCCGTCCAGTTCTGGTACGAGTGGCGAGACCACGCGGGGCAGTGGTGGCGAACTTACGGGCTTGAGGACTGGACCTTCGATGCGCACGGGCTGATGCGCAAGAGGCAGATGAGCGGTAACGATGTCGCTATCGCTGAGGAGGCGCGCTGGTTCCGCGATGGTGTTGACGTTGACTCCGTGGATATTTCTGAGGCGCATTGGTGAGCATTGGCGATTTCAGAACGCCTGTTGACCTGGGGAAAAAAAAATGGTATTGTAACGTATTTCATAGTTTATTTGAGTTATCTATTGGTTTTCACTGTGGTTACCATCGTGAATGCTTGTTTGCATTTAATACTGGATGCTATGTGGGAGAGGTAGAGGTCGACGTCCCGCAAGGAAGCAAATTACCTGACAGCAGTCCATCGCATACAGAACTCTGACTGGAATGGGGGCTACATCTCCACGAACAAATTATTCTTGCTCGGAATTGAGGCGTTGCGTGCCCGTTCGGGTTCAGACCATGGAGTGTGTCTTAGGTGAGTCTCATTTCTTCTGCTACAGTTCCAGGTTGAATGATACGCTCAGACGGATGCGCGTTCGCCTACATATGGATTTTGACCCAACTAGCCTGCTGGCATCCAGTCTAAGACATCCGGGAACGTGCCGAGACTGGTAAATTGAGTAAGTCACCGGGCATGTATTCTGGTCACTGCTGTGCCCACTCGACGCGTAATTATTGCATGTATGCGTATTGACTAGCCGCATTCCCATCCCATAAACAAGTCTATCAACCTCTTCTGATTCAATGCTACTTTCAGCACTTCTGTGCGTTTTACAAGCAACGAATATCCCCCCCATTTACGGAGAGGTCGGCCTGCGTCTGGTTAGTCTTGCGTCGTTTTGAAGGTATCCCACCTGCGGAGAAAAATGAAGAAATCATGAGGCCATTTCCCGAATTGGGCGGTCCGCCGACAGCGCGTCCAGGCTTTACCCAACTCATAGCCAATCCAGAATCCTGGTGCAAGTGATGTAAGGTGAATAGCTGTGGTCAACTCGAGGATTCAAAAAAGCACTGGCATCTGGTTTATAGGTGGCCCGAAACCCAACCATCAAACCACCCAAGGGCTTAGCCTGTTATCGACCATATGCATGTGAGCCGTGTTGCGGCATCGACTGTCGAATAAATGCAATATTTCCGACCGACTTGCAGCTCCTGGGTCTCAGAATGTCTTTCTTCCACACGACATCAGTGGCTAATCAGCCATTGGGCACGGGATGGCGAAACCCACGACGTCATCATAGAGACCGCGACCGACTGGTTTTGAAAAGATTTTCGATAATTATAGGCCAGTGCACCAGTGCTATCAAGAGTATCGGCGGTTCGAAAGTAGGCCGGATTGGACAGTGATCACAGTCATGCCTAGAGGCGACGTCCTGCCTTGGACAGCAGTGATATACTGCCCTTTTCGAGACCTTTCCTCGAAAGTCATGCCGTGCCGGATTACCAGAAATCGCAAATGTTTCTTCACCTAATGTCTGATTCAGCAAAGCTATAGAAGTGGTTGGTTCTTGCTGGTGTATGAGAACAGATATGATTCGTGCGTGGGATGGCCGGCCAATAAGCCCATCGGTTGGGTGGAATCGATACTGCTAAAATATTGATTATAGCAGGCCTGTGAATGCCAAGTGAGACCTTCTCATCATTCGCTCGAAGCGACGTCGTGGTGGATCGGTGGGTGAGGTAGGTAGTGATGCTAACGGGTCAGGCGAGTATCTTGACCAAGACTCTAGGCGCTCACCATTACCGAGAGTATCATTGCTCTAAGGGGAGTTTAAAGAGGCAAAAAGAGGGGGGGGGGGGGTTGACTAGGTAGTAGAGTCAGAATGAAATTCACAGAGCCGGATTCGTTTCCGATTTATTTGGTCGCCTCTGATAGCGTGCTAGTAGGTAGTCCGTATAACTAACCTATCCCGCCTGCCTTCGACCGGCTACGCACGTGTGCAGCTAATCCTCATTAAGGGCGCCCAGTCCGGCGGACTTGTCATCGCGCCGAGTGACGGGGACACTTACGACAATGGCTCTATGGGACTAGGTATTTCGATGACAATAGTGACACAGACAAACGCGACGTTGCTACACGTTATTCACTGTGCCGAATAAAATCACCTGCCTCCGTAGTCGTTCCATCATGAAGTCGTGTCTCCCGTACTCTGATACTTGCGATTTCATAATTCCTCACGATGTTTCCAACTGAAACGATGGGCCGAATCGGCGTATAGAAGCAACACGTTTGAGAGGTATCCCGAGCCCGACAAGGGAGGCGAGGCATGGATGGACGCCGATGTTCTCGCGCTTTTGATGCTCTTATCTGCCACTTCAGCACTGCCAGTTCAAAGCCCGATTACTCCGAACGAAGCTCTAGGGCCCCATGAAGGCGGCCATGAAGGTGCAACACACGCACACACACGCACACACACACACACACGTCTTTATTGTTGACCGAGCTAGGAGATTTTCCAAAAGGTTTATATATTAAGGACGCGCTTGACGTGACAGTAGAGAAAAACGCGAGCTCATGTCCTCTTGACCAAAAAAAACTTGGCAGCGTTATCGCGGGAATCTCAGGGCATTGAAAGAGGCCACCCTAATGCCCGTCCCGAAAATTTCGATAGCTCGAGTCATCACTCTTGTTTTGCATACCTAGCTAGAGAAGGCACTCACAGCTTTTTATCCTCTCGTGGATCAGATCCCGAGAATGGGCATATCCCGAAGCTCACACGCCCTCGAGATAAGTTTAAATCCCGAGATACCTTTGTAGACTTCCAAGTTTTAGTGTCATGCCGAGCCACACACACCGAGTTTTTCGAGCACATCCCGATTCACATCCCGAATTTTCAACATGTCGTGGAATCCCGAGTTGAGCAGATCCCGAGCTTTGAAAAAAAAGGTCTGCAATACCCGAAATTCCCGCTGCCTTAAGAAAGCCATGACTGGACTGAAGACTGCAGTGTGGGAGGATTAGGTAGGTAGGTAGGCAGGTATATGCTCGCAAGTCTTTTCGCCACTATCAAAGGGCCTGACTTTGGGATTTTTATCTCTTCTTCACACCTACAGTATGTCTGACACCGCAGGCATTTTCGTTTCTTCTCTTCTCCTTTCTTTTCCTGTCTTTTTCTACTCTTCAACCGCTTATTAAATTAAAGTATGTGGGAAAAGGCCTACTGACCACTGAGGGTTTTCAATGTGGAGAGTGCGGCCGGATGGCGTCTCTCGGGCGCTCGACGCCACCACCAGGCTCTGACTCCATTCGCGGCGTGACAGCAAGCAAGTTACATATGTAATATGTACTATGACTGCGGTTCCAGATATCGATACATGATGGTTCGACTGTTTCGTTCCAAAGTCAGCATCCTATGGCTATTCTTACCCCAAATCACAAAATGGTGAGGAGGCGACCAATCGCTGTCGATACCAATTATGAAATTACCGTAGCGTTTGCTAGGCCAGGATATTCCTTGCGTGGAAAAAGAAGGGAAAAGAAAGCCATCGGAAAACTGGTTGTTGCTGAATTTGATTATGTAATTTGGCACCGGTAGATATCTCGATCGCAGTTCATTCTGTATAAGTACCTAGGTACCTAAGGCAGATACCTTAGGCAACGAAAAAAGATTGAGGCCTACCTAAATGTTAGGCAGTGGAGGTGTTTATCTCATACTGTACGAA
Organism: Xylaria nigripes; assembly: GCA_022984845.1. NCBI lineage: Eukaryota > Fungi > Ascomycota > Sordariomycetes > Xylariales > Xylariaceae > Xylaria > Xylaria nigripes. The sequence continues at coordinate 230,715 of JAJJKC010000017.1, read as the reverse complement.
GTACGGGTAGGTACATAGTACTACGTAGATACGTAGGTACCACCCCGTATTCTGCATGTGCGCACATGTGCGTTTACCTATGCTACGGAAGAGTACTTAAGGTATTTGGCATGTGTGGATCACGTGACATACGTCATGCGTAAAACGGGTTCTTAGTCAGATTGTGCTTGGCGCTGGCGCTCGAAGTGCCTAGATAATTTTAGGACGCATACGTACGTACCTCTAGGTAGGTAATCGAGCCATAAAGAAAGCGATGACAAAGAAGTCATACTCATTGCGGCTCTATCATAGGCCCTTTTTTCATTGTCTCTTAGTCAACAAAGATCACGAGAGCAGAATGTATTCCGCAGCATGTAAAACAATTACGAGATGCTTTCATAGGTAATATCCCCCCCCATCGTTTGATAGGCGAATTCTCCTCCAAGCCCTTACTAATAACGATATTACCTACTTTGGTGCATGTGTACAGGTCGGTGCGGCCCTTGGATCGGGAGGGTGGTCTGGTAGCGATCATGACCGTGATATTACCTATGACATACCTACTGCATTCCGTACCGATCTTGGATTGTCTGGTGGCTTTCTAACCAAGATATATACCTAGGCCTGTGCTAATCCCGGCCAAGTCGCTCGGCCTCTATTCATCATCCCTCCCTCTTCTTCCTAGACTTTTGGAAAGTCCCGATTCTAGTGTTCTACCTACATTTGCTCCTTTTCAAACCAACTCGTCTCGCGGCGCTGTGTGGCCAGAGGCAAAAAACAAACACACACACACACACACACACACACACACCTACCTCTAGTCTTATTCAACATGGGCGCATTCTACGAGGAGATCCCCCCACACTTAGTGGATTGGATGCTGACGCAAAAGGTTTTCTGGGTTTCAACTGCTCCGCTTTCCGGCAGGTGAGTGATTAATCTCTTAAATTATAGGTAGTATTCGTACGGGCAAATCCCGTATCCTCCCAGCCGCCTCTACACATTGATAGTATTTTTAGGAGTTCGGGTTTTGACTGACTGTTGATTAACTAGTGGTCATGTGAATGTATCTCCGAAAGGTGGCAATTCCCGAGAGGGATTTGGTATCCCAAATACAAGGTCCTTCTGGTATATGGATATGTATGCGACGAATATCTCGGTTTCCTTCGGCGACATCTCGGGCGGTCATGGCATACCCCTCAAAAAAAAATCTACCTAAAATTTCCCATGATTGGATGCTGACTTTGAATCCTTCAGGACGGGATCGGGGAATGAGACGATCTCGCATCTCCTCGAGCCCGGCAATGGCCGTATCACCATTCGTGAGTAGGGTTGCTACTAGCTCGTTCTCATCCCTAGGTATTCCAAACGCCGCCGGCTTATAGCCTACATCTGGCGTGGATGTATGAAGATATGGATCCCTTACTAACAACAACTTTCTTGATTGTAGTCTTCAACGCATTCGAAGGCCCACCCCGCATTGTAAGACTGTGGGGTAAGGGCAAGGTCTTAGAATACGGCACGCCGGAATTCAACGACATTGTGGCTCGTGAGAACATCAAAACAATGCCAGGTACGCGGTCCGTGATCGTTGTTGATGTTCACCAGGCCGGAAGCTCCTGTGGGTACCAGGTGCCGTTCTTCTCGTTTGTGGACCACCGCCACGTGCTACAAGAGCACTTCAAAAAGAAAGCACAGCGATTTGAGGCAGGGAACGAAAAGGAGAGTATGGACCGCTACTGGGCATCTAAGAATGCTTACAGTATGGACGGCCTTCCCGGCATGATGAGGGCATTGAGAACGGGCAAGGAACTCTCCATCGAGCCCGTTAAGAAGATGGTGGGAAACATGGTGCCGAAGAACAGGGGGAAAGGTGCCACGGCCAACATTGAGTTACACATTGCATACCTGATTATTGTGGTACTTGTGGCTTTTGTTGCTATCTTGGCCGCTACACATCCTGCATTCGAGTGCTTTCCTGTGCAGAGACGTATGCAAGGCTTGCTCTCGCATGTCGTTCCCACCCCTGGCGGTTCCCCAAGCGCGGTGAGGTTATCGTAACGACAATTATTTGTCTCATCACCAACCTTAAAAAGCCTACATCGTATTGACGCCCTCTTCCTTCACTAATGCACCAGTTCTGACGTAGGGATTGCTTGGGTGCTACTATTGAGAGATGGTAACATGCTATTCTTACTTCTTCTTTACGTATGAACGTACATACAAATATTAATTAATATGCAGCGGCTTTCGGGAATTCCCTAGCTAGGTTGATAGAATTAATTCTCAAAGTATTTATGCAGAGAAGACACTTGCTTCCCTTCCTGTGACGGCGATACGCTATAGCCGAGTATGCGACTTGTTGCAATCGACTCATCGTTTGGACATACATAGTGTGATATGGCCTTTAATGCTTTGAATGAATTGATATATCTTTATTATAACCGTCCTGAGTGATTTCGATGATTACTACGAAGTATCTAAACTGGGCAACATGTGCGCGCATATAACCCGAAATCCTTCCCCCATACGTACAAGCATGTGCAAGATCACCCACGCCGCCGCGATTCATAAGTTCGAAACGGAGCTTTCCCGTAGATGTAGGTTGATTATTTCAACGTCTAAGTACCCAGCGGCCAGAGTCCTGCTTTTTAAAAGCTATGTTTTCCGTCATGGCCTTCGTCTCCCCCCTTCCGAGATCTCCGTGCTAAGTGTTCTTCGTAGCTGGTGGCTACTACCTAGTCTGACCGCAAGTGTAGGTACGGATCGGAATACCACGCCTTTTTTTTTTTTTGGACCGTTGCACCACCGCCTGATGTTACCCTGAGTCGCATATGTGTCGCTGCTGCGCATAAGTGTAGGTTCCGTGGTCTGAACCATGCATGCATCATGGCATGCATGGGGTTCTCCAATCATCGAATAATAACTGTGATGCATGTACCCGTGTGTACTCTGACATGGACTACCTATATTGATCAAGTATGAAGCACCTACTACACTACATACTACGTATGTAAGCACGAGATGCGCACCCTCGCGGTGTATTGTTGTTCGGTGCACCTAGTATAGCACAGAGTCGCAACAGTCCCACGCTTCCTAGCTCCTACCTTACTGTACGTACCACTACAATCCGTATTGAAGCCTCTACCCGAACGGAAAAAGCCCGCCAGATACCTAAGATATTCGACGGCTGTCACTTTGCTTCATCATAGCCGTGTCGCTTCCAGACGAATTATTGGGTAGCTAGGTACGGATCCGTACTTCCTCGGGACTAATTCCGTGCGTCCGTACTTACGACCGGAATTCCGACCGTCGAAAGCTCTGATACCTACCTACCAGGGTTCATTCTTGCCGCGACTCACGATTCGAAACGATTTCTGGAGGAAGCACAGCTAGAGACAGGATACCGTAGAACACATATGCCGCGAAAGACAATGGGGCTACACTACACTGCACAGGCGACTCTGCCCTTTTTATCTTCCGTATCAAGCACAGCCGGAACACGGAGCGGATACCAAGGTGGCAAACAAAAGATCCGGTCTAACTACGGGATTCGTTCGGTCTGACAATCCAGTGTTATCGGTTTTCGTAGAACAAACACTCTAGGTATACGCTCCATCATCCACAGCACTTCGTATTTACGAAACACACACACATACACACACACACACACTCTCTCTCTCTCTCTCTCTCCCTACTCTACGTATGAAGCTTCGTACCCCCAAAGTACGAAGCTTCATATGTACGGATCCGTACTTACAGCGCACGCAATACTTGCACGGGCCGCTTAGGAAGCTGTCGGCCCGTCGACTGCCCCAATACTACTACTAGGTATTTATTCCGTACCTTAGCGTTCGTTACATCGGGATGATCCGCTCGCCACTTCTGCACGACAGAATTGCGATTTTCAAACGAATGCGCCGCTAACTCCCCTGCAGCGCCTCTTAGCGGCGCATCCATTCTACCTACACTACTCTGGGTACGGACCGTACCTCTTACTTATAGAACTAGGTAGGTACCCTACCTCGGCAGCTTACATAATATGGATACCTTACATAATCATACTTACGTAGGTAGTACCTAGGTAAATCAAACTTCCGCCCGAGAATATGAGAAAGATTGTGCGGATCCGTAATCCGTACCTAGGTAGGTAGTTTATTTTGACTTCAGCAGTAGGTCAGGCGAATCATTTTATTTCCCCATACCGGTCACCATACCTAACTAAAGTGCACCCTACGGATCCGTAACCTACCTACCCATATATAAGTATACTTGTGAGCTTTGATGCGCTGAAGCAGGAAATGGGGCCTCAGAACTTCCACTAGGTAGCACTACGTAGGTACTTATACACCTCTCCGGCGGTTAGAATAGGTAGGTAAGTTAGTCCTGAAAAGAATGGTAACGTGGGCCGGCTACCTAAACCAGTATAGAATCAGAACCATAGGCACTGCGCATACCTACCTACCTACCTCTACAGCAGAAGTAGGTACGTACGTAGAGGTTTAGGTGATGAATATGATGAACGTTGCCTATACGTCCGTACCTAGCACAAACTGAACCATGGTTCTCTCACGCACTAGGTAGGTAGGTAACTTATTCAACCGCCGGGTAGATATTCCGTACCTAGTATGGAGATATGCACGACTACCTAGTCATTCGATTTTATGAATGTCCAAATCCAGATCTCCAATGTGGGGTCCAATTGTTGGAACTTGTGTGTGTTTTGCCGGTCAAGTGCCAGGAATCCCCCCCCCCCTTCCGTTGGCCCATTCACCGATCCCTCATCGGGGGTATTTCGTTTCAGTGAACCTCGGCAAAGAGAACTCCGTAAGCCGACCCGGCTCAAGTGTGCATTGAGTTCTGGATGCGTACTTTTCAATAACCAAGTAGTGTCGACTTGAGTCTTGTAGATTGTCATTCTGAGTAGGCCGCCATTGAATATCGTTCCGGCCGAGTTCTCTCTTTTTCTCTTTTTCTTCTTCTTCTTCTTCCTCTTCCTCTGCCACGCTTTACCATGTCGTGTAAGTGATAGCAGGTTACCTACCGTATCTACCTTACCGGCAGAAAGCCGGCACGCGGGACCTAGAGCTGACATGTCTTGAACAATAAGTCGCAAATATTGCGGGTGCTGCCGTGGGCGCGCTGGCGGCCGGAATGTACCTGGATGGGCGGCTTCTGATTCGAAATGACCTTCGCCAAGGGAGCAGCAAAATCAACATGCTGCTGGGCTTGAGACATATGGCCCGGTTAGTGCGCGAAGATAAGTTGACACTGTACGACCTGCTGGAGGATAGAGCAGGCACATCGGCAGGTGGAAGCCCATGTCTCATATTTGAAGGTCGCGAGTGGACTTATAGGGAGTTCTATGACGCGATCCAGCCAGTCGCGAACTGGCTCCTCAAGGATCTGGGCATCCAGAAAGGTGAGATGGTGGCGGTTGATGGAGAAAATTCACCCGAGTATCTCTTCATCATGTTCGCTCTCGAGGCCATTGGCGCTTCGTTTGCCCTGGTCAATTGCAATCTCACAGGGAATGCACTTGTGCATAGCGTTAAGCTTTCCACCTCACGCTACCTCATCACGGACGAGCAGGTTCAGAACTTGGTTTCCCCCGTGGAGGCGGAACTGGTCAATGCAGGGGCCAAGCCTATCTACTATGGCCCGGAATTTATACAATCGCTCAAAGATGTTGAGCCGCTCCCCAAAGAGCGTCGTATGGGCCTGGATCCCACAGGTCCTTACAGCCTACTGTATACTTCCGGCACAACAGGGATGCCGAAGGGTGTTGTCCAAAACCGCGCACGTGTGCTTTTAGTAGGACGAGTGATTCAGAGGTTTCTATCGCTCAGGTCAGGTGACCGCATGTACACATGTCTACCATTGTATCATGCCACGGCACTGGCCCTCTGCGTAATAACGTGTTTTTTCTCCGGCGCCTCAGTCGCCCTTGGTAGAAAGTTCAGCCACACTTCATTTTGGCCCGAGGTCCATGCGTCCCAAGCCACCCATATCCAGTACGTCGGCGAGATGTGCCGGTATCTCGTTAATGCACCTCCAGGCCCGCTCGACCGCGGCCACAAGGTGCGCATGGCATGGGGCAACGGCATGCGAGCCGATGTGTGGGAACCCTTCCGGGAACGCTTCGGCATCGAGTGCATCAATGAAGTATACGGTGCTAGTGACGGCGTGACCATGATGACGAATCCAAACAGGGGTGATTTCACACGAGACGCCGTCGCTGTGCATGGCCCACTCTGGCATCTGCTCAACCGAGACGACAAGCGGGTTCTAGTCGACCCGGTCACGGAAGAGCTAGTCAGAGGCAAAAATGGATGGGCCATAGAAGCAACGGCAAATGAGCCTGGCGAGATAATCGTTCGAAGTGGGTGGACCCTGTCATTCGGGCATATCAAATCCCTCAACGATTAGCGCTCAAGTAACGAATTCCTTGCTAATAGTGTCGCAGTGGACCCAGCTGACCCTGAGCGAGGCATGCCTTATTATTTTAAAAACAGATCTGCTACTGTGAAGAGGCGCTTATCAGATGTCTTCGCCAAGGGAGATCTCTGGTTCCGAACCGGCGATCTGTTCAGGGAAGACAGCGACGGCCGCGTGTATTTCGTCGACCGACTCGGCGACACCTTCCGCTGGCGCTCTCAGAACGTGTCGACGACAGAAGTCGCCGACGTCGTCGGCGCGTTCCCACAGGTAGCGGAGGCTAGCGTGTACGGCTTGCTCGTCCCGCACACGGAGGGACGGGCCGGCTGCGCGGCCATCGTGCCCACGGAAGACGTCCTGAAGGGCAGCGGGATCGACATGTCCGCGCTCGCGGCGCACTGCCTGGCTCATCTGCCGCGGTACGCGGTGCCGCTCTTCGTGCGAATTAAGAGAAGCTTAGACTACACTGGTACGCACAAGGTGCAGAAGCAGAAGATGCGCTCCGAGGGCATCGACCTCGCGACTATCAAGGAGTCGTCGAGCGATGATCAGATGTATTGGCTTCCCCCAGGGAGCCAAAAGTACGTGGCGTTTACGGAGAAGGATCTCGAGGGGCTCAAGGCGGGACGAGTGCGGCTGTGAGTACGTAAGTAGGCTGTACTATAAGTGTATATATCAATATCCACTTTGTAAATAGCTGTTCCATAGGCCTAGGGGGAGTGGCCACCACGCACATACACTTCCCTCCCCGTATCTAGCACATATTCAGGAGCGTACTTGCGGCGACAGAGTGCTCGTTCAACGGTCTTGTCTCAGAACCGTTTCGGGGTTGAGGTATAAAGGAGAAATGACCAATATGTGAATGCATCAGTGAACGTTGAACGGCTTGATCGAAGTCAAGATGAGATGCCTAATGTGGGCAGAGACATTTGTCAGCTTCGCGTCGTACGGAGTGTCAAGGTTTCCCCGGTCCGACTCGGGCCGGAGCCGGCGCTGAAAGGTAGGCACCTACTTACCTACTTACCTAAGTAGGTACATATGAAAAGCAATTGGTGGCAAGGAAATCATAATCACATCGGCAGTACCGAGATATAACTAGTGGTAGCCATACATGTTAGCGGCTGGTACGGATCCGTAGTTACCTATCCCACTGGCAAAGATGAAATAATAAGTCTAGTTGCATGTGAGAGACCGGACCAGTTGAAAAGACGTGCTGTGCTGCCTTGCTCTGAAGGAAAGCCAGAGACTCTTCTATCCTGATCTCCGTCTGTCCAGAGTTTAGCTGTAGCACAGCAAATGATCATGTCAATAAGCTTAAATTGTTAGATCGTTCAATTCTTTCTCGGTCGCTCACTCGGGTTTGCAATGCTCAAATTATGTCAAGAGGGACTTTAATCTATAGCCGCAATATCATGCATGTTATGCGGCCAGCAACGATCGACTTAATGTAGTGTACAAATTGTATAAGGTACCTGTCGGTCTAAGTAGTAGTAGTACTTACCTTATTTATACAGGACCAATGATCATGATAGTAACCCAAAAGATCTGAGTATAAACTCTTAGCAAGCATGCTGCAGTGACTTCTATAGTTTCTTGATCTCAAACACAACAGGGGACTCGACAGACGCTTCACAGATACGGGATTTAAGAAAAGATTTAGAGTAATAATAACCTGACAATAGCTCTCTGGTATTCATTTGCAGTTTCTCGCAGGAAATAACGCGCTGTCGAGATAAGCATGTAGAAGAAACATAGAAAAAGAAAAAGACACTGTATGCGATATTGCTCCTAGGAACATTTCACCTGGGGCCTTAGCCCCCCATCCTGTAAGAAGCTGTGGTTGAGCTATCTGTTCGCACCATTCAGCTCTTCGGTCTCATCTTACAATAATTGAAACACCCTTCCTGCGTTAACAACCGAGGTATTTGACCCTATAAAATAGACACAGAAAAGAATAGAAAAGGTTTTGGTGGATATGTGCTGATGGAAAGATAGGTTGATGCGTACAGCATAGCGGATCTGTCTGTAGTATCCTATCGAACAGGGCTTCGTTCATCTTTCTAATCGGCCTTGCGGTTGCCACCCGTTTATGTATGCCATTAAACCCATGCCGATTAAAACCACACCTATCATGGATGCATACGGAATGCTGTTTGCCAGCACTTTGTTAGGAGCGACCACAGGAGAGGACAATGAGTTCGGTGTTATTGTGGCGGACCGTGATCGGTTACGGCAGTGAGAACTACCAGACATTCGCCGGCCCTGATTTGAACGTAAACGCGAACGTGAACGTGACCGGCTCACCATTCCCGTATTAATAAGGGCTGAACCGTTGGTGGTAGTGTAGTCATCCCTATTTCTTCTGTCCATCTTCTCTTTTTCGACAAGCTCTCTCGCTTGAGCGTCTTGGCGAATCTGCAAAGCCATCTCTGCCAGGGTCTTGCGTTGGTTATCCCTCTCGGATTCTGCCGTCTCCGCTCGCTGCTTGAAAACATCAAGTTCGTGCCGGAGATCCTGAATTTCTAGCACCAATGATTCTATTTGCGCGTGCAAGTGAGTGGCAGACGCTTCAATGACCTCGGTATTCGGAGAAATATCCTCTTCGGCATCAGGCATTGGGCTATTGATATCTGTAGTGCCACTTCCACCATTAGGTGGCTCGGGCGCTGTATCGGGCGGTGCGTCTGTGGTTTCTGGTTCTGTAGGGGGTGGGCTTACGGGGTTAGCTGCTGATTCCAGGTGCCTCTCTAATCGTCTAGCTAAATCCTCTGCAAGCTCTCTGGCTTGGCGTTCTTGAAGAAGCATCTCTTCTAAATCTCGCACACGCGACGTTTGAGATTCTATTTCCTTCTTCGCGCTACTCAAAGCTTCCGTGAGCTGCAAAATTTGACTGCCACTGCTATCGTGCCGAATAGGAGACATGCTTTGGGAATGCGATTTGGCACGTTCAGTGACACTTCGCCTCAACGATATATCTGGTTTCTCCGGTAAAGGTTGCTGCGGTGGAGGGGCGGGTGGATCGGAAAACCTAGTCTTGTTGTCCGATCTGAACGATACACCACCCCCATTAATCATAGACTTTGTAGGGTCGGGAGCATCTAGCCTCTCAATATCCTTGACGTCTTCTTTACTACTAAGTAAGGTATTAATAAAATGATCAGTCCTGCCGAGGTCTTGGGACTGAATGCGAGCATTTCGCATCTCACTCTACAAATGACGTTAGCGGGGCCTAGAGTGTTTGCTCGTAGATTAGCAGACATACCTGGAGCTTTTTAACAATTTGCTCCGTACTTATGGAGGAAAAGAAGAAACCACGTTGGTACCCCATCGCATTAGTCTGGGGAACCGTCATGGGCCCTCCTTGTACCATACGTCCGTTGTTGACCATTGATGACTGACTGCCGGCTCGTTGGCGCAGGGCCGCAGCATTCTGGGATCCCATCATCATTGAGTTGTTTGTAGGATCGAGATCTACGAAATTCACGTCGAGCAAGTTACCAGAAGCACCCGCAAATCCAGCGTACTCTACCTTAGCGGCAACTTTATGATGAACGACGGTTTTTTGGTCTTCACTGACGATATCAATACCAAGTTCCAAATGGTCTCCCGATTGCAATTCATGTGGTTCTGACTCGCGATTCTCTTGTGACAATCGCGTGCCGTTCACGAATGTGCCATTGGACGACTTGACATCTCGAATGAATATCTTCCCCTGGCGATCGGCCCATATCTCAGCGTGTTGACGAGACAGCACTTTGCTGTCGAAAAATCCATTAATTGGGGTTGGCACTGTTTTTGCATTTGTCTGACGCCCGATCCTGAGGCTATCGGGAGTAAATGGTACGGTTATAGTTTTGCGTTCAAATGTACTGTTGAGAGATAGCAGATGAAGGACTGGTGGATTCCCTGAAGGTAAAGATTCGATCATCGGTCGCGGCATTGCTTGCTGGGATGCCACCTGACCTTGAGAAGGGGGGATAGACGGAGTTGCGTGCAAGGACGCAGACCCATTCAGTCCATTCATTAATTGTGGCCGCCCAGTCGACATCCGGACAAAATCAGACTGAGGATCAGGTTTAGATGATGACCAGGGAGACTTGGGCTGCGGCCGTTTGCGTTGTGCAACTGTAGCACCATTAGACCACGCGGTCGCATCTCCGGAAGCGAGCGAAGTAGCACCGTTGGACTGCGAGGCGGGAGTCGCGATAGTAGATGTCGAGGATACGGAGGAGATAGACGATATCGACGACGAGGAATTGCTTCTTGGTAGGTTCCTATGGGGCATAAGCATGCGGTTCAACTCGTCCGGATTTACTATTCCGGGGTGACCACCGTTCATCCCGTTCATGCCCCAGGCCGGCCTGTTGTGTTGGGTGAAGGCTGGCGGGTTCGCGACGGCCGTCATGAGGGAAACTGGCGCAGTAGCCGGTGTGATAAGAATCGGTTAATGGAGGATGACGGAAGACAGTGATAAAAGCTAAAGGAGCTTGTATGTAGCCGAGTAAGGGAAGCTCTTGCCGGCGGTTCTTTCTTTCCGGTCAACCGCTTCGGCGACAATAATTAGTCGGCGTGTGGTATGCAAATGCGCGGGGTCAGGTTTGAGAAAACCGCTAGGCAGAGGTCACTTTGAGGCCCAGCGCCCAGTCAGGCTTGGATTCAGAGAAGAGTATTATTAGAGCAGTAAAAGCAGGTCAGAGAGGATGCAGGATAGGATTGGCAAGCAAGCGAGTCTACGATGGCCATGCAGCGGCACAAGAGAAGCATCAAACGAGCAGCTACAACCATCGAGAATGTCAAAGAAAACAAAACATAGACCAGGTAAAGAAGAGTTATATAAGGGCCCAGGCAACTGTACTGTGGGCGTGCGTGATATTGCTACCGCGTCGCGATTCCAGGGTGGCAAGTATAGGTGAGCAGTAGGTAGGTAGGGCTTAGTAAAGAGGAGGTTGTTCAGAAATCAATCCGACGACGTTGCTAAGCAAGCACCCTTCACCAGGAACAGATTAGCGGAAAAAAACACACGACACTAGTGTAGGTAGTCATGTACCTGGGCTGATAGCCCATATCCTGGCCAATAGCTGGCCGATTTGGTTGGATCATTGCGTAAGACCCCTGCTCTTGCATATCTATATGACTTACAAGCATACCCGCCTGATATACTTATCTGTATATTGAGGTATGTGTATTTACCGGGGCTTACTATTAATAAAAGGGCGACTGACTTTACATTTTGATCGCCTCGCACAATACGCCTGAATACCTATTGGGTCAATCACATAGGTAGTCATAAAAGTCACCGACGTCTATGGATCTAAACCATGCGCATCACGACTTGTACTGGGTAGAATTTCGTCTAAAAAAGGGGGTTCCTTCGGATACGTACATTATCATACATTATGTATTTCGTACGTACGAAGCAGTTGCGAAGGAAACTTGAATACCACCTAACTAATCCGTACTTCGTGCATACTGGTACATATGCCATAGGTGCAGGACATTACACAGTGCAGTATAATAAACGGACGTACATCACACACTGTTATATGGTTGGTACCTGGTAGTAGCGGACCCTCTTATGTACTTCGTACTGTTTGGGTGCATTACATACATATACCTACAGATTGCATAAGATGCCTAGGTAGGTATTACCTGCCTAGAAGGTACCTAACCACCTACGTTGGTTGCTGCCATTCAGTTGATTTGCAGCATACCTAGGTACCTATACGTATAGGTAGGTAACAATTTGTTAGGTGGGCTAACATTACCTAGGTAGGTACCTAGGCACATCGCTAAGTAAACCTGTACCTATAAGTACCTTAGGTAGGTAGTCTAAAGTACCTTATGTAATCATAAACTCGTAATCCGTTAGGTAGGCAGGTCGTTCAACGTAGGTATCAACTTCATACTACTTCCTACTTGTAGGCAAAGAGGGGAGAGACAGAGCCGCGCCAAGATCCGGGGTGGCACCAATCAGATGTAAATACGGACGTACACTAAAATCGAAGCCATCGCATCCTTAGTACCTAAGTAGGTAGGTACCTTTTATTCCGTACAAGAATTCTACCTCTGCATCTACCTACCTATAAGCAGCCTTCTGCTTGAGCCATCCGCGCCGTCGATTTACGCGCATTCGCATCAGCATCAACTCACACCGTAGCGGAGAGCTATACTTTAAGCTCTTTCTCGTTACCTTCTGCTCTTTTACGAGCAGTTCATCGTCCAAAAATGCCGCCCGTGCCAATGAACCATGGGTCGCACGGCCCCTCTACCACCGACAAGCGTATGTGCCCATGACTTGATTTTCTACCATGACACACCATGATCTTATCTGAACTAACTGCGCCTCTAGTGAAGATGGGCGCTATGATGGGAGGCAGTAGGTTCTATCGGTGCCAGAACTCGAGCGACGAATGCGACTAACACTTTGCACAGCCGTGGGCGTTATCATCGGCTTCATATACGGTTCAGACCCCAACGTTCTCGTTAGTTGCCGCTTTTTCTGACATGTTCATTCTACCGGACAGGAACCGTCAATATCTTTCGTTACGGAGCTGGCACTCACGGAATTATGCGGACACTTGGACAGTATATGGCAGGCTCTGGCGCTACCTTTGGGTAAGCATTAAAACCCGACATGTATATTCGTGTGAAGAATTTCGAGCTAATCGTAGGGACTCTTGCAAATAAAGATTCTTCATGGGGATAGGTAGTGTAATAAGAACCGATGCGTCACCGATCGCGGCCGAAGCCTTTGCCCGAGCGCAACGACGACCCTTCATAATGTCCGTCCAACAAGCCTACCGACCCCGCGAGAAATGAGCCCATCCACAGGTACTGTTCATTTCGATGGGCTAGTGTCCGCTGGAGATATCGGAATCCAGACAACTAGGCCTAGCATGGCAAAAATTACGCTTGTCAAGGTCTCTGTACTATATGTACAATCTTTACACTATACTTGATACCTCTATATTAGTTGCATTTTTATGGAGGATCTGGAGTCACACTTCACTCATACCCATTGGTGTTATGTCTATATCAGCCGTAATGTATCGAAACAGATGCGGGCTTGCCCATGGTTGCCATGATAGTCATGCTGTTGTTCTTCAGCCATTATTGTGTTACCTTACCTCGGGACTCCGCAGTAGGCCGATCTACCTACTCTCACGGCCGGCATCAATTTGTGGGACAATACAAGCTTTTCCCTGGGCAAGAATTTCCTCGAACCTAAGAATCATCTGGACGTTAGCGAATGTCAGCGCAGACATCGGGACCAAAGTGAAGGAAATAAACCGCGCGGTGCTCAAGGCCGACGAAAACGGAAGTACGCCAAGTCTGTCGCACATCTCCAACTTTACTGAGTCACGAGCGTTCTAGAAGCTGTGTCAGCTCGCCATCCATCCCATGACCAGCTTTTCATTGTAGAAGACCCAAGCATACATGGGCATGAAGCGAGTAAGGGGTCATGGATCGAGCATATCTTTCACCTTGGCTCAACTCGTGATGTGTATGGTACCTCGACGATATCGCAGGTCAGGGGTTTAAGTCTCTCGGGTCCAGACAAGCAAGTCGAAGCTACGAAGGAAATACCACGTGCAACTCCGCGACCAGGTATGTACCAGGTCATGTTTCTCTGTCCCTGTCTACAGTAATGATAACGCCAATTTCTAATGGAGTAATTTCCGGCTAGCACATACTCCTTTGGTGCTTTGCGATTCGTTCATGTCTATTTCTAGCTAGACAAGCCTGTCCGCAACCTCCAAGAGTCTTACGCGTTAATCCGATGTTATCGGTCGTCATCCTAGGCTGCCAATGGGCGGCAGTTTTACCAATACTGTCAAGCGTGAGACTTGCTACATCTGTATATGCGGGCTTTTTCCTGCTGTTTTCAGCTTCGCAGCCTACCACCTCTCTCACCGGAATCCTTTGGGTTCGGCTTTAACTACTGAACAAAGCCACAATTCGGGGCGCACTTATTCTTCGATATCAAGTGACGACTGTACTTTTCAACTGTTGCGGCTGCTCACGTATACTTCATTACATCCTGACAACAGTACCCATGCCGCCTCCATGTATATTTTTGGTGATTGCTTCTTGTAACTAACAATATCCATCTCAGCACAACAATTTTGCAATCGGACCAACGTTATCATTGATATCAGTAAGAGCTGCTCCGTCGTCCGGCCGAGCAGCTCTATAGTAGTTCATCATGGTGTAACTTTGCCAATCAGCCTCACACGCGTAGGCGCCTACGATTAAAATATCTCTCGCATTTCGCTACAGGTACCCGAACAGAGCGCACCGATGTTCCGATGCATATGTCTCACCAACTGATAGACTAAGATAGGGACACTTTGCTTTTTACAGTGGCTTATTCAGTAGCAAAACAGACAAGTGAACTGGAATTGTCGCATAAAGAAATTAGACACGGCGGCGCCTCATAACGCCTCTCAATACCGTACACAACTATACCTACCTATGTTGATGGAGTTCTAGCTATCCCCCCTCACGGAACGAAAGTATCCAATTACCGTCCGTGGTATAGTTGTATAGGCATGGATCGACATGAACTAATGTAGGTAGTAAAGAAAACATGACGATAGAAAACTTCCATCAAAATCATCGTCAGCAGATGCACACGTCTGCGCCAGCACCACGGTCTTGTAATTTTTAGGCCCGGAAATCCGATATTTTTTTTCCTGCAACAAGTAGCCTTTGGGGACAACTGATGATGCTCCTGGTTCAGCTAACTGATGTACCGCTTCTCCCTATTCACGCCACAGATATCGCGCGGAAGACCCTATATAGCGCCCTCGACCCCCGGAATGACAATGTATTGGTATGGTATGTGGCCCCTACTTCGGGCCGGTCACCAGCTCTATCCATAGTTTTAGCTTGGTCTCGGAGCACCATAACAATCTTCTCTATAAGGAGGTGCTTTTCTTCGCTTTTCTGTCCCTAGCCTAGTTATTTTCTGGCTTCTGCGTTCTACTTGCTCGGCGAGAGGTTGTGTGGTTTTCGATTCGTCCTTTCCTTTATTACTTTACACTATTCGTGCTCGTTAGTAGCCGTCCTCTCGTTTCAACTTTCAAGATGAAGTTTATGGAGGGATTAACCAGCCTCGTTGCAACTCTATCGCCTGCAGCGCAGGGTGGGTGAGTCTGCCTCTATCAAAATCTCCATTTTCCAAGAGCCAAGCTGTTGACAAATTTCCAGGACATCATTATGGGGAAGCTTTCATGCACCCGAGTTACCCAAGTGGATTTCAAGTGACTTTAAAGACTTCATGATCCCGTGGGGTGACAGGACTTCGGATGGCAGTGATCCCTATACCACAGCACCGCTCACGCAAGTTACCCGCAAATATGACTTCACTATCAGTCGTGGCGTGATAGCGCCAGACGGATTTGAGAAAAGTGTCATCCTCGTCAACGGGCAGTTCCCAGGTCCTTTGATAGAAGCCAATTGGGGTGATAACATCGAAGTCACGGTTCATAACCACATCGATAACCTCCCAGAAGGCACGGCGATACACTGGCATGGCTTTTTGCAGACTGGCACCCCATGGGAGGACGGTACGCCTGGTGTCTCCCAGTGTCCCATAGCGCCCGGCAAGAGCCTCACGTATAACTTTCGTGCCGAGCTGTATGGTACATCTTGGTATCATTCTCACTACTCAGCCCAGTACTCTGGTGGTCTCTTTGGTCCCATCGTCGTCTATGGCCCGATGAACTTCGATTACGATGTTGATCTTGGTCCAATCATGGTCAACGGTAAATCTAAGCACACACTTGAGCTGCTCTTGATGACGTGCTAACCCTTCCCTAGATTGGTGGCATGAAGACTATTACACTACCGTTAAGAAGGTGCTGTCGCCTGGCTTCGATGGTCGCGTATATTCCGACAACAACTTAATCAATGGACGGATGAACTTCGACTGCGGGGCCGTGGAAAGCGCCGAGCCATCTATGTTCGGCGCCGGACATGGAGCACTACATCAAGCAAGCCCGCCGAAACCACGTAAATGCACCAACAATGCCGGTGTATCAAAGTTCGAGTTCCAATCTGGCAAGACTCATCGTCTGAGGTTCATAAACACAGGCTCTGAGGGTGTGCAGCGCATTTCTATAGACAACCACACGATGACCGTCATCGCAAATGATTACGTCGAGATCCAACCATACGACACCACGGTGGTCACTCTTGGTATCGGCCAGCGAGTCGATGTCGTCGTCAATGGGGACGGTGATTCTGATTCAGCCTACTGGCTAAGATCGACCCTGACAACATGCTCTTTCGCCAAACAACCAATAGCTCTCGCCGCCATCTACTACGAAGACGCTGACAGTGATTCTGTTCCCACCAGCACCCCGTGGGATGTCCCTGATCCTGGCACATGTGCTAACGACGATCTGGCTCTAACCCAGCCCTATTATTCCATAAAACTCTCGGAGCCGTCTTGGACACAGAACATGGATATCGGCATGTTCAGGAATGACTCTGGGAATTTACTCTGGACCTTCGGTGTAAGTTCCTCTCCCCCTTTCCACCATCGTCGGCTGCCAAGCTAATCTCAATTTTCATGATCAAGGGCGCAAGTGCCAGGGTAGACTACAACAATCCAGCCATCTTCCAAGTACAAGATGGCGACTTCGATCTAGCACCCCACAACAACGCCATAAATTTCGGCACTAATTCGTCCATTCGGTTGATCATAAACAATCCCACTCCAGCGTGAGTATACTTTCGTCTTCTCTTCCCTTCCTCCCTCGCCCCTTTTCCCTCATATCATCACGTTGACTCTACTTTCCTCCATCTTACTCATCGTCATGCACGCATCTAACAAGTCTCAGTCCACACCCAATGCACGCACACGGCCTGAACATGTTCGTCCTCTCGCAGGGTCCGGGATCCTACAATGCCCAGCCCTTCGTTCGTCCCCTGAACCCGATGCGCCGCGATGTGCAGATGGTGCAGCCCTTCGGCCACATTGTGGTGCAAATGGAGGTGGAAAACCCTGGCATCTGGCCCTTCCACTGCCACATAGCCTGGCACGCATCAGCCGGCTTTTTCTCGCAAATGATCTTTCAGCCCGAGGAACTCGCCAAGCTCGACATGCCGGATTCCTTTGACAAGACCTGTCGCGACTGGGAGGCCTTCACCGAGAAAGTGGCTCTTGGTCAGATTGATAGCGGTCTATGAGCTGCTTTACGCATATGCGGCTGGTGCCCTGCGCCCCCCCTTCTCGTTAACTCTCTTTTCATATGTAGGGTCACTGTAACAGAAACGACATGTTCAATGGAAATAAATCCATTTACCGTATATAAAGTTCATTCATTGTATATATACTACAACCTCTCCCCCGCTTTATTTATTCTATCTAGCTACTACTCTTACCTACCGTATCAGTCGGGCACAGGACGAAGATGTATGTATGTGTATATACGCAATATATCTAGCTAGCATCTTCATCATTAAGGGTTTTACAAGGTCTGCGCAAAAGGTCTCGCGAAATCAGGAAGGGATTAATGAATTGGCTCCCGCCTTACTTGACCACATCTGTACTGCACGTATGCTTCATCTTCGCCTCAGGGTGACAAGGCCGAATTAGCCAAGAGGTGAAGACTAAACAACACATCAACTAACAAAAATGGGATGACTTACCTATCCTCCATGTTTACCACAAGCCCACCCCTTGCCTCACACTTAATACCAAAGGTACATACATTCCTGGACCATGTCAACCTAATGAGACATTGACAATACAAACAAATAACAAAAACATAAATAAAAGGAAAGAAAAGCGGGAAGGAAAGACATGCGAACAGAAAGGCCAAGACAACAGAATAGTTCTCGGTACTGAGTGAGGTACCTAGCATCATCGAAAGCATCCGCCGCACGGAAGATGAATGCGCCATGGACAGCACAAATATTGAAGCGGTCTTAGCTTTGAATATTGAAGGCTCAAAAGTCGAATTACAATGGCGATCCGGTATGTCTTGTTTCTGGAACCTCAACATTGGGACGTGGTGCGGAATGCAGCATGTACTTACTGTACGGAGGAAGTTCTTCCTCATCAACTTCCAGGTTTCGCGCGTGGCACGGCACGTGCGCAGAAGGATACTTATGCACTGTACGGACAGATTACCTAATGTACATATGCAACCATGGAAGTGGGGCATAAAATGGATGCGTCGCCAAGAGTGATTACAGTGGGTTCTCGCAGCGCATCTATTTCAGTACAGCACCTAGGCTTGTCCTGATACAGATAAGATAAAGAAAAATCCAATGAACTCGATATGCATCATACTTACGACCTCTGAATATACCAGCCTCACATGCGATTGAGATTTCCTTTCATTTTCCCTTGGAGGTAGTCATTCACCGAATCCGTCTTCATGATCGCGAGAGGTAGGCGTGTTGGCGCTGTGTGTTTCGGATGCCGCCTGAGACTACTCTACCAACAAACGCCCGCTCGTTACATTGCGAACGATGCTACCAATAATACTGTTAACAGTATTGTCGTCAACAATGCCGTCAACGATGCCGCCAACGCTAATACCAACGATGTCACCAGCACTACTGTAGTAGAGGCTGCCAGCATTACTACCAACGATGTTGTCGGCAATATCACCAACGATCCTGCCAGCACTACTGCCAATGATGTCGTCGGCAATATCACCAACGATCCTGCCAGCAATATAGCCAGCAATATCGCCAGCAGTATCGCCAATGAGACGGCCAATGATATCACCAATGAGATTCTCAAGGATAATCCCAATGGTGCTACCGATAATGGCTTCGCTTTCCGCCGTGTCTTCCCTCCTCCCCGCCGGGATCAGCGTCAGATGTTACAACCACAGAGACCACTTAAACGTTTCCGCTCCAAAACGCACTTCTCTGGCCGCAGAGTTCTACGCGAAACTGTCACACCTCTGAATATTCCAATGCTGGGCAAGCCTGCTTCTGTTATTGTTATGAGAGACCGTGGTATTAGGGAAAAGCAAATGGCTATGTATCCTGAAGAACCTGAAGCTAAAACTGAAGCTGAAGCGAAAGCTGAAGCTGAAGTCGAACCCGAAGATGATGCCGAACTTGAAGACGATGCTGAACTTGAAGATGATGTCGAACTTGAAGCTGATGCCGACGGTGAACCTGAAGCCCCGCCCACCTTGGCTGCTACCATTGAAGCACTCATTGAACAGCAGCATGAGCCTTTGTCCCGAGAAGAGGTTCGATCAGGCATTGAGGCGCTGCGGCCCGAGATAGACAAGGTTTTACCAGAAAAAGATTTTAGAAAAATTCAGGGTCTCCTGCTTGATGGTTTCACTAGTGCCCAGCTCCTGTCTTGTATAGACTGGCACCGTTCCAAACTTGTGCTCGACCTCCAGCACACAGCTGCGCCTCCTCTACCTCGGCCCGATTTTCCTTGGATCCAAAATATATCCCCTTGGGTGCCTTTGCCGACTCAAGGCACCACCGCCAGAGCAACCGATATCCTATTACAGGGTTATGTATCTGGTAAAACGTTGCCCAAGGAGATGATCGCGATCCGCTTGATGCGTGAGTGTTGGGGGCTGTCCATCGTAGAGGTGCAGACCCGGCTGGGAGAGACATCTCTTACACTCCAAACCCGTGACTTTACTCTGCTAATGCGTTAGTTTGTCCTCTCCGTATTCGTTACTAGCTCTTCACAACGATGCACTGACATCAGAGTCTTGGTTCCTAGGTGGCACACGGCGCTTTATAAATCATTTAGGACGGTTTTGGCTCGAGCCTGGTGAAACGATTGAAATGATTGAGGATCAGAAAATGCTTCGTATTGTGACTCCAAAACAGAAATCGGAGTCGATACTCAGGGATCTTGACGGGACGCTGAGAAGCATCACAACGAAAACGTTCCCCGTTAATTTAGTTTCCTCGAAACTTCCTGCGGACGACGTACTGGAGGAACTTGGTCGAATCACGAACAGTCATTTGAAGCCAAGTCAAACTCTAGAAAGGGTTAGTCCCAATCCCGTGCTTCGCAGTTTGTCCATACTGATCATTCGGGAAACAGCTACATGTTGCTTGGATTGAACTGAAGTCCCGAGCCAGCCAGGGTTTTGACTCTCTCGAGGACGTGGCTCATATCGTCTTCCGTCTTCTAATCCTTGCCTTGAAATCTTCGCAAATCCCCTCAACTCTACTCTCACCCCAACTTCCACAAACACGTCGCGGACGACTGATCGAGGATGTCACGAATAAAGACAAGCTTATGTGGAAAGATAGGATAGCCCGTTGGGCACGTTACGTGCTTCCAGTAATCCCAGAAGAGAACGCTGTCAGCACAGAGTTGCCAATCGAGGCATTGGAGTTACCCTTTCAGCCTTTGAAAGAACCAGGGCCAGAAAGCTTTAATGAGAACCTTGTGAATGTCGAATTCTTTCCCGGCACGAACTCTCCGCATTTTCCCGTCAAGTGGACCAATACTTCGCGAACTTCCACTGTTGCCCATTTCGGTCAGATCTTGCATCCATACAATGACTCGAATCCAGAGCCGATCATTTCCGACCTGTGTTCCAACACCGATGGGCATGTATTCTCCCCTGTGACACCGCATCCTCACCACCTTGCCAAGTACGAGACGGCGAACTCGGATAGTAGTCCCCTTGTGACGACAAAATCCACAGTTGTTATCTCCCTTTGGCCATCACCCAGTTCAAACCCAGCCTCAAAATTAAACTCAACAACAGACTCATCGCAGAAGTCGAGAAAACCGTCAGCTCACGCCGCCGACGCCCCTCCAGCGCCCCCTCTTGAGCTCCGTCTTATAGCGATCGATGACGAGATACAAGGGATTGAGAGCCTCCGAGCTATTAAGCGCACACACCATACAGACGTCATGCTGCCGTCCTCAGCCGTTGACGTCCGCTTCAAGCAGACACAATATGAGACGCTCCAGGCCCCCAACCGCGAGACCCTAGCCACTTGGCAACCCCTCGCTGATTTCCTAGGCAACGCGCGTTTGGATCTCGCCAAGGGCAAGCTAGAAATGCCGCCCCGCCAGCGATTCCCAATTCCCCGACGACTCTTCATCGCAAGTCCCGCTTCGGCTGCTTCTCGAAATGCATCCTCGTCCCGATCCGCACCATCACCCATCACTACCAACGACGAAGACGCCGATGTCGAAGCCGCAGACGAAGCCTTAGAACAAGAAGAACGAGACGACTCCGACGCATTCGCCGGCGTATCCTACGAAGCCGTTGACGCCGGCGCCGCAGACGTGCTCTCACGCCAACAAGAATCAGAATACCTCAACGAGCTTGTCAGCGTCTCCTACGAATTCGCCGGCCTGGAACTCCACCGCTCCATCTCCCAGTCCTACAACGACCACAAGCTCACGTACACCTCCATAGAGGCCGGACAGGGCGGCGGCCGTCGTGCCGAAGTCACGCTCGAGCCCCTCGAAGGCTCCACCACGGCCCCGCGACGCACAACTCGACGCGTGACCCGAGCCACCTCTCGGGCCGCCGCTCGGGCCGCCGCGCGAGCCGAGGCGGAAAAACTGCAGAACTTTCTGCGCTCCTGCTCCGCATTCGTCGCGGACCGAACCCTATGGGCTGGTCTTGAGAACATGACTGAGAACAAAATCAAGAGCAAGACTGAGAGCGACAACGAGACTGAGGCTCGGGCTTGAAGTCGACGTGTAGGAGTCGTAGTGTATAATATCAACAAAAATAGTCCCGGCTCTTGAAGCTTTTTCTGTATACAAGATGTGTGGGGTTTACCATATGCATGTATGAATGTATGTATATATGTACACCGAGAGCGGCATGCCGGATTAGAATTAAAGTAAATGTTGCCCGAATGACCGGAACGAATGTCGGTTGAGATGGGCAACCACAAGTATATATTAGTGTATACACGTACGTATACCTACCTATGAACACGCCAACATCACCGAAGCGCATAAGTCTACTAAGCCTACAGATCAATGCACTGGAAAGACTATGATAATGTATCACACAAGAACAGCTTAGCATTAGACGGAAAAATGTCTACTCCTCTATTTGCTAGAAGAACATGAACAAGAAAAAACTGCCATGATATTTCCCGTGACCCATCCGCAATCATTCCCGACCGATATGAACAGAACGTGCCAACGAAAAACCGTTATCATTAAGCGCCAAGCCGGCATGACATTTCCCATTCAGTAGATCAACTCAAGTTCACTTAACATGAATTGTTTACTTCTTCTTGGCAGCAGACTTGGTCTCCTTGCCCTTGGTCTTGGTGTCCTTCTCAACGGACTTGATGACACCGACAGCGACGGTCTGACGCATGTCACGGACGGCGAAACGTCCCAGAGGGGGGTAGTCAGTGAAAGCCTCAACGCACATGGGCTTGGAGGGAACCATCTTAACGATGCAAGCATCACCGGACTTGACGAACTTGGGGTTGTTCTCAACGCTCTTACCGGTACGGCGGTCAATCTTCTCAAGGAGCTCAGAGAACTTGCAAGCAATGTGAGCAGTGTGGCAGTCAAGAACTGGGGCGTAACCGGCACCGATCTGACCGGGGTGGTTGAGAACGATGACCTGGGCGTTGAAGGACTCGCAACCGTAGGGGGGGTCGTTCTTGCTGTCACCAGCAACGTTACCACGGCGGATATCCTTGACGGAAACGTTCTTCACGTTGAAACCAACGTTGTCACCAGGGTTACCCTTCTCGAGCTGCTGGTGGTGCATTTCGACGGACTTGACTTCAGTGGTGACCATGGCAGGAGCGAAGGTAACGACCATGCCGGGCTTGAGCTCACCAGTCTCGATACGGCCGACGGGAACCGTGCCGATACCACCGATCTTGTAGACATCCTGTAGGGGAAGACGGAGGGGCTTGTCGTTGGCACGCTTGGGCTCCTCAATGGCGTCAATGGCATCGAGAAGGGTCTTGCCAGTGATCTTGGCACCCTTGGGGGTCTCCTTCTCCCAGCCCTTGTACCAGGAAGCAGAAGAGTTCTTGGTGACCTCAAGCATGTTGTCACCGTGGAAACCAGAGATGGGGACGAAGGCAACAGTCTTGGGGTTGAAGCCGACCTTCTTGATGAAGTTGGAGGTCTCCTTAACGATTTCGTTGAAACGCTGCTCAGACCACTGGGCAGTGTCCATCTTGTTGATAGCAACGATAAGCTGCTTGACACCGAGGGTGAAAGCGAGCAGGGCGTGCTCACGGGTCTGGCCATCCTTGGAGATACCAGCCTCGAACTCACCAGTACCGGCAGCAATGATGAGAATGGCGCAGTCGGCCTGGGAGGTACCAGTGATCATGTTCTTGATAAAGTCACGGTGACCGGGAGCGTCTGAAGAATGCAAATTAGTATACACAAAAAGAGCGAGATGATCCAAGGCGTAGAGTAGACATACCAATGACGGTGACGTAGTACTTGGGAGTCTCGAACTTCCAGAGGGCAATATCGATGGTGATACCACGCTCACGCTCGGCCTTGAGCTTGTCCAAAACCCAGGCATACTTGAAAGAACCCTTACCGAGTTCGGCAGCTTCCTATAGTACAATGTCAGTATTCAGCATATAGTCGACAAAATTCAGATGAAGAAAACGAATGATAGTAGACCTGTCCATTACCACTACAATACTGGTGTGGTCGGGTGTGCCAACAAACTTAAGCGGGGTAAAACAAATAGCAAGCCCCTCAGTGGGGGGCATCTCGAGATTAGATACGACCGAGGGGCAC
This sequence comes from Xylaria nigripes, assembly GCA_022984845.1. Lineage (NCBI taxonomy): Eukaryota > Fungi > Ascomycota > Sordariomycetes > Xylariales > Xylariaceae > Xylaria > Xylaria nigripes. The sequence continues at coordinate 206,567 of JAJJKC010000017.1, read as the reverse complement.
AAAATGTGAAAACATCAAAAGGAATCAAAAATAAGCGCGAAAGGCAAACGCCTTTAGGGGGCAGCATATGACGGAAAAACTAACCTTCTCGAACTTCTCGATGGTTCGCTTGTCGATACCACCGCACTGGTAGATGAGATGGCCGGTGGTGGTGGACTTGCCACTGTCGACGTCTGTAGGGAACGCGGGTTAAAATGGAACACAACGTATGTAACCAGATATATAGTATACTTACGGCCAATGACGACGACGTTAATGTGAGCCTTGGTCGACATTTTGATGGATTTCTAAGGATTCTAGGTATGGGAGAGGACTAGCTGCAGGCACAGACAAACTCGGGTTAGCGATACTGGTTCGTAAGACAGCGACGTCGATGTATCGAATTGCAGAGAGAAAGTGGAGGGAAAAAAGGGAGATGAGTACGTAGATTAGATTGCAACGAGGATGCAGTTGAAAGATGCAGCAGGCTAGAGAGGGAAGAGGACGGGATGGTAGAATACTCACATTTCCAGATGTTAATGCTTGATTAACGGTATAGTGACGAGGAATCGAAAGGAAGAACAAGAAGACGGGAGCAGAAGGGCGGTGGTGGGTTTTATTGAGAAACAGAAAGGTGGCGCCGCGCACTGGGTTTCTGTGTTGCGGGGGCAGGTAACCCCTCTACACACTCTAACCTCTACCTATTCCCTCCTTCCTTGTCAATGCACAAAAAAAACTTTTCCTTTCCCCCACCTTCACCGCCCTCCCGATATGGATCTCCACACTTTCTGCCGGCCCCACCTAACCAGTATCTCTTAATCCTATTGGTTGGATGGAAACCTTGCCCGTGTTTGTGAGGGCAAATCATTGGCCCTGACTTGGTCAAGCACCGTATCCACTACCGCTACGACATCAGGCACCTGTCTGTGATGTACACTAAGAAGCGCAGATGAGGTATAGATTAGGTATATCCCGGCACTACTAACGTGTAAGTATACAAATAAAATACATGAATAGGTACGGGGTACGAAGTTGTTAGCTCTTCAGCCAATAGCATTACCTGTCATGGCGCATTAGAGTTTTCATTCACTTTCCTCCTTCCTCCAACCGCGGTGGCATCGCCGGCTCCCAGCGGGCCTCCCGGAGGGGCCCCCGGTAGGGAGCCCAATTTTTACAACCAGCGATGGATTATGTATGTACGTAGGTATATGGGTTGAAAGTACGGATCCGTACCTCCTAGGAAAACAGAAGGTTTTGTCTGAAGTTGTGTTGTACGTAGGTACCTAGTACCTAGGTGGTGCTGCACTGTACACTATGCAATGCTGCCCTGATTTGATTAGGTACCTAACCTATTCTTGCGTGTTGCTTGTCTGCCGGCTGGGTGGCAGCTGGCTTTCGGTGAAATCAAAATCAATTCAATTTAATTCAATTCGATTCAATTCAACTCAATTCAGTGCAATTATTGAGGTACCTAGTAACTGACTCGATTGCTGAGAGACGCTATTGGTAGATATAGGTACCTCCTAGCTGGCCGTCTTCAAAAATGGCGGCGTTGTGTAAGTAAGAGGCGTTTGGCTGTCACATTTACCTATAATATACCGAAACGGCGTCATACCGGTGATGACTCCCACGCCGAAATCCTTGAAATTCTCACTTCCCCTCTTCTTTGCTGCCCAATGCCGGATTTTTGTCCGCTAAGACGTCTGCACCCGGTCACGTCTCACAAATTCACAATCTCACAGTTAATTGGCGCTGCATATTGAGAGACTCTACAGATCCGTATGAAGTACGAAGTACAGTAACTACATACATAGGTACCTACCGGTACCGTTCAAGCTCTCTGCACAGCTTCATGTGCCGACCTACCTACCTACTGCGTACCTAGTACGGACGTAGGTACATCAGTTGACACTTTTTAGGCAAGGTGATGGAGCTGATAGCGACTTGGCGCTTCTGATAGGTAGGTATCGAACAAGAACAACGCCTCTGAACTGGGGAAAATTGAAGACTATCTTCTCTACGGACGTATAGGCACTACCTAACCTAGGTATCTACCTAGCTCATCAAAATCTTTCAGTTGTTGTTGTCTGTGATTGCTTTGGCCAACTCACTCAGGAACCTAACCCAGGACAGCCCCTGCATAAGCACTACGCTACGAAGGACATATGTAGTAGAGTTCACCGTTGCTCTGTCAACGATGCTGATTTACTATTGAAAGAAAAGAAATAGGTAGATACCTGGTATTCCATACCTCGGGCAAGCTTGGAGAAATCCTGAACCCACCAGAGAGCATATGAATCCGTACATTACTGTTCACTGTTCCGATGGCTATGCGAAGTACCTTCATCGATGTTCCTAGGATGGCTCAACCCTCAATATAGGTACGCTGACTAGGTAGGTATTGATCACGAACCACCACAAAATTTGAGTCACGGCCGAGAGCGCATCATTGGTTTGTTTGGAAATCGCTCACGCAAGGTCTTTCCAGTCATAGTAGGTAGGTACTCGCCCTAGTCTTCGACGATAGGTAAGTCCACTATGTTTTTGTGCCTAGCTACCTAATGTGGTTTGTGCCGAAATTCAGCCAATACTGCCGCTTGCAACAACGTCAAGTGGCCCAGGACAATAACTATGTATGTATGTAGATCTATGGAGTCAAAACAACTCAAAGCGTTTCTTCTAATAATAACTACCTATCACACACAGGGCATTGTTTAGAACCACACCAGAGCTTAGTTAGACATGGCAAGTGCTTCAATGCGATGGACCTTGTGTCCAGTCAATGCCTCTCTTAGGTATTTCTACAGTAGGTACCTACTCGTTCCCCTAGGTACCTAGGTAGGTATTCATGAAGTGTGGTCTGAGAACGACACACCGCCCATGTTTGCTCATCATTGTTTCTGCATGACGAAGATCTTCCGCTTGCCGAGCTTGATTGTGAAGTACCTATGTAGTGTAGTCCGTACTTAGAGCGAAAGACACGTTCACGGACCTCCCATGTTTCCCATTGATGTTTATTTTAAGTAACATGCCAGGTAGGTAGGCAAAATGTACGAATGTAGTCCGAAAAGGTAGGTAGACAATTGTATACTACCTACCTAGGAACCGTGCTTTTGCGCAGCAGTTGATGTCGTCTGTGGCTCAATCGAAGAATGTTGACTGACATAAGTGTAAAATAGACATAGGTATATTAACGTACTTAAACATAGCGGCGGACGCGGACATCCGGGGACCTGGACCCGGATTTATAGTATTTACATTGTGCCTGCCGTCGGTACGAAAGTAACAATAAACGTACGGAATACAAAGTGTGAATCAAAGCGGATGCGTGTAGCACCTCTCTCCAGCGCATCCTATTCACCACTCACTCCCGGACGTACAGACATCCGCGACCCGGCAAGGTCCCCGGCCTGCAGGCAGCCGAGAAATCAGCTCGAATCGGCCCGTTTCGGTCTGCCACTTACTCAACGACCCGTCACATTTCTAACCCAGGTGCGAAGTATGAATGATTAACAGATACCGTAGATATTCCAGATAGGCTCACCGAACATTACATGAACCTACACAACCTATGAAGTTATTCATTTCGAGTGGCCATTGTTTCTGTCCGCGACATCAATTGGCCACCGATAGTCAAGCAGTGATTGGGAAAGGGGGATTCAGGGTATAGAAAGGGCCGCAGCGTGTCGTTGCACGCCCTTGGTCGGCCCGCCCGCTGCCTTGCCCGATGGACAGACGCTCGTCGACATCGTCAGCAAGGTTCAATTGCAACGGCGCTGCCCACGGTCACGACCACGATTGCGGACATTCAGATCCTAAATTCTCTGCTTCGACGCCAACACCGGCCCCCGCCGTGTCGGTATCCCTGCTTCAACCGCGCGTTGCCGTCCTCCTTGGACTCCCGAAACGCTGGTACCGCATCCTCTCCATATGCCGCCTCCTATCTCTTGTGCCGTGCTTCTGGTGGGGAGTGCGTCTCGCCCTGCGATTCCTGGTTGCACAGGTGTTGCAACATGCATATCACGATGAGCGAGATTCGAGGCCTTCGCTGTGGCTCACTGAGACCCTGCTCGCAGGATTATGGGTATGCCGTCCGCCTCCGCTGTCACAGCCCTATTTTTCTCCCCAATTGAGCACGACCGAAGTCCCCGACGTCATTGCACCATGCTAACCTATGGCCCATTTACAGTGTCTCGCATCCGCAACCCTCGCCTTCTACTTCACCGACTGCCTCATGTCCCGCTGGCTAATAAACTACACGCCCCAAGCGACGGTGGTGCGACTGCTGACCATCAGCTGCGTATTCGCGTACCTGACGTCGTGGATCGTCTACCTGACCGGCGGCACCAAGGATCCGCGGCTACTCCTCCCCGCCTGGATCGGCATCGCCACCATCCTGACAGCCTGCTACCACTTCACGCAGCGCAAGGTCCCGATCCGCAAGGAAACCTTCGCCAGCATAAGCGTCTTCTCCATCACCAGCTTCATCAGCATGATTGCCTTATTACTAGACATAAACACCAAACGCCCTTTCCCAGATGCCCACATACCTCTTGTCACCATCATCAGAGCGACTGCGGAGATCTCGGGACGGATCATCGTCATGATATTGGGCGTCAACAAGGATGAGACTAGGAGATGAGGATGAAGATGTCACGATTTTTATATTTCTTGAATTCGTTTATGAATTCCTTTTTTTTTTCTGGACAGGTCTGTCTGATTTCTCTTTTTTCTCTTTTCTCTCTACAGCAGCAGCAGATATTCCCGGACTACCTTCTTTTTTTTTTTTGAATCAATGACCAGGGGGCGTTAGGCCGGCACAGGGCGGATTTCTATTCTCTCATATCCCTTTCTCCGGGAATCTAACGAAGAACGAACGTTACGTTTTTGTATTTGAGCGTGCTTTTGACGGGCTTGTTTACGTTATATATGTCTTATCCTAGGTAGCGTATGTAGTTGGTTATAGATTCAGGGCGGGATTCGGCCACGGCGATTGGTGCTTTGAGGCGCTGTCGCGTATGTCTTTCGACGGATATAGAGTCTTTTACCTGTGTGTGATGTGTGCTTGTGATGTTACGGCCGTGCTGATTGAATTGTATTGTCTTGTAGCCTCGAATTTGGGGCAGTCTTTCTTTCGGGATAATGAGTTTGCTTATATATCTCTTATGCTCGCTCGTATTGATGATTGATTGATTGATTGATTGAATGAGTGTACCTATATTAATACGACGCCCAAGTCTTGCATACAATTATATGAAAAACACGAGATTCATTCCCACGTCGTCAGCGCCCGTCTTTCGAATTGTTGACTAGATTTACTGATCGTCTCGGAAAATAAAAATAAAACTCGCATAGCCGTCCCATTCGAGCACATCCACCCCAGAACAAAACAAAACAAAAAACAAGACATCAAATCAAATCAAAGAATATCCTCAGTTCAAACTCGAAACAAACCAGTAAACCCCCTGTCCCGTCCTTGACAAATCTACCCCCGATCCGCAACCGTCTAGTTCGACGACAGCACAGCACAGCATAGCATAGTATAGCATACCAGGCGCAGATAGAAACAAAGCAGCATCGACACACACACACACACACACACACACACACAAAAACACTCGCATCAGCCAACCCAGCATGGCAAACCCCCCAACGCACCGCCTCGCCACTGCCGCACAAGATCATGCAAAGCGGCAGCTTGCGCGGGAGAATGGCAATTAGAGATGACGCTGTCGTGTGCCGTGTGTCTTACTGCATGCAGGTACATCGGTACGTACGTCTGCTCGCTACACCACCTACCTGCACCACCTTACCCAGCCATGTACACACACACACACACATACATAGCTGTGTGTGGATAATACCCTACGGTAGGGAATAGGTAGTGAGGTCGTACTGGTATCACATTGCACGACAGTTGCATGTGCTGCTGTCCGGATGCCACCTTGCGCTTTGGGATTTGTTTTGGTATAGGGTAGGGTATTTTGCCTTACGTATATTACAATTGGCGAGATTTTGTGAGGTTTCGTGAGTATATAGTGGAATACAGTATAGTGTGGTGTGGTGTGGTGTGTAGGTTCATGTTAAAGGTGCAGAGTTGTAGATTGATGATGATGATGGCGCCCTTGATGCATATCGACCGAATTCACATCTTAAAACATAACAGGTGTTATTATATATATTCCGTACGTTTTGCCATGTGATCACCTCTTCGATACAAGTACGATGAAATCAGTTTCTCACATTCTAGCTCTGGGAACGTGGACGGGAATTCTTTCTTCCATCCTTCTCATCTACACTCTGCTAGGAAAAGGCTGGACTATAAAGAGCAACATGAGGAGCTGAACTGATACAAACTCATATTACATGGTAATACAAACGATCAAGATAATCAAGGTAAGTTCCCCAACCCTGAACAGCTCAGCCGCTCGAAAAAGTATCAACACAGCTCGTAACATATAACACATACTTCCCCTGGGCCCTCGTCGACTATGTCGAAGCCGATAGTCCGCCCCATGACCCTTGCCTCTGCCCATCTCACGCCCAGAGATCAACAAAGCTCTATCCACAAGACGCATCAGAAAACAGCCAAAACGGCACAAAAGCCGCCCTAAATTCCCATCTAAAACGCCAGACGTAGCAATATAACCCAATCTAAATAAAACCGCCCAAAGCCCCTACAAAGACAAAGATCAGAATTTTTCCATGAAGTTCATCCGAACCGTCCACATTCGAGCCCTCTTGCCATAGATATACATAGGAATAGTAGACAGTAGCACGACAAGCTGAATAACGCCAATCCATACAAACACGGTCTTCGACCCATCAGCCTTGAGCCACCCGGTGACAAATAAGCTGAAGACGAGGCCGTGCAGGATATTCTTGATGAAGTTGAGCGTCACGAGCGCCTCGCCCGCGTACTGTCTATAGCTGTCGACGCAGTACGTGATGGCCGTCGTGGAGCCGAGCGAGCAGCCGAAGGAGATGATGCCGAAGAACACGGTCGGTACGATCCAGGGGTCGTCGATTTCCGCGGACCATCCGAATCCAATCAGTCCGAGCCCCGTGGCGATGGCGATGGGGATGACCATGACGAGTCTGAATTCGGGCTCGTACAGCCCGCCGTTTCGTCGCGCCATTGCTTGTACGATCACGTCGCTGAATTTGCCCGCCACGCCCGAGCCTAGCACTCCGCCGATGAACGGCGAGATGTAGACGAGGCCCGTAGAAAGCGCGCTGAATTTGTAGGCCGATTGGCGGAATATCACGTCCACGCATTCCGAGATGACAATCAGCCAGCCAATGGAGCAAGCGTAGACGGCCGACGACCAGAGGACTGCGGGGTAAGAGCATAGAACAAAGGGTCGAATAGCGACCTTCAACCATTTATCTTGGTTGAGCCGACCGTTGTATACCTTTAGCTGTGATCTAAATGACTGCCGTGGTGCCTGTCGCAACCTATGCGTGTAGGCCTGTCCTCCTGTCGCCAGAGCTATGGTCGAGAACGATATCCGTTCGCTTTCCGTATCCGAGGTAACACCGTGAGACGTATGCTTGGCTTCTGGATCCTGGAAATCATCCACTGTCGACAGACCCATTTTCACGGCCGACTTATAATTGTCTGTTTCAGGTACAGAAAGGCTGACATTATGAGGCCCCTCCGGATTTACCGCTGATGAAGGGCTTTGGCTCATGTGAGGTCGTGGACAATCCAATGACTGTTCGGGCTTTGTTCCCGCCTTCTCCGTCGTCGAAGTAAGGCTAGCTAATTTCTCATCAGGTGACGGCGAAGTAGCTTCATGTACAGACCCAATTGATGTTCGGCGTGGACTTTCGTCCCGCCTTGTCTTCGAAGCTGGATGATCTTCTACGCCAGGGGCGAAGCCGACATGGCGTCGGTCGACCATATTCGTTACACCTTTCTCCTCCTCATTATGATCTACATCAGTACTATCGTGTGATACTTGAGGTACAGCATGCTTGGCAGATGACCTGTGACTAAAAATACCAGACCGGCTAACGCTCCGGCGCGTTGATTTAGGAGGAATAGGGGTTCGGTCCCAGAAAGTTTCGGGGACGAAAAAGAACAGAAGTAATGCACAGAATGCCACAACGATAGCAACAACCCTAGGCTATATCAGTAAAGCTATATGGACAGGATGTAAGCGACACGGCGTCGCCGAACCCCCCCGTAGATCTGACTTACCAAAACACCCAGCGCCAACCGAGAACATCAATAATGACAGCACTGACAAGTGGTACAAGGTTTTTTCCACCCAGTAAAAGAAGCGTGTAGATACCAATCCGAAAGGCCCGCTCATGAAGAAAGAAAATCTCAGCGATAGTGGCTGACGGAAGACATTCGACTGGGCTAACTGAGATGCCCTGAAAGATACGAGCAATGACGAGGGAGGTGAAATTAGGTGATAATGCACACCACACCGTCGAAAGGATAAAAAGGACAGAGCCAAAAAGGTAAACAAAGCGCTTTCCATATAAAATGGCAGTGGGTGAGAAGATAACAGAGCCAATGCCAAGACCCATCATGAACAGTCCTGTTGTTAATGGGACTCGCGTGATGTCAATATCAAAGTCTGCAAAATCATGTTAGCCGGCGATCGAGCAGGGTCAGTTTTATCACCTCATTCAACTCACCATCAGCGACATTAGTAAATCCGGCGGCCATAATGGGCGTAATGCCACCTCCTACCATACAGCTTTTATATCCCAAGTCAGAAACTCATCACCTTGTGAGATATTCGTAAAAGTATGGAAACTCTCGGGCATGATTAGGATTTTCCAGACAAATCCCTCTTCCATGAACCCGAAGCAACAAGAAAATGAAGCCGAAAATTGACTTACAATAATCCGAGAGAGAGCAGGGCACTATCGCGTCGCCAGGCAGGCCAATTCAACGGGTCATTGTGAGAGTCATCCGGTTGCGGTTCTAAGATTATCTGACCGTTTTTGGTCATCTTTTTCCCCTCCTTTTCTGCTGCAGGAGGAGGTACAGCAGGCTCCAGTAGTATGCCGATGGGGAGGGAAGAATGAGATGTCCTAGCGGGAGTATTCCGGAGACCAAGAGGTTCATTTCGCTCACCCGGGAGCAAGAGAACCGAGCCTGGGCCTTATGTTAGCAGCGCCTTGCGCACCCGGGTTGCCTGACAGGGAGCACTCGCCTGGAACCTCAATGGTCTCTCTGTCGTTTAGTATGCCCATGGTCCATGTTGGCTTTGACGGCATTCCGCTTATACCGGCATGGTCAAGGGTTTCGTCATTCTTACTTCTGAATATAGCCCTCCAGGGGCGCCGAAGAGAGGAGCTTTCGAGCTCGCCAGCCATTCTGTAGTGGACTATTCAGTGATCCAATTGCTTCTCTTTCAGTGAGGTTGGTCTTTCCAATTTGGAGGAACCAAGAGATATCATAAGCTTCGAAGGTAAACAGAAGAAAATAGCATGTTTGGGTAAAGAGACGTAGGATTCAGGAAAGGCGATATAGGAGCATGTCCAGTCCAGAGGTTACTGAAAGGCGCTTCAGATAGATAGATATATGAAGATCAAGTCGTATCTCCGGTAGACACACAGGAAAGAAATTGGCGGGTGACATGCAGTAGGTACTTGGCCATGATCTCACATACGACGAACAGGTTCGGTGGAGGAGGGGGGAGCGGGGGGGAGGATGAATCCATAACCAATTCCACGTACTAGCCTCGTTAATTTGGACTACGGAAACTGCGGCGATTAGTGAATAGTGTGGTGTAGCTCGATCAGCCGAACAGCTTTTCCGGGATTGCGGGTATTTCAAAAGGCGCCGGCGAGATACGACTCAGGCTAGCCTGGATGCGTCTAAAGAGCTGATGTATATTCCTATGGAACAAGTTGCCAGGAGAGTGTACTGTAAGTTGCGTGTAAGCTGCGTGTAAGTTGCATGTTACCGTAATCCAATAGGTATATAAGTAATTCGACTCTAGATCAAGCCTTTGCTCAACGGATTATCGAACCCGAGTTCCCTATGGAACTAGACGAGGGTAAGAATAAGCGAGGGAGACAACGGTAGGTATCTCATCATAATTTGATATGGGTAGTCATAGCGAACTACATCCATAGTTGGTCAAAACGCACAGTCATTGATATCAAGTAGGTAGCTGGTTGTCAATTGACTGATACCTATGCAAACGCGCAGATGAGATATGTGGCACAGCTGGCCACATATATGTGGCCAATAGCGACATGAACAAGGCGCAAAAGTGAAAGTCCTATACGTCCGTAAGTATGAGGTCTTTATCTGAGCAGCAACAGACATGATTTTCGCTTGATCGTAGTCCGTATAGGTAGGTAGTAGTCCGTATACCTAGGTGATAGCGGAAAGTCGGTATTGGCCATTTGACCGTTAGTCCGTGCGATGGCATACCTACTGGTGTACGGACGTAGGTAGTGTAAGCATTAGGTACTACGGATTACCTACCTGCCTGTCATGCAGGTATTATGCCATTGCGAGTATAAAGATGCATACCAAGGGACCGGTATTTTAGCCTAGAGGATTACGGACGTATGAGAGCACCCAATAGAGAGAGCCTTCAAGCCACGGGTGGACGGAGAAATGGGGTTTACCCTAAACCCTGCGATGCATAAGTCCTATGGAGCGGCTGGCATTCCGGATGATAAGCATGTGCATCTAAGGTAGGTAGGTAAGTAGGTATCCAGGGCCCCAAGATCGTGATTCATTGATGAAGGCCTGTTCATGCCGGTCATCATCATGGCTTGATGACCATAGCGGAGCATTTTTATAATAAAGACGGTTAGGTCTTCCGGGGTAAAGGAAAAGAACTCATCGAGACATAATCAAATTCTAACCAAAGCCAAAAAAAAGGTGGGGGCTATGACATGGATTATTATGGATATGAGATACCTAGTACTTACTTACCTACCTACGGTACTGGTAGGGCAACTAGCTTGCCAAAGAGTTTCCTTCTCAGATGGAATGAGATAAAGGCTGACAATGAGTGCAGCGCATGTCTTCTTCCATGCCGATGGACGGGAAAAAAAAAAGGAAAAAAAAAAGGCGCCAAGAGACAAGGTGGAAATAAGGTTGCATTTCGCAACTGCCGGGTGAACAAACCGCATCATTCTAGGTAGCCGCAACACGAAGGATGGCACAAAATATATGGGATACGTCCGTAATCCGTACAGAATACTTGTTTCTGTACGTACGTAGCATCGCGAGCGGCTCGACTGCCTGTAGCTTGATCACTTGCCCTACTTACCTACCTATTGGGTCGTTAGCCGATCCCCAGCACCAGTCAGGTGACGACGGTGAGGTGTGAGTAGGTACGGGATCGATCCGTACGGATGACACGATGGGCACAGTGTCTCTTATACTATGTTAACCCAGACTGGGTTGTATTGTCCGCTTTACTTATACACAGGAACATTACCGAATAAGCTTGCACCTTAATGCTTGGTTGAAGCCGGCAATTTGGCTTTAAAGCCGCATCTTCATTGTTGTTATCTACACTATGGGGCGCCTTCGGATTGTACAGTAAGGGGACACTGTCCAGTCAGTTACGGCCCGAGGACTTTTCTGACGGCCCGAAACTAACCTGTACGTACCTAGGTAGGTAGGAAGTGTAATCCGTATACCTGCCTACCTTACTTATGCGACCTTCGGTCATGTCATTAGCCCCAATTCGTGAATGATTTGGATTTTTCTGCTCGACTGAGAGATATATACTTATATGCTGCAGTAAGCCTGAGGAATATGAGCTTGCTTAAAATCTGGTTGGGTAGGATGTGGGCATTCTTTTGCAACCGGCCTCCGTATAGGTGAATAAGTAAGTAACCATAGGATAATATAGGTAGGTAAGAAGTCAATTGTTTCTGACTCTCCAAATTGTCAGTTTATCTCGCAATTGTAAGATTACCAAGGCATATCAATATCGACTTTAAATGTGCGGTTGAAGATGCTGAAAGCTATCACTGGACGGGAAGTTTGTTACGTAGTACGGATCCGTACCTAGTGTAATTTACGGATCCGTATGTACGTATACGTAAGGTAATCTCGGGCCGTTAGAATTACGGCGGCCCGTCGTAATACCTTAGGTACCTACCTAAAGGTAGCGACCAAACAATGCCTGAAAATGAATCCAAGCTACCTACTGCGAGATCTGCACACTACACTATGTAAGGAATACTTACGTCCGTAGTTCCACTGATCTGCCATGCCGCCACCGTTGAGATGCCCTAAGTAAAAACGGCTCAAGCAAAGCATTTTGTGTGTTCATTTACGGAATAAAGTACCTACCATGTAATCACATGCGCACCCCACGGATCCGTACGGCTCCGTACCCTGACCATAACTTTAACCGCCCCTCATCAGCCTGTCAATTCCTACTGTGTGTCGATTGGCCCCAGAAACATTTGATCAATCTTTACCGGTACCTACCTAACCTAGCATGAACGGTGCGTGTGAAGATATCAATCTCACCACTCTTACCGACCTACGCATACCGGTATTCCCACCTCGTTGTCAACCCTGTCAGCTGACCACCTCACTATTGGAGTCGCATACTTATCTGCTTTAAAGAGGCCAAAAAAAAAACACCTTTCCCAGCCCCCTTCTTCCCCACGATTATGGCTTCGAGAGCCCCCCCCCTCCTCGAGCCTTATCTCCGCCTACCATATGAAACCTCGCTCATCCTCTTGAGTGGAGTTCTGGGATCTAGCACAAACTGGCTCGTGCACCGCTATCTCTACTCTTTGCTCGCTGTCTCATCCTTATCTTCCTCTTCCTCCCCTTCATCTACTCGCGACGATGGATCTGCAGAGATCGCGGGCGCTCAACAATCCCAGCACACGAGCGTTATCTTCGTGAGCTTCTTGCGCGACTACGCATTCTGGAAAGATGGCTGCAAGCGCCTCGGTCTAGATCTAGACGCCGCCGGCAGGAAGGGGACTTTCGTCTTCGTCGACGGGCTCGTGGGCCTGTACGCCCCGCATCCCGGCCCCGGCCGCAGACAGCCCGTCGACGAGGTCTTGGGGAAGAGGGTCCTGCTGGCACCTACTATTAACCACCTCCGTCAGACATTGGAGGATGCCCTGTTTCATGTCCAGAGATCCAGTCCAGGGACGCAGACTGTGCTTATTCTCGACCAGCCTGATTTTCTACTGGCTTCCGCGGGGGGTACGATATTAGTCCAGCATCTGCGAGATATCATCATAGATTTCCGTGAAGTAAGTAGTCCGTGTGCAAGCATTGTATTTTATAGTAGATGGGCAAAACTATGGATATTAATTAAGAGCGCCGTAATAGAAAATCCATTCATGCATTGTTACCGTTTCTGCAGATGAGCCCTTGATCTCTGCTCAGGGCACTGCGTTGGAGAAGGAACATGCCACTCTAGCTCTATCATTGGCCCATGATGCACACCTCGTCATGAGCCTGAGGATGTTAGAGACAGGCACAGCAAAGGATGTAAGTGGTGTACTAAGAGTTACTCCTGGCGGAGATGATGAAATTGCTGGCACTTCTATAGAAGACCGGGAATTATTGTACTTCATTGGGGGAGACGGCAGTGTTCGTGTATTTGAGCGTGGGCAATAACGAAAAATAATACCGGGTTGTGAACGATTTGATTCAGTGATCCGGTTACAAGTATTGACCGTCCGCCCATGACGGGATAAAAGTGCCTTTTGTAGCGACTTGATCCCCCCGGCTCAGCCCCCCCTGTAACTTTCCCGCCTCGCAGTCATGCACATTGATCGTAAGGAGCTGGCGTTGCTTTTGCCAGATCGTGATGCAATTTTGGAGGGAATAATGCTAGCATAACAATTTCCCTCGGAACTCAAAAGACGCTGAGATTCCCTGATAGTACCAGTCCGAATGTCAAGTAACACCGTGCCATTCCATGTCCCCGCCAATACGTTCGTCACCCTTCACCCATCGCTTCCGTTACGTTGAGAGATTTAAAAAGGGGCGTGGGAGTTTTTGGGCACGCCAGTCTGGAAGCCGTTCTTGAAGCGGCGGGAGACGTCCGAGAGATACCGCATGCGGCCGGTACCGACGGTCTTTCTGCGCTTGGCCTTCTCGCTCCAGTTGTCTGTAATTGCCAAAAATCAGTCCCTAGCTCAAAACACGGTTCCAAGATCGCGTGACCGGAATTTATGATCGGTTCGGGGTAATAATTTGACGTACACTTTCGGGTCTTAGCAGCAGGGTAACCGCACGATGAGCATGTGTGCTTCTGGATGTGAAGGGAACGGCGTCCTAGAAAGACTGGCGTCAGCTTCGCTCCTCAACCGTCGAATCCCATTATCGATGAATGAATTGGTCCGCTATCGCTCCTCGCACCATCCCAAAAAAATCCGCAAAATTCGAGATCGAGAGAACTAACCGCATCGACGGCACAGAGTGTGCGTCTTGTTGTGGCGCTTTCCGAAACTGGAGGTACCCTTGGCTGATTTCGTAGGTCAGTAATCGACGATTGAGGGCATTGGCGCAAGGCTACCCACTCATTTTGACGGCGAGACTATGTTGAAAATTCTGTCAGTATTAAAATTGAATAATTGCGCTCTGAAAAAAGGTCGAAAAGGAGATCCGTACCTCTAATGTGTCTGTCTGACGAAGAGAGGAATGTCGTGAGCTGCTGGTTAGTACCGGTCTTGAGAATGGATGTTGAATAGCGTGTGTGCTTTTCTCGCTTGACTTTTTTCGTGGGTACCGTGGGCGTAATCCGAAGAGGAGCCGAGATAAAGAGGGCCCCAGTTTTAAGAAGTACGTACTTACTTACGTACCTACGGATCCGTAAGGTGAGGATAAAAGTGGCTTAGCTGACCCGATAGATGACTGAGGTTGAATATGTATTTTGAAACAGAAAAACGAGGTGATGCATATATAGTGTACATATATCGAGTGGAGCCTGGATTAGTGAGCAAATAGGTGGGTCCGGTTGAGGTAAAGGTGAGATTAAGCATGGCGCAAGCTTCCAAGGCTCCGAAGCTACCCCTCGTCCCGTGTCACCGGAGCCGTGGTCTCCTATTCTCTCCTGTATTTCTCATTTCTTGTGTCATTCATTCACTGCCCCCAGTTAGCCATGTGATAGAATCCCAGACCTGCGCCTGGTCAACGCGATTCCCACTGATAGGCAGTCTTTTATTCATCTATTTCTCGATACAACTTGCCCTCTCTCTCCTTTTCTCTAATACCTTCCATCCCCTTTGATGCCTGCGAACCTCCTTTGTCATCTGCATGCCCTGTCTGTATCCGTCCATACTCGGTTCACAGAATAAGAAACAGACCTTATTTCCATCATGAATTATCTATATTCTACAGTCAATACCTTGCGTGACAAGTACACGCCCGTTAGTCACACATCAACCTTTCGCAAGACCGGCCAGATCACTCCTGAGGAATTCCTGGCCGCCGGCGATTATCTTGTTTTCAAGTTTCCCACCTGGTCCTGGGCTGATGCCGACTCTGAATCTAAGCGTGTGGATTACCTACCTCCCGGGAAGCAGTTTCTTGTTACGCGCAATGTGCCTTGTAACCGCCGCCTTGACGATGACTTCGCCGGTGACGCGGGCCATGAAGAGGCCGTAGTTGGCGATGGCGACGACTTCAAAACAAAAGGGCTCTCTGGTGATGATGACGGCTGGCTTCGGACGGGCGGTTTGAGCAGTTCACAACCTCTCAAGGCAAGGGACGTTCGTACAGTCGACGATGCTGGCAATGTAGGCGATCGTTTAGATGACGAGGACGAAATCCCCGATATGGAGGATGACGACGATGACGAAGCCATCATCCGGGACACCGAGGCCCAAAAAAGAACAGGGTCAGTGCATAAAATCATCTTTTGAAGCATCTCCCTTCGCAAATGCTAATATTATTACGTAATGGCAGGGCGCATCGGACATATACACTCTACATCATGTATTCACCGTACTATCGCACACCACGTCTATACCTATCAGGTTATGCCGAAGGTCAACCACTTGCTCCACAAAGAATGATGGAGGATATTGTCGGGGATTACAAAGACAAGACTGTCACATTGGAAGATTTCCCCTTCTTTGCGAATAACGTCAAAATGGCTAGCGTACACCCCTGCAAACATGCGTCTGTCATGAAGACCCTGCTCGACCGTGCCGATGCCGCTTTGAAACTCAGGCGCGATAAGCTGAAATCGGGGAAGAACGTTGGTCACGATGCTGGAATGGAGGGACTAGTCGACGAGATCAAGAAGCTTGACGTTAAAGGTGCTGAAATTGCCGCCGAGTCTAGTGGTGATGACTGGGAAGAAGTTGAGGCCGAGGACCAAGATGTGGCTATCCGGGTCGACCAGTACCTCGTGGTATTCCTCAAGGTGCGTTATTGCCCTCTCTTCTCTCCCCCCCTCTTTTTGTATGTTTTTGTCAGCCTAAAGCTAATTTTGCCTAGTTCATGGCCAGCGTTACACCCGGTATCGAACACGATTTCACTATGGGCGTGTGATAGCGTGGTTTCTCGGGATGTAATATTTTCAGGCATTCAAGTCTCTTTCACATACATGGTGCTCAGGGAAGTACCATCGAGGCGTTTCAGGGTGGACTTGGATGCGGGACATCACTTATTTATCATACAGGACAAGGAGTAACGCTTGGTTTCGGCAACGAAGATACACTCATGTTTGTTTGCCGTTTGGCATGGAGTTCTCAGGTCGCGAATACATTGGTTGACACAGTTACTTTGTGCTACTTTTATATCTTTCAAGTGGTGTATCACGTTGTAATACGCTTCGACAGCAACTGAACGCTTCGATTGAGGCTTGCCGCGAGAGGTACCCTACCACGAAATAAGTTGTGCCACGGTTAGATTACAACCATCGCCGACCTTAATTCAACTCGAATTACACCTAGTCCCCCTCCCGTATCTTGTACAAACACCCAAACGTGATCCCCGGCGACCATCTGGTAAAGAAATGGCTGCATATCATCTAACCTACGTAACTGATCGTATTCTAGGTAATATTAACCTTAAAGACGCGTTTATTCAACCGCCTAAAAAATCAAACCATGATGTTTCCTACTCCGAATCTGACTTCGTCAATCTCATTTTGCGCAGTAGGTTCCGAGATGGCTGGATGTTCGTTTCCACTGGCCGTGCCTGTCGCCGCCGGTACAGGCTCCTGTTCCTTGCGCCAGAAATCCCACTTCCCACTCGCGGCGCGCTTCATCCAATGCGGCAAAACGCCGTCCTGGGCGCGACAGGTCCAGAATTCCTTCGTCGCTTTCGAAGGGGGCACGATTTTGTTTCGGGAGACGAGCTGAACAAGCCAGATGGTGGAGTTGAGGGCGGCGTAGAGCAAGATGCCGGCAATAAGGCCGTACGCAATGCTATAGGTGAGCGGCATGACGACGATGGTGACGAAGGCCGGGATGGCGTCGCCTAGGTACCGCCAGTTTATGTCTGCGACGGCGGGAATCATCATGCTGCCGACGAGGACCAGCACGCTGCCTGTTGCCCAGGGCGGGATGGAGGCGAAGATGGGGGCGAAGAAGACGGTGATGAGGAAACAGAAGCCTGTCGTTACCGCGGTTAGACCCGTGCGTCCGCCGTCTGCTATTCCCGCGCCCGACTCCACGAAGGCTGTTATGGGCGATGTTCCCAGGAGAGCGCCGATTGAGACTGCGAGAGAGTCCGTCATGTACGCTGCTGTGCTGCCTTCGAAGTCGTGCGTTTTCGGGTCTACGACGCCGGCTAGGTGCGCCATTGCGTACTGTAAGGGGAGGTCAGCATGAATTGCAGGCAATAGGGGGTTTCCAAGTTATAGCCGGGGATATCGGCTGGGGGTGATATAAACATACTAATGTGCCCGTAGTGTCGAGAATATCAACGTATAGGAAGGTAATCAGCGCAAGACCGAACTGGCTCCCATGGCGAGAGATATCCCACTGCTGGACATTGAGAACCTTGGAGATTTTGTGGAAGTCCACCACCTTTTTGAAAAAGTCAAACGCGTCGTCGCCGACCGGTGTGTACGGAAAATACGTGACGGCCGTTGTCCGGGGCCACGAGATGATGCTGACGAGCGCAATGCCCACGATGATGGCGGCCTTGACGCGATACATCAGGAGCACGACGGTCAAGAACCCGCCGACGAAAATACCAACCCACATGGTCGGACTCCGCATCTTTGTCGCCTCCGTACATAGCCCGTCCGGACCAAAGCCTGACGGAGGACAGCCGGCCAATACCAGCGGCGTAGCTTTACCTCCTTGTATCAGGCCGAGACCCTCGCTATAGGTTAGCCCGATGATTGTCAGGAAGAGTCCGATGCCTACGCTTGTGGCGACTTTGAGGGAGTGAGGGATTGCGCGGGCCATCCATTGACGCAAGCCCAAGAGGGCCAGAGTGAAGAATATAAAGCCCTCAACAAAAGTGGCTGTCAGGGCGATGGCGTAAGGAGTGTCGCCTGAGCCGTGGTAGCCGACGACGTTATATGTGAAGTATGCGTTTAAGCCCAGACCTGGAGCTACGGAGACGGGGCTTTCACACGGTAGATCAGCATGCGCATTCTTAGACGAGTACGAGAGGCAAAGATGGGTGTTTTCTTACAGGTTAGAGAAAAGACCCATGCAGACGGACCCAAGAGACGCAATGGCAGCCGTGGCCGTGACAAGATCGCGCTTGACCTCCGAAACACAAAGAAGGTAGGCGTCATCGTTGTCGCAAAATGGATCCTTGGGGGTAGCTTCGCAAACACACGGTCCTGTAATACCACTCGTCAGCCAACATCCCTGGCAAGACATCTTTCTATGTGTCCAAGAACGGACCTCCTGAATCGGCAATAATTCTTGGGTTCACAGCGAGGATGTATGCCATAGCAAAGAAAGCAACCACGCCGGCGCGGATTTCGGTCAGGAAGCGCGAGCCCTTGCGCTCATTAGGCTATGATGGAATTCCCGTTAGCAAGGGCCCAGTATTGAGCAAGGGGCCCGAAACACTTACTTGGCCAGAGCCCTCTAGCAAAAACCACCGCCCAACCGCGCTCCGCGCCACCTTGTCGTTGACCGTGTCAACGAAAGTCATAGTGGGGATTTCTTCAAGTCAGCCAGAGGTTGCATCAAATTTGAACCGATCACGCTCAAAGGGGAGAGAAACGGAGCAAAGAAAGCAACGATCGGGTTGATCAGGGAGAGAGAAGGAGGAAGAAAGCAATCAAAGCCTTTTTCTTTTGGTAAGTCGACCGGCAAGAATGAGGAAGAAGAGAAGAAGAGAACGAGAAAAATTATCTGAAATTCAAGAAGGAGGACGCTTGAGTCACGCGAATTCAAGCGGTATCAGCTCTCATTGGTGATTCGTGAAGGGGGAAGTCACAAGTCCAGCAAACAAATGGGTTCCGTGGGAGATTTCATCTGAAGAATGGATTACTCTGATAGGGAAGAGAAGTTCCTTAGTAGTGAATGGATTCTCCTCGTGGTAAATTGCCCTGAGTAGCTATATTGGCCCGAGCTTAGATACAGAATCGGGCTGATAAGGGGGGGTTTTTCACCGCGACACTTCTTGGTAGGTAATACACGCGGTACTGGACAGATGAGATAGCGTAGATCGAGTAATTACGAGGCAAAGGGGGACAAATGAGGCGTAGCATATCAGCCCTCAAGGTATCGTAGCCTCGTTGTTGATGGTAAGGGGTTATTGATCTGTAGTAAGAACGCTACTATCTCCTATTAATCTGTGGCCGCATTTAATATTGTTGTCTTCCTAACAATCATGAGGCACAGAGTACTAGAAGAAATAGGTTGGTAGTTGACATTGAGTTTTTCCGTTCAATATGCCTATTAGCTCTCTTGTCGTCGCCGAGATCCAGTGCAGGCTTACTACACGCCCGACAAATGCACGTCACGGTGCCTGCAGTATCCAGATACCTACCTAGTGTCGATTGCTATATATATACCTATAAATACTACACTACAGGTGCGTGCTATGAATATGTATTTATAAGCAAGTAATAGGTCCGTATAAGATGTTCGTCTTGGCGCTCGCATGCGCGTGGGCATGTGATCGTATCACTTGCATGTGAAGAGTCGTGCAGCAGGCGCAACTTCGACAGGGGAGAAATAAAAACGAGGAAATTTATGGGCCGGATCGAGATAGGGCTGGAAAGATCGTCGATCTTGGTCCATGCGTATAAGCTACCTAGGTAGGTATCGGTACGACTGGACAGGGAGTAAAGCGCTCCACGCTGTTGTAGATCGCGATGTGAAGTGGGCACGGCGCAACGGTTTTCCCACCGATTTCGCTCATCAGATTTGAGATCGGGTTACAGAGGCATGCAGAACTATTCACCTACCTACCTATTAAGAAGGTGGTTTATTCGTAGGTAGGAATGAGGCGCTAATTAATTTCACTGGGCTTGATGGCGCATTTCCCTTCTTTCGCACACCGAACTCTGATTTGCTTCATGAGGAGGCCGGGTACATGAGAACTGGAGGCAGAGACGGCCGTGGCATACAGAGATTACATGATTCTGAGCATTGAGTTGAAAGGTCCACGATACAAGTGAATTGGTGACTCTGCCGCAGTATCACAGGGAATAAACAAGAAAGCAAGATCGTCATGTTCGCATCATAAAAATTCTCAGCCGTAAACTGTCTGATAAACAAAATGCCGCCTCAACGCTAAATGCCCACGCCTTGCACCATCGGAACCGGCAATGATCATGGTGTGTAGAACACCTCTTCAACCTCCTTCCACCAACCTGGATCGCCAGATTCGCTGCTCTTTGCGCCGGGAACAAGACTCTGCGATTACGAACAACGTCAACATGTGGCAGATATTCACCAGGGCAGTATGAAATATGAAAAGACGAGGTAATCCCCAGCAAGGGTAGAGAAACAAGTGAGGCAAGAATACAAGTCGAGACGGAGTAGTAGGAGTTGAAACGAGAGGACAGGGACCTACCTCTTGGAACCCATCCGTCATCGCCCACCACTCCCGGACCTTAGGGTTCTCGCGCATGCGCTCCATGTCGCCGGCATAATCGAACCCAACATACTTGAACGAAGCGAACAAAAGGCCTGTCTCAGCATCGTGGGAGATGCTATCTACGGTAATGTCAACATCCCGTTCACAACAAACATCAACCTACACCGCACAACAAGCATGGACTCGATCACGCTAGTATACACCCTCATCTAACGCATTGAACCGGAGAAGAAAACGAGACACGACGGCAGAGCCTGAGCCGAACCATCCCGGTATCAAACAAAGTCGCAAGAAAAACAAAACCCCAAAAACCAGCCCTTTATAAAAAGAAAAAAGGAAAGGTAAGGCGAACTCACAATCGCGAATATTGCAATCCCTAATCTGCCTCAACACCTCCGGCCAAACCGCAGCATGAACCTCCTTATACCTCGCCACAAACTCCGGCTTAAGCCTCACGATCTGCGCGACTAAACACAAAAGTCAGTCCCATCATCGTCATACCCCACCAAAGGAGGGGGAGGGGGAGGGGCGGGGGGGAAGGTGAAAATACTCACAGCGCCGACCAGCAACAGGCTGGCGAATAGATTCCTGTCTCGGCCGTCCGGTGTGCGTCTCCGGCTGCGCCGGTAGCTCCGTAATCTCAGCTTGCGGGTTCGGTTTCCACATCTTTTCTCTCTCTCCTTTTCTCTTTTTTTTCTTTTTTTTTCTCTGCGGGGAGTATATGAAGCAAAGCCACACGATCTGAGCTCAAGTTCACACTCGATAGCAGAGAACGTAAATAGATAGATTGATAGATTGATTGATTGATTGATTGATTGATTGATAGATAGATAGGTAGGTAGGTAAGTAAAAAAGTCGAGCTCAACAACGCACGAATCAATTAACCTCGAGGCAGATAGATAGGCAACGTAATATACCTAATGTAGGCAGGTAATATAATGTAAGCTCGGAACAACTACCTACCAAGGTAGGCAGCACATTCGCGTCGCCAAGACCGTCGGCCGCCGTAGTAGGGATCAGAAAGCGACCAAATTACGTAACGGAACGTAGACTCGGGAAACCAGTGCGTCAAAGTGTGGTGTAGATGCCCGCTGAACGCATAGAAACAGGTAGAGTAGAGGTAGAGAGAAGGGGAGAAGGAGAGGAGGTTTATTGACAAACCACGGGAAAAAATTGAATCAAAACTACCGCGCTCTCACGCACCATCACTTCGTGCGGGGTTGAATGAGCTAAGGTAATACGGCGTACACCAAGTTTCCTGTATTCCATTTTGGTAGGACATGGACTGAATAACCGAGCGAGACCTCCTTTTTCCCCTCTATGTAGGTAACCTACATGCATCTTCAGGTGTTGCGTTGCAGATTGTATTTGTGAATCTTGGCCATAGTATGATACCGGCAACGATCGTCGACATTATTCACAAAGCACTGTAATTCTGATTCTCAGGTACTGTACCTGCACCCATGATGCGCACGGCACGGCACATTGTGATCCGACATGTATTAAGGTAGGCTCGAAACTTCACTACCAATCTTTGATACTCTCATTCCCATAGAGCTATTATGGCCAAAAAAAAAAAAAAAAAAAAGCCTCATCATCATCTATAGCTGTCTATATCCTTTTTTTAAGCCACCCGTGCTATGGCAGCTGCATCATATTATCCCGTCGAATAGTCCAACGGTGATAATGGAGAAAAGCTCGTTAATTATTCCAGTGATCCTCGGACATGACTGTTCCGTCCGTCATGCAGTGAGCAAGTGTTGTGCTGAGGTGACATAACTCGTTCTTGCTCGACCCTCGACAGTAAAATAGGGGCGATAACATCGAATACCCCATTGGCTGAACATGCCAACATGTAGTCCAAAACGCCATCCACTTCGTATCAATCGACTTTATGATGAATTAAACAGTGCCCGGAGCTTGCTGCGGCGTCGTCATATAACATATACGTGTTTTACATGAGAAACCATTGCGCAAGATAGAGAGAAGAACATCGCCGAGTACCTGCTCTTTATGAACGCCCCGCTGTAGATTGGCTGAATCAATTCTAGCCGCAGGAGACTGTGAATTAGTATGATATTAACGCGATCTGACCGGCCGGAGAGCCTGCACCTGGGAGAATATTCCTAGCCTTTTCAGGCGTAAATTGCCTCAACCAGGTACACGAAACCAAAAATTACGAATGTCACGGCGCCACCCACAGTGACTGAGCAAAATCAGTTAGCAGGCTATCAACGTCGCGTAGAATAAGCTCAAGGAAAGACAACTCACCGACTTTGAGGCTAACTTTCCCGGCAATGGCCCTGCCTCCGACTACTGCCACGCCCGTGCAGAATGAGTGGCCGATTAGAGCACCCAGGCTCATCCACCAGTAGTCTTGGCCTGATGCCATGGCTATTGTGGCGATTTGACTTCGGTCTCCCCACTCGCCCAAGAACGTCATAACAAAAGTCTGTACCCACGCCGGGCTCAGTAATAGTGAGAGGAGATTCGAAAAGCCAACAGTCACCTCGCTCACGACACCTCCTCGGGGTGAGGGACTTCGAGCAGGTGACATCGATGGGCTACGAGGCGCTGCAGGAAATCGTGACTGGGGCCGGGGCTTGCGATCGCGGCCGAGACCCATCTCCAAGGCATAAGGAGACACAGAGGATCCCCTGCCCTGTTTGGATGCTTGGTGCTCTTTCTCTTCTAGCTCCATCTCAACCTCTTGCATCTCCGCCGAGACACCCTCATTGGGGTCCATGGCCAAGCCTTCGCGCAGCAACTTGAGACCGAAGACGAAAAACAGACCAGCGGCAAGAAAAGACGTCAATCGCTTGGGCATCAAGGCCGGCAGGGTGTGCCCCAAGACAGCTGACAAGACTGTCATGACGAGCAAAGCAGAAAATGCAGCTGTAAAAACGACCATTCGGTCATGTTTCATGGCCATCAGGGCTGCGACCAGAAAAGTCTTGTCTCCAATCTCGGCGAACATTATCATAGTAAGTGATAGCATGAAAGAGTGGAATGGCTGCATGATACCCTTGTCGTCCTCGTCCTTGTACACGGAGTGCTCGGCCTTCAACTTGGATGGCTTGCTGACATCCAGATGGTCCTTGTTCGCAGAGTCGGGCATCGGGTTTGGATGGTCGTATAATTTCCCGGGCAAATCGGCGGGTTTCTACGTAAGTCGTCAGTACCTCAAATGCCTTTAGAAATTCATGGAAAGAAACGTACCTCAAGACCAGCAATGTCATCGCTGCTCTTTTCAGATTTGATCTTTTCCTTATCACCAAGGATTTTCTCTTGTTCGCTGTGGGGCAATGGGGGCTTCTCCTTCGGCGTCTCCGGGACCATTTCAGCCTTTTCGCCCGTCTTTCCCTCTCTGGCTTTTCTTGCCTTGTCCTTTTCGCTTATGCCACCTTCAGTGCCGGTGGTGCCTAACTTTGGTAGTGTGCGATTCGGATCATCCATGACACCATCGTTGGATTCCGGTATCTTCTTCCCATCGATGGTGAGGTCGGTCGGGCGCTTCTTCAGGGGCGCACGTTCTCTGAATTCGGACGCAGCATCGGCGTCGGCGTCGGCTCCTTTTCTACGTCCTTTGTCGGAAAGAGAAACGAAGGGGCCCTCATGAGGCATGCCATCCTTGCCATCGACAGGGGTGATCTTGTTGCCTACGTCTCGGGCTTTCAGATTACTGCTGGCAAAAGTTGAATCTAACGGGAGGGAATCGTCGCGTCCCGACTCGCTACGTGTGCCCTGAACATCGGCGGACAGTTCTCCTAAGAGGGTGGAAGAGAGGACAAGAGAAGGCAGGAATAAGAGAAGCAAAGGCGCATGTGTCCGATGGAATCTCATTGTGTGTGTCGGATGATGAAGAAGCCAGGGGGGGATAAATACAAATAGGGTGAAACGCGCTGACGTGGTGCTGGAAAAAGAGGGACGGAACGATGTAAAGGGAAGGATTCAATGCAAGTAATGAATGGGATCTAGGAAGAAGTTGCATTCTAGACTCGGCACATACAATAAGAAGGCCGAGAATACATAAGGGGTAGGAGGTAGGTAGTCCTTAAGGTAGTATGTCGATAGACACGAGAAGTTTAAAAAAAAAACGAGAATGCAGCTGTGACCGTTGACACATGCACTTTAAAGTGCCAAGGAAATTACGGATCCGTACAAGGTGCCTGGCAGGTATCTGAAGGATCCACCTGTAGCGGACCCTCTTCGCTAAGTTAAAGTACCTACCACGCTCTGCCGGATCCCCTGTCGCCAAGTCTGTGTCGCTATTATTACGAGATCCGTCCGTTAGGTAGGTAGGGCTACCTACCTTAGGCACATACGGAATATCTAGTGTAGGTACTCTACTTAGGCACCTCTAGGCACTTATACTGCCTACCTAGCGAATTACCTACTGCCGGGCATACAACAAAAGGAACTTCAATCGCTAGCCAATTGCTTACCTAAGAATGAGACGTAAATTAGTCATCCATTGATTGACTTGTCTGGGGATTGGTTCATACCCCTGCCAGTTATCAAATTGCTGCCTTTGCATCACCCAAGGAGATGGTGTACCACTTTGCATGAAGTTGTCTCTCATTGTGGAGGACAAATCCCGTTCCTCTCTTTCGTGAGACACTCATCAAGCTTCTCTGAGGGAATTATCTTTTTTGAAGGAAATATTCACTGTACTTAATGGTACTTACGCACCCACCCTTAAAATAAGGGTACTTTACCAGCCTCAACTGTATAAGCCACTCCCCACATACACATAGTAATCAAGCCACAAACCTTATAAGTAAGTAGGTTACCTAAGGTACTTAGTGGGGTCGTCCCAAGCTAGTCTTCCGCTTGCCTGAGACGCTACCAAGAAGTATACCTCGAAAAGTAGTCCGTACTTACCGGTATCTTTGGAACTTTCTCTCAACCTTAACAAGGCACTTATAGCAATATTGATAATCGTAAAGGGTAAAGGGGTGATAAACCGGCCAGTACGTCTAATATAATCGGCAGTCTCTTCTATAAACAAATTTGGGTTTTTTTTTCATCAACTCATTACTCACCCAGGTCACCAGCGCATGAAAACATGAGTACTCGGCAGACTCGCGCGGCTTCCCGGCGCGCAGAATCAAATGAGCCTCAGGAAACGCTCGTCACTCGCCGGACGAGGCGCAGCTCCAAACGCGCCGAAATATCGCGACCTGACATACCTCAGCGAGGCATTCGGCGATCCAGCCGTCGAAGTCTGGAAAGCATCGCCACAAGAGATACCCCTTCAACTTCAGCCGCCACCACTCCGGAACATCCCATGTGTATGTATCTATCTTATTATAATCAATCACTCACTCGTCGCGGCTAACGACTCACGTTCTACCTAGCTTTACGAAGAATAGATGAGTCCGAGATGGTAGCAAATGTAACTGCTGCCGCTGCGCCTGCAAAATTGGATAGTCAAAACGACTCAGATGAAGACGTAGCTGCCAGGCTGCAAGATATGCTTGACTTTGACCTGCCCAAGCTCCACCGCTGGTGCGAGAAGGCGTATGAGGCTCTGTCTTCTCTGCCTTCTACCGACCCTCCTCCAGAAGCGCGGAAGAATATTACCGCTATTGGAAAATCCTTCAAAATGGCGCGCCGTCCGCTTGCTGGAGATGATGCCGCTTACATTGATGTATTTTCATCCAATGCTCCTTATCAGCATGATCCGAGTGCGTCTGCTACAATACAAAAGGGCGCACACTCGGCAAACCTAATCTCGCTCTTACTTTCACTGATCGACGTGAAGATTTCCAGGAAAGCTATTTTGCCTTTTTTACAAGAACTGGATCATGCATTCACCAATCTGAATTTTAACCTGCCCGCCTCGTCAGAAATACACGACTTAACATTTCGTATTCGATGCCGTTGCTTAGTCGAGTTGCTTCGTCAGGAACGAGGGACTGCGCCGCTGGTTCTAGCCAGTGCGGTATTCTGCGATCAACCTGCCCGCACATTGGAACAGGCTCAGCAGTGTACAAGCCAGGGACCTTTTAGAAAATTTGCTAGTATGGAGGAGGGCGTTGATATCACATCTTTGGCTCACTTCAAGACCCAAACGGACGAAATCTTGGCCAGGCTTTCTTTACCAAAAAGAGCTCAGATAGAAGATTCCTTAAATGCCGAGTTTCCACGGGATAAATTACTTGAAGAGCTGTGGAACTGGGCTCTTAACATGTATGTCCATGTAAACAAGATCACGAAGGAGAGCGACGCCCCACCTAATGACCATAAGGGGGGGGATACTAACCAGGGCACGGCGCGGGATGAACCCGAGCTTGTCTTGAGTAACGAGAATGACCAGCTAGAGGAAGAGGAGGAGGATGCCCCTGACTCAGATTCTAGCAGTGAGATGGAGTATAATACACTCCAGATGCTCTCTAAGGAGTAAGTCTCGACTATGCATTATATAGTCTCAGCAAATTCACTGACGACTCTCTAGGCAAAGTTTCATTCAAAACAAAGACACCTTGCATGCCGTGAGGCAGAGCGAAGCAGGTTTATCGAGACGTTCGACTATAGAGAAACCTGCTGACCAACAGTCTGGAAGAGAGACGAGAACAGAGTCGCCAACAACAGTGGATGCCGTTCGTAGGCTTGACCCAGCTGCGATTTTGGGATCGCCGAGTCCAAATCGTGTATATAGTAGTAGGTCGGCCACTCCGGTTACCGATCACTCATATTCTTCCTCTCTACCTCATTCAAACTCTCAGCGGCCTCAAGAAAATCATGAGCAAGACGATGATGAATTTGAGGTCAACGAACAATTGGTTGACGAGTCTATGAGGGTCTGGTATGACGCCGACACTCCGAGACTCGCCCGGAAACGTCCTCGATTTTCGGAGGATCCTAGGCAGCGTAGTGGCAGAGGACCTCTACAGGACGACAGAGCGGGCACCAACATCAGAGATCGAGATCTTGCCACACTGAGCAGGATTGCACGCACCAATCGCATGACGAATAGGGCGAGACCCCGACAAACGAGAGAGAAGTGGAGTGATGTTGATACGGATCGTCTACTTGACCTCATCGCTGACCCGAGCCTCAGCTGCTCCTGGTCGGTGATGGAAAAGGAAGCAGCGTTCCAATGCCCTCGAAACCAGCAGGCTATTCGTGACAAGGCGCGGAATTTGAAGAAAGGATATCTATGTGCAGATGCAATTCTACCCAGTGGATTCGACAATGTTTATCTCAGCAAGAAAGAGCGGGATGAAGTCATTGCGTCGGGACGTAACCCAGACAGGATGGAAGACGACATCAATAAGGATGGCCATGTGACCAACAACTTGTGGTTAGAAGAATCCAGCTGAGACCTCGCTAGGTTCCAAGCAATGAAAGGACTTGGCGGATGTAGTAACGGGACGGTATTTTGGCGTTGATCGTTTGAAAGTCGCACATATGGAAGGAAGCGACTTTTGAAAATTCATGATATCCAACATATATTGACTTCTGTATCTTTCTTGATTGCTATTGCAAGACAAGTTGCTTCATGGAGTTCTTAAACGGCCAAGTCGCCGTCGATGTACAATTCACTACTTGCATATTAAGCGACTCCCTATGTACGGATCCGTAACAATGTCTTGATGTGTGACGCTATATCCATGTTATGCATAAATGGTACGGATCCGTTGAGGTAAGCACTTGCACTTATTGTGGATACCGAATGCCCCCACCCAAATTTTTCCAATGGCCGCTCTGACAGCTCCGACCATTGCTCGATATGGTGAGTTCGGTTCTTCGTCCATCCCCGCGACGACCTACCTACTAATGGGGGATATACAAAAGGCCTAAGATCCCACACTACGCCCACGGCAATTCCTAGTAGTCCAAGTTCGGAGCGAGGGAGGCTTGAGCCTCCGTTACGGCAGGGAAACTCGGAATTCGAAATCCTCAATCGTCTCTCTCGGAACCCTTTACCATCATGACCGATCTCGCTCGCATTGCGCGGCCATGGCTGTTCTCGCTGAGGCAACCGGTGCGGAACCCCGGGGTGGCATTGTCTTCATGTCTTGGACTCGGCAGCACACATAGCATCAGCACGACTGCTGCTTGCCATTTCAAACGAGGGAACATTGGGGCCCCGTCGAGACGGGAACGGAACAGATTTATGGAACGCGAAGCCCTGACTTCATTCTTGCTTCCTTGTATGTGCACTGAGATGCTGTCATGTTGCTTCCCTCTCACCTGCCGCGCTTCTCAAATTGAGCTGAACTCAGCTGAAGTAGCCCAGATTGGCATGACTAACCGCTTGATTTCCCCATTGTCATAAAACAGACACCATCGTTGCCCCGCCCCTATCGAGATTCCCGCGCTCGCCGCGGAAATTCATCGACATGGTCTGGCTCCTAGTCAAGAACCGCATCACCACACTCGGAGCCGTCCTGGGCTTATACTTCATATCCATGCCCGACCGCCTCGGCTGGCCGAGATTCCGCAGGAACAAGAAGAACTGCATCCCGAGCGGCAAGTCCCTGCACGTCCAGATGTCCGAGGCCGTCGCCGCCGGCGACAAGGACACCCTCCGCCGCATCTGCGCCCCCGAGCTCTTCCAGACCCTCGCCGGTGCCATCGACTCCCGCCCCCGCGGCACGCGCACTGAATGGGAACTCGTCCGCTACGAGCAAAGGTGGAGGTACCCTCGGCTCGCGGACTACCGCATCTCGTCGCAGCCACGAGCAGGCGGTAAGGGCATGATGCACGTCAAGCAGGCCGTCGTGAGCATTGCGAGCGTGCAGCGCCTCACGCGCTACGACGACACCAGGGGCGGTATCAAGGTCCCCGGCAGCGAGCGCGAGCGCCACATGATCGAGCACTTCGTCCTGCAAGCCAAAATCAACGAGGTCACGTTCGAGAGCGAGCCCTGGAAGGTCTGGGGCACGCTGCCCGAGATGACGTACGAGACCATCCTCGAGGATAAGGCCATGTTCGACGACGCTATGGCCCAGACCCCGCAGAACAACCAGTGGCGCGGATAAGACAGAGCTTTCTTTTTCTTGGGATAGAGAGACGGTGATAGAATTTCGCTCCTGGTCGTGGTCTACGTCCTTTTTGCGCATATTATCGATCGATCGATGCTTAACCTGCCCCGTTTTCGGGGAATCGGGTCCTGTATATGAATTGTACTCTACACTGCTGAATATAAATGATACCTCAAACCCTCTTCTTTCTTGCTAGCTTGAGAGAATCAGACGTGTGTTTGCTTTATGTGTTTTTCTTCTCGTCTTTCGCGCTTGGGGTTCGAGACCTCGCGTTCACGCCCGGGGGGCCTCTTATTATGTAAACGACGCTGCTGGTATAGGGGCTTATGCGACGGTGTCGTTTTGTGAGCGCAATCACGAAGACACGATTGGGCGAGCAACCCATGATATGCATACGGCAAGACCCCGGCATGTATGTCTCCAACATTTGTTCCAAAAGATAACTATATATTCCCCAAAATGGTGTACTGCGTATAGTCCTAAGTAATATACCCTTGTATATCCAACCAATCTCCAATACCTCCTCTTTTTTTTATCCGATTGACCTCCTCCGCATTATACCACCTATCCATGTTTCTAGCTTCCATTTTCAAGGGTTGCTACACTTGTATGCCAGGTTCCTAAGAATGCATCTATATGTGCAAAGCTCTTAAAGAATACCCTTTTATGAACCACGTTCTTAAAAGAACTTGCCAGTGGACTTGGTGACCGAAATTTCGTCCTGGTTACCGGCCGGGTTGAACACGTCACGGTCGTCCGATAGCACCGACTCAGAGATGGGGTAATCCAAGGCGTCGAAACGGGTGCCGTTCTTTCGGGACTGTGCGTACTGGTAGCACAATCGGCCGGCGAGAGCGATGAAGCCCCAGACTATTCCACCGAGGGGCGCCACGACGAAGGCGCCGAATGCGCCCCAGTCGCCGGTGTAGAGCCCCTGTTGGATGATGAGGAGTTGACCACCCTTTTCGGCGCTGTTGTAGTAGATGGCGCCGAAGATGAAGACGGTGAAGATGCCGCCGAGTCCGCCGATGACAACCTCGAAGCCGCGCCACCAGTAGAACCGGTCGGAAAGACCGAGGATGAGGACCGGGATTGTGGCTGCGGCCAGAAGGTCGGACACAAGGTAGATCTGCAGAATACCTGGAGTTTTGAGGGCAAGCACGGCAACAGGGATGATAATGAGCACGACGGCACCGCGTACGAACCAGATGTTGAGCCGGTTACGAAAAAGGTCGTTAGAGGCCGACGAAACCATGGCAGATTGCAGACTGTCAAACGATGCTGTGCTCAGGGCCACGGACATTACAAGGACGATTCCCACGACCCAGTTGGGCAGTTGTTCGAGGAGCAGGAAGAACGCAACGGAGCCATCTTCTTGTGGCGGATTACCCGGCCAGGCACCCGACCATGCAGCAATCAATCCTGTGGCACCGACAAGTGCAAGGATGATGGTCATGACGACCGTGGCGATCGTGACACCAATCCATAGATCTTTGTCCGTCTTAGAGGCGAAGGCACGCAGCCAGAAGTTGGCGAGGAAGAAATCGTTTGTGAGAATGGAGACTGGGAGAATGTAGACGAGCTGCCAGCCGACTAGGCTGGAGTTGAGCAGCCCGGAACTCTCGACGAGCTCGGGCTTGATGTCCACCTTAACGCCCACGGTGATAGTGGCGATGATGACTAGACCGACAATCATGGCGCCCTGAATATTGTCGGTAACAAAGGATATCTTGAATCCACCGACCGCTATGGAATACATGTCAGCTACGACACTATGGCTACACCCTCTAGAAAATCTGATGAGAACCTACACGTATAGATGGTGGTAATAACAGCTTCTACAATGACAATAGGTAACCCATTTAGTCCGGTCAAAGCTGTCACTACTTGGCCAATGGCAGACAATTCAGCGACCATGTAAAGGAAGAGCGTGAGGAGTGTCAAAGCGCTCAAATATAGTGACGTGACAATTCCATAGCGCTGGCGCGTCCACTCAGTGAGAACGAACCCATCTGGGCATTTCCGACGGATGATGGGTGTGAGAATGGCGAAAATAAAGAGCGGAACAGCCGAAGAGATGGCGTACACGACTACGCCCTGAACTCCAGCGAGAGTAGCTAGCTGGGGGTATGAAAAGAGTATACCCGATCCCATCCCTGAAATTTTAATAAAAGACCCTGTTAGCAAGAACACACGTTGGAGGGGAGGAGGGATGTAGGGGGATCATCAAAGCGGCAGCACGTTTCCCACGCAAGCATTATCTTGATCGAGTAATCACGGTACAATCTCAGCTTCATATCCACAGAAGCCCCGAAATCCTACCTCGAGCCATTGAGGAATGGGGTTAGAAGGTTGGATTCCGAGGGACTGCTTCAATTCAGCGCCCGTAGTGAGCCGCAGTCTACCTGCCCCTGAGATACTAGCAGTAGTTCCAAGGGAACCAGATCTGCTTTATCTATCTCAGGAGACAGGTGACCTGTTGATCTTGGGTAGAAACCTACAGCCTTGCGTACGCAACTCGTTACTCTAATCTCCCATCATCGCAGCCGGCTAGCCAGCTAAGTGGGATCATGCTTATTATTGTCGTCTGATGTGGCCCCTCTCGGCTCATGGTGCCGCCGCTCCTGATTGATCTGGTGGGAAAACGCAGCGATGCATCTGCATTCTTGGAGAAGCAGCATGTGATACGTTCTTCACTCACCAGCGGCGATGAAATTCAGTGCCAGAGGCAAAGCTACTCAGCAGTCAGCACACAGTCCAGACGAGTGATGAAACCTAAGAGGTTGTGGTGCCGAGCACATCACGCTCTTGAATTGTGCTCTGACCCTTTTGCGTTCTGTTTCCAGCTAGGAAATTAGCATCAGGCTGCTTGCTCATTCGCCAGGCAAGCCCTGTTCCGATAATACTAGATGAGTTCCAAGCATGGTTAGTCTGGCTCATCTCAACCGAGCGGGCCAGGCGTGGGGTAAGCACGAGAGACGCAGCATTCCAGGAACCAACTAGGTAATGGATCCGATGGGACTGCTTTGCTCGATGGGCGTTGCACATACAGGAAGAGGCCATAGGTCACATAGATGACGGCATTCGAAGCCGCAAAAGATGGTTGGCCCATGCTGATTCCAAGTCGTTATCACGAATGCGTACAGACAAGACGGCGACGCGGATTGAATGGGATTCAGGCCCCCTTGAGTCAGGAATAAGGTAGGTGTATGAAGAAAATTTTGTATTCCAAGTTCGAGACTTCATAAAGCGATTTTGAACAATGATGACTCAAATTCACTCATTCTTTAGTGTAAAACCCAGTACGCTAGCAATGTTTCACTAGTGCAATCCGAATTCCGTATTCCGTACGGATTACGGACGTATCTTCTTCCGTTCTGTTGCCTTCAGCATTTGAGACAGGGACCTTGAGACATCGTATGTCCGTTTCCGTACGGATCCGTACATTAGGTAAGGTAGGCAGGTACTCAGCATATCACAGTGAGCAGTGTATACATAGTACCTAATTGCGCAATACCACACTGTACCGAGGTATTGTACTTATACACATTTCCGATACGTTCAATTTTTACCTGGTAACTACATAATTTGCGGTTAGTGGTAATCAGCTTACCGCAGTAGGTAATTAAGCCCCCTGTTAGCTGCATTGACGGCGGCGGCGGCCTGTTCAAATTTTGGACTTCATCAACTTGAAAACCAAAGCTTTGAAAGCTTCCGTCCTGTCCCTCACTCACTCCTAATCTCCGTTATATACATATTTACAGCACTACGATCCTTATACTACCGGTACAGTGTAGTTGCTGTACTTTCTGACGCTCCTCTCTGTTATGACAATTCGATTACCTACCCTACCCTTCCTAAGGCATTCATCCACGCCCCATGTTATGCTTCCTTCCGCCATTCACTCAGTCAACAACCGGACTTCATTATCGCTTGCTGTTCCTTCCGTGTCTTTCCCTTAGATATCTTCCTACTCTTTGCTTCCGTCGTGTCTCCTCTCTTCCCTCTCTACCCTCGTTTTATATAGGTTAGATACTTACCTTAGGTAGATGAACAAGCCATCTCCTTAAGACTTTCAGTCTTCGAACTCTCCAAGCTCTACCATCATGGGACTGCTCACCGCCAACTACGCATGTGATTCCATCCGTTTCCTTGGTATATCCCATTATCTCCATGACCATCTTCATCACGAGGGTCCTGCTGACTTTATGTGTTGTGTGCTCTCTGCTTTTTTACCGCACACACGTTCAATATGCCTTGTCCTATCGTCTCAATATGCTGAGATCACTTACTATATTGGCACTTGCCTTTCTCTCTTATATGTGAGCGAGATTGAACGCTTAAGCTCATTTACACAGTGTTGAACCACGCCTTGCTTCAATACAATCGCTGTTCAGTATTGAAATATTGTCTATTTCGCCCTAGGTATCTTCGAGCAAAAGAACCTAGTCTGTTCTGCCCTTCGTCACCATGAAAAAAAGCCTGTAAATCCTCTCTCGCAACGCTCATCTAGCTCTTATTGAAAGAAAAGAAAAAATTCGTCCCGGGTGGTCATATATGGCTACAATCATTCTTCCACTGTCAAAAAAAAAAAAGGAATCCGTTTGCTGCTTGACTGTAATACTCCCATCAAGCTAATAATCTTATGGGCACCCTTGCAGCGGCACATACATTCTTGTTGCCGATTACCCTATGACAGCGCTAATATTGGTATCTAATAGGTATGTCAGGTGGTAACGCCGATATTCGTCTAGGGTCCCAACGGGTTGATTTCATCAAATAAGCATCATCAAGGTGTTGCGAGTGAAAGACTTATCAGCTTACCAATAAGGGACTCGCTTCGAAGTCATTGGCCTCTTATCTATGGGTAGAATAATAATCACCGGATCCGCAGTATTGCCTCTTGCGGGTTCCCCCAGTTGGAGGCAGCCATACAAGTTATATATGGCCTCATGGTAATCTGCAACATCGGGGGTTGGATCGCTCTGCTCGCATATTATAAGACAAGAATGGATATACATCACTTTTTACAACATTCTACGGTCTTCATTTCGTGGACTACCTGCAATGGAAAGCTATAGACTGAATGGACGATCTTGGTACAACACGGCGAAGAAGTATGGCTCCACCAGCAATCAAGCCAGGTCCACCGCAACTATCCTGTGCGTTTGCCCTTGGACCGTCCAAAGTCGATGAAAGATGCCTGACCTGATATCAAAGGCACGCCGGCCTGTACGGTGGGTGACACATTTGCCGGCTTGTTTCAATAGAATACACACCATTGGTCAGGAAAAACACGCCGCAAGTTACGCGACAATCATGATTTTCGGCAAAGGACTTCTGGACAGTCCATGAACTTTGCAAGCAATGAAGAGCCAGGGAGCAAAGTTATGCAACGTCATACGCACCTATCAGGATGTCGTATACTCAACACGTCTATTTCTCCTCGCCCTTTTTCTCTTGATCGCCTTCGTCAACTTGCTTGGGAGTTTCAACGTCGTGCTGCTCTGTAGCAGCTTCATTCTGGCGGGTGGGGGTCTGATCAGCATTCATCATATTGACAGAACGGGCCGCAGCTCCAAGAGGGGTGTATTGATGATGCATGCCGTAGCCCGCATAATACTGGTAGCCATCGTTCTGATCTTGGAGATACGGGGTTCTCCAGTAGGGAGATGCTTGATTCTGGTAATAGCCACTGCCACTTCCATGGTAAGGGGTTTGTGCTCCTCCAAGAACCTGGGGAGTAGCGGGACTGTAGTTGCCTTGTCCGTATTGTCGGTGTTGATACCCAGGTGACAGCGCATAGTTTGGGCTCATGTATTGGCCTTGTTGGTATGCCTGGTGAGGGCTAGCATACTGGGCCTGACCGTATGCGACAGGGCTGGTATAGGTGTTTGGCTGGTATACCTGATCTGGTCCGGCGTAAGGTCGACCGCGGTTGTACGCCGTGGGCGTGACATGACTTCGTCGCTGCGAATAAGCCATAGGGCGGTAATTGGGGTCCGGAGATACACCCTGTGGTCCTCCCTGGCTGACATCGATACCGCCACCCGAGGCAACAACATGGGTGCTAAGTGCAAAGGGGCGAGCGGGTGTGGCAGGAACAGTTCCGGTCTCCTCTTTGGCATCGGCAGTAGTTGACACGGAAGTGTCACTACGGGTGACGAGCATATTCTCACTACCACGGAACTGACTGCCTTGATCCGCGCACTTCTTCTTTTCAACGCGAATACGGCTGTTGACCAAGATGGTACCCCGCTACATGGATCATTAGTTCGGCCCTCTCTAGGAAACGTATATTCGTAGGCGAACTCACCAGGCGTTCAACAGCGTCGAGTGCCTGATCGGGGCGCTCATACTCAACAAATGCAAAGACGGTGGGGCGTCCATTTTCTTGGATGATCGTGTTAGCTATTTCGTACGATCAGTAGTCAGTACTCGACTCACCATTTCTGGGCTCCTTTCGAATGACCTGGACAGCCTCGACGTTTCCTGCAGCAGATGCCGCATGGCGAAGAACCTCCTCGATGTTCTCGACGTTATGGGGCAAATTTCCAACATAGATTGAACGTCGGTCGACCTCATATCGCGCGAGATAATTCGCATAGTGGTTAATTTGATTCGGGTTCACCTTCTTGAGGTCATATGCCACAACGCCGAGCTCCTCGTTATATCGGTACGCCTGCAATCGCGTTAGCTGTGGGCTATTTAAATGCAACAGAATACATGACACACCGAAATAATATCGCGACCAGGGTCAAATTGAGTGTACTCAACAAACACGGCACCGGGGAGTTTCATGGCCTCTACAGCATCATCACGAAGCGGCTCGAGCTTCGCAATGTCGCCAAACTGCACGAGATGGCTCTGAGCTTCAGCAATACTGAGCTGATGGCCCTTGCGGTGAAACATTACATAACAGCCTTAACGAAGTTAGCAAGGACTAGCAGCAGGAAAACAAAGACCTGGGGCTTACGGTTCGCCTTAACCATTTCAGTACGGCAAGGTCGTCCCTCAACAAGCAAGCCCTTTCCTTCTTTCTGCGCTTTCTGGGCATGTGTCGAGTCCTAATTTACGGTCAGCCGGAACCCAAGGAATATGGGACAGAATTACAGACAGTATATTGACAAAACGCGAATGGCATGTTCTTTGGATCACGGCGAATCTTGACAAAGACGGGGCCAAAGCTGGAGAATGCCTTGGTGATAGCAACTTCCAAGACTGTATCCGATTTGGACTCCGGCAAGCTGTACGCTCCATCGTTAGCAATGGTCGGTCGCTTGTGGATCGGATACTGGCAGATGAGATGCTCACTTGGCCACGAAAATACAAGCCTCAGCAGGATAATAAGTTTGCGCATCGACGCCCTGAACTAGGTGTCGTCGCTCTGAAGGAGTCGGTTGGGCATGAATAGGAACAATCGATCGAGAAGTCTCGTCCTGCTTGATTATGGGGACGGGCCCGGCGAGAAGGTGCTGAGAGGTTGACGGGCTAGTGTTAAAGACCTCCTCGTCATCGTGAGGAGGTTTTCCAATTTGGAAATTATCCTGGTCAGCATCGCGGGCAGTCTCGGTATAGACACTAGAACCGGCGACGGAGCTCGAGGCGGAGCGAGCCGGCTCAGCGGTACGGGAAGTCAACATTTCGCTGCTGTTGCCATGTTAGCGAAAGACAAGCCAATAAGGATGTTGATTCTATACGTACGCCGATCGATGATGAGTATTAACAGTGTTATTGTCGCTAATATTCAACTCGCTCAAATCAGCGTTAAGGGGAGCGCCTCCTGCGCAAGCAGATTAGCATGCAGCATAACACAGTGTCGAAAATTCCAACGCTTACCGCCGACTCCAAATGAGGACTCCGAAGACAACGAGGCCGAGCGCGTACGACGGCCACGAAAACGCCAGCTTGCCATCTTGGATACTAAGCTTGAAGGTCTATTGAGATCGTTAGCTTTGCCTCATAGGCAGGAACAGCTAGTATACCAGAAACAAAATTGCAAATAATGAGATGCGATGGAGAACGAGCACGCGGCAACCACTGGCAAGCACTGAGATGGACATGTACTTACTTAGCTTTGTCTTTACAAGTTGTACAAGTTGTATGATCTGATAAAATATAATTAGATTCTGCAGTGCACGCGGAGGGATAGAGAAAAGTAGAACGATCGGCAGAGAGAGGGAATTAGGAGACCTAGGACACCGTGAAAAGGACAAGATAGGAAGGAGACTGGAAGGGGGGAAAGGGGCATGTGGTATGGAGCGACGAAAGAGAATGTAGAAGATGATGAGAGTGTGGGGGTTGTTAATAAAGATACGGATTGAGGTGCGGGTGGTGATGGTGGTGATGAGGTATCGGAAGGCTGCTGTGAGGCAAGCTTAGGCGGTATAGATATGGCAGAATATCATAGTTACCGAAATCAAGTTGGTTACTTAGAACTAGGTTGCGACGATGCTAAGGTAGATGTTAGTAAGATGGATGAGTAAAGATAGAGTCCATAGATGAATGCGTGTAGATGGGAAGCAGACGTAGATTTTAGAGAGAGGGAGAGAGGAAGGAAAAGAGAGTGAGGGTGGTGATGGCGATGGTGATGGCGACGGTGAAGGCGAAGGAATATGCTAAGCCGAGTGATAACGTGACTGGTGACTCGGCTCTGGACTTGAACCGGCGCCGGCGTGTTGCGGATGATGACACACGATAGGGTAAGGTAGGAGGACGTAGGGCAAAGAGGGAAGGAGGAGAGGAAGTTCGTACTTAGGGGTGGTTACCATGCGGCGGCGAGCCTGCAGTGCTAGGGCGGGCGCAGAACGTGGTATGCGGGCTTATGATGGGAGGAAGCAGTGGATGTCGGTGGGGGTGTTAGGGGGGAAGTGAGGATGGGAAGATGTTGAGGGTAGGTAGGACTAGGTAAGGGAGGAGAGGAGAGGAGAGGAAAGTACCTTTTTTGAGACGAGAAGTTGGGAGGGGTGGGAACGAGATGGGCCGGCTGATTGGTGTCTGGAGATGTGTGTGTAGTTGGGTAAGAAAGTGGGAAGCTGCGAGGGTTGACGAGGCGGATTTGGAAAGAGCCTTTTTTTTGTCGTGCCTTCCTCGGTGCTTTGAGTTTTGAATGTGCGGCCGGAGGCTCGGTTGTTGGTGGTGGTGGTGGTGGTAGTGGTAGTGGTGGTGAGGCTGTGGATTAGGAGTGGAGGGTAGGAGTTAGAGGGTTGAGTGAGGGTAGGGGTAGGGCAGATAGAAATCGAAGCATAGACGAAAGGGCAAGGGTAGAAATCAACTTACTCAGAAACAAAGTACTGGCGTGCGTGACTTGTCTTCGTTAGGATAGAGAGATTGGCCTTGCCAACGAACAAACCGACTTATGAAAGTGAAGTATAAAAAGAGAAGTCAAGTTGACAGAGAGAGTGTGTGTGTGGAGAGAGAACAGCAGACAGCAGAAGAGATATCTTCGCGAGGCGGAAGATTGGATCTCGACCTGTGGATGTTTTAGTGTGTTCTGAGGAAGAGAAGAGGAAAGGAGGGAGAGAAGATGGGAGGGGTTTGGGGAAAAAAAAGAAGACACTTTGTAGACTTTCAAGATCAGATGATTTCGCACTAAGGAGTTGAGCTGATTTGAGGGAAGTTACTTATCTGTTTTTTTCCTTGTTTTTTTTTTTTAAAAAAAAATTAAGAAAAGTTGTGCTGCGATGGGAAGAGTACTTGAGGTTGCGTGGAAGTATGTGTACCTCGCCATGTACTCTACCTTGAGAGTTACGCGGGTAGACTAGAGGGACCTATGTACTTGCGAGCGGCTCTACATCTTCAAAGTCTTCAACAGTCATCCAGGAACTACCTTCAGGGCGACCATGCCGCTTGGTAGATACGCAGACACTTTGTAG
Organism: Xylaria nigripes; assembly: GCA_022984845.1. Taxonomy (NCBI): domain Eukaryota; kingdom Fungi; phylum Ascomycota; class Sordariomycetes; order Xylariales; family Xylariaceae; genus Xylaria; species Xylaria nigripes. The sequence goes on along the minus strand of JAJJKC010000017.1, from coordinate 166,755 downwards.
GACTCCCCTATTGCTCGCCTCTCTTACACCAGGTCTGGGGCTCTCTCGAGCCTAAAAGGGCCCAGCTCACAGGCCTTACTACACTATCTAGCTGAGAGAATATCTCAATTGCTATATCTCGCGTCCTAGCTAACTGGGAACGATAGAGGCGGCTGAAGGCAAATCTAGATCTCCAGGTTCCACCAGCCATGGAGGACCATAGGCCAACCAGATATCAGGGTTACGAGGGCAAGACAAAGGTACATGGGCTCAACAAAATCAAAAGGTACCAGAAGACTTCCAGAATAAGGGACTAGTACATGGCCTGGTACTTCTAATGTCAGGTCACACGATGGCCTCTAAGGCAGTAGCTGCGGCAACAAGCGGAGCCACTTATGCGCGCCGAGACAGGCTAAGTAGGTGACGCGCATGAACATCGCATAAAGAGCAAACGCGAGTTGGAGGAAGCTAGGGCAGGAGGCGACGACAAGGCAAGGGCCAGCGGAGCCTCCCCAGACCCGCGGGTGCCACGCGTGATACGGAGCTGATTACGTGTCTCTTGAAGCCAGGAAGAGCACGGCAGCCTAGTGTTAAGTTTGGGATTTGGTACGGCAGTGTTTAGGGCACTTCACAGGTAAGCATGGGGCAAGATCAGGTCGCGAGAGCTGAGTTGCTGTGGGGTTTCAAGATTTAGCAGAGAAGATAAGCTTGGATGCTAACAGTCACATCACCAGGAAGTGTAGGAGCTGGTCTGACAAAGGTCGAACACCCTTAAGTCAGATAATTTAACAGCCAGAGGGTATCAGAGGTAAGCTAAACAGCACAGTTGGCTTCAAAGTTCATATTTCATTATAACAGAAGCGGAAAACATCAATTGACGAGCTCGTTCATAGATTCTGGCCAGTATAGTGCCAAACCTCACGGCCAAGAATGCGGACAAAGGTTCTAATTAACAAGCCCAGGTGAGAACCACCGTTCAGCACAATACAAGAGACATGGGCTTTTTGGTAATCGACATAAAAAAGAATTTCTAACTGAGGAGAAAAGCTGATGTTGGTCAGGTCACGTGCTGGCATATCCCCCCCTGAAGCTATTCCCCAGCTCTTCGCAACGTAATTGTTGCAACTTGGGGTCAACGGGTAAATCCCATAATTTGGATACTCTATGATCTGGAAAACACATATCCAAGAAGGGCTAGGAGAGAGCCGCGAGCGGCGAGAGTCGAGTTGACTTCCGAGTATCGATTCCCTAGCTCATCCATCCTACCCGGAGTAAAAAATATTGAAGGTACGAAAAGTTGCTGCTTTCCTGGTATTCTGACGTACACTCTGACATGATAGCTGGCGATTAGCGAATCCCTCGTCTTCGGACCCCTTTTTCTTTCATGTTCGAGAGCGATTGTACTATTCCTAAACTCCAAAGCAGAGAGATCGCACGATTATATAGCACGAACCCCCGAGAGGATTGCAGACGAGACTCGGGACGCCACGAAGCTACATCAGTCAAGCACATGGCGGTTTCAATGGAAGATATAGATGATTCGATGTCTGGGAGGAAATGCCCTGAAGCGAGCATGCTTCGATGTTCTGATCAGGGCTGGTCTGACGGAGGTAGGAGGATGTCGGGATATCGTCCACACAACGTAGCAACCTGTTCATACTTCTTTCTGGGCGAGCATCCTTCGTTCTCCGTAAACACGTATAGAACCTTACTTACCTACTTCTACTCCAGGGCCTTTCTAAGGTCAATTACACAGACATGGTAGAACAAGGTCATTGATACGTTTTTTTCATTATTCACTTTCATCTACTGAAGACTATCTGTGAGCCCCTTGCGCATCGCGGCAGGCTCTCTTCCGTAGTGAGTCGAGCATGTGTCTGACTGCATCGGAAACAAATTGCCAGAACCAAGCCGGGATAACGGGCAGAGCACGTTCTTGTCGCATGCACAAGGGCCCGTCTACATCCTTAATTGTGCGCGGGATGATCCCAGTGTATATCTGCCGATATCTTAGACCACGAGAGGGTATACGAGGGGTTAGCTTGGAGGATACGAGGGCATTCTTGGGTTCAGTTCCATGGTGGCTCGTCGTCGAGACTAGATAGGCAATTCGATTTCAGGGTCATCGAATGCATATATCGTAGCTTCAGACAGCCATAGTACTAGAAACAACAGCGACTAGAATATCCGCTGACCTCGAATACTCGGAACGAGGCCCAGATATTCCGCACCATGTCCCTCTGAAGAAAATCCCGCCCAGTTGGCGGCATTAACATCCTCCTCGGCGCATATATTAGGTGTAGGGAAGTAGAAGAAACAACGATGACGGTCTTCGCGGGTGGATTATGTGTAAGAACGAGGCCTCACTGCTGAAGGCAATATGCAAAGCGTAGAGAATGCATGTATCGTTCAAGGGGGGTATCTCGCAACAGACGGATTTCGTGCATTCGCATTCGTACTACGGTCTGGTTGTCATCTTGGTAGAGTCAGTTGGCAGCTCTCCAAGTGGCAAAGTGGGAATCTTGAGATTGGATCTCGAGCCCGTTATGGTCTTAGCCGTAGAGACGCGAAGTAAGTATGGAAGATGGATCTTAGAAGCAGCGCCAACAGGTAGGCTGTCTCTAACACTGCAAATCGGACGGTTCGAATACTGGGATTTGTTCCAGTGTTGATCGTCTCATGGTGATGACCTATAGATTCAGGGAGTCCCGAAACCTACGTCGTCCATGATGTCCAACCCGTTGAAGCCGTCTTCAATACTCCAGGCGACGCCGTCTTCCAGTTTGTTTAGAAACTCGCAGGCGCGTCCGACGACCAGAAGTCCGGGAGGTCTGCTGCCCGCTTGCTCGATTGCCTCAACAACTTTGTCAAGCGTGGTCCGGATAACTCTCTGGTCAGGACAGCTGGCCCGCTCGATGACAGCGCAAGGCGTGCTTCTGGGCCAGAGTTTTCGCTGAATCGAGGCTTCACCTAAGCATTTGTGGCTCGCATCTGCGCTTATATCATGTTCGTGGGAAGCACACTCAGCTTGCGATTGCTCAGTCAACTCTTTGACGAGTCCTTCGATGCGATGCAATGCCATGAGGAAGACAACCGTTCGGCTAGTTGTGTACTCGGGTGGTACGGGCGGCTTTCCCTTCTTTCCAGTACCGGTGCAAATAAGAACCTGGTCAGCAACATCTCGGTGCGTGGTCGGAATCTGCGCGAAAAGCGGCGCTGACAAAGCAGATGTAATTCCAGGTAAGACGATGACTTTTTCACCGAGACCCTGCTGGCGGAAGTACTCCAATTCTTCGCCGCCTCGTCCGTAGATGTAAGGGTCGCCCTGTTTCAAGCGCAGAACTGTCTTGCCTTCACGTAGAGCGGCTATGGCCGTCTCCTGAAGTTCGTTCTGTGCAGCTTCGGCATTCCCCGGGAACTTGCGTGCAATCTGAACAGTAGTCCTTCTAGGAATTAGGTCCAAGACACCAGCCGGAACGAGCTTGTCTGCAAGAATCAAGTCAGCAACTTGAATAGCTTTGTAAGTTGCCCGGGTCAATAGGTCTGGATGTCCAGGGCCAGAACCAGCGAGGATGATCCGCCCCATCTTATTGGTATTTGTCGCTTGGGTCGAATTGTCGTTATACTCAGCGGAGCTGACTGTCTCGTAAGAAGATAGAATGTTGGCCACATCGTCCTGATTGACCGCGGCGAGGCGCTTCAAAGGCCAATACTCGCAAATCTGGCTCAACCAACGCATGCGCCTGTTCTTAATAGCGTCGAGATCGGCATCGGTGACCAGTTTGTTGAAGGTTGCGGGCTGATCCAAAGAGTCATCGCCATCGCCATTACCATAATCCGCCTGCGCTGAATGGAGTAGACTATCCTCCTCCAGAATTCGCCGGCGAACATCGCCCAGCTTCTGACAGGCATCGCCAAGATTTTGAGGCAGCAAAGTTGCGATCTCGCGACGAATTCGCGATGCCAATTTGCAACCACGACCATTTGTGGTGACGCCGATCTGAAGGGTACCATCCGTATGGGTAGAGAGGAGGGAAAAGGTACAGAACTGAGGCGCATCGACGACATTGATGGGAATTCGATGTCGCTTACAGATGGATGAAATGCGCGTGCCTAGACACGGGTTAGTAGCCGTTGTCTTTAATTGCCTTAATTATCTTCGTCATTTCTCAAGTATTCATCATCATGTAAGCGGGAAGATATATACCGAAATTGTTGTCCATCTTGGGGACCGACGCAACGAAGACGGCGTCAACTACATTGTTGACCTCATCTCTTCCAAGCGTGAAAAGATGACCGGCTTGAAATTCTTCCTTCACCCACTTGACCTCGCCATCGTCTATGCGCTTCTGCAAAGCATAATGTAACTCGGTTGTCTCAGGCGCAACGAGCACGGGCGATGCGCCGACGGCGAGAGATTGACCACACCGAGTCGCAGCCAAAGGACTGGAGCCAATGACCAAGTGGATATGCGACTCGACGTTGGCGGCCGTCAACAGCGAGATAGGTGAAGCCATCCTAAGAGCCGGCGTTCCCAAGATACCGAATAAGACTCAAGGAACTATGGGATTGGTGTGCGCATTAAGATCGATGACAGAGAACCAGCTGGGTACTTTGGATAGACTCATCAGAAGTTAGCTCAATCTTGCAGCGGCAGGATCTTGGAGAGAGATATCCTGCATTAATAGAGGTAAGGCAGCTACCGGAATTCTTACATGGCAACTGATACAGAAGCTGCTGACCTCATGAGATTCCGGCACCGATCATTGGCTCAAGAAAAAGCTGCAAAATTGCATCATTCGCTGTGAGGTTTGTGACCAATCAGTACCTATGCTAGTTAGTATCTTCCGGCACTGAGGCCCTAAAATTGTCGCTAGCCACGGAAGTCGGGCCCGAAAGTTTTGCGCTTCTAAGACCGCTGGAACCTGCTGTAAGATCAGTGTGATCCGGCGCAGAATTTCTAAGTCCGACTGCCGTAGTTTATTTTCAGTTTCGGGGACGGCGGCCAATGTCGCAATACAACCACGGGATCCCGCCTCTCCGGAAGGTACTTGCTTGGAACTCATTTCACGGAGCGCTGTACACTTCATACCCATAGTTGTCAGGCTGAACACATATGACTGCCCATATCTATCTGCTTACCATAATATGTACCACTTGGCATCTGATCAACACAACGTAAGTACCTGGACCTATTATGTACTTATCTAAGGTACCTAATAATAATAATCAACGAACGAACAATTTTTTAATGTCAAACGCCGATTAAAAGCCTCTACTTCTATTTTCGATTTTGAATTCGACTTCAAATGCCTTCCGGGCTTCATCGTGCCTTCTTACCACTTAGAGCCTCTACTGAACTATGAGCATATACATTACATATAGCGCTTTTGAAGCTGTGATGAACGAATGACAGGTGAAGTCAAGTATCTACCTACCTAACCTAGGTAGGTAGTACTAGTGATGAACATGTCATGCCCATTCACTCATCAACTCGAGGCATGGTGCTCGATGAGCCTGTAATTTATTTCGTATGCAATACTTGAGGATCGACTGATCGGCTTCGATGGGAAAATCGCCCTTCATTAGGCCAAGCCACAGGTTCAAGCCTCAGACTCACGGCAGTGCACCGTAGGGTTTGGCGGATTTATATACACTAATGCCTATGAGTGCTATCCTCACTGTTATGTATAGAGAGGGATGAGCCCTAAAGACATAGCCCCTTCCAATTGAATATGCCTTCAACATCCTAACATCTTGAAAATGGGTTTAATGCAATATGTTTCTCTCGGGTCGCTCGGGTCGCTTGAATTCCAGTCGCGACACTCGCAGAAGAACGTGTGCCAGAGAGTTCTCTTTTCGCATAGCTGCAGTGGTCCTTCGGGCAAAATGTTGGCGATCCTGCAAAGTGACAAAGTCGTCATGCCCGGATCTGCTTCCTAGGAGTATATGTAGCGAACGCTTCTCATGATAGGATATCTATGTCATTTGATTCCGCCTCTAACAGTAAGTGTGAGCTCCGCGGTTGTATACTAAGGTATTGGTATTTTCTCGCCAATGAACTTGACAGTACCTGTTGATCTTGTCTGAAGTGTCAAAAGTTACGTTTATGCCACAGTGTAAGAGATGCGTATCCGTACGGGTACCTCTACGTATACCTATCTAACTTTGCAACCATGGCAACACCCCACATTGGCGGATAGGGTAGAATGACTAAGCCACTAGCACAGTAGTATGTATTAGGGTGAAGTCACGTGACATTATGGTGCATTAGCTGCTAGGAACAGGTTAGCAACCACTGTGGCTGCTGTTGTGGGGCACTTCATACCGTAAATTGCTCCGTAAGTTGCTCCGTAATTAGGTATGTTGCCTACTACCTAGTATCAACCTACGGAATACCTACAGGATGTGTGTACGTACGTAGATGGTGTGAACGTACAACCGTGTTGTGTGTAGGCAGACGGTGAGGGGTATCTACAGGTAGGTACGTAGACATTGCCTTGGAAGGCACAATGTTCGCAGAGGTACGGACTACCTACTATTAGCTTCTTAAGTGCATTAGGTAAGGTAGGTATTCTACCGGATCCCCTTTCGATCCCCTTTCTACAGTATCCTCCATCATCCAATCCATACAACCTGTTCTGCTTTACTACCTATCCCGGTCTCACGACCTATCTTGATATCGGTGGCACCGTCAAATGCCGGCTCCGTCTCACCCGAGAGAGTCAACGGCGAATCGGCACCACTTACTCACTAATACCTATAGGTACACTGTAAGTATGACATAGCATTGAGCTAGGACGTATCGAATCCCCGTTCCCATCCTTCCGTTACTCCCACACGACTCATTCTTACGTACGTATAAGTACACATAATAGGAAATAGCATGCAAAATGCCTCCTTATCATCGGGTTAGGCGAAAAGTAAGCAACTGAGATATTAGCCATTCATTTCCCTCCTCTACTGACTAGTTTCTTTCTAGAAACATGAAGTGGATTATATAGATACTTCCAAGCCGAGCGCTTGCTTCAAGTCTTCTGGTGGCAGGCAATGGACTGTCTCTGTCGCTATACCAGGTAGTATACTATCTACGTAAGATTCCAGACTCATCTACTTCCCTGCATATCTTGAATTTCTCGTTACTGATATTCGGTGACATGTTCACCATAGCTGCTGCCGCGATGATCAGAGGACCAACATTGTGTCACATGTTGCCCGCGCACTGGCTATATTCAACATAGATGAGGTTGTGATCTTCGACGACTCACCTGTGTCCTTACGTCCTAGTCACGTAGACCCTTCAGGCTACACCGGCGAAGTTGACCCCTGCGGGTACCTTGACCACCTTCTACAGTACATAGAGATGCCGCCCTTCATGCGCCGCATTCTTCTTCCATTACATCCTAATCTCAAGACAGTCGGCTTGATAGCAAGCTTGGACATCCCCTCTCACCCCCATCATAGTGATTTGCTTCCCTATTGTGAGGGCGTAACTACATCTAACACCCCAGCAAACGGGTCTGGTACTCTCGTTGACGTTGGCCGCAAGGAACCCATCATCATCCCTCAGGATGTTCCGACAAAAACTCGCATCACCCTTCAGGTCGACAAAAATGACCCCTGCAAAGCCGAGCCCGTGGACCCAGCGACCCCGCGTACTAAAAGGGGCTACTACTGGGGATTCACCACCAGACGGTGCAAGTCGCTGGCTTCTATCTTTGAAGAGTGTAAATTTGAGGGTGGGTACGACATGAGCATAGGCACGTCCGAACGCGGGCTGCCGATATCCGCAGCTTTCCCCGAGAGCGCGAAAGGTTCATTTAACTTCAATCATCTCGTGATAATTTTCGGAGGGCCCCGCGGACTCGAATATGCCGCTGAAAATGACACCGCCCTGCAGGGTATGGGCATCTTGGGGAGACGGACGAAGGAGTTGTTTGATCATTGGGTCAATATCTTGCCTGGTCAAGGAAGTCGAACTATCAGAACTGATGAGGCTCTATTCATCGGGTTATCGGCCTTGTGCCATATATGGGAGATGCGGTGATTGCATTCCACATACTAACTTGCCCAAGCTATCGTGTTGCTCTATATTAGGCATTTTTATAACTTAGCTGGAAGCTTTGGGGTCTGTTGGGCAGACCGTACCCGTATACTCGGGGTAGTAAAGTAATACTTATATGTAACAATTCAACGGTTGCTTAACATTGCACAAATAATCCCTCGAATATAGCCGTAGCTGGTGAAAGAAGGTCGGATGCTGTGTCACAGAAGACGCCTTCGTTTCATGCAAGTTATCCCTTTCGTGTTCTTGCTAATATATATACTGAAGCGAAATCATGGACAGGAATGAAGGAGCCTCTGACGGAGCGAAAACACTCGGAACGAACGCGAGAGTCGATATCTTACATGTATGGCTCATGGCATTAGTCGGGAATGAGATACTATTGATATCGTTGCCGCGCTAGAGATAAGCATACAGTTAAATATATGATATCCCGATGAAGAGCTATAGACACCACATCCCTGTAAAGCCAAGATTGATGAAAATGAATGTCCCTATGCCGAAAGCATCACGAAAAAACCTATCGTATACGGGCGAAAGCAGAGTAAAATATGGTATTTCATAACGAAGAAAGCGAAGAAAGCCATGGGCCGCATAGTGTATATATATCCTTACCCGACGATACCCGAAACCCAACAGCCCGCAGAGCAAAAATTCACAAGCCCTCAATCACCTACGCCTCAGCTTGGGGGGGCTTTACAACGACACGCTTACAAGAACTGTCTACGGGATTGACTCGTCACCCTTTTACGTACATACTACATTCCTAGCTCCCGCCAAGGTCGGCTAATGTCCTAACGCCACCGGGCCGAGCAGAGTGACCCGAAGCCCCCGCAGGTCTGCCGCCACCTAACTTGATGGGCGCAGGCGGTTCTCTTGGCTTATTCAGGTTGAATTTGGAACGCGCGGCAGAAGTGTAAGGGTCGAACTGCAAGCGTCAACATCCGAGTGGGGGTGGGGAAGGGGTAGAGGGGAGGGGGGCAAGGTCAGAAGACATACCGACAACAAAGAGACAAAGTAGAGACCAAAGAAGGTCAAGAGCGCATTGATCAGGTTAAATGGGGTCCAGGATGACCGACTTAGGAAGCCGCTTGGTGCCGATGCGGCGGTGCGGCCGCTTCCACTGCCGCCAAGTGTCCGTCCGGGGTTGGCGAAGGAGGCGCCGGGCGCACCGGCCTGCTTGACGGCTTTTTCGACGGCGGCGGTGAGGGCGGGCGGGTTGGCGCCGCGGATGGTATCGATGACGGAGCCGCGGTTGAAGATGAGGAAGGTGGGCATAGCGCTGACGCCGTGGGCTCTGGAGATGGACTGGTGGTTGTCGACGTTGACTTTGCAGAATGTGATCCTGCCGGGCTTAGAGTACTTGGTGGACAGCGACTCGAAGGTGGGCGCGATCATCTTGCAGGGCCCGCACCAGTCGGCGTAGACTATGAGAGACGGGTGAGCAGGGATGCGCATGCGATTGAAGGCAAGGCAGAAAGGAGTCTGAGGACGATGAATAACTTTTGACTTACAGTCAGCCACGACTATGGTGGAAGATGACAGAATGCGCTGCCATTCGCCGGACGACGAGATGGCTACGGTGCCACTCATCGTGTAGGTTTTATATGTATGTCTCGCCTTGTTGGATCGTCTACGTACGGTTTTAGAATCTCAATCGCTGATCGGCACCGATATAGAGATCTGATGGGAATCAGGTTATGGCAGTTGTAGGTACGGACGGACGGACGGACGTATTCGGTAGGCAGATGCAATCAATCATTAGCTACCTATGCTGAAGCAGTGGAGACCCGTAAGGACACTCACTCAGTACCACCTACCAGGTACCTACCAGTACGTACCGGTAGGTGCTAGGGAGGTATTTTTAGTTACAGTGTCTATTACAGTATGGATAAATATATACACGGTACCGTCCGGGAGTCCACTCCTGCATCCAAGTCCCGAGTTTTCCGAGCTCAGTCGGCTAACGGAATACAACAGTAGGGTAGGTAGGTAGGTACACTTACATAGGTACTCATTCTACGTAGGTACCGGTAGTAGAGCTGGGTAGCCAAAGTACTATCAAATTGGCCTTGTATTACGCTTTATGTTTCATTTACCTACGGATCCGTATGTTTCATTTACCTAGATACTCCATAGAAACGCAAAAGAAGGACTTAGTAAGACTTTAGTCTGATTGGAAGATGATTAATCTGGTGTCAAGATCCTGAACACGAAATGCAAGCAGGTACGTCCGTACCTAACGAACTACGTACCCACCTTATTAGCTAATGGTGGTGCGGGTGCGGGCGGTGCGGGCGGTGCGGACGGTGCGGACGGTGCGGACGGGACTGACCCACATTACCCCGCGTTAGAGTTCAGTCTAGGCTACGCCGCTACGGTTGGTTGGTCGAGAAGCTGGTGCTGTCCACGAATAGAGAAATACCCATTACACACGCATACCTGCCCCCCTAATGGGCCACTCCATGCCATTACCTACCTACATGCATGCGTGACGTGCATAACGCTCAAGGGGGGGGGGGGAGAGAGAGGGGGGCCTCTCCAACGGTGGTGGATCTTCTTTGACCTACGGATCCGTACGTACGTATAGGCACATCCCTTTGTCATGACCAGACGCTTTTAGTTTTGTTAGCCAAATCAGTCAGCCAGTCAGACATCACGTAAGTACGCTATCCGCCGGGCCATCGACTGGAGGAATGAGGGGGCGACTTACCTAGGCCTTTAGTGAAAGAATCCCTGGACACCGATTGTTCCAATTGATGGGGCAAAAGAACCCACGAGTTTTCCCCTCAAAATCGCGTGGGCAAGGCAAGACCTTACGCCACACGAAACATGGACATGGGCATGGAGGTGTTTTGCTTGAGCGGGCTGGGGCCGCTTCTGCAGACCCATCACCCTGTCACAGGTTGTTTCCTCTTCCTTTCAAAGTCTGGCTGGACAGCTGATTAGTCAGAAGCTGTTGTGTCTTGGAGGAACGTCGAGTCTCAACTGGTGCGGCGTTGCGGACTGCCAAAGAGGTGCGCCAAACAGGTGTGGTGTAGCAAAGCCCATCGTCCTGAGAGTGTGGGTATTACCAGAATATTACCCGCTGCTACGCGAGACTACTACCTGCCAGCAGAGTCATGCGATGATGTGTGATGATGCTCGCTGCTGCTACTCATTATAAAATGCGGGGTTGCACTCTTCCTCTAGTTATTCCGTTAGGTATATCTAGAAGGTCTTCCTCTTTATTCTTCTTCGCAGCTCCATCCCATTATCTACCCTGCGCGCTTCTCTCACCCTTTACCAGTCCCTTCACCCTGAGTTCATATTATATACGCACATTGACTGCGAGGTACTTGCGTACTTCAAGCAGCATCATGGCATCGGCTCCCAAGTGTCCTGTGGCCAATGTAGCCGGTGGTGGCACCAGGAACCGTGACTGGTGGCCTGAGCGACTCCCCCTTCACATTCTACATCAGCGACATCCTGCTTCGAACCCATTGGACCAGAATTTTAACTATGCCGAAGCTTTCAAGTCTCTAGACTATGCTGCGCTTAAGAAAGACCTGACTGCTCTCATGACAGATTCCCAGGACTGGTGGCCTGCAGACTTCGGCCACTACGGTGGTCTCTTCATTCGCTTGGCTTGGCACGGCTCTGGAACTTACCGTGTCTTTGATGGCCGTGGCGGTGCTGGCTCCGGTCAACAGCGCTTTGCTCCTCTGAACAGCTGGCCTGACAATGTAAGTCTCGACAAGGCTCGTCGCCTGCTATGGCCCATCAAACAAAAGTACGGCAACAAGATATCCTGGTCGGATTTGCTCATGCTTAGTGGTAACGTCGCGCTCGAGTCCATGGGCTTCAAGACATTCGGCTTTTCCGGTGGCCGCGTTGACGCCTGGGTACCTGATGAGGACGTCTACTGGGGTGGCGAGAACACCTGGCTAGGTAACGACATTCGATATGGTAAGGGCTCCGCTGGTCTTGCGGGTCATGGCGTCCTATCCTCAGATGAAAACCCCCATGGCATGCACTCTGGTGAGCTCGAGAAGCCCCTGGCTGCGGCCCACATGGGTCTGATCTACGCAAACCCCGAGGGACCCGATGGCACGCCCGACCCTGTTGCATCGGCCAAAGAGATCCGAACCACCTTCAGTCGCATGGCAAGTAAGTGAAAACTCTTCTTTTACACATAGATAACATGTCTCAATTCTGTGATACCATTCGACATTTGCTGATTAGATGGCCTTAAGTGAACGATGAGGAAACCGTTGCCCTGATTGCCGGTGGCCACACTTTCGGTAAAACTCACGGTGCCGGCCCCAAGGACGGCATTGGGGCCGAGGTAGAGGCCGCTCCCATCGAGCAGCAGGGCCTCGGCTGGAAGAACTCATATGGTACCGGCAAGGGCGCACACACCATTACCAGTGGTCTGGAAGTCACCTGGACCAAGACACCCACAAAATGGAGCAACCAGTTCCTCGAATATCTGTTCGGGTTTGACTGGGAGCTGACCAAGAGTCCGACTGGCGCGCACCAGTGGGTGGCCAAAAAAGCTGGCACTATCATCCCCGACGCTTACGACCCCTCAAAGAAGCACTATCCCGCCATGTTGACCACCGACTTGGCACTTCGCTTCGATCCCGTGTACGAGAAGATTGCCCGCCGCTACCTTCAAAATCCAGACCAGCTCGCCGATGCATTTTCGCGCGCCTGGTTCAAGCTGCTGCACCGTGATCTAGGTCCTTCAGTCCTGTATATGGGCCCTGAGGTACCCAAGGAGGAGCTACTCTGGCAGGACCCGATCCCAGCCCTCAACCACCCAGTCGTTGACGAGCAAGACATCGCGGCGCTGAAGAAAGAGATCCTGACAGCTGAACCCAACACGGCACGTCTGGTCTCTCTAGCCTGGGCCTCGGCCTCCACATTCCGCGGCAGTGATAAGCGCGGCGGTGCCAACGGTGCGCGCATCCGGCTAGCTCCGCAGCGCGACTGGCCTGCCAACCGCCACCTGCAGTTGCCGACCCTCATCAAGGCCCTGGAGGTCATTCAGAAACGCTTCAACGACACAAAGGCGCCCAAGAAGGTGTCGATAGCCGATCTCATCGTGCTGGCCGGTGTGGCCGCGGTGGAGAAGGCCTCTGGCGTTCCGGTACCCTTCACGCCCGGACGCATGGATGCGTCGCAGGAGAAGACGGACGTGGAATCAACTGGATACCTCGAGACAATTGCCGACGGGTTCCGCAACTACGGCAAGTCATTGCCGCGAGTCAAGACCGAGGCCCTCTTAGTCGACAAGGCGCAGCTCCTCACGCTCTCTGCCCCCGAGATGACGGCGCTTATAGGCGGCATGCGTGCTCTGAACGCGAACTACGACGGCTCGTCCGTCGGCGTGCTGACGAAGCAGCCCGGAAAACTAACGAATGAATTCTTCGTGAACCTCCTCGACAACAACACGGAGTGGAAGCCGACCAAAGACACGGATCTCTTCGAGGGCGTGGACCGCAAGTCGGGCGCGAAGAAGTGGACGGCGTCCCGCATTGACCTCATTATCGGCGCGCGATCCGAGCTGCGCGCCATCGCCGAACTCTACGGCAGCTCGGATGGCAACGCGAAGTTCGTGAAGGACTTCGTGACGGCGTGGGATAAGGTGATGAATTTGGATCGGTTTGATCTCAAGCGTAAATGACTACATGAAAGCGACGATACACAAGATGTGCTTAGGCATAAGCTCTAGTTGGTTGAACTTATTCGATATTGGTTACCTCGTTATGTTTGTTACGCTTTCCAAAAATTTTGCTTGGATGAGATTTGAGGGCCCGTCCTTTGGAACAAGGTGGTTCCTGAGAAGTTATGGAATAGTCTATGTTCATATACATAATTGACAAGTACAAAATTAATATTATTGTTTAGAGTGATGTGTTCTGTGACTGTCACGCGCAGCATTTTCGTATGAGCTCTTTTGTATAGTAACATTTTCTTGGGTAGTTGATTATCCATAGGCTCGATGATATCCTGTCGCTCCCTCCCATATATATATACGAATATACAGCAAGTATCGAGATCATACATGGGCACAGTTATATCACTGCGTAGCCCAGGCGAGATCTCGATTTACATATCATATATACCAAAGCCCATATACGTATACATCGGGCCAGATCAAAGTGGCCACAGCCTGCTAGATGATATATATAGAACAGATTGATGAGAGGTATTCGAAGTCTGTACAACGAGGGTCCGTGAAAAAGCCAACAATCAATCTTTGTACAGAGAAACCCACCTGTCCCCCCCATAGATAGATAATACATATATAAGGGGTATATAGCCCTATCCTGGTAAGATAACTTTTGTGCAATCAATCCTCTTCTAACCCAAGTTCCTTCATCAGGTTAGAATCCCTCCTCCTCTTGCCGCCCTTCGTTCGCCTCTGTGGCTCGCGGTCCCCGCCCGCCTCCGAAGCTTCGATGATACCGCGGGCATTCGCAGCCAGCGAGATGACTCTCGGTTTACCGGCCTTGGCGGCCCGCTGCGACCTCATGCCGCCATCGTTCGGCACCAGGCCACCCTTGCCGAGGCGTACGGCCCTAGAAGTCCGCGTCTTCGCTCCCAGTGCCCAGAGATCGCCCCATTTCGCTTTACGTGCGTCTCGGTAGGCTTGCTTGCTAAAGCTCTTGGGCACGACCCATCGCTCCAACTTTCCGGATGGCGTACACAGGTCGAGGGTTACGTGACCTGTTGACTTGATCGGAGGCAAGATGTTTCGGGGAAGTAGCTGTGGATCCGGGGCCACTGGCGAGTTTTCATACCCGCTGAAAGCATTGAGTGTTGGGTCATCCCCTTGGATAGGCTGGGGCTCTTGCTCTGTGCCAGGCAGCGTACCACGTTGTGCCGCGATGAAACTAAAGTTGATATCCTCGTGATTCCTGTGGTCAGCGCCGAGTATCTTCTGTAAAAATGGCGGACGAATAAACCGTTGACTGAAGTGGCAAAAGTCCTTTCGTCCAGGGCTAATTCCAGGGATGAGATACATAGGGCAAGGTTTGTGGTTGGTACAAGGTGCTATAATCATGCCCGGCTCCCGTTGGCGTATCGTGTCGGGGTCGGGTAGTCCAGGCCGCGGATCCGAATACGGTGACTCGATGAACTCGTCAAGAAGACGAGCCCGAACATCAGCGACGGCTTCAAAACCTTGAGGGTGCGCTTTCTCGAGGACGATGAGGATACCGCCCTCGGGCGAAAGCATTTCCCACAGATTATCCAACATAGCCTTGCGCCGGAATCCTTCCGTTAGGGGCAACATCTGGTGCGAGGCGAATATGATATCAAACTGCTTCCTTTGCAATGGATCTGAGCCCCCTTCCAACTTGTCAGGATGGTCGCCCGAGTGTAAATAGTCTGGTAGCCGGGGCAGGAAAGTAGTGTCGTAGAGGAACCGTGAAACCCGGTATCGCAAGTGTTCCGAACCCACTACGACCGTCTTCTTCCCAGGCGGGTTGAGACCCCTCGCCATACCCTTCTCACGAGCTAGACTCCACTCAGCTTGAAGTACCCGTTCCCAAGCAGCCAGAGCGGCTCCACCAGTGCCGACGTCAAGCACGCGTGGTCCTTCGCCATTACCTCGGGACATGAGTTTTGCCATCCAATCTGACCCAAGTCGTTTTCGAATCTCGACCAATACCGCCATCGACGACGCATACATTCCAGGCAACATAGTGGAGATGAAGACATCGGCGTCAATTTCCGACATTTTATGATAATTAGAGGCCAGGGGAATCGCTTTTTGTTCAACATTCTTTCGCGAGGGCGGCGTAGCGACAGAAAATGGTAGTGCAGATCCACCGAAAATGTTCTCTGCAGCTTCTTTGATGTGCCTTACGCTGGTCCGTTCAAGCAGTTGCGAAATAGGCATAACAAAATTGTTTTTCGGGAGCTGAATGGTGCTCGGATAGGTTCCCCATTGGCCGAGCCTAGTGTATTCGTGAGCGCGTTCAGAAGGAGATCCGAAGATGCTTTCTGGTTCTCCTTCGTCTTCTTCGTCTCGTTCGTCTTCGTCCCGTTCGTCCCGTTCGTCCCGTTCGTCTTCTTCGAGTGGCTCTTCTTCTATTTCTTCCTCAGGCTGTCGCAACGAGGCAGCTTCGAAGTCTTTCTGCAATTTCAGAAGAGCATCGAATTCGCGCTGGTTCGAAGCGACGGCATTGATATAGGCAAGGCCAGGCTCCGATGGTAAATCTTGAGACAGGATGTCTACGGGTGCAGGCTCAATTCCGACCTTGTAACTCCCGTCTGATGATGGTTCGGGATGAGACGAAGGCACCTCTTCGGTTTCGTACACAACTTCCTCGTAATTTCCATCTTGCATCTCTCGTAGTATGACTTTTTGTGAAGGGTCATGGTCATTTTCCACCTCCCATTCTTCGGTAGGGATATCGCCTTCCCGTATAGGCATGCCAACATCTTCGGGTTGTGTTTCCCGAAGGGGCGGGCCATACAGCCTGACATATATCTTGTACTCTTCGTCGGTTAAATAGTTTTTCGGTAATGTGTCGCCAAAGGCACGTCTTGCTTGGCGAACTACTAGCTCGATCTCTTCTGGCGTAGAGGGTTGAGCCTCTGGTTTAGCTGCGGGAGGAATCTCGGGTTTAGTTTCGGAAGGAGGTTCAGACCCAGTCTCCTGGAATGTTGATCGCGTAGTTGAGAAACATTTCGAATCGATGCGACGAGGTCTCGCTGTCGGATGCGGTCCTGCTCGGAATCGAGGAAATGCCGGCGCATCAGAAGACGCATGTGCAAAAGTGTTCTCTAAAATATTTAAAAATTGGCGTCTGCATTGGGGACATGGCCTTCGAGCCCGTGCAGCCGAAAGCATCCTTAATTCGAGACTTGCTCGACTTTAAAAATTTTTAAGAAATTTTATTTGAATTTTTCTTGGAATTGGATCAGCTGCAGCTTTTTTTTCCCCTCCAATTCAAATTATTTGGTCTGGTATGGACTGACGCATTGATAGATATTATGGGTATCCTTGCGGATTAGGTGCGTTAGGTTGGTAGATTGTTAGTTACGGAAAAGTACCTGATACGGACCCATGGACGGTTCTTAGGCAGTTATAACTACCTAACGGATCCGTACACTAGACGGTTTGCCAAAAGTGGGTCCCCTGAATACCTAGGTAGGCAATTGTCGCCTGGCTTAATATCGGCTCCCTCACTCACTCTTACCTCTGCCTACACTAGATACTCTTCTTGATAGGTGTACACTGTCAGACTCGCTGAGTGATCCAGACTTTCCCCCACACGATTATGGATCCCCAACTGACTGAGATCGGCGAGAATGGCTGCTATGTGGCCCTCACCGACGAACACTTGAATGTCCAGGAAATCATGGATCGTGTTCGTAGCCCCGAGGCTGGCGCAATCGTCATGTTTGCTGGTGAGACTACCAAGCGCTCCTCTTACCTCCGTTTCATTTTCACTCTTCACTCTTCTGAACCTCCTCTTAGGCACCACAAGAGATAACTTTGCGGGAAAGCCAGTGAAGGAGCTCCAATACTCGGCATACAACCCCATGGCCCTCAGGACAATGCTATCCATTTGTAAGGGCGTCCATGCGCGTCACGGTCTCAAGTCTATTGCCATGGTCCACCGACTGGGAGTGGTCCCCATCGGAGAGGAAAGTATACTCATCGCAGTCTCAGCTCCCCATCGTCAGGCGGCGTGGAGGGCTGGCGAAGAAGCTCTCGAGGACTGCAAGAAGCGTGTCGAGGTGTGGAAGAGAGAGGAATTTGAAGGTGAAGAAGGGGTCTGGCGAGCTAACCGTGACGGTGTACCCGGCCAGAGAATCGCCGAAAATGACGAGAACCACTAATTTGCGGCCTTTTGCCCCCTCGCTTTGGGGACCCTTGCTGACAGCCCGCCTCAATTCGAGGTTCAACAATATCATACCTAGCTTCAGATGGCAACACGAAACAGCAGTGTGGCTATTGACCATGAGCACCCATCTATCGTATAGCTGTACTAAAATTGTAGGGGTGACAATTCGGGGAATCAAACTTATCAGGTGGCTGTGTATGAGGGAACTATTCACGCCGATGGAAGCCCTAGATACAAACCTTTTGTTAAATTGACGCTGTATCTCAATAACCACATAAATACAGTGTCTGCCGTCACTCGCGATGCGGTCTTGAAGGTATAATTATCAATACGTAGATATGTATGTTTTGTAAGTCAGTCTCGTACAATGCGACTAGCTTGTGCCAAGCTCTTCACTTCGAATACAGGGCATTAGCAGATCTCGAATTATCCGATCTCCCGGCGCCTTCAAAATTAGGAGCCAGTGCGATGGACTTTGTTAGATTTACGCGAATACAAATGCACTGCCTATCACAATGGAAGGCTTTCATTTCGTTTTGCCGGAGAGTGAATCCTCAACACCAAGACACAGACTGCAACCTGTTTCTCCTTAAGCATACGGACCGTAATTACAATGAATTTGCCGAGTATACGGATCCGTACAGGTACGAAGTCGGTAGAGTTGTACGTCCGTACGGAGTATCAAATATTGTACGTACGGACGCAATCACATGCATCAATGCGATAAGATGGGCCAACGTCTGCTTACATAACCCGAATGGGACATTACGTAACATCCCCAGTGTACGCCCGGATCCATACATACATTGAAGGTAGTACCTGATACGTGATCTGCTCGCTCTGCATGGCTAATGCCGATAATCTTAGGCCATATCACAAAGTTGTCATTTTGCATCTCAAACCATCTCGCGCCACCATCGTGATCGCACATTTAATCAATTTGTATCAACACTAAACAAGGTAATTGGCTGGCTATTGCAGGCCTGGTATGCGCTCGCCATGTTGGACACCTTCGAGATATTGACCACCTCCGGCGTGGTGCTGTGGTCGCGAACTTATGCAGCCGTCAATCCCTCGATTGTCAATAACTTTATCACCGATGTCTTCATCGAAGAGAAGGCCGCTTCTGCCGGCGCAAAAGATAATCAGCCAACCGCGAATAATCCCCCTTACAAATTTGATCAGCACATACTTAAGTGGACATTTGTCAAGGAACTGGGCATTATCTTTGTTGTATGTCGCTCTGGCTGTTCTTCTGCTTTCTTCGCCTTCGCTTCTCGAGACTTAGTCGGTTTTGCTTATATTGTCACTATAGGCTGTCTACCGCTCCCTCTTACATCTAACCTGGATTGACAAGCTTGTCGACAATATCAAGACAATCTTTGTGGATCTCTACGCAGATCAATTGAAGAAGCCAAACACCACCCTTGTACACTGCCACAATTTTGACGAGTACTTCGACCACCAGTACCGGGAGCTCGAGTCGAGACGCACTACCAAAGGCACGCAAGTCGAGGACCCTATTCACCTTGACGAGGAAGCCAAGTCCGGTAATCTAGGCGATGAGCCACCTCTTCCTCCAGGGGCAAGATCACGGATTATTCCCAAGGACATCTCACCTTCTCGGGAGCCAACGACGATTACGAACTCCCATGCTTCCCGGTCCTCAACGCCTGGTGGTAATAGCCATTTACTAGTCGGCAAAAGTGGCCCCATGACTCGTATGTCTCGGAAGGCTAGGAAGATGCAACACAACCAGTCGGCTCCCGTGTCCTCAGGTGACGAAGCACCGTCAAAAAAGGGAAAGAAGGCTCCGAAGAAGGGTCGGAAGTGGGATGCTGACGGATTTGCCGACGAGGAAGATGATGTACAGTTGGATTACTCTGTTACCCAGAATGTGATGACGAGTGATAGCGAAGTGGAGGGTACCGGCCGATCGACAGCCGTAGAAGGTGTCGATTCTACTACTTGGGGGACGACGACATCTAGAGGTCAATTCGTGCTGAGGGATCTTGGCGATGAAGTGGATTCAATCCTGAAGTCGGCCGAAGTCAAGAACGCTGCATCGAGTGCAACTCCCAAGGGAGGGCTGGTTAGCTCGGGCCTCAGCACGATCGGCGGACTGTTCCGTAACGTGGTGGGTGGTAAGACTCTAACCAAAGAGGATCTTGATAAAGCCATGAAAGGCATGGAGGATCATCTTCTAAAGAAGAATGTTGCTCGCGAGGCTGCCATCCGCCTGTGCGAAGGCGTAGAGAAAGAGTTGCTAGGTGTCAAGACAGGGAGTTTTGAGAGCATTAATGCCCGTATAGCTAAAGCTATGGAGGCATCTCTGACGAAGATGTTGACACCGACCACATCATTAGATCTTCTCCGTGCGATTGATGATGTTACGCGGCCACCGGCGACGTCGGCGCGTCAGCGCAGACCCTATGTCATCTCCATTGTGGGCGTCAACGGTGTGGGCAAGTCGACGAATTTGTCCAAGATCTGCTTTTTCTTACTTCAAAACAAGTACAAGGTTCTCATCGCTGCTGGAGACACATTTCGGTCAGGGGCCGTGGAGCAATTAAAGGTTCACGTACGGAATTTAAAGGAATTAACTACTCGAGAGGGTGGTAAAGTCGAGATCTTCGAGAAGGGATACGGTGGTGACGCGGCCACCGTTGCCAAAGATGCTGTAAGAACGGCTGCGCAGGAAGGTTATGATGTGGTCCTCATTGACACGGCGGGGCGGCGACATAACGACCAGCGCCTGATGTCGTCGCTTGAGAAATTTGCCAAATTCGCTCAACCAGACAAGATATTAATGGTTGGCGAGGTCAGTATTACCCATCCTCACGAGGTATGCATTCTGTAAGCTAATAGTACATTTCAGGCCCTTGTGGGAACAGACTCGGTTGCCCAAGCCAGGAACTTCAACTCATCATTCGGGCCTGGGCGGCATCTCGACGGGTTCATCATCTCTAAATGCGACACAGTGGGCGACATGGTTGGTACACTAGTTAGTATTGTACACGCTACGAATGTTCCGGTCTTGTTTGTCGGTGTCGGACAACACTATTCGGACATCAGGAACTTCTCCGTCAAATGGGCGGTAGAGAAACTGCTGAGCGCCAGTTGAGTAACTGATACCCACCACGTCAAGGAGGAAGGCTTGTTGGTCGGATCTATATGCATGTATGTTTTGCTGTCGAGCCTATGTCCATACTTCGTCCTCAAATAGCTACTTATCCCTTAATCCAAAGCTTCTCTCGTTTGGCTACTGTCGTTGAATGTTTGATTGCCCACTACGTCAAGTTCACATTCGCGCATTCCTTTAGTCTACCTAAACATTCTTCTAATAAGATTCACTGATACACAATTTTGACTAGATACCTACATTTATGATGCTAAACCCAGTGCATCCACGTCAAAATGAGGACCCCGGATTACTATCAGCTAGGTAGGTATTCCGTAGGACATGAAGCACATCTCCAGTACTAACTAGGTAAGCGGGTCACACGTCCGAAAGCTTACGTCCGCGAACACGGGGAATCCGCTTACACCCGTTGTCCATGTCTAGAATTTCACTCATCTGAATCAAGCGGCCTTCGACGATGTCGTGGTCCCGTAATTTCTATTTTCATAAGCCCTCTACGCAACCGTCAGACGGGGGTAGATACGGTATACCTATCTCATGGAAAGCATATCTCATGGAAGGCATTCCGCGTTTGATCAAAATTGATATTGGCTGGAGCCGTCAGCGTTGCAGTAGCCTTCTGATTCTTTATACACTAGGTACGTACGTCCGTACTTCGTACAAGGATCAGATTCGACCCTTGGCATCCTCCCCAGCTAGGTACCTAAGATCGGCCAGGTTTTAAAATGTAGACCGGGGTGTCTAGGTATGCGTTAGCTATGTGAATGGACGGAGGATCCAACGGCTTCGGCTAATCGGCTTGGCTCAAGCATATCACAATAAGTACGGATTACGGACGTAATAAGTATACCTACCTTAAATGTACCTTTCAATACATGATGCTGACCGACGGCAGACTTGGCTGGCTATTCGCCATTGGAAGATTTCAATTAACTAGCCGTGGTACCGGTAGATTGTTATTTTCCGTATGAACAAGATACGTAGATACGCAGGAAGGTCAGAGAAGTCGGGTGGGAAGAGATTCATTACCTACCCATCTATTGTTATTAAAGGAGGCCTCAATCTGGTTTGCCCTGGAATACCAAATGGTAGAAGTAAGCATACGTACTACCTACCTACCTGACTACTACTTCGTGCTCCATAGGCGACGTACCATCGAACGCTACACTACATCCTGGGGGCCCTTGCCAAGACGATTTCGAGATCGCTGAACGGCTAAAGAACGCCTGGGCTAAAATTAGGCCTGGGCGCTTCCTCGTTTCCTTAGTCTTCAATTGTTGTGTCTACTTCATGCCGGTACGGATCCGTAGTTGTATAGGTCTTCCTTCGTCTCCTTCATCATTTTCTACTTTCTGCCTTTTCGCAGAACGTCACTCTTTCACTCACTCATATACACACACACACACTCTCTCTCTCTCTCTCTCTCTCTCTCTCCCGTATAGTTCAAACAATCTCGCTCATTATTGTTTTCATCCGACGTCGTTCCAAGGTTCTTCCCGTCCTTTTTTTGTGTATTTATATTCATATCGACTGTATACGGACGCAGATTCGTCGCCAGCAAACGAACTACAAAAAAAACACACTTGAGTTGGGCCCCTTTACACCTAGCTTTCTCACAACAAATCAATTTGTATTTTCGCGTCGCTCCTTAATCATGAGGTCCTCAACTTCAAAGTCTCTGTTCACCCTTGGCGCCATCGCCACAAGCGCCCTTGCTCAAAAAGTCATTCCTCTGAGCTTCTCGAGAAGTGGTCCCGGTCATAAAAGCCTCAATAAGCGCGCCGGCACTTTTTCCGAGGAATTAAGCAATGACATCAATGCTGGTGGTTACTATGCAGAGGTCTCTCTGGGCACGCCGCCACAACCCGTGACGCTTATCCTCGACACGGGAAGCAGTGATGTATGGGTCCTGGACTCCCGAGCTGACCTTTGCCACTCAAGGTTGATGCAGATGTACTTCGGCTCTTGCTTTGACACCTACGATCCCCGCAACAGCTCTACCGTTACACTTGCCGTCCAAAACGGCTTCAGTATTCAGTACCTTGATGACTCTGGCGCAAGCGGCGACTACATCAAGGATACCTTCCAAATTGGCGGTGCGAGCATCAAGCAACTACAGGTTGGCCTCGCCGAGTCTTCCACGATCAACTCAGGCCTACTCGGTATAGGATTTGACACGAACGTCGCTGCCAGAAAGATTTACCGCAACATCGTTGACCTTTTAGTCGACCAGGACCTCATCCAGACACAGGCCTATAGTCTCTATCTCGTACGTTCATGTCTTGTTCCGTCTCTTCTCTGTCCATATACGATCAATTGATTACTAACTCTTTCTCTACCGTCAGAATGATCTAGAGGCTGAGACAGGCACCATCCTGTTCGGAGGTATTGATACCAAGAAGTACATAGGCAAACTGCAATCCGTAGACATCCTCAAGGACCCGTCATCGCACATATTTTCGTCTTTCACCGTGTCGTTGCAATCTTTGAAAATTGACTCTGGCTCGGACTCCGACGCGACAGAATACCTGCAGGATGAGATCCTCGTCGTTCTGGATTCGGGAACGACCATGACATATCTGCCCCCTGCCGTCACCAGCAAGATCTATGACCAGCTAGGCGCCGTGGATGATTCCCAGAACACCGGCGCGACCCTCGTGGACTGCGACATCCTCAACTCCATGAAGAACACGACCTTCGACTTCCAATTCGGCGAGAAGGACGGGCCCGTGATCCGCGTCCCCATCCACGAGATGGTCATCGACAACATCAAGCCCCTCGTCCAACTCGGCCTCCAACTCCCCGAGCTTCCCTTCACCAACGTCTGCAGCTTCGGCATCCAGAGCCTCACATCCAACACCTACCTGCTCGGCGACACCTTCCTGCGCTCCGCCTACGTCGTCTACGATCTCAGCAACAAGAAGATCGCCCTGGCACAGGCGAACGAGGAGGCCACGGAAGAAAGCAACGTAGTCGAGATCACGCCCTCAGGCATCCCGCTCCTGAACGGCGTCACCGCCCAGGAGAACACGAAGCCGAACTCAAACATTGACTCGAGCTCAAACACGGGCCCGAGCCAAAGCTCCAACAGCGCCGGCCCCAAGAGCCCCACCATCGACAACCCTGCCGTGCGCGTCATGCCGGCCCTGCAATGGGAGGCGGCGGCCGTGGCGTTCGTGACGGCATTCTGCACCCTCACGGGCGCGACGCTCCTCGTGTTTTAACAGCGCGGGCTTATACATAGCGCCGCAAACCATCTCGTCGCATTCCATTTCACTGCATTTCATTTCGTTTCGCTGCATATATATGTATATCCATTCCCATATACGCTTCCAACGAACTATGGTTGCGTGATCGGTTTTACATTTCACTTACATACACACATACATAAGTTCTTAATATGGGATGGGATTAGATGAGATACCTACCTACCTGATCGATCGCATTAGTGGTCGGGTTGTATGTTATATCAGTGAGATTTCATGGGAATATGTTCTTCTAATAAATACATACATACATATATATATATATATATACATTCGTATATAGAAAAAAAAGAAAGAAAAGAAAAGAAAAGAAAAGAATACGAGGCGTAATGAAAGATACCCGCTCTGCTCCGGTTCCCAGACAGGACATCTATCAATTGCTTTATTCATCTCATCTGTCCGTTCGCTTGATCGATGCCTTATCTGTACGTGAGTACATTCAGTAGAGTACACATTCACTGACGACCCCCCATGGAATTTCATGTCTGCATGTATACACTAGAGATAAGAAAATCAAGTTTTGATTTAGAAAAGAAAACTGCACCGCGACATTAAAAGGACGTAGCTATCCTCGCACCCGAGTTCACCCATGCCATACCATACCATACTGTTGTTACAAAAGTTACGCGTGCGTTATGCATCATGAATGCCCCAACGCCCTATCTTAGCAAATCATATGAGGCGGATTATGGAAAATAACTTCGAATAAGGAGGGGGGGACAAGAGGAAAAGAGGTGTCGAAGCGTCACCCTAATCCATATTCTCATATCGCTGTCTTGCCTTATCTTTGGTCTTGGAGACGAAGTCGGCGTAGTCGTTCTTCGTCATGCGAGCTGCTTCCTGCACTGCATCACCTATCTTGCCCCCTTCGGCCCCCAGACCAACACCTGGAGCATAGGCCGCCGTTTCAATAATCTCAGTCCGCCCCCCGCCCTCAGCCCCTAAGCCTGCGCCAGTGGTCCAACCCATCTTGGCAAGCAAGCCTGCACCCTTAGAGATAGTAGGCCCCGCCGGCGGTTCCCCAGTCGCCTCGACCTCCTTGTTGGCTGATACATTCTTTCTAGGAAGGTGAAGTTTCGGTTTGGTGGGCTGATTATGAACTAGCCGTCGTTCTTTCGCGCGGTCGCGGTAGATAGATGTGGGCTCTTTACCTAAGTCTCTTAAACTATGAATTGCTTTGGCGATAAGATCATCTTTCTCTAGGTTGGATTTATGCATATCGCTCATCTGTTCATGTCGACGAAGCGAGGGCTCGTTCTTGAATTTACGTCGACATAGAAGACAGCACATTCCGTCTAGATCAGCGTATGACACTGATGGTAAAGCCACCGTTGTGGTCTTGCCGCCCCCAGTTGCAGTGGGGATTGTGGTGGAACCCGTGGTAAGAGCTGTGCCATCTGAGGAGCGAGTTTCGTCCATAGGGTCCTTTGAACCGCGGAGCTCCGCGTGCTTGTTTGCCCACATCTGTAGTTGAGGTGCCATGGCAATGACCTTCTTACCAGAAGGTGCTGTCAGATCCTTATCAGCTTTACGCTTTTTCGATTCTTTCGCAGCTGGCAAATCAGCCCCTGGCTGAGTAGCCTCAGGTTTTTGTCCCTTATCCCCGTAGAGCGACTCGTCAAATGTAAGGAGCTCACTCGCATAGACAGACGGATTCCAGTAGCTTAGCCTGAGCGTAGGGTTGTGCGTTGCGGAAAAGGTGAATTTGCCATCTTGTTGCTGCACTGGATTCAGATAGGGAATAAAAACGCCAGAGTGTATGAAGGCTATCGTGACAGGCTTGGACGAAATGGTGAACTGGGGGTGCGCGTTAAACTTTGCGACAGCAGCTCGAGCATCGTCGAGCGTAAAAAATTCAGCAAATCCGTAGTTGCAGCTGATATCTGTTGACTTATCGCGGACCATGAAAACCCGAACTAGCGAGCCTGGTTTCGCACCAAGTCCATGCGTATTACCAATGGGTGCTGTACTTCTCAGTTTTGCTGGTGTCCCCAATGATTGTTTTGGCTCGTCTTCTTTGGACATGTATAGTTTCTTTACACCAGCGGCGAGAATACTCTCGGTTGCTGATGGGGCTAACCCACGGATAACGACAAACTGAGATGGAGTTTGTTGAGGACATTCATCACTTTGACCATCAAGTCGCATGTCAACCGCGTTCTCAGCTAGATCGCAAGATTAGTGAGAGTGACGCTGTGTGGCGTACTTTTGGGGGAAGGCTTCGCGAGCTCTAGACCTACAAGATCGTGGTGCTTTGCATTGTTTGCATGTTGCGCGACGGGAAAAGTTATCAAAGTGACACTACCATGCGATAAGTTAAATCGAATCAATGCTCCTAGTGACAAGATAGGATGCTTGCGGATTCAACTCACCAGTGTGCATTTCCAATCGTCCTGGTTCGCAGCCGGGCGGCGCTCTCGACTGTATTCTATATATATTCGGGTGGAGACACCACCGCGATCCTTGATTTCGAGAGTTGGATAATATCTCTCAAGGAAATCAGCAGCGTCGCTCTCATACTTGAACTCGGCAAAAGCATAGCACCGACGGCTTCCTAGAACAGACCTTAGTTAGCCACGGGAGCCGAGAGAATAGATAAAATACAATTAGACAACATACCAACTCGGTCGTCAGATTTAATTCGAACTTCTACTAGACCTCTTGCGCCCATATCATGCATGATGTCGTCAATCTAATAGACCCTAGAGTTAGTTCTGTGTAGGTAGGACATGAGGCAATTAAGTGCAGAACCAGTCGCTCACTTCTTGAGGACCTAGCCAGTCAGGGACATCATCTAGCTTAAGCGTATGGTATGGTCGGCCAGGCCCTCGTTGATCACTAGTATCTCGATAATAGCCCTCACGATGGGGTGAGGAAGACTCGGCGGACGCTGCGCGTCGCGGGCTGCGGCCTCTATCATTCACTCGTTTGTAATGATCATCATCATCATAATCAACATTGTCGTCGTATTCTCTAAGGTTGCTACGACCAGAGCGACGGCCAGGGGAATCCCTGCGGCGGTAGTGGGCATTCTCAGACGGATAGCCCAGGCGGTCCCCATCAAAATTGTTATTTCTTCGATGTGAATGAGGGGAATGGCGTCCGCGGGCTCGCGCTGAGTCGTCGCCGTGGGGACCTCTTGGTGGGGACCTGGAAGCGTCTTCCCTCGCAGGGAAAGTCAGCGCAGGCTCAACAATGACTAGGAGAACATAATGCTCCAGGCTATATTATGTTTTACCGTGCCGCGAGCGAAAATTGCGGTCCCTAGAAGAAGTAGAAGCATGCGGGAATTGTTGAGGCGGAGCCGGAGACCTTGGCTGGTGACAATCGCGATCGTCGCGAGAACGATGGTCGTAGTCGTCGTACATTGCGATGGCAATTGCGAGCGATCGCAGAAACGCCTGGCTTCTAACCCGTACGACGTCCTGTTCTTCAAATAGGGAAATTATTGTGGCAAGATAGTAGAATTAAAATTCACAGGATTTTGTGGGCAGAAGCTCAAAAAGGCTGAAAGGTAAAGTTGCGATAGGTTTGGGTAGGTAGGCAAGTGTAGGTAGGTAGCTGATGGAAATGATTATCTATCTGGAGGAGAGGCTCTTTACGTAAGGTACAAACAGAGGCGCTCTGAATTTAGGTAGGTAACCTGGTCGACTCTCTCAATAGCTTTATCTTATCAATCAATCGTAATCCACGCGAGCTATGGTATCGCATCTGGGCATTTGTTTACGTACCTATGTGATAATACAAGAACATGCAAAACATACACATTTTATGGTACCGTACTTAATTACTAGTGTACGTCCATGTAAGTATGGGATTTTACAAGCTAGAGGTGTGTTATTATTAGGTTAGGTTAGTATTCGTGGATTTGTACGAGAGACCTTCGTAGGTGCGTCCGTAGGCGCAAAAACATCGGTTGCCCTACGTTTTCTACGTATTATATATGTAGCATACGGAACGCTTCACCTAGTCCTACCTATCCTCATACTGCACAGACAGCACTAGTTTTGATTTCATTCATTCGTTCATGGCTTTCGCAATTGTCAATTGTCCTGACCTTTATATTTAACCTGTCTTCCTTCTTTTTCCATTCCCGTAGATATCTAGTTGCGCAATGGCTAGGTACCGAAGATGGCTTAAAAGAACCGCGCATTACTTTCTCCTTCTAGCATAGTATGAACATGAATAGCAACTGGACCAAGTAAGAGTAGGCGAACAAAAACTGCGTTCTCTGACTGCGTTTTGTCCTGGAATCTGTCTGCATCGGTCCCCTTGCGTCGCCCCCTGAGCTTTCTGGGAGCAACACATATCTTAAGGATCGCATCTGCTCGAAGTATTAGTGATACGGCGGCCACCAGTGTACTTTCTATCTTTCGAAATAGTATGCTAAGGTGAGAGAAAACACTTACGAGGAAAAGAGAGTTGGCAAGGAAAGTATAGAAAAAGACCGACCAGCCAACCCAGCCACCGGTGCCCTTTCCACCGTTGACAAGCTCTGCTATGGCCACGGTCACAATTATGCCAACAAATTTGTAGCCTGAATAAGCCACAAGGTCGAGCAGCTGGGATTCGTTGGATATACTCAGGAAATAACACCCGAGCTTAAGAAGGAGTATCTCAATTATCACAACTGCGCCGGCCTTCGAGGCGGTATAACCTAGCAGTTCTGGCTGGAACTGACCTCTGAGGCCTGCTAGGAGTGTCGATAAGAGAATATATGTGACGAGTGCCATGACGGGGATGTACATGTCCGGGCTATTGATGTCGTCTCTCGGAGGCAAGTACCATCCTTCCTGCCCACCGGGACCAACTGATTGCTTTCGCGACCACGGCTTATGGCGCCAAGGGAATAAAACCAAGAAGAGCTTGTTTATGACGTAGCCGTTGGTAACGTTGAAGTAGTGTTTTAATGCGGAAAAGTTGACATATCGATTAACGTTTTGCTCGACGTGTTTAAAAGCGTTCTGGCCGACCTGACCGACAAACTGGGCAGCCATAGGGTCGTTGATGAAGTTTCCATACGTGCCAAAGACATTACTGCCGCCAGCGGAAGTGCCTTGCTGGTAGGGGTTTCCGTATGAGCCATGCTGCTGAGGCTGCGATGATGTCGGCGGTGGTGGCGATCGTAGCTGTGGTACGGTGGAAACGTGTTGTGGAACGGGATGATGGAGCGGCGGGGACTGGGCGTAGCTGGCTCGCTGCATCTTGGCCGGTATCTTCGATGTCAAAATCGCAGTTTTTGGGGGACGGAAAGGTGCTGCTGTGGGTGGATGGAGTGCGTCGCAATTGACAAGACAAATTGTACAGTACTAATTCCTCATGAAGATTGCGCTGCGATGTTATGGACAACACTTTATGTTCCACATCTGGCAGCTTGTGTATGCGAAGGGCCCGACATTATTCCTGTAACGAGTATATATGTACTCGTTTTTCGACGCATGTAGCCGAGTTGCAATAAACCGTTTTTCTCGGCTCTTGACCTACCTACAGTATGACGTGCGTGTGGCTGGGACCTGTCCCACTATTCCATTGCACTCTACTGAGAATAAGAGTTATCAAGTTTCCCTGACAGTTTAACGTCTTATTGTAAAGTACTATTTATCTTTGGTGGTAAATATCCCTACTGATAGCTAGAGTGAAATTTGTGGCCTAAAAGATTGTCGTCGTTAAAATAAAGGATCATGCATTGTTCATCAGTCATAATGACTGGTCAATTGAAGCTGCCCTGTTCTTTATCTTGACATTTTTGATGCCCAAAGGGTCCCAGTTTGAGAATACATCAGGCAACGGTTTTGTGAGTCGAGTCTGTATTGCCAAGTGCTCTGTGCTCAGCCTCACGGATGCTGTCGTTGAGGCCAAATACAAAGCCGAGCAAGACACCAACTTTAAACCATATGAGAAGCTCGTCTGTCACCAGTAACTCCGTAGAGTGTTCAAGATGGATGTGGCTAGCCAGTTCATGGCTTCGGTGAGCACTAGGAACATCACTTTTCCGTCAAAGGTAACAGCAAAGGCATCTGGCTGCGGCAGAGGGGTATACCCTTATGGGTTCAGTACGAAGAGACGTATGGGGAAGATGCCGTCTTCGGCGAGTTACCGCTGGTGGTGAAGCATCAGCAAAGCGCTTCACTTATCAAGTACACAGAAAATGTAGATTATGCCAACTCGCTCGCCAACCCGCACCCCAATGTAGTACAAACCCATTAGCAGGGAGCAACGTCCTCTCAGATATACCGGAGCCAAGTGTCTCGCTATCAAGGTACTCAGAAACAACACCGGCACCTGTGGAAATGAATCTGCAGAGCCGACGCCAATGAAACCGATGCTCATGGACTCGCCTCCTTAAGCAGCCTAATAAGTCAAGCGGCGCCGCTGGACGGCCTTGTTGGTATCAGACGTCCACAGCCGGATGGTAGAGACGTTATACAATAGATTACATGCTAGCATCGATGCTGAACAAGCAGCACGAATAAATACTGAAGGCGTATTCAGCCATCCGGCGCTTGAAACTAGGCAGAAAGGACAAAACCGCCAAAAACAAAAAGCCCTGGAAAAAGACCTTACCGTAATAGATGTATTAGAGGCAGAGAAGGAAGAGAAAGGACTTCATAAGTGGTGCGCGGATATGGTTGATTTCATGTTAGTGTTGGTATCTGCGTAGAGAGTCAAAACTATGTTGAAAAGATACGGGGCAAATGTGTCCGGATATCGACAAGGTTACCCAGCCTCCTTCGACGGAGTCTGGCGTCTGCTGCCTACTCAATATTCACACTCTTGAGTCACTCGCTTATTCGCTGGAACGGACGATATTACCGCTGCGCAAAGACCTTCAAGGTACTGTCCAAACATAGTCGAAGACGCCATCCTAAGCCACCGCCGGCACCTACATATGGGCCAGAGAGTGTTCCCAGCATCGATATAGAATCTCCAACACCGCTTATACATAGGCGCAAGGGAGAGGATACAGTGGACGGAGTCTACATATACCTGTACTTGATATCCATGTAGCCTTAATTTCGATGTATCTCCAGCATCACATAACCAGCCCAAATCAAAACAAATGCTCCCTTTCCAATGGTCAAGCAACGATCTTGAATCTTCCTTCAAAGGGGGGTCACCATGGTAAAGAACAAATCAATTCAACAGATGAAGGCCCAGCCAGTATTGAATCCAGCACACAGTTGACCGTTAACGGTCAAAGATGAAAAGACCCACCGAATGGATTACATCTGACCTTTAAACTGATCTGACAAGGCAAGTTGGGAGTTCCATCAATGCTCATGTTATTTCCGTATACGCATATCTAGGCCGCAATCCTCACAGCCGAAGGGGTCCGGAGCGCGATAAGAGACTGCTCCACGACGCTAGATCGAATCACTTCACAAACGATCCAGATCAAGAGGAATTGGATCATAACGACGGCACATGGAAGAACCCAAAAGCTCCATCACCACCCATTGCATGAATTAGTGCTGCGATTCCAGCGTCATGACCTCTCGGGCTTGACTATCTACAATGCTAGAGTACATAAAGGGGGAATAACGTTGGTAAGAGTCGTGTAATCATCTTGTCTATACCATCGCGAGGTCGCCGAATTTCTCCTGCAAAGAACAAAAAAACCCTGTTAGAATTCATCGACCCATCATATGCCCAACGCACAGTAATCAGGCTCGCGGAAAGGGGCGGGGGAAAACGTACCTTGTAGCCGGGAACGATCCAGCGGCCCTTGGAAACCAATTTCGAAGTCTTCTCGTCAATCGAGGGCTCAGCAATAGCAACCTCGTCCTAACACACGCAAAAAAGGTCAACATCCGATCTCTTCACATCATCACACCACAGCGATGCATGCACATACCACAGTGAGCTCATCAAAGGGCCGGGCCATCTCGATGTTCTTAAGAGTGGTGTCGAGGTCCTGGAGCTCAAGATCGACCTTCTCCTTCGTAGCCTGAGCATTCTTGATAGCCTCGACCTCAAAGGCGTCGATGGCCTTCAGCTGACGCGCAACATCGTACTTGGCCGGCTGGAACGCCGCAAAGCGCTTCTCGATCTCAGCGACGACGGCCGTGTTCTTCAGAACGGAGCGGTAGTGGGCGAAGTCGACCGTGGTCGGCTGCTCGGACAGCAGCTGCACCTTCCGGCGGGCGTTCTCGTTCCGCGACTTGAAGGCCTGCAGGGAGGCAACGGTCTGGCCGCGTAGGCCGAGCGAGGACGTGACCTTGGCCCAGTCCAGCTTCAGGGCTGCGCTGCGCTGTGATCGGGAGACGACAAATTAGCTCATTGTCCGTGAGGCGCAATCCCACGACCAGCAACCAGCCAGCCAGCCAGCCCATGTGTTCTCGGAACAAACCGGGGGGCCAAATTGCATTCCCCTCAAAATTGCCCTCCCCCTCCCCAAAGATAACACTAATCTTGAATTCAGCTAAAGCATAGGAAAGAGACTTACAGCGGGTGCGGCCATCTTTGCGATATGATGCGAAGTTGTAAATGAGTGGAGACCTTTGAAGCAATTCGCAGCAGAGGTTGCTTTTGGTCTTTTAGGTACTACGGAGTTTGGGATCCCCGATTTTGAGCCGCCTGAGCCGTGTCACGTGATCCCCATGATATGAGACAAACAATTCCCAGGCAATTCCCATGCGAAAATATTACCAATGAATTCGCTCAAAAATTGCGGCATCTAAGTAAACCTATATGATTTGGAGCTATTGGAAAATGGGTGCTTCCATGACGAGGGTACGTACGTACATTGGAAGGTGTCCAATGAGTTTGGTATCGAATCGATAGTCACACAAATTTGAGCGTTCTGACAGCTTACAAGAAATTTACAATTCACGATAATGCCAACATCGCGTATCGCAGGGTATCATAACTATCGCAGTATAATCCGGGAACGCCTTTCTTTTCTTTTTTTTTCGTGGTTCATTCATTTCGTCCACGCAATCATGGTTTGTCGCAATGCACGTAGTCGACCTAAACTGCGGCCGTATGACAAAATACCGTGATAGACAATACACGTCCCTATCCACGAAACGCTTAGACGCTAAGCGCCATGATCGAATTTACTATGTCGTTGTCATTCTCCTTCAATGCCTTGATGGCCTTCTTTCTCGAAACCGAAGCCTGAGTCATGACCAGCTCGATGTCCTTATCTTCAAGGCCTTCAGCATCGACTTCTTCATCGTCATCCTCTTCCTCCTTCTTGTCCTCAGCACTCTCAACAGCCTTGCTGGCGTCACCGTGGCTGTGGTCGTGACCGGCATGGTCGTGCTCACCACCTTGGGCGGCAAGCGACTGGGCAGCAGCTTGCTGAGCGGCCGAGTTGAGATCCTCAATCTTGGCCTCACCGAAGACACTAAATTGAAGATTAGTTAAGGAATCTCTTGGCGCAAGCTGCTCCATTGCTCACATATAAGTGTTGCTGTTAGGCGACTTGTAGACTTCAGGGTTGTTAATGACGAATAGAATCTATTTGATATTGATCAGCGCGGTTCTATGCGATCTCTTTTTAAAAAAAAAAAAAAAACTTGGAAGTTGGAAAAGAGAACCACAGATCTCGGGGTATGTAGGTGGCGCTTGCTTCCAACGAAGATCTAGCAGCACACACACCAAGAGACGGTTGTCAAGTTCCTCTATAACATATACATATACATATACATATACATATACATATCCATTTCAAGTTAGGTATAATGCAACGCATCGTGTTTCTACTCACATTCTTGGGGCGGCGGAGAGTGACACGGGTGATACCAGTGACACGAGTAAGGTGAAGCTTCTCAATGGCCTTGCGAGCCTTCTTCTCGTTACGGGAGTGAACGACAGCGCTTGAGCCAGTGGGACCACTCTCGCCTGCCTCAATCTCGGAATCGGAGCTCTCGTCCTCCTCGTGCTCCTCAACGGTGACCTTCTGGGGCTCCTCGTCGGGGAGCTCCTCAACACGTGGGTTGGCCATGGTAAGAGATACTAAAGAGGCTTGGTGAAAATCAGTCTAGATACGGCGACGAGAAAGGCTGGAACAAAAAAAGCAAGGCTGGGAATGGGGAATGAGGAGGGGTGAAGGTCAATTTGGCGCAACACAGACCAGCTATGGTCCAATAGCAGAGAGAGAGTGCGCTCTCGGCGAATTGACGGGACGCGAAAATGAAAAGCGGGATTTTCAGTAAATAGAATTCACACTCACGCGCAACAGCGGACGGCGATGGCAGCAGCAACGGTTACAGAATTCGCAACCGAAGGTTGTGTCTATTACGGGGAAGAGAGGGTAGCGTGGTGGGGGAGTGTTCGCGGATTGTAGTGGAATTTGACGATGAAAAGTTGTAGCACTCTGGGGTTCACAAATTGCTGCTAATTGTTTGGGTAGGGTTTATGGTGGGTGGCTCCACCCTCCAGCCACATCTTGCTAACCGTGCAGCTTTAAGACCTAGATACGCACCTGCCTGCCTGGAAGGTACGATGGAGATAGGTAGGTACCTACGGACGTACGTACGTAATTACCACACTAGTTAGGGTCCGTAGCCTAGGTACCTTAGGTACACTAGATGCACCCACCGTAGGGGTAGGTACCTAGGTAGGTAGACCCTTCCGCCGGACATTCGTACCTACAGTACGGACGTACCTGCCTGTGAGGTACCTATCTCTTTGGCGCAACAACGCCCCAGAAGAAGAGCTGAAGAAGATCATACGCAGCTGGCCAATACCTTTAGGTAGGTACCTGAAGAACACTCCTACACTGGTAATATTCCGTAGTACCCAAGGTACCAACTTACCTCCCTCCTATCGTGTGACTAGAGCACCGAGTACCTCTCATGGATCCTATCGCATGGAGAGTTTACGTCCAAGATGAAGATCAGTCAAAGAGACATCAAACCGTTGATTTTCCCACCCCAAATAAATCTCACTACCGATTTCTTTCTTACCAAACCTCTCCATTGACCCGTAATTGGCCAGAATAGCACATATGCAAGTTGTTTCTTATGAATAGGGCACCATGTACCTATATGGTTCACATACCAAAAAACCAGACATCAGCAGAGAGGATCGGCGTCGTTTGAGCTTTCAATTATACTTTAGTGAACTGGCGGTCCAGGAGACGCGGACAGTTTGCGCAGCAAGGCATGTTACGTAAATAGGTAATCCAGATAGCTACCCGTGTGAACGCGCAGAGGCCGAGCAATAGCTGCAATATATCCCATCGCTCCCCTACCTCCAGTCGATTCTCTACACAAGCGCAATGGGCACTCGAGAAGAAGAAAAAAGGCGCATTCATGAGAAAATGCTTGTGAATGGTCCGTAATCATTGACGCCGGTCACCTCGGAAATAATTTTAGTGTGACATACAGGTCTTGCCAGACGATGCAGCAAAAGGAAATCCATCAACCCGTGCCCATGTGCCATGCAGACCAGAAAACCGCTCCCGTCGTGGGAGTCTCATCTTTTCTTCATCAGAATCGAGCGCCGTCCCCTCAATACCCCTCTCTCATTTAAGCGGATGCCTTGACCTTGGCAAGGGCCTTGCGGACTTCGTATCGTTGCTGCTTCTTGACGCGGAGGAGTTGGAAGCGTTGGAAGTCGGTCAGGGCTTTTCTGCGCTCTGTCCGCTGGCTGCGCTGAGCCCACTTGCTGCTTAGCCACTTCTGGTCGACCTCGGCCTTCGCCCAGAACTTCTTTAGCGTGCCGGTGCGGACACCGCGGGGTATCTCGAGTTTGATATCGGTAAGGAAAACATCGGAAAGGGCGATGGGACCCTTGGGTACGACTACCTTCTCATCCGAGCTGGGTCCATCAACCAGAACCTATACGAAGATTACCAAGTCAACCACCGCGCCTTGCCTTCTCCATCTCTTCGTTTTCTGAACATCGATAAACAACCGTGACAAG
Organism: Xylaria nigripes; assembly: GCA_022984845.1. Taxonomy (NCBI): domain Eukaryota; kingdom Fungi; phylum Ascomycota; class Sordariomycetes; order Xylariales; family Xylariaceae; genus Xylaria; species Xylaria nigripes. Next base: position 130,575 of record JAJJKC010000017.1, on the reverse strand, counting down.
ACTTACGCGCTTCTCGGAGATGATCTCGACAATGATGGCGACCCGGCCGGTGTAGGGGCCGTTGTTGACGAGGACGAGGCGGCCAACCTCGACGGTTTTCCACGACGGAGACTCAACAGACGCGGACATAGTGACTGTTTTCTGTACGACCAATTGTCAGACCAGTAATTGTAGAGGTTTCGCGTGGCTATCTCAGGATAGTGTGGTAAATATTTGGTGGGATTTCCAGGGTTCGAAGATGTGTGCCTTGGCTAAGTAATTGTGGGTTTATCGCATATAGAGTAAGTAGTGCTTTTTGGGGGAGGGAATGGATATGTTTATATGTCGTATTGTGCAGGCGGTGCTCGTGTAGAAGTAATGGTATCGTAGAAAACTTGATCGTGGTGTCTGTACTTACTGATTGAGTGGTTGGAAGAATATGCCACGATGTAAGGCTCAATCGTCGTCTTGCTTGTCAGTCGTTGGAGGGGATTCCGAAACGGTGGATTTTTGTCCACACTTTCTCAAAATTTCCTTGTGTGCACCAAGCTCGGGAGATAGCCGCGACACCAGGCGACAGCTGCCAGCCGTGGGTGACCCCACTTGGTGGCTATCGGCAGCCCCTGTCCAATCAAAGCAGGACATTAACACAAGCGGCCCCATCGGGAGCTGCCACTACCTACAAAAAAAGCTGAAGTGAAAATCCAGCTTTCTTTGTTTGCTTCCCCAAACTCTCTCGTCGTCTTTTCTGCATCATGTCTATACCCATAGACCGGCGGCGTCAATTCAGCAGCCGCTCAATAATTTTTTTATGCTCATGAGTAAGTGTTATCCAAGAAATATCTTTCCCTCTGCCTTTCTATTTGCTTCTGATGAAGTAATTTGCGATTGATTCTATTTCGATGGCGCTCTCGCCGGAGCTGCTATATCGGATAGAAAACTGATAGTTGATTCTTACATATTCTGACAGCTTTTCCCTACTCTATGGTACATTGCGGATATTTTGCACAGTACCTTGGCTGACCTCTGATAAGTAGATCGATTGAATGTGACAAGACGATCCAATAGGCCGTATCGCACTGGACACTCTTGCGATACCAATTCGTTATTGGCACCCATTCGGCGCCAATGTGGTTGCCCATACCGTTACTGGCCTATGTATAGACTGAAGGTTGTTTGGTGGTATTTACTTCATACTCCGCAAGTCACATTGATCTCGCACGTATCCAATATCTACAGTGTACATAAAATCAATCCAGAAAGATATTCTGTCCTGTCCGCCTTTGCAGACTCTTTGCGGCTCACTATTTGACATCAAGGCTTGTCATATAGTAGTAGAGCCACCGGATACTTTGCTAATGAATAACATAACGACAGCGATTTGTCTAAACGTTGTTCCAAAAGATGATTGAGTTCGTGTCTAACACCAACGCATCCAGATAATCAGACTATGCTGAGTCGGTACTTCATAGCAAATCCATCTACTAACCTGGCATCTGTGTGATGGCTAGTTGGGTATATCTTCCACTTACATATCCGCCTAGTTCTAGGCGTCCATTGCATGACTGGATATCATGCTCAAGGCCTCTAACAGCACACGATCATCTTGTTTCGTTTGAGTATCCTCATCCTTGAAATGATAGAAACAAAAGATGCTGAGAAGTGCAATGCAACGATAGGCCGGCCCATAAGTCATGGGCGAGCAGATCCGACACGTGAGAGTGGAAGGAACCAGATTAGCAGGTCTCGATTGTGTGTTGTTAAACCCCCCAGGTCCCCCGGCTAATTACTCGTTCACGGCGGCCAGGCCATCCTCGAGGGCTTCTGTATTTTGTGGCCACTCCAAAGGAGGTAACAGGGCGTATCTCACACCATGTTCAGCCTCCAACTCTTTGCGCATGATCTCCATCTCTAGACTCCAGCGCGTCTCGAGGATTGATTGACGCGCACTAAAGACGAGGGCCAATACTTCCTCTTCGTCAGCGAAGGTTGATTCGAGATTCTCTACTTCTTTCGCGTTCTTCTCCGTCAACTTTTCCACCTCGTATTGCTGCCTCTCAAGCAGTTGCTCCAAGGCTTTTGCCTGCCGATCTCGCAGCACATTGATCTTCGCCTGGTGAAGTTGTTGCATGTTCTTTTCTAGGTTATACTGTTGACCAAGCTCACGCAGGTCTTTCTCGGTCACGACGCGGGATGGCATATCAGAATCTGGGTTGTGGCCCAACCCTTCGCAGTATGCCTCCATATACTTCAATCGCACCCGCACATTCCTCTCACTTTGCTCCAGCGTAGAACGCAACTCCATCTCCGCGGCAACCTGTCGATCCTCGAGATTCGTTGATGTCTTTACATGCCGTTCCATCATCCTCTCTATTGCTGCAGAGTTCTTCTCGACTAGAGCAAGCTTCTGTTGTGCGTGCCGTGTCCATAAGAGCCATTTCGATTTCTGTTCAAATGTTCCAAATCGCTCCATCTCCTTAGCGTGCTCAGCACGTAGCGCAACGATTTTATCGCATTTACGTGCCCGCTCCTCAGCTTCTAATTGCTCGGCTGCTTCCTTCACCGCGGCCTCCTGTTTGACTGCCTCTTCAGCCTCTATTGCCGCAATGCGCGCCTCTTCTTCTAGCCGTCTTCTTTCTAGTTCCTCGTCACCATTGCAGAAATTAGGACATCCCACAAGTGGATCCCAGATGCTGCCGCAGATGTAGCAGAATTGTGCCCGACATCTACATGTCATATGAGTACAACCTTGGGTAAGCTCAACTAAGGTGCGGCACTTATAACACCTTCGCCAGCCAGATTTCTCTCCTATCTTTAATACTGCATCCAGCTCCCGATCCTCCGGGCAGTCTTGGCCAAGAGGATGGGCATCCCGTTTACATGTAACACATACGTGCGTCCGGCATTGGCGACAGACAACTTCGAACGGATGTTTCGGTTCGACCTTGGTGCGTGGCGGAATAAACTCGCCACAAGATGGGTTCGAGCAAAATACACGAGCTTCCCACGGCGTGCTGAACTGGACGACGGCCTTCAAAAACCCAGTTTGCTCTTCGCGGGAAAGAATTGATTTGACAGTAGCGCTCGGCATAGGCTGTGTACAACAGCGCGGTGGCATTTTAATTTCTTCGACAGTGGCTTGATTGATCATGATACGCAAGCAAGCCAGACAATAGTTGTGACCGCAAGGCAGCTTTCGAAACGCTTGGTCAGGTTTCAAGTCTTCCCGGCATGCGCTACAGGAACTTCAAAGCAAGCATTAGCAATATGTCACCTTGTCACCACCATTACACAACCAAGCAACTAATACAAAACTCACATAATCAAGCGCTCAGAAGACTGCGCGGATTCTCTTCCAGCCCGTACCAGAGAAATACTATGGCGGAGTGTCTTGTAACCTTTCCTTGTAGCGACGCTAAAAAGGCTTGGTGTTGTTTCAACTGGCGGTAATGCTGGGAATCTGGGCTCTCCAAGGTTCAGCTTTATATTGGACAAGTAGCTATCATATCGCGCAAATGTTAGTCGCCGCGACAGCCCTCTTGAAAGAAGTTTGCCAGTACAATAGACGTGACAATTGTTTGATGAATGAGATGTCAGTGCAGTGCTAGCGGAGGCACGAGAACCTGATGAATCCGCGCGCATATGGCTAGTATCTTGAGTAGCATTGGACGCCGCGCCCGACGTATTGGCTTTATTAGAAATCGAGTCATCCAAAGGGAGTGAAATATCAAGGCTCGTCGCCCTTAGAATGAGGCCGTCCATGTACGCCTCGAAGCTCTCGGCGTTCCGTTGGAGCACTTCAATCTGGTAGTCAACTTCTCGGAGCTCGGGAAGACTGTTGGAGAAACCTCGAAACTGATTCAAGGACAGAGCCTCCCGGAAAGCCTCGGCCATGATAAGCGACTGACGAGAAGACGAAAAGAGAAGGGAAAAAGTCGAAACCCAATCGAGGGCAGAATTCAGACTAGAATCATCATATGATAATCGCCTCAGATCAGTTCAGAGTGTTGGCTTAAAACTCGTCCGATGTAACAAACGCCAAACGAAAGTACAGTGCGGTCCCTGGTGTAGATACTGTAGCACGGATTCGGCGGGTTTCTCGAGCCTCCTCCAGAAATCAGATGGCTCTTGAGATGCGGGAGGACGGGAAAGGTCTAATGGAGCCGTGAGTGGAGAATGAAATAGCACCTTTTAAGTACCTAGGTAGGTAGGTAGATAGGTAGAGTGAAGAGTATAAGGACGAAAGTATTGTATGTGGGGGCGGCCGGCCGAACTTTGCAATGTTTAAACACAAATGGCAGCCAGGATGATCGATTCACAGGGAACTAACGTTTGGTTTGTGTGGTGCGAGGATGAGCATGCGAAAGCATGCTCAGCAACCGGACGCGTGTATCAACGGGAGTCAGTAACCTGCCAAGAACCAGACAGGGAACAGGCGAAGACTTTTCTCTCCGTTTGCTTGCTTGGTTGCTCAACAGAGGATAATGATGAAGATGGCAAAGACCAGGGGATGCCCTGCGAGGAATATGTCGCTGTTTGTTGAGGAGACAGGATACAATAGGCAACCTTGGGTGGTAACACGGTAGTAGCGGCAGTGATGAGCCCTACCAAGGATGACAATTGGCGTAGAGGGAGCTCGGCTGACGATCTACCGATGCCTTTGATTGGAATCGATGCACAGTGGAGAAGCCGTACCTATGAGGGATTCCCTTCTACATTTAAAGACTTGAGGGTTGAAACGGCACCGTAAATAGAAGCTAGTAAGATGATGGCCGAGGATGAGAAGGATGGAGAGAAAATGAACATGATACAGCTACAGCTACAGCTCTATATTACCGTATTTGTAGGTCTTGAGAGTGCTAAGAACGGAGAAAAAAAAACTTTGATTACTGGCAGCGGACGCAGGATAACATGTGCTTGCATGCATTGTCTATGGTAGGCGCCGGCTTTGAGTTGGACGGGAGAGCGAAGCATGTAAGTACCTACTATGCTAATTGTTGTTGATCTGTAGGAGGAGGAAGCAGGCGTAAAAGTTTGCCGACGTGAGGGTGAATTTAAAAAATAAAAAAATAAAAATAAAAATAAAAAAAAGACTGAAATTTGTGTCCAATTTGTGTCCGGAAGTAAGGGAGTGGAAAAATTACCTAACCTAACTCCTGACCTGTACATGAATGTACCTGAATTGCGTGACGAAGGACGCAGACGCAGATCCGGCAGTTTGTGACTGCCTATACGTACAACAGTATCCGGTTTATTTCAAGGGAATCATAATCATCTCTTCTGGATCAAAAAAAGAAAAGAGAAAAAAAGGAAAAAAAAGAGGGAAAAAAGAGGAAAAAAAAATACATAAGGGAATTATTTAACGGCTACCCATTATACCCAACAAATACGTACGTACGAATTACTTTCTTTCTTTCTTTCTTTCTTTTTGATATGATAATAACCTTGTAGTTAGTCAAATAATAATATAAATGAAACAATTACGGACTACCTACACTTTGCTTCGAAAAGGAGCTGCCTCACCAAGACTAAGTTGATACTACCTATAATAGAACATAGCGGAGAAAAACTCATCTTCTCTTTTCCTGTCGTCTACCTACCTACATGTGAATCCGTTTCAGAGACCGTCAGCAATTAATGATACCTACTCCAGCCAGCCCGTTCTCTCCGCAGCTGGATACCTATCCTCGCATTTTTTCATCAAACAAAGCCTCACCAGGTAGTGCTGTTTCCTAATTGGCACTATCACACGTCCGTCCGTATAAAAAGCGATGATCGAAATCGTGTAGAGGTTGTGGATGGCCGACTCGATTGATCTTAGTCACTCCTCGTGGAACAGAGGCCAGGAAAACAGGCGCAGCCCAGTCATAGTGGAAGCCCTTACGGATCCGTATAGTACCTAGACTGGCTGCTGCTTTCTATCCTGAGGAATCAAGCGTTCATGGGCGAAGTCTAATTAAGATCTTTTTCATGCCATCGCCTGACTCGAGATCGAAATTAAATAGGCAAGTAGCTGCAGCTGTAGCTGTATCACCAGTATTAGTGCGACCGTATTCTGGCACGGCTGTAATCAGTTTTGACTTGATTGTGAATCGAAAGACAGCATCCTAAATATGTTAATATGCCTAATCCGTACCTACGTATGTTATTAGCGAATCAACGTTGGTTGATCTTCTCGATTGGCATGCTATCAACTCGACGGCACGCCCGTCACGTAGCTCTTTCATCAAGAGTCATACAAACAATGTACGGTACCTGATCTAATGTTTGGTCACAGCCACGGCAGCGGCAAAGCAAGCGTAACCAAGAAACACACAGGTGATTATAGAGGTCCAGCTACCTAGAATTAAAAGGGAGGCATTCGCGTGTGAGATGAACGGGTTGTTTATAGAATAGAAACGACTTAATTTGAAATGGAAACGCCGCTATTATCGCCAACTTATGAAGTACACTACCTACTAAGTACGTCCGTGTTCAAGGCCTCATAAGGTAACGGCGCATCCATTTTTACTGTTATACTTTGGTATTCCCTGGCGTTAAATTGAATTCCGTACGGATTAGGTACTGACTACCTACCTACCACCACCTTTCTGGGGGCGCCGTTGTTGTTTTTTGTGTGGGTAGAAGCATTCAATTTTGCGTGTTCAGTGAATTCACCTATCCATTGTACAAAACAATAAAAGTACGGACTATATATGCAATATATCTACCCCAATATGTATATATCGAAAATATTCTGAAACAAGGCCTTCCTCCGGGGAGGGTACTGTAGGTACTTTCACCTATTAATCAATGGGGATTCTATCTACCTAGATGTGTGCCCCGATCATTGATGGTCGCTGAACTATGAACTGTGAGATTGCAACAGTTCAATGATGAAGAGGCTGCTGATTAAACGACAGACGCTATTCTCAGATCCGACGAAACAGCTTGTGGTGTATTCCACACCCTTAACTTCAATCCACCGACGCCGGGATACCTACCTGATATCAATTTGTCAGGACGAGATTTAGCTCTAGTTTTCAACGGCATCGCTTATTGCCCCTCTGTGCTGGTGCACGCTATCGTTTGCATATTCCCTCATCTGCGCATCGGACAGAGATGCAATGCACATCCGTCTGACCCCTCAGTTCTGATCTCAATGTCTCGTTCGATAACCGCTATCTGCCGAAACGCTATCATTTGATACGGATCCGTAGAGCCGATCGCGATCGTCGACTATTGAAAAACACAAGACGGTGTTCCCGCTATCGCAGCTAGCATCATGTTGAAAGGGCCAACCGTGTTCGAACAAGACGCGCGCGTCGTGTCTTAAGAGAGAAGAAAGCTTATAAGAATTCGCTATCATGGGATAACACCCAGACTTCCCGAGCTTAGATAGGCTCGTTCGTCTAGGTATGAGTCTAAGTGAGTGAGACTAACGGCATACCATGGCTATAATTGAATTCGTCCAGTCAGCATATGACGCGCAAGCTGCGATCAGGCCTGCTCAAACTCACACTCCTCACATGTCGGCCTCAGCTATCAGGCAATCACATACATTTAGATCGAAATAAATCCCACCGCCGACGAGCATGAGACCATCCAAGTGCTTGCGGGCGCGCAAAGACGTCTGAACATTTGCCGTGCCGCAGAAGGACTCGGCATGCGAAAAGGCCCCGTACACGAAGGGCATCAGCTGGTGCCTGACAAAGCCGACCGTGAAGACTACCTGTGGATTACCGGGCTTTCATTAATCACGCTAGGCCTTGCAACAAGATCTTATATGGTGAGGCGATTGCAGCGCAGCGCATCTATAGACAAGGTATTATAGGTAAGTTCAGTTTTGGAGACGGTAGTTAGAAAATGAGGGAAGGGATAGAGATAAAATTCGGTGATTTGTGGATGTCAGAGCCCTGGCGTTCACGGACGGCTTATACGGGCAAATCCCTGGCAAATCCCTGGCAATGAAACAAACTACGCAAGGGAACAGCATGGTTCGACCGCGTCAGCTGAGGCCTCCTAGCCTGCTTGAGCGCTTGGAAAGAAAGGGTGGGGGCTGCTGGACCGATTGTCACCCTCAACCGGCTGAGGGAGAACACAATCATGAGGCCCTTGGGTAGGGCCATGCGCCTACAATGACATGAATTCTAGTTAGGGACGAATAGACATACTGGGAAGGACAGGAGCCGAGTTGGTCTCAGGCTCTAACGCCCTTATGCCATTCAGAAGGCGTGAGGCCTTGCGACTCGGAGTTTCCTGGTGTTTACTGCTACGAGAATTTGAAGCCATCGGGGATCAGTTGACCGTGCCCATCAGTCAGGGGATTCCACCCATCCATTCGCTGGCTAGAGTCGGAGCGGCCTGAATCACCCAGTATACAACTCCGGATGAAACTTGCAATAAGTAAACTTATTCCAGGAGGAGTATTCTCTTTGCTTTGAGCGGATGTAAGCGATGGTTGTTACCACCACAAAGGTATTTAGGCATTCTAGAGAATCAACTCAGTTTACGAACGTCCGTTTGTCGAACTTTTCCCGCCTAGAACTGCATTTCTATACGGTCAGCTTGAGCCATATCCAGCGACCAAATGGAAGCTCCCAGTCCAGCGAGGCCGGTACATCTCTTCGAATAAGTTTAGACTCATCGAGCCATTTCAACACAAGAGCCCTTATATATGCTAGAAGAGAGATGATACTATAAGGGTGAAGGGCGGGTTCACCAAATAGTTCCTCGACCACAATCTGCGCGCGATCGGGGCGGGTTATCAATGATTGTGAGAAAGGAAGTAAGCTGGCTTGTGGGAGAGCGACTACGGGCTTCCAGTCGCGACTGTGAGTTTGACATTCTCAATTCCTGCGAGTAGCCCCTTGACTCGTTCGCACTGAGACTTATTGGAGACCACTCTCGTAAGCGTTTGCGTCGACGCCCAGCTTCAAGTTCTGTACGAAACCGACTATTCCAGCTAAGCGTCGTACACCAACTCGTGAACATAGATGCGCTTGACGGATACACATGTTGGCCACGAATTGCGCCGGTGGACGAGTCCAGTTTTGGCCGCCACCACCGCGGTATTCACATCAGCAGACACGATGACTGCGTCGTTCCCACACATTTTGAGCGCATTTCACTACAGGTTTCCAAATTCTATTTCCTTACATGAGTAGAACCAGTAGCCAAGCTGATGATCTCCGCTTAATGCTTTGAACACGTTCGGCAGGAAGCGCGATCCAAGCTCGGTCAGCCTCAGGCCATTGTATGGCACATTAGGAGACGGCTTCCAGACCAAGGCATTGCCAGTTAGTATCACGACCGCCATCTTGTCGCACCCGAGCTGCAGAGAGGAATTCCATGGCACGATACCCACTGCGACACCAAGAGATGTAGCGTGTGACAAATCTCGCGTTCATCGTTGTCCTCGATGGTGTCCCCAATGAGAGACATTCTGGGTGAAGTCGTGAAGTCATTGGATACCGGTAGTGATCTTGTGTTGAGCCCAGTGGTCAGTCTTGCTGACGCCTTCTTCCAATCAACTTATGCGAATCGCGATGTCATGCGACCGTGGATATATTAATGCTGGGTACACTTACCGGTTTTTCCTACTCCATGGTGACGAGTTTAGCGAATCGTCTCCATCGGCTCAGAAGCATCGGCAAGCTGTTCAATCGCAATAGCATGCTCGGCCCAGGGCATTTTAGCCCTCGAAATGCTGCTTTCCGTGCCGAACCAACACCCCTTTTCACATCATCCAAGCTACTAAAAGGCATTTCGGGATTCTCCTTCAGTGTCATGAGATTGACGGTCTTGTCGAGTCATTCCTCTAGTCGTGACAATCTCTCCATTCAGCACGATATGGAAAATAATGAAGTCCCGCAGTGTCTTCGCCCGCCCACGTTTCCCATATTGGACCTCTCCCAGTCAAGTGAAGGATGGGGTAAAAAAAACCGAGAAGGAGAGGGAAAATGCGCAAAGTCTGACTGTCAAGTCACAACTCTTGGTCTTCCGGACTGAAAAAGGAAAATCATTGGATATCCGAGCGACTATCCCTCGGGTAGTTTTTCGCGATGAGCGTACTACCGATAATACGTCATAGCATCACCATCCCAACATGCATTGAAACTGAATATATGAACAACGTTGGAACTTTACCTGCTTTGCGTGTGATAGTGCGGCATCGTGCCGTTGGTTCCATTCAACAAGATAGCTGCGACTCGAAAAGAAGGGAGACATAGTTCGGGATCACTACATACTATGTAGATTCCCAGTCTGACATTCCTTCTCGGACAAAGATGAATGCTCGGGGTCATGTCATGGTGTTCGAAGGAGCTTGCCAGTGTAGGCGGGAAAAGTCCTCACCAAGTATTAGTAGGCAGGCAGTAGTAATCTTGGTGCATTGAATGGCATATCGACACTGAGGAAAAAATATGATCCACAACAACAACAAGTCAGCGTCTGAAGGAAGGGGCCTTTATATTATATACCAGCTGTACCAGTAAGATACTTCGTACATGAGGTATGTAGTGTAGGTAGTAAGTAGGTCACGAATCCGTACGGACGTAGCGGTTGCTGGGGATCTGCCCAGTGCCATGGAGGACCCAGACACTGTCTACATACTGTATCGCTCCAACCTGAGATGCTCGCTTCATTAGTGCCAACTCCGCAGCAACAGAAAACAAACAAACAACCATAAGCACAGCAACAATCGTCGCCTTATTAGGCGCAACGAAGATTGTAGCACCACACTCACTACCTATCTACCTGTAATATCTGGTTCTCGTTTCATAGTGTACATCCCATCTCGTTTGAAGATGGATCGGATGGAAGGATTCTGATGGATTAAAGCGTTATAAATAGCCATCTCGGCTTCAAGGCTACGTAAGGTTCGCAACTGATTGTGCCATGCAACACTGGATATTGCCTCTCACACCGACATAGGCGCTGCTCTCTGTATACGAATATAGATCTGATCTGGTTGGTAGGATGGATCAATCTTACACCTCGGCTCTAGAATAAATCATCGGTAGGTATTCCCACCCTCATCCAAAATCTGTACAACAAAGCCGTTATGGATTAGGTAGGCATCATGGTCAAGTGTATGATAAGACGAAGCGACTTCATGACGTGGGTGATATAGACTCGAGGGCTCTCCTACCGTCATCCCCTTAAGGTGACTCAAACTCCACGTTCGCTCTTCTCCAACCTCAAATGTCTCCTCTCTTTCCTCCTACAGAACATCGCAGCATAGCTATTTGGCACACTTATGAGTCTTCATAACCTAACACCTAAGATGATGCTGTTTTTCCTCTCTCTCTCTATTCCTCCACCTTTGTTCTTCTCCTATACCTCGCCTTTGCCTCTCAGAGTTGCGTGTACCGGCTCGCTCGATGAAGCCATCTCCTCTCAGTCTCCTTTGCATGCAGTACACTACGTATATATTGCCATACTTAGACTGCAGTTGGTTCTATACTTATATTAACACACCGAAATGCAGCTGACATCACTGATGAACTCACAAAAGAATACTAGTAAGACTTCTTGTGACATTGTCTTATGAGTGAGTGCAATTGCCCATCGCATGTGGCGACACAGTCCTCTGCTTTGATGAGGGCATCGGCAAGCTAAGCACAGACTTCCTTGGCTGCCTATCATGTACTACTCATGCTGAGCACAGAAAGGCATCATCACATCGTACTGTGCTGGTACGACACGGATACCTCAGCATCGGAATCTGTACGACGCCGAAACAAACTGAGTAGCGAAGAATAGTTGGGCCAAGCTTTAAACCGCCTCCTCCTCACAGCAAACGGGAAGTCAAACAGGAAAGGCAGCTAAGAGCCATTCACTGTCCATGTTACTCTGGGCCCGCTCAAAGCTCGCTATTGTCGTCTAGAGATGTGTCTCGGCCGTCTTATCGTGAAACTTGACAATGAAAAGCAAGAATCAGCCAGAGACAGACAGGCTCACACATGCGCGCACGCTTGCATGTATCAAATTGTGAAAGGTGCAATTGATTCGGGAAAGCTGGGACAGGTGCTTGGCAGAAGACAAAGGGTCAATGTTGGCAAGACAGTTTCGCTATTCAGCCCGCGACTCAAAACTGAACCCCAAGATTCTCTTGCCTAAGCACCCACTTGTTCACCATTCACTCACTATGTTACCTAAGCAAGAAGATGAAGCCGAGGAGGACAGAACCAGAATAACGTTGGAAACTCATTTATATACCTATATATAAATATAAATATATATATAAATATATATGCCTAGGTATATATATTTATACGTCATCTTCGTCATCTTCGTCTGGAGTTAGCTCAGGTCTGAAACTTGAACCCCCTGAGCCAACCAGAGTGAAAAGAATAAGAAAATAAATATATAAAAATATAAAGGCAGTCACCAGGCCAGATCAGATTACTTAAGGTCAGGTGCTCTTCCCACCCTCTGCCTGCTTGAGCGGTGCCTACTGCCCGCTTCTGGCTCACTCCCAGGCAGCCAGCAGAAGTGTTGATTTGTTATATCAGCCGCAAGCAGTTGTCGCCTGGGCAAGCTATTTCTCGGCGAGGCAAGATATCGACGCCGAGACAACTCACGATTGTAGTTACCTTGGTACCTAAGATCCCTTTTAGGGCTTCCTGCCCTTAGGAAGTGCCTGTCGTCGATGTCATAGAGACAAAATACCTGACTGCGATTGCCAAGAGGTCCTCCATAGCGGGTAGGTACCTCTGATAGATATTCAATCTTCATCAACCAAACACTCATCAACCCAAACTAACCTAACACCAACACCTGCTCAACTCTGCACAGGACAGCAACCCTCATACACACTCCTCTCGTAGTTGACTTGACTCTTGCAACTCCGAGATTCGTGTAGAAAGCTGCAGATCCACGAGGGCTAGTGTTCTCTTGTTGTTTCGTTGTCATCACTCTTCGCCTCATTGGCCTTTACCCCCTGTCCCGTGTTTCCGTTCCTTTCATCTCTTCACGTTCGTCTTCTTCTACGACGACTACATCTGGTTGTTTGAGAAGTCGAGTGTGTTGTTACCAGCGACTGTCCCCTCGCTTCGTGTCGATCCGCATCCTTCCTCAAGTTTTCTTTCGTCATGACGTATCAACACCAAATTACCGGCTGGCGACAGGCCATGCTTGTGGCAATGTGAGTCATCCTTCTACTTGCTCTTTTTCTTGCTTGTCCACCTCGTCGCTTTCGCCGTCGCGAAGATATCTATCTGCCCTTACTTATGTGCCTAGTCTGTTGCTTGGACTGCTATTTTCAAGCCTAGATGCCTCCATCGTGACCACGTCTTTGGTCACCATTTCCATCGATTTCCAGGACTTCCTTCATGCTCCCTGGGTTGTCCTGGCCTACCTCTTGGCTTATCTGGGTCTCGCTATTGCCTTCGCAAAGTTCAGCGACATCTACGGCCGCCGTGATACCATTTGCGCAGCTTGGGTCCTGTTTGGAGGTTTTTCGATCGGATGCGCTCTTGCCAAGACCATGTCACAGCTGTATGGGTGCCCATCCCTTAATCGTTATTTGGTTGTGTGCTAATCATGTTTTAGCATCATCTGCCGTACTTTCCAGGGTATGGGAGGCTCTGGCCTCTACAGCTTGGCACAGATCGCCTTGTTCGAAGTCGGACCAGTACACAAACCATCTCTCATGGGCGCTATGGTGGGCCTGACACTCGCCGTGTCTTATGTCCTTGGTCCGATCTTGGGAGGTGTTATCTCCTCGACGTCTACCTGGAGATGGATTTTCTGGATCAAGTATGAAAGCAGAAGCAGCCTTTCCTGTCATGACGTCGTCCTCCCAATATGCAATGGCTAACGTGCTAATATAGTGTTCCTGTCGGTGCTGTGCTTCTCGTTGGCTTGTATTATTTCTGGCCGGCCAGTTCGAGTCGTCAATGGCGTGGATTAGATGCCATCCGACGAATCGACTTTGTGGGCAACATCCTCATCATAGCTGCCTGCACCTTACTGGTCTTCGCACTCCAGGAGGCTGGGGCTTATACCTTTACTTGGAACCATCCGGTCATTATCGTGGCTTTAGTTATTTCGGTTCTCAGCTGGTTTGGCTTTGCAGCTTGGGAGCTTCTTCTAGGTTCGGGAAAGTTCCTCAAGGTTGAGCCCCTTCTACCGTTCCGACTTGTAGGGCGGGCTTATACTGCCGGTGTCGTGTATGTCTTCCCCTTGCCTTCGCATCATTTGGTTTCTCCCGCGTGTTACTAATACTGACATGTTTAGGTGCACTTTTTGCACGGGCTTCATATACCTGTCCATCCTCGTCATTCTACCGGAGCGGTTTCAAATTGTCAACGGGGACAATGCCCTCTATTCGGGAATTCATCTGCTCCCGATGCTCGGCGCCACTTCGCTCGGCGCTTTTTTGGCCGGGGCCATTTCTCGTCGGCGCAACAACACTGCTTTGACTCTTGTTGTCGCCCATTGCCTCCAGCTATTAGGTGTAGGACTCATGCTGATGATTCAGAATCTCACACCCGAAATCAAGTCACAATACGGCTTCCAGGTTTTGCTTGGCCTAGGTATCGGGCTGTCACTTGGGGCCGCGACAATTATGGCTTCTGTGCAAAGTCATAAGAGTGATCTCGCGGTGGCTCAAGGCATCGTTGCACAAGCTCGCGTACTTGGTGGGAGTATCGGGATCGCCATCTGTAGCATCATTTTCAACGCCAAGGTCGCCCATGAATTGAGTGACGTGATGGACAGTGATGATCTAAACGCGCTTCACCATAGCCCGACAATCGCACCCTGGCTACCGCCTCAACTCCAGCTCAAGGTCAAGTCGGTTTATGCCGAAGCCTTCACCGACGATATCAAGGTCATGATTGGCATAGCTGTGGTTGGTATCATCATGAGCTGCTTTACCTACGAGCGTCATCCGCCCCCCATGCCCGGCACCCCTGTGGCAAAGGAAGCCTTGGGGATGGAGCAAGGCGATCTTGAACTGGATGAGTTCGCGCTTCGTGCATGAGAGACGTGTGGCTCTACCTCGCAGTGCATCACGGCTCCCCTGGAAGCTCGGGAACCTACAGAGCAACGGGAAATATTGCCAAAGCAGAGGCCGTATTTCCCTCAAGCTTTGAGCTTTGAGCTTAAGCCTGGCCAGCGAGATGTTCAGGAGCATTTCACATTATACATGTAACGAGACAAGATGGCGTGTTCGACTCGGGAGTCGGATATTTCTTTCCCCTCTTCGCTCACACTTTTTACTACCTACACGACATCTTTAGTCATTGCGTCTAGCTAGTGTACGGTAGGTGGAATAAGTTCGCCGGATAGCGGCACTTTATGAGTGTAGATAGACTAAGAGAGGGTCTGCCAAAGGTCAAATAATAAACGAAACTTCGCAATACATCCAAAAGGCCTTCGTGTATTACTCGGTGAAGTGATCGAGTTCGTAAACTATTGCGTCACGTGTCAGACGGGTCTTGTCAAGAGCAGGGGCTTGAAGACTTGAAGTCTGCCTTACGGCCCTACGCAACCTCCTACACCTGGTTTGCGGCCCTGGAGGATAGTACGGGTACAGATTCGTACGAAATGGTGTATCGATCTGGGATCTACCTAATGCACCACCCATGCGGGATTTGGCGATAGTCATAATCTATCTATCTATCTTGGTAGGTAGGTAGGTAGGTAGGTAGGTAGGTAGGTACTACTCATGCCACTGGTGTCGCTCGGCACAGACCCCGTGTTGTTTGGTTGGTTGGTACGGTAGGTAGGTACCATTTATATACCATTTACCATCTGGGCTTTGGGGTTAAGGAGTGGTGGTTCTTGATTTGTTTACTCTACTCTATTATTATTATTATTATTTATTTATTATTTATTTATTTTTAGGTGTCTTGGGTTTGGGGGTCGGACTGACTTGGGCGCGGAGGCGAGTTTGGGGTATGGTTTTAGTGTGGTGGTTGGGTTGGTTTTTGTTTTTGGATTTTCTTAAGGCTCTTTGTTCATCACGTTGAGATAGGATGCGGTATACGGACGTAGGGGGGGTTTACGATTTGGGTGAAGACAGACGGTATGTATTACTATGGATGTGCTTTACTTGGTTTGGTTTGGTCTACGTGATTTAAGGATACCTATTTCGTAGCTGAACACGATACTTGATTATGGGGTGTTGTGTGCATTGTTCATTCCGATAGCTACGTAGGTAGGAAGACATTGTGCTGGCTGTTGTTTTTGTCTTCTGCAATGCTGATGGTTTCTGTTCCGAATTGGGCTTCTTTCGCGTTGGTGAATGTCTTGACGCATAGCCCATGGCGAAGATGGCGACCTGATGAGAATACTCGTGTAGTCGCCTTAGTTGTCGAAATCGGTTGATACAGCGTTGATCCTCATGTATTTGTCAAGCTCATGCATTATTATGTCCCATTGCTTTAGGGTGCTGTAAACGGAAGAGGGGATTGATCCTCGGGGATATTGAACGCTTCCGCACCAATTTTGGAGTGTGCTTTTGTTTAGAATTGCAACGGGTATCCTTGACATTGCCTTGAATCCGCATGCGATTAAGGCAAAGCCCATCGCATCGGTAGGCTACCAAGGCCCGGACTGATCGAAGGAGATTGAGCAGCAGGCTTAGCAAGGCTGATAAGGCAGAAATGTGCGCATGCAAGGCGGGCTTATATTGACCCTTGACCGAGAGTGCAAGATTCTGAGGGGCCGCATCACCAATCAATGGCGTCCCGAGGAGTACTGTCCGGCCGTGGCGACGCATTCGATGCCGCTGCGTCTTCCTGTGCAGGCGCCTCATTGCTGGTGAAGATGGGTAGGGATAGATCGACACCCCATTTGTCGGCCTCACGATTGGCGATGCGGCTCCACTTGATGATCAGAGGGTGCTGCTCAGCGACTTCCTGGTGCGTGATCTTGTCTTCGTTGTCTGAGGTCATGACGGCATAGGTCCAGGCGCCGTCCGGTGCCCAGAAGTCAGAAGTGAACAGGCCCTTAGGGTTGAGTTCAGCAGCGGCTTCAGAGAGGATGTTGAAGACGCGGGCAGCCTCGTCGCCGAGTCCAATTTCGGCCACGGCGATGCCGATTGACTCGAGCACACCGAGGATTTGACCAGCTTTGACGCCGATGTGGGCACCTAGAGCAAATCCATCATCGAAACCGGCCTGGATGGTGGCAGCCTTGCCGTCAGTGATACCCTGGCGATATCCGACGGTGTTGTGCTGAGCCTGGAGTCTGCGGGCATCGAGCGAGATGTCGGGATGGGCATTGTACTCAGCGCCGTCGACCGGGGACTCGGAATCCGAGCCGAAGATATCATCGATGGGATCCTCGCCCGGTGGGATCACAGTGCCTGGCATGATGCTGGTGGGATGATAGGTAACGAACGTACCTACTCGGCCTCGTTACCTAGAGACTGGGGCAAGTAGTGTAGTGTAATTGGGGTTGAGAGCCACTTGTCTCTTGTCTAAATTTTGGCCTTACCTAAACAAATGAATCCTCCCTGCCCTGATGACGAACTTGGGTTTGCATATGACCGATGGATGGGGTGGATGGATTGAATGAGTGGATGGCTGGATAGGTAGATGGTGTCGTCACATTTCTTGGTGGGGCGGGCGCGGGACGAGAGGCGGTATTAGTGTACAAAGTACCAGATACCTAAGCAGGTGCTTTATGTTACGCGTTCTCATTGTGTACTTTGTACTTCGTAGTGTTCCAGTTGTTTGTGGTGTTGCTGTTGTTGTTGTTGTTGTCACAGGCTCTGTTTTATGTGGCTTTTGGAGCGCTGTTTCCCTACCAACTTTTGCCTAAGACTACGAAGTACCTAGGCGCCTATTTAGGCTGGATAGATACCTCTTACCGGTATGCATTACCTTTTGCACTTTGACCGCGCGATGTACCTACCGGCACCGGTAGCGTGCGTCGTACCTACCTAGGGAAGTCACTTTCCGCGAATGAGTGTTTGAAGGAAGTTACATATACGTACCTAACCTAGTAGGTACGTACACCTCGCACCTTCAACCCCGAATTATTTGCCATTGGAAAACCCCCCAAATTCGTAATTACGAATACCTACAGGGCATCATGCGATTACCGCGATAACAAAGGCTGCCGACGGGAATGCCACGGACAGCGGATCGGGATTCGGCGACGGGAGGACGGTATGCTGCAGGAATAGAAAACCCAGAAAAAGAAAAAAAAAAAAAAAAAACCGGCTTTCAATGATTAAACCTCCCGTCCGCTCCCTCCCCAATTTGACTCGTCAATTTATGCCGTTTGCATTTTTCGGGAGGCTTTTTTCGGTCTGGTCACCTCTCCGGCACTCATTGCCTGCATGTATGTAGTGTGCATGTAAGGAGGTAGATTAGGTATCTAAGGTAATCGGCTTCGCGCCCTGCCACTTCGGTAATTCTTATCCTTGCGTTTCTGGTCTGCTGCCTGGAGGTCACGCTCTCACCTAATCCTTAGGTATTCTAGACCTACCTATCTAGGCCACGACGTTTTATTCTACTACCTACCAACGGTATGTAACCTACCTAGAGGTACTTCATACACCTAGTGTAAAAACCCTCAATGATCAACCGCCGCGCCGACCTAGGCAGATGGATACATGTTGTAGGTATGTATCTAGTAGGTAGTAGTACGAGCCGGGATGTTACGAACCTGGTGTACGGGTACGCGCGTATGTATTCCGTACCGGTGGCCCACCCGCCCTTCATGCGGGCTGGATGTGGTGTTTGTGAGACTGATGAGCCAAGCCACGCCTACGAGTCATCTGATCCGACCGCTTCAAGCAGGGCATTTAACGGAACAAGTGGTCCGAAAGGGGCGGGACGGGTTGGATTGGAATGCTCAATTGTGTTTGTTCTACGGCAGACGCGAAGTTAGGCGAGCTTGAGCGAAACTTTTGGGCAGAGAGGGTTTGCGATTATTTAGGTATTCCTATGCGTACGGAAATATCTACCTACCTATTGTAGCTGTTGTTTCTTTGCATTTTGTAAGGGAGAGGAGCACTCAGTTGCTGGGGTTGTCACGGGTTATATATTGGTATAGGTACGGACTACCTACAGGTACATTCAATTTATAGCACTGAATGAATGAACTGCTAGTGGGATCAGCCACGGGAACACAACGCTCTATAGTACAGTATAGATTGATCATTACATCTCATGTGCCTGCACCCATAAGATCAACGAAGACAGAGACAGAGAAGATAATACCACCTACGGATCTGTATTCATACCTAACTTACTCTAGAGCCCAGAGAAAGGGAAGATATGTGGAGAAGACGGCCGGGTTCACGAGGCTGCCTACCTAGGTAGGTAGTGTAGGTAGGTAGTGCAATCCGTACCGTATCTACCAGATATAAGTAGGTAAGTACGGATCCGTAGTGTACCGGTAGATGATCTGCGCAAGGAATCTAGATCTATACCGCACCTGGAACTAGTGGACTTGGCATCGAGAGCTGAGACATCAAAGTTGGGGGATACCTACATTCGTAGGTATTCGTGATTTCCACCATCTCGAAGAGTTCGGGAAGGGGGGCCGCCACAATGGGTAGGTACCGTAGCACGTGAGAACCTAGGCTTGGAGAACAGTGGGGACGGCTTTGACCTTGATGGACCAAAGGGGAGAGGAAGGAAACTGTGTATCTTGACGGGTTAGATATGGCAGATGCAACACTACAGTACATCACACGATCCAATTACCTAGCCTACGGGATTCCAGCAGTGGGAGAGTAGGGAGAGGATCTTTGGGTATAGTGAATTGTCCTGACATACGGACTAGGGATATGACAAGTTGTCGTCGCCAACAGAGCTAATTCAACAAGCGTTTGACACTCCCGAGCTGACTGAGGGTTATCGTGCTCACTACTCGGGAGGTGTGATATATATAACTGCTAGGTATTGCTCAGTGGCAGAGCAAGTCATCCGACATATTGAAGACAATCCTCATGCACATATAATGCACCTGACCCCGACACGCGCGATTCTGACACGATTAATCCCGTTGTCGTGATGAAATCCTTGCCATACGTGTAAGACTGAAGGCTTCTCTTGCCGGAAAACTTGCAAGCCCATATACAGGGTTCTATCCCGATAGAATATAATACAGGTGTCCTGAAACAGGTTGTATCGCGAAATGACGAGAAAAAAACAAAAACTAAACAGGCAACCGGAAAGGAAAACGAACGAGAACCGCACTATGAGGGGACAGACCAGCATGTTTTCCGCTCTTCTTCTGTCTTGTTCCTCAGAAGATGCTGTTGACAAGATTGCTACCGATGGTAGCGCCGGCACCGAAGATGGCGGCATTGCCCAGCTTCTTGCCGAATTTCTTACCTGCCTCGTTCATCTTGCCCGACGATCCATTACCGCCACCACCGTTCGGACCACTTCCCTCGGCCACAGCCATGGGTGGAACCTGAGAGTTGTAAGGGTTCTGGGCTTGCGTTGGTGGGGGATAGGCACTATTCGCAGGATACGCTGGTGAGGCGTAGACGGGTTGCTGGGGAGGGGCATAAAAGCCGGCTTTCTCGTTGTGGTCGATGTGGACATAGGTCTTGGGAAAGATGCCTTCAGCGCCGGTGCGCTCATTACGTCCCATCCACCAATCGTCGTTCATGTACTCGTGCACAGCGATCTGGTCATCCCGCTGAAAGGCTAGGTCTCGGTCGTCGGCGGCTTGGTACTTGAACAAAGCCCTGGCACGGGCGATGACAGGCTTTGCGGACTTGGCGCGTGAGGGAAGGGCGGGTGGTCCGGTGGTGTTATAGGCTGGAGGGGCCGAATTCGGCGACGGGTTCTGGCGGAGGGCAAGATCGGCCATGGCGTTGACTGGGACCGGCGAAGGTGATACGGATGGGGCGCTCGCATTTTGTTGCGCTGCTAATGGATTTGGGGTGGAGGTGCTCGAGAAGGAAGATTCGGCCGGGAGAAGGGCAGAAATGGATTCAAAGACATGGTCGCTGATGGCACCTTTTTCGAGTAAATTCTCAAGTTCCTGGACACAGTGATGCGATAGTCAGTACGCCTTTCTCTCCACAACTGAGTGGGTAAGTCAATGCAGAAAATGAAAAGTGAAGAGAAAGACTTGCATTCTTTATGAGACGAAGGGACTTGTTGGTCGCAATGATTTCTTGACGACGATCGACTGTTACCATCTTGACGGTTTCGGCCTTGGCGCTTAGCTCCGTTCACTATATGCTAGCAATGCAATGAGCGGAGGGGATTGATGACGATCAATCGTTGATTCTTTGGATATCAGAAGCGAAAACAAGTTGTCTCTCTATGGATGGTGATAAGTGTGTTGATTCGACGTCGTTTCCGTGGTTCGTACAACAGGTAGGCAGTGTAGGTGCGGACGTAGGTGATGTGTTGTTGCAGGTCGGTACTTTGCACTTCGTATTGGCAGGCTTACACCTGTTTGGTATGACGGATCCAATCTATTGGCTGACTCAGCCGAGATTCTATGCGGGTATATACTTCGTAGGTACGGACGTACCGTTACGTTACCTACCTACACAAAGTGCCAGCGTACCTGGTAGGTACGGAATACGCTAAGACTAGGTACCTAGGTACCTAGGTACGCCTTTTCAGGCTATTTAGGATGGTCACATGGGCTAAAAGGCTACCTTAGGTAGGTAGGTACCTAGGTAGGTAGCTTGTGTCAGCCTGCGTACGTACGTCCGTAGGTACCCTATTTATTCCATAGGTACCTGCCGGGTGGGTACGGTTCGCAGGCACCTCTAGGTACCTTAGGTAGTACCTCCTACATACCTATACCTAGGTACCTAAACATGCCTATAATATCACCGCCTAACTGTCCTCAAAGGGCCTGAGATAGGTCTACTGTTAGGTACCTAGGTAGGTCGTCAGGTTGGAGCTGTACACTGGACGGGGCTTGCATGGAATAGGTACCTATGTACCTGTCACATTAGATACAAAGCAAGAAAGTAACAACCCTATGAGTACGGGTCCATTAGGTACCTACCTAACTGCTTAAGCGCAAGTGCATCGGAATTAGCGACGGAAGACCTAAGGTAGGTACCTAGGTACGGATCCGTAAATAGTGCATATGTTGGCTTAGCCGGTTGACCTTGGTGAAACTGGATCCATACCTACCAGTCGGTACCTCTGATAGGTACAGCAGAAGACGCAATAGCTGCCTTATCTACTTATACCTATGTGACTGTAGATCAAGTCGGTCACAAAATCAATCTTGAACAGTCTCGTTCCGGGTTTAGTCAAAGTAGGTAGAGTCGTGATTGCTCTTTTTCTTTGTGTTCCACCATTTGCTTGTGTCGTACGCAGTGTACCGGTAAGGTAGGCAGTATCTCCTCAAATGCCCGGGGACTACGTCCGTATAACTCGGTAACTTGCTGTACCGTACCGAAAAGAGTGCTCACTTGTACTTTGATCACCACCTTATGTAGGTAATTAATTGCCTGAGGAGGCGTGGTATTCATAAGTCGACAGTGGTTCATACCCCTGCGAGTGACCGAATTGTAGTCTTCGGGCACCCGAGGAGAAAAGATCCATAATAGTAGTGTAATAACCTACCTAGTGGTGATCTGATCCACCATCAGGAAGAACGTTATGTTTTGATCCATAAAATAGAATAGATACGGACCGTAAATCCATAGGGCAGGTACAGAGTTTATAAGAGATACGGATAATATTATCAATTACCTACTTAGGTACGTTGTTAACTTTGTTATGATATGACATTACTCGCTACCTGGGTTGATACATGAGTGTAGGTGCCTCTTCTACCTACCTACCTCTTTCTTTCAAGCTCCCGGCTGCTTAAAGGTTGTGATTGCGGCTGCATACTACTTATGGACGCTAGGTAGTATGGACGTATTCTAGATGCCTAACTTCCGGCTCACTGGTCTACCTAGTTAGTGATTGCCCTCCACATTTTGCACCACAATCTCGTCGTTGGCCATCGAGAGCGTTCGGATAAGACCGAAGCCGAATCTCGACCATTTCAAACCAGTCGAAATTCCCCAGATTCGGCTGGCCTTGACCCAAATATCACGTTCCTACTTGCCCTCGCGCAGATGAATGTCTATGTTTTAGTCCACGGGGGACGATCATGTGACAGACTATTGGAGTACAGGTTCTGATGGCCGTGGTCCGGTGACCATTGATATCATCGCACGTATCAACGTATTTTCGAGATCTTTGACCTGCTGTTGGCGACTGGGCTTAGTTCTCTCAAAGACAATATGCTGGCAACATGCCAGCCCTAACCATACCGGCGCAAGGTCTTCCCGTGTGCTACGCCTTCAATTTCTTGTGAAACTGGATATGGGCCCAGACACCGGTGCACTGGGTCGATATACCTAGCTTGCACTACAGCAATTGCTAGTCGCCCTTGGTCATTCGGGAGTCGGGACGTCGTTTCAAAAAATTACCCAGTAAGAAGTTAAAGGGCTCTGATGGCAGCAAAATAAGGCTAAATGACTGGTAACTTGGCACGTGGAATTTGCACCTGTACTTTTTTTGTAGCTTCGCTTCGAATAATCTAGTACGACCATTTCAGACATTTGTAGGTAGCTAGGTAGTCGTTGCGATAGTTGGGACAAAGGGTGGCGGACCGAATGGTAGAGAGTCATGCACTCGGCGGTCGGGCCAGGTCATTGATATTTGCCCTCCCTCGCCTTGTATCATTGGCCGTTTTCTTAGGCATGCCTTCAATTTGACCGGTTGAGCTGCCTGTCAGCTTTAATTGCGACGACGATCGCCGTCTATTTATTGCTCACTGGACAACGCATTACATTCCAGATCACCTAGGCATTCATTTGGCCATATCGTTCAGGATACGAGAATTGAAACTTAGGATTCAGCTATGTAACATGTAAACAGCCATTGAATCAGACGAAAAGAGACCTCATACCCATGCATCTTTTTAATGAGTGTTGCAACTACAACCTAAGGAGGTAGTCATATGCGATGCTTGCGGTGTACCTAATAGTGACTACCTACCTCTTAACCTACCTAACCTACCTACCTAGTTAGGTACCTGTAGGTATTGGATAGGCTACCTAGATGTATATATGTATGCGTTCCCGTTTTCTCTCATTCCCCATGATTCTACATAGGTACCTAAGGTACCTACCTTCGCGCACGCATTGTAAAAAGTACCTACCGAAAGTACTTCGTAACTTGGGTACCTAGGTACCTAGTACATTCCCTGAATCCCATGTACATTACGGACCGTAGGTACCTACAACTAGAGAGAGGTTGATGCATCACGTGCTAATATTCATCACAGGGTGTTCCATAAGTAAACTTGGAATTGTAGAATTGCAGTCGTCAGAGTTTAAAGAAACTCTCGAAAAGGGTAGGTAAGGTCAGGCAGGTGTTACTGAGAGATTTTTTTTGGTACTTACAAATCCAAGATAGGGTAGGTTGATGACTGAAATGACATACTTACCAAGACGCACTTATGGGGGTTGAGGTCATCGCCTCCTCAGTGCGCGCCCTTTTCGTGACTTGACCGGGGCTGCACTAGTTACCTACTTAGCGTGAGATACGGACGTACATGCGTATGGAATACCGATTTAGAATGGGCGAGGCGCTAGGGGAATTACCATTAAAAATGGATGCGCCGCTACGACGCGTTAATGTGAGTCTAGGCGAGCTTAGCGGCGCATCCTTTTCATGACCCACTTTTGTTAGCGTCTCATTTATTTTTGAATCGGTCTTGGGCCCGTTGGCAGCATTCTGGCGTTCCAAAGTACCTATAAGTACTAGGTAACTTACCTAACCGACCTACTTAATGGACATTAAGATAATATACATGATCATTCTTACCTAATCCACATAAAAAGGTGGCCCGAAGCACTAAAATCCACTGTAGGTAACACCTGTACGGAATAATCAGACGCAAGACTTCCATTTGAAGAAAACATGACTTCTGTATATCTGCGTATACTGTACGGGTTACTCGCCATATCTTAGCTGGAACATCGGCGTACCTGTACCGAGGAGATACCTACTAAATATTCACGCTAGTGCAAGACAGCATTGTGAGGATACCTAGGTTAGGTACGTACATGTACATCCGTACGTCGGTACGGATCCGTACCAGTTTTCAAGAAAAAGAAGATCTCACCTGCCTGACAGTGGCCACTTATCTGCATTTGTCATTTGCCATTTGTCTAAGAAGGACCTTGTTCCGTCCCCATTCCAGTGCCAAGCTCAAAGTCCAGGGGGTTTACGTTTGCCGTTCTGTGGCTGCCCAACACATCCGCGCTCCATCCTTTCCCCCTCCCTCTCCTCTCCCTCTCCCCCCCCCCCCCAAAAGCTGCAGCGCCTAAATACCTTAAGGTACCTACCAAGTTTGCAAAGAAACAGCTCAGCACGGCAGTCTAGTGGAGACGCTGGGACTTACCTGACCGCCGTTGTGCGCCCCTTCTGAGTACTTACCTTACTTACGTATATACTGCGGTAACAACGTGTTTGGTTTTATCTCTTCTCTTCTCTTCTTCCTCTCTCCTCTCTTCTCTCTCTCCTCCCTCTTCTCTCTACCACAACAATTCTCCCGCCATCAATCTCAATCCCTCTCCCCAAAAGTCTGAAAGGCGGCAACTCAAAAAAGACTTGAGGCTTTCGCTTTTTCACTCTTCAATCTCATTCACTTCTTCAATTCTTTTTTTTCGTGGCAATATCCAGCAGTCCACTAATGCTAGGTAGGTGACTAGGCTCTATCTAAATCCGACACGATCCTGGACTACCTTACTTCGCCTTTCTCGTCTAGGTAGGAAGAGTCGTGAACATCCCTCCCCCCGCCTCCCTTCCATACATACACCTCAATTGCCTGTGTTCCCTTGTTCTGCATTCACACACACACACACGCACTCTCTCTCTCCCTCTCTCTCTCTCCAGACAACCTGAAGCTTCCTTCCATTTCTTTCCTGCATTGTTAGCAGCGTGTGTATTGCCTGTCTGCCTTATTCATCTACCCAGGTACCCTTTATTTGTTTTACTTTGACAAAACAAAAAGTCAAAAGGTACCACTGCGTAAGCCTGCATGTCCTGTTGGCTTAGTGCAATCAGTACATATCATCAAGGGATTTGATGACAAGCACTAAATCTGTCTTCGCTCGCTTCACGTCCCACACATTTCATCACTCCCCTCTGAATTCCGGCTTTTCAACCCGTCAGGTCTAGATCCTGTTGCATATGCTCTCCCTATCCGGTTTTTTGCTGCTGACAACGCACTAGATCGTTTAGGACCCAAATCCTTTTGATACAGTCCTTTGACCGCCACTGCTATTCTTCGATTGTCCCAATCGTGGCCTTCTTGTTGTATAATTAAGCAAACTCGTTCATCAACGTCCAGGCATCGCTCTGCCTTATCCCTCGCCCAACATGACTACTATGGTATGTTGATTTCATTGCCCCGCCTTTTTCTCCGTGCAGTCGGCAAGAAAACATGGACGGAACGTGACCGGGAATGTCCAACACATGTTCTGTTAAGGTTTATTCTGAACGAAGTACGTCCGTAACTTATGCTGAATGAATGCTGCACAGGATCTTCGCGTCGGGAACAAATACCGCATCGGTCGGAAGATTGGCTCCGGGTCTTTTGGCGACATCTATCTTGGAACCAACATCATCTCCGGGGAAGAGATTGCCATTAAGCTAGAGTCGGTGAAGGCCAAGCACCCCCAGCTTGAGTATGAAGCACGCGTTTACAAGTCCCTCGCCGGAGGCGTCGGCATTCCCTTTGTTCGATGGTTTGGCACCGAGTGTGACTACAATGCCATGGTTCTAGACCTTCTGGGTCCTAGTTTGGAGGATCTTTTCAATTTTTGCAACCGCAAGTTCTCATTGAAAACTGTGCTTCTTCTGGCTGACCAGCTCATCTCTCGCATCGAATACATCCATGCCAAATCATTTATTCACCGTGATATCAAGCCGGACAACTTCCTCATGGGTATCGGCAAGCGCGGTAACCAAGTCAATGTCATCGATTTCGGGCTCGCCAAAAAGTACAGGGACCCCAAGACCCACTTTCATATTCCTTATCGTGAGAATAAGAACTTGACCGGGACTGCTCGTTATGCGTCAATCAACACCCACCTGGGTGTCGGTACGTTATTTCATCATTCGGAGCTTTTGGGTCCATTAATACTAATAATAATCAGAACAATCTCGTCGTGACGACATGGAATCTCTTGGCTATGTCATGTTGTACTTCTGCCGCGGATCGCTCCCCTGGCAGGGATTGAAGGCTGCTACTAAAAAGCAGAAATACGATCGTATCATGGAGAAGAAGATGACAACGCCCACCGAGGTTCTCTGCAGGGGCTTTCCTAACGAGTTCGCCATCTATCTTAACTATACCCGGTCTCTTCGCTTTGACGACAAGCCTGACTATAGCTACCTCCGAAAGATCTTCCGCGATCTCTTCGTCCGAGAGGGTTTCCAGTATGATTACGTCTTTGATTGGACCGTCTATAAGTATCAGAAGAATGCGCAGGCTATTGCCCAAGCTGCAGGTCAAGGTGTTGAGGAGGATGAGAAGCGGGCCCGTACGAATGCCACCCCCGCTGGTGCAAATGCGCAGGCTAATGCCGTTAAAGCGAATGCAATTCCCGCTCGACGTAAGGTGATCGAACGCGGTCCTCCGGGCGTTGACACTCCCGAAACCAACCGAGCCGTCGGGGGAAGCGACAGGATGTGAGTGTCTCGCCAGCCCAGCCCAGTTCAAGAATTCCTAGTAAGGAATCATCTTTCCTTCGAGTTTGGTGTAATTCATAACGCTGGCCGGAGGAATTGCTGACATGAATGCTGACACTTCAGTCTTCGGTAATAGGCTGCGATCAGCTTCCAAAGTTCAAGGTACCGGGTCCGGATATGCATCTGGCTCTTACCGCCCTAAATGATCATCGCCCCATCGCTTTGATGTTAGTATTCCATTCCGCAACGTGGTGGCAGCAGTCAATTAGCTATGATCGACCCACCCAAACGCCCCTTTCATCGTGGTTATCTCGCCGTTTCCCGTACGTATAGCACCGCTGAACCTACTTGTGGGTCGCGGCCGCATGTTGGGTAATAGAGTACCACGCACTATCCTCTTTCATAGTGTTTGGGTTGCTTTGGTTTCCGTTCTTCGATGACTCTCGGTTTACGACTCAGTTCCATGGCTCGAACAGTTTTAGAGACTCACGGGGATATGATTGATTACCTGGCCATCCGGGTTCCAGCCTTGTCCTTGTTGAGAGCACTCTATTCCTGTTTGAACGGCACGCCCGGCACTCTGTTAATTGCGGAGTGTCGTCTACCATATTCTGAGTCTTATCGTGGCGAACTTCGTGAATCGGTGCTGGTAGCATGCTGCATTCTGGAGTCGCTTGGCCAGAGATTGATCGTGTGGCCCCGAGTGAGCTTAGTTCATTCTATCCATGATCCGTCGATGCGATTTTAACAACCTGCCCGATATGACAAGGCTGACGGTTTTCTTACTATATTTCTATTTGCTCTTTTCTTTCGTTTCCTTTCTTTCCTAAGCATGTCATTTTGAGTTGTCACGTCATTACTGTGCCGAAGACGGAAAGTACCTCGCCTAGGATGCACCATTTTCTCGGTACCCAGGCACTCCAACCAAGGGCTTCTGTGGCACCGCCGCAGCACACGCCGAGAGGTGGGAATAAATGTCACTCGCAGTGCACCACAACCCAGTATCCATGGAGGCAGTCATACTTATTTCGAACAACGTACCGGCATCATCACTAATCTGGAAACGGCGAGATATCGGCCTAGTGCTGATATCTTTGCGATGTCCGCCATATCTGGTTACTGAACGGAGTAATAAGTCGACGGAAAACCCGGTTACGTCGGATATGCCGCCGAATGGAGACAGTGGGTCGTTGGGCGTTGCTACATACGTCTAGGTCCTTAGGCGAGGATCCAATCGCACGGCAGGAACACAGTCACCGTCACAAGTTCGTCCAGGATTTGGAGTAATCCACGAGAGGTGATGAAGGGATGGAGGGAATAACTACTGCTTGCTTAGATCAGGACTTAGGTCTATGGCCGCAATAATATATCTTCCTTCGAATAACAGTATGGCAGGCAGGCAGGCAATACATGCTAGGTAGTATCAAGAAACTCTCGGCTTTTTTTACATTTTGACATTTCTCGAGAGGTATCCATATGTGACTTGAGGATGATTTGCTTGCATATATTAAAGGTAGGTGTGAAGTAGGCCAGCAAGCTGTGATCGGGCCAAGTGAGCATAGTAGTATAGGGTTTAATACTAGTATGTATAGGTAGGAGATTGTGTGTAGTCACATGGGCAGTAAAGTGTTTTGAATGGTTGGCTTTGACAAACCCGTGATGCGGCCAGATTATTAATCTTGTAAAATGAGGCCACGGGATGATTCTTGCGTGCTATCCTTGGTAGGGTTTGGCACATAAAAGCAGCGTTTGCGACTGCGCTGGGTTGTAGGCTAAGGTAGGAAGTCGACGACGATGTCATTTTCGGCAGACGATTCAATCCATAAGTACCTACGTCCGTACCTACCAACGGATTATACACACCACCCACCTAAGGTGAGTACCTGCCTACCTACCTATAAGCCTCGTAAAAGTTGGTTAATTGGGCCTGCTTAGGTGCCTAACCTGGTAACAAGCGCCTGCTAGTAAATTCCGTAGGCACCCTTATGTAGTAGGTAAGGTACCTACTACCTGCCTAGCCGCCTCACTAACCTAACCTACCTAAGGTACCTCTAGGTAGGTATCCTAGGTACAAGTACAACTACCTACCTAATACTTGCCTACCGAAGCAAATATCACCTAGAGAAAACACGCAGGGACTACCTTCTACCTACCTAAGGTACCTAAGGTAAGGTAAGGTAGGTACCTAAGGTTCGGAGGCAGTCCGGGTCCTCCCCTCAGGTATTGTTAGCAGCACGTCCACAGACGCCCTCCCAGATCCCAGAGCCTGGGGATCGACACCACACCCACACCCACACACACCTCTCGCTGATCAGCACGTCGTCATTGACTGGGGCTGCTCGGCTGCAAATCTACACTACCTACCTACCTACCTGCCTACCTAATTTTATCAGCCAGATAGGTCAGGTAGTAGATATGACTACAGCCACTACCAATACGTTGAGCTCGACTCCAGCGTCCTTAGACGTTTTTATCCTCACCTTTAATGCTGGAAAGCAACAGATTGACCCCCCTACCTTCGCCTATCATCTCCGGAACGCCTTTCTTCAAAATGCCACGAATTTGCCAGAGCTCATTGTCTTGTACGTGGGAGAGTTAGGCTTGCCTACCCATACGCCCTCCATTTCTCTTTTCTTAAAGAAGTTTCCTAACATGTCTGTAGCTGCCTCCAAGAGATGGCGCCGCTTGCAAACAGTTTCATCGGTTCCTATATGATTAGCCCCTTCTTCCAAAAGTACGTTTCCGCCGTCAATCTTGCTGCCAGCAGTCTTTTCGGTGAAAGCCGACATCAAGTTCAAGATTCAGACGCGCCTCAGGATTCCTTCTACACACTCGCGGCTTCACTTAATGTTGGTATGACCGGCATTATGCTATTTGCTCGTGATCCGAAGGCCTTACGCCATCTGCAATCCACCGAGGTTAGCTTTGGCGCCGGCTCCATGGCTAACAAGGGAGCCGTGGGTCTTCGTATACTGTATGCGAAGGAAGATGAAACGGGGCAGGAGAAAGAGACAGAGCTGACCTTTGTGAGCACTCACTTGGCTGCCCATGAGTGGAACCTGGAGAAGAGAAACAGGAACTGGGAAAGTCTTGTATCTGGATTGCGTAAGTATCTGCGTATGTACTTGCACTGGCCACCGTCTGCTTACGCTAGCTGTTGGTAGTTTTCGAGGACCCTCAGAAATATCACGCCATCAAGTCTAAGCATCCTACGCCACATATATTCGACAATGGTGACGAGAGGGAAGCTCTTCTTTCTCAGGAGCTCAACGATAAGGCACTGCATGACATCACCATATACAAACCGGGGTCTCATTTATTCGTCGGCGGGGATCTGAACTATCGAATATCCAAAACAAGCCCGTCTTCGAACTCGGTTTTCCCTGACTTGGATCCCCGAAGTCCTAATTTCATGAAACACTTCCTCGCTAGGGATCAACTCATATTAGAGAAAGCAGCCGGCCGGACATTGCACGGATTGAGCGAATCCACTATCTTCTTCCCACCAACGTATAAACTTGATATAGTGGACGATGATGAAGCCCAAGCCCGACAAAATGGCACTTCAGCGGTCGATCTGGTGTCTTGGAAATGGGCTTCGCATAGATGGCCAGGCTGGTGTGATCGTGTTCTCTATCTCGACATTCCTTCTTGGGTTTCCAGCGCGCCTGACATTGATGAGATCAGGATGAACACTATAACCTATGATGCACTGCCAGCGGTTCGAACCAGTGATCACAGAGCCGTCTTTCTCCGCCTTGCTGTTCCAATCCTCGAGCCCTCGATATTGGCGCCCCCTGATGAGATGCGTGCCTCTGACAGCAATGACCCTCGCATCAAGCTTCCGTACCCTGTTGATTTCCAAGCCTGGGAACACCGTGCTCAGGTCAAAAAATGGGAGCCCATGATTGGTTGGTCAATGCTGATTTCACAATCGAAGAAAGGCATTGCAATCTTCGTAATCCTTATTCTCATTGGCTTGGGAACCTGGTGGCTCAGGTCGTGGTAGGACTCGGCCTTGGGATATTTCAGGCGATGCAGTCAGTCAGTTTCTGGCATGCTATTTCCGGCTACCACTATACGGAACCTATTTCGTCTAGCCCCTTTTGGTCTCCATCATTTATTCAATCATAGGACATTAACTGTTAACATTTAGCCTGGTGGTATGTTGTGCTCTTGGTGCCTATTCCGTTTACCACTTGTTTTTCACCCTTGTTTCTTGGTCTCTTGAGTTTGGCTTTCTTGTTTTTTTTTTCTTTTTGTTTTTTTTTTTGCTGTTTGTCATACGGTGGGTCGGCGAGTTCTATTTATCATTACATTAAACTATGACCTGGGTTTTGGTAGAGTGCAAAACAGAGTATAGAGCCAGTGTGGGGTTTGGGAGAGGCGTTTATCGCATGATGTGATGCATTATGGTAGTTATACCCCCCTTTTTTGGGCCGTTTGGGTTTGGGTCTTTAGATTGATGATGGTGTCTGGTTTTATAGACGAATGAGCTTGCTGGTCTGGTCTTCACTAGCTAGGTATTGGTAATTCAATATTAAGACCTGGGTGTTCTTTGCTTTTTTTTTTTGGTGATGGCTGCTCTTTGAGCATCTAAAATTTCCGGTTTCTCTGGTCTTTGGAGTATTAGTATTTGAGATGGTTGGCGACGATTTTGAGGGTTCGGTCGTTAGGTTCCGGGTAGTACTCTTGAAAGAGAGAGAGAAAAAGGGGAGTTTCGAGTTGGAGAGGAAGTTGGTGGTGAGATTTGCTTTGGGTTGGCCGGAGTCAGTTCTGTTTTGGAACCCTTGATTCCGTGGATCAAAGTCTTCGATTTTGACGGGTATCAAGTCCCTTTTCCTTTGGTCCCAGGGAACAGTTGCTATATTCTTCGTTAGTGGTGAGGGTTGAAGTCCGTCTATGTGTGGATTCTGCCCAGCCTGCCGTGCCGAGTACGATGTACACCAATGATGTACCGGATACGTATCTGAGAGATCCTACTTTCTAAACAGTCACCATAACAAACCTATTCTAGGTTCAGGCATGAGAAGCATTGAAAGAGTGACAGCTTGATTGTTCAATTTCATGCCCTCCTGATCCCTGAGTGTAAGCTCAAGTCGCCATAACGACTAAAGCCGATGTTCAACTTCCAGAACACCTGTTTTCCATGCTGTTCAAAAACAGCATTTATAATGCCCTATCTATAAATAGCCCGAAATTTCGAAGCGTGCGGGCCAAGCGCTTTCAGGACCCTTTAGCCTTAATTCTAGTCTCGTCATTCAGGTAAATGAGATCACATTGCGGGAATACAGCCGATCATGTCCGCTTCATCTCGCCCATCATCCCGAGCCCTCTCGAGGTCTAACAGCAAGATCCCAGTCCCGGTACGACGAGACTCGATGCGAAGCGTGCCGTCGACCCCGACCGTAGATTCAGCGCTTCTGTCAAGGAAGCACGCGGCCCTGGATGCCGACCTCGAGCTCACGCCCGACGAATGGCGCAACGTCAACGCCCGCATCAAGAAGACCGTCGACATCCTCATCTCCCAGGGGCATATCATACAAGGCCCCGGTCCCAGAACCTACGGGTTCACCGCGAACCTCGGCATTGCGCTCGTCGCGGACATCGCCATCAGACCTAATCAGCGCGTCTGCTCCCTCGCTGACCCGGTCCTGCAGGAGAAATTGTGCGCCATGGCGAGAGATCCTGCCCATGCGACGTTTCGGTATACCTTCCTGCACGGACGCGTCTGGTTTCATTTCCGCGTTGACGATCGGGATTTGGCTGCTCAGCCGCTGGGGGAGGGTGAGATGTGAGGATTCGAGGTCGTTCAGGGGATCTATATTGAGCTATATTTAATTTCAGACTGACTGCTGATAACCAACTCGATTAGTAGAGAAAAGCATTCGAGGTTTTCGGGCTGCGCTGGCGTTGGGACGGACGGTACGCGTGTGTTGTTGGTTCCTGAGAGAAATTGATTGATAGATACTACGTAAGCACGTTCTCTTATCCCTTCTGGGGGTGTTTTTTTTTTTATGTGTGGGAACCGGGAATATAGAGATTTATTATTGATCATGGTATCTGCTCGTTATGGTACGCGGTAGCGTGACAGTGATTCTTAATTAGAAATGGTATCGCAGACGAGACTCCTTGACGATAGTCGTTTAGACCACGCGACCTAAGTATCTTAAACATAGGATTCCTCCCCCCCTTCCTCCCTTCCAACGAGCATCCCTACTTCAGATTGCATACTACTATACAGATCCTGGGTCGTGTTTTTACGCTCCAATTAAGGGATGAACTATGGATTGGCGGGAGCGAAATGGAAGCCAAGTCCGTACAATATCATCCTACCCGCAACTTTCACAGCAAGGAGTTAGCAGCCTGCTCTCCACGTTCGACTCAAGTCTAATAGGGGTTTCGCGACACCAATCAAACCGTCCAAACAGGGCGACGGCAGTAAATTCCGCTTGCAGAAAGACGTCTTGAAGGGCGGAAGGGGTAGCTACTCACGTCCATCCTGCGCCATGTCCGTCAATCCCTCCGAAACACCAGGGGCCGTGTGCCTTACGTTGCGAACGGTCTTGATTCCGGCCGACACGACGAGGACGACGCCGCTGTTCAGCTCCCCGCCGATCTGCACGCTCGTCATGCCCCGTAAATACTCGATCGTGAACCCGTTGCGCAGGATCCGGTGGATCGTGATCTCGCATAACTGTTCCCATTCTGTGCTTTTGGTCGCGTGCACGTCTTGCTCTGGGGACGCGGGCGCTACGGGCGTTTTTCGGCGCGCCATTTGATGAGGGTGAGTTGAGAGCGCTGGGACTGAATGGATTTGTGTGTGTGTGTGTGTGAGGTCTCACCCTTGTCGTCGATGTCGGATCGACGGCGTCGGGGTCGAGTTGAGACTGTAGACCGTCTCGAGTATTTTGCAATGCTTGGTATTATGATTCTATTCAACCTTTCCTATCGCAATCCTGAACTAATGCGCTTTGCGCTCTCCGGTCGTAGTCGTAGCTCTCGTGAATTCGGTCACCTACGTTGTTGACTCGGATCGAGGTCTGCGAGTACGGTAAGCATTGTGTGTTTCAAGTGATGACAGATGGTCTTTGCTTCTTGTCGTCGCCCTTTGTCGATGTCGCGATAAAGACCGGTTTTTTTTTTCCCCTTGGCTTTTGCGCCTTGGATGCTTTGTACTTGTCGCGCTTTCTTTTGGCATTGCCGCTTTCGGCTTCTTTGATGACGCTTGAGAAATCCCCAATGACGGTGCTCGGTATGGATCTTGCGGCCGTGTCATGTTATGTGATGATTGGTCGTGCTTCGAAGAGGAATTTGTTTCGGGATGTGAGATGAGGCTCTCTCTTTCCCCCGTGCCTCGATTCGCTGGCTCGAAGAATACGACGACCATAAGATGTGTTTATGTCAGGACGGAATTCTTTACTCGATGATGAAAATAGCGCCCAAGGAAATAAATTCGATAATCTTCATGTCTAGATCTAAGGATATGGCCGGTGCACAACCCTAATTGGTGCGAGAACAATGTATCTTCTTTGACTTATCGCGCTTATATCTACCATGAACTTCTCCAACTGTATATATGCATTCTAATGACGCTTATTTTTTTTTTTTTTGAAAAATAAACGGGATCGACTCGGAGGCTCTATGTGTGGACTTCATGACGAGGGAAGGGGAGGTCGAGTCAATAAGAGATAGCAGACAGATATAAGTCCAGTACAACTCTCCGCACCCCGCCTACCTGAACAGCATTGAGTATTCAACAATTTGCGGCGGTAAAAATGGGCTTACGAGGGGTGGCAGCCATGATCAAGCCGGATCAACCTCGAGCGGTCAGGAGGCTCACATAGATACCCCAGCCGAGACCAGCAAAACTAGCGACAAGATTGCGGCCCTCGATGCTCTTGATGAAGGCGAAGTTGATTAGGCTCACGAAGGGCCAGACCTTCCACCCGGCGACAAGGAACGGGAAGAACTCCCGCTGGCTCTCCGCAACCACGCGGTCCCAGTTCACGCTTCCATAGTCGATGGCTCCCTTGGACAGCAGGTACTGTAGGCTCTTGTCCGGGCTGCTGAAGGGAGTGCCCGGGGCTCGCGGCATCGCATCCTGAATGGAGTGGATGAAGAGACTGAAGAGGAAGGTGTTGGCCGCGGCCCCAATGGTTTGGTCTAACAATAGCTTGATGACGGTGTTGGTGACGTTCAACTTGGGCTTAGCCGGTTTCCCCTTTTCGGCCTCCTCGTCCACCTCCTTCTCTGCTGGCGTTACCGCGTTACGAGCCGATGATACATGGTAAGCTGGGAAGGTTGATTCTAAGATTTCTTGCCTGGATAAGATCAGAACGGCGCATCATCAAATAGGACAGTGAATCAGTTCGATTGCTCTCAAATCAAAAGTAGAGATCATATTGTATCGCTGCAACATTCTTAATCCAATCACACACAGCATCAATGAACTCATACATACCATAGAAAGTTGGGCGGCACGTTCAGAAAAGCATATAGGACAAATTGGAAAATTGGCACCAGGTCCAAAACAAATTGTTTCTAAGCCGTGTCGTCAGAATGAGACGAGTTTCAAAAGGCGATCAACAACCCCCATGATGTTAGAGACTGCTACATACGTCTGTTTGATAGGCTTTGAGACACTGCGCCAAGATGTTGGACGTCGCGGTGAGAACGGCAGACTGTAGCGTGGCTGAGGCGATGGGAGGTAGTGCCATATTTTTTTTGGACGGATGATACACGGGAGGGCTGCTAGACTGTATGTGTGCTAGTTTCTACGGCCGGTATCATAAGACTAGGTATGGTAGATGGGCCGTCTATGAACGAGGAAGGGAGAGATGGGGGAAGAATTCTCCTGCTGGATAGCCGCCCGGAGCTAGGTAGATATCTGGGCAAAAACGAATGCAAGGCTTGGCAGATCTAACGTTTACCAATGCGGTGTAGTGTGAAGGCAACCGGATAGCAAGGGGCGTATGAAGTTGTATGTACGGATCGTAACATAAGCCGTTTCCTATCAAATACCAATAGAAGCTCTCAAACCGACAGCAAAGGCAGATAGACGGAAGGGACCGGAAACTTGTCTCATTTACCACCTGGAGATAGGTAGATTAAAAAGAGGCGGCTATGTGCGTGTAAGCAAGATCCGTATATATACAAATATATATTCCGTATATGCAAGCGCACTTACAGAGGACGATAACAGCTCAACCGATGTCAGAATTTCCCGGTTCAAATACCTATGCCTGCTCAAAAGACGCTTATTCGCTAATATGAGAAGATATGAACACGTCTTACCTACCTGGATGTTACCTATGTGCTGGACAGGATTTGTCACGGGGTGTACAGACTACCTAAGATGAGATCGAATGAGAGGATTGATTAAAGATTTGGTTCCAATATTTTGTTGTGCGCGCGCGGACCTTGCTCTGATGCAAATTAGCCTGCGGCTGAACTCAGGTGCGTTTCGGAGTCGGTTGGGTTCAGGGCACGAGAAAGCAACGGGCCGCCAAAGCATTCGAGGCCGGAACGGGCCGAAGGCCGCTCGGGTTGCATTCTTGGTTCTGCAACGATCGACGAAATGTCGTTATTTCCTTGGCTGCCCGAAGGCTACAATTTTGGGTCACTTGACGGGGGGTTTTAACCCAATCAGAAACCTGTCGACTTATAGCTATCTCCCATTATTAACTTGATGCGTGATGAATCTCAGAGTACGGACGTACCTAGGTATTCTTTCTGGTACGGTGGAGCCAGCAACCGAATTGTAGCCTTGGGGCCGCCAAGGAGATAAGTGATCTTCATGGCTGCTGGTGACTGGAGAGCGCACTAATATGTATTTATTTTCTTGAGTTAGGTAGGTAGTATCTGACGAGAAAAAACATTTACGATTTCATAATCCATCCATCTACTTACTTACCTTAGATATCTACACAAGATGGCTCGCAAGGTACATGCTTGGGTGAGTGAGTTATGTACGTATACGGTATATGCAAATCTTGTTTGCTTCATAATATACGTTAAATTCATACTAGTTTTTATGTAGGTCGTCTCCAATCTCAGCGATGTGTACGGATCCGTATCTAGCCAGGTACGAAGCAGGCATGGATCCATAACCTCACTTTTACCTATTGGTACCTACCAATCAGTATAGGTAGGTAGTACCTATTACCTATCCTACCTGACTGCCTTGCCGATATCTCTCCACCCTCATCTTTTAAATGTTTCGACCTCCGCAGCGCCTGTGTTGCATGGGCTCCGTCAGGCCAGTTGGCCTGGCTTTACCGCGGAAAACCAACACGAACACGTTAGTGCCGTGGCCTCTTCACGTGCAGGCCTCCTTTCCCTCCCGGAATGCCAGGCCGAGGTACTTCACGACGTCCCACACACGCCGCACTACTTCTTCTGCAGCAACACATGTGGATTCTGATCAGACGCCACCGCCTCCTCGAAGAACTTGCGGCCTAAAATGTATAATTTTACTCACGATCCTCGGCAACGTGGCATATTCGTATTTCTTCGCCAGGGCTCCACCTGCCCCCGTGCCGATCGGATCTGCCGAGGACATCTCTTTCCGGAACAAAATTCAGGCCCAGGGCGCTACGCTCCCGATCGTGCAGAAGTTATCCACTGACTCGTCATGGACCTCCTGGGACGCGTATGGGGGGATGTCTACTGTGTCGTCGTCTGATGATGCGCAGAAAAAATCCGCGGCACAATCGCGTATCACCTCGGGCGCCTTGTCCGGGTCTTCCGGTCTCCCTTTTCAACGCATCTTTCACAATGCGTCCTCAGGCGAGGTCGTCAATGTGGTCTACTTTGGGTCCGGGGTGGGGAGTTGGCCAAATACTGTACACGGAGGCGCCCTTGCCACCGTGATCGACGAGACGATGGGGCGCTGCGCTATCCTGAAGTTCCCCAGCCGCACAGGCGTCACGGCGAATCTCGAGCTGCGGTATCGCGCCCGGACGCTAACGAACAACTTCTACGTCATCAGGGTGAGACCCATGGATGATTCGGCGGCAGGGGGGGAGGGGACGAAAGGGAGGGATCGCAAGCTCTGGGTCCAAGGGACGGTGGAGACGGAGACGGGCCAGGTCAACGTGGAAGCGAAAGGCTTGTTTGTAGTGCCCAAGGCCTACAATCTTCACCCCATTACCGAAGGATTCTGAACAGTGCGATCCGAAGGAAGTGCACTTTTGCTCTCTATACGGGATGCTATCAGGTACTGAGTACCTACAATGTACGTGTGATTCGGTGCCGCTAGTACGGAATACGTATAGGTATCCTTCATCGTTGGGGGTCTCCACAGCGCATTAATACCTACCTAGAGTATAAGGATTCAACTAGGTACGGAATACGGATCGTACGTAACTCGGCATCTAATGGCGCCAAGGATGGGTGGTATTCTTGTATACTTACCTACGGTAACTATTATTTATAGCTAAACAGCCAATTAGTAGCAACGTATGTGTTATTTTCTGCTTTTTTTTTAAACTGTGAAAAAAAAAAAAAAAGCGTGGTCAATAATTAACCCCTCTTCTCCCCCTCTCGCCAAAAGTCTACTGCTCTTCTTCCTCCTCCTCTTCCTCCTCCTCCTCCTCCTCCTCCTCCTCTTCTTCTTCTTCTTCAGTCCTTTTGACTCCTGGGAGATAAATAAAGAAAAAAAAAATATCGGGCATAAACTACCTACGCAAGTTGAAGCCAGAAACTTATTTTTTTATTATTTTCTCTTTCCTTCCTTCCTTCCTACGTGATTGTAGGTGGGTAGTAGGTATTGTACAAACCAAGCGTCTAAACTACGACCTAAACTAGATTTTGCTATTACGAATTACCAACAGAAGCTCTGCTATTTAATGCATGCCCGCCCAATAATATAATAAACCCCCATCTCCAACTTTCTTTCCCTTCTCCAAAAATAAAAAACCAAGAAACAATATTGTCTTGACGCGTCAAATTGCCGCCGTTGGTCTGGTAAGCGCCCTGACCTCTTCACAATATATATATGTATATGTATATATATATACTCAGCCATCCTCCCCTTCCCCCCCTTTCATGTTGCCTGTTGATGGCGTATGTAGATTTTGAGTTTGCGCATAGAAATGCTGCACACGAGGTCACGCGAGTATGTATCAACTATGAAGGCTCCGTCGGTGGTGTCCATGGATGGGGTCCTGGAACATTTGGGTGTTGTTGTGGCCAACCGCCGCGGCCTCCTTGATACCCACGTCTGAACCCGCCATACCCACGCCCCCGGAAATTCCCTCCATGTCCTCTTCCACCACCACGAGGACCGCCACGAGCGCCGCCTCGGTAGCCACCACGGGGATTATTGGTAGGATCTCTGGCTGGGTAAGCTTGCTGTCGAGCCGGTGGTTGTTGTTCACTGGTACTACCGGCATCCTGAGACGACGCAGGCTTAGGAACGGAAGGGTTGTTAGGATCACTTCGCGTCTGGCCACGTCTACGAGCGAAAGACCTCCGAGAGGATTTAGGCTTCCCCTCAACAGAGAAGTCAATTTTCTTCACCGGGTCCTCTGCCATAGGAATGCCGTTCAGACCAAACCGCTCCCAGTCTTCCTTTGGCGTCGTCCATGGCTGGAATAGATTCTCGAGCTTCTCGATCTTTCGGAGCTCGGGGACCCAGCAGCGAACGTATTCTCCGTCTTTGTCGTAATCGAATGCCTGCTTGACTGGGTTGAAAATACGGGCCTCCCCCCTGGGGTCATTTCCTACCCCAGCAACGTATTGCCAGTTCGACCAGTTGGAGTTGACATCGTAATCGACGAGCAGGAACTCGTACCACTCGGCACCGTATCGCCAGTCGATCTCAAGGTGTTTGGCGAGAAAGCTCCCGACATTCTGCCGGGCACGGTTGGACGTGTATCCCGTGCGTATCAACTCTCGGGACGACGCATCGATAAGGCTTTGCCCAGTCGTGCCATCGAGAACCCGCTTCAGTATGGCGGGCAACTCTTCGGTAGACTGCGATTCAACATCCGCCTGCTGCTTATCCCCCTTGCCACCTGAGTTCCATTTACGCGTATGGTCGTCTCTAAAACCGGATCGGTAAAAGAGCTTGACGCGAAATTTCCGGGTGCAGAGTCTCATATAGTCACGCCAGAGCAGCTCGAATCGAATGGCTTTGGTTCCCTCATTCTCGCCTTTACCATACCCCTCTGCGTCTGCGTACTTCTTATCCGTCTCGTCCTCGAAATGCAGAAGCTCCTGATGTATTTGACGCCCGGTGATACATCCCTGGGCAAGGTAGGCTGACAGTTTGGTGCTGTAGTCCAGTCCCATCAGGCCGTTCCGCGAGGTCTTATACATTGAAGCATGGCCGGACTTGATGATAGAAACCAGTCGATCCCAGGCATTGTCTTCGCCTCCACGAAAGGGGTGGGCCGACTTGGCCTCGTCCGTAGGGGCAATTTCTGGAAGCTCCCGCTCCACAGGACCCACAAATGCTGCCTCCAATGCCTCGAGCGACGATGGAATCTCAAAGGGATCCGGCTGGCTCGGGATCAGGGATGTCTCGATGGGTTTGGGAAGAGATCCATCTGATGGCCGGGGTTGCGTTGTCCGCGGACGATCTCTCAAGGGCTCGTTCATCTTTCGGTAAGTTGTAAACACGTCCGGGAGGTCTTGCGGGTTTTCTATCTTAAGATCTCGGCTGCCAATAAGTCAGTTCTGCGACCACACACACAAACACTGGCTGTTTCACCACCTACTCGTCGATGAAATACTTCTCATCGGTCCATAGTTGAAGGTCGATACCGAGAGTCGAGCAAGCCTCAACCACGCTCTTTTCGTCCTGCTCCTCCTCAAATCCCTCTTCGGATATCATCCAGACAGCCTTCACGTCCTTCTCGCTTTTCTTGAGCCCCTCCACGAGGTCCGTCAATACCTCGCCGGGCTTCCCGATGCGAATGGTCAGGTCATTGCCCAACTTCTTCAGATTCTCTTTCAGGTTCCAAAGCGACTGGGCTATGAAGCGAGCACGATGCGGCCCACACCTCCAGAAGCGGCCGAGTTCGCTTCTCGCCTCGGGAAACGGAGACAGCTTGCCACCCTTGAGAAAGCCGGACACCTCAACCTGATGTGGAGGGATTATGTGGATGGGTAGGAGATGCGTGAATCCATGATCGGACGTCGCCAGATGGTGCAGAATAGGGTTGTCTGCAACACGTAGGTCATGTCGCACAATATACACCAGGATGTTAGAGTCCCGCATGCTGTGCTGTTCAGGGGAAGGGGGGGAGCGGGCGGGGAAGGAAACCTAGTTAGCTGGCCAACAGACGAGAATCGACGACGAATAGATCTATCGGTCGAGCGATGAATTCACGCAGCGTAGCCAGCGGGATGGGAGGTGTAGCCAGAGGACAGGGAAAGAGAGAGAAAGAGAGAACAGACAGAGACAGAGACAGAGACAGTGATCGAGACAAGACAGGATACGAGACCAATACCACTCTTCTGGATGTTTTAGATTGGCGTTGCAAGTGACGTCAAAGGCACCGCAGAACGGCGAGGACTGGTGAAATGTGCAATCCTGCCTTTTGAGACTGCTGGCCAGATTGGTGGTGAGAGTTTATAGTTCAGACTTCCTAGTCACAACACTCGTAAGTCTTTCTTGGGTCATAGATCTAGATTTCCATGGAGCGAAAATCTTACAAGTACATATACCATGACAGGGAAGGTGTCAATTTAAGGTGTTGGGCGGCCCGCAAGTACGAAGCATGTGGGACAAAAATAAATTTGTTAAGAAGCAAGCTAGTGGTCTCGGTGATTTAGTGTTGCTCTAGCAATGTCCTGGTGATGCTGCTGAACGATCGGCTTGATCCTGACTTGGATGGCGGCTAAAGATAGGGTGTGTACACATGCGACGACGTCAGGTATAAGTCGGATCAATCTGTTGTTGTGTATAATGCGAGATCCGGGAGGAGACCAGGTGAAGACAAAATAAAGACAAAATAAGGACAAAATAGAGATAAAATAAAGGACAAAATAAAGAGGCCAGAAAATGTCGCAGACGCGGGCGAGAGAGCAAGAGAGCAAGAGAGCAAGAGAGCGAGGGAGAGCAGGAGAGAGCAGGAGAGAGCAGGAGAGAGCAAGAGAGAGCAAGAGAGAGAGAGAGGAGTGCTCCGCTCGTTATGCTCAGAAGACGTGATCATGTTGACAGAGTTTTCGCGGGTTGAAGCTGGTCAATATAAGAGAATTGAGTGCTGTGCTGTGACTAGAAATTTGTGAAGCCGATGCGCGCGTACATCGCAGGGCTTGGAGATCGGAAACCAAGATCGCTTGGTTTAATTGTGCCCCATACTTACTACCTACGCATATACAGGATTATTGCCTATGGAAAAGGGCAACAAAACCACCCCCCGTTCAACTGTGACGTCGACCATACTAACATCATTGGTAATCGGTGCGTAAACATCCGTGCTCTGTCTTGTTCTGCTCTCATTTTTTTCTATATTAATTGCTTTTTGTTTTTTTAAATCCGGATTCTTGCGATTTCCATCCATCTCTTTTGCTTTCTTCTTTTTCTCTTCTTCTCTCTCCCGGCCTGTATTGTTGTTAAAACTGGCCCGTTACTTTTCAGCTTTTTTGTGGCACTTACCGGTTTCATACAGACAAGACTTATCACGTGCAACGGCCAAGTACCTACTTCGTAGTGTAGGTACCAAGTTCACGTCTCTTTCCTGCCAGCGAGCTTACTAATGCCGTGTGCAAGTAGACAGGTATGTATTTATAGGTCTAGGTAGGTAGGAGGTAGGTAGG
This sequence comes from Xylaria nigripes, assembly GCA_022984845.1. Classification (NCBI taxonomy): domain Eukaryota; kingdom Fungi; phylum Ascomycota; class Sordariomycetes; order Xylariales; family Xylariaceae; genus Xylaria; species Xylaria nigripes. Next base: position 87,175 of record JAJJKC010000017.1, on the reverse strand, counting down.
CAGTTTGCGAGGAGTATGCCTATTACAGTACCTAGGTATGTAGGTAGGCAAGTACTACGTCCGTACCTACCTAGGTAGTAGGTAGAATGCTCTACCTACCTACACAAGTACCTACCTAATAGCTGGTAGCACTTGCAGAATTCGTGACTACAGCAGGTACCGACTAAGAAAGTATAAAATGCACCTACCTATACGTACATACCTCATTATGACTGGGAAGGAGGCCGTCAGTTGATGGGCGCCATTATGCAGGGACTTATTACTCCTGCGTAACGCGCTAAATTGTGGATTACCTACTACTATCTTGATGTACTTCTACATACTACTAGGTGTGCCCTAAGGACTAACAATGGCCAAGGTGCTTGAACGCATAGGTAGAATAAAGACAATGCGTTCACAAGGAAACTGATTCCTTACTTGCAGACCTTGATTCTTACACTAGGTGCTTTGCTTATGAACAGCACTTGTCGTTGTAGATATGGATGTAACTATTCCGCATTTATCTCGGAGCTCAGCTGCTGGGTTTTGCGCGGCTGCTCGACTATTTCAGTGGATTAAGCCCCCACACTACTAGACGATCTAACCAATCATCAATTTAGGCCATTTGTTTTCTAGGTACGTCCGTAGTGTTAGTTAGATAGGTACGGACGTAGTTTACCTAAGTAGGTACTACGTACTACTCTAGCGTGAGTCGATGCTTCCGTACTGCCGGTCTGTAGTGTCAGATAGGTACCGCACATTAACCGATACTACCATAGATAAGGCAGTACCTAGACTGCCTACCAAAGTTGGGTATCTACCTAGGTACCTACCTACCTAGGTACTATTCAGGGTACGGATCCGTACAGACTGTACTTACCTAAGGTACGGATCCGTACTTTGCCTACCTAGGTACCTGGCTGGCTAGCATTCGGTACGTAGGTAGGTGGTAGTAGTAGGTACGTAGTATAAGGCTTAGGTACACTACCTACCTAGGTACACTAGGTAAGTATTATTCAACTATGGTAGGTACCTACCTTGGTTTGGTACCTAGGTAGAATAGGTACGTACGTATACGTATGCGTGTTGGGTTGTGTACGCAAAGGTACCGCCTGGTACGGTTCGTACTGCCTGTCTAGCTTGCGTGCCTCGGCCTACAAAAGTAGTGTAAGTACGTCCGTACGGATCCGTACCTTACCTAGGTAGGTAGTACCTAGGTACGGATCCGACTCGCCACTATTACCTAGGCTAGGTACTCGGTAGTACCGGTACTTACGAACCGAAATTGTACGTTTGTATAAATATCTTCGGCTCTCAACGGAATTCAGGTAGGTAGGTAGTAGGTAGCTGCTCTTCTACTACCTAATATACGGACGTAGATAACTACTATCTGTTTGTTAAGACTCTGCGTATCTTACCTAACCATTAGGTATCTACCTAGATATGCCGCCTCCTCATCTACCTACACTACGAGTACCTAGGTAGGTAGGTTAGGTAGTCTGTACCGGTAGAGTACTTATATTACTAACAAATACAGGTATGCAGTAAGTGAGGTGACAAAGTTAAGACCACTCGTGGCTCCTACCATTCGCGCTAAGAAGTTTATAGTGGAGACCGACTCGGGGAACAGCCCAAGTTTTTTTACCCACCGAAAACCCAAACTGGGCTTGGCCAAGTGGGGGACGACAGTGATGGGAAAAGTTTTGGTAGGTGCGAAGTACGAAGTACCGTAGGTAGTTGGTATGCCGGTAGGGCAGCTACCATGAGGACATCGCACTTCGAGCACTTCGAGCAATAAGTTACCGCCGGTACGGAATACGGAGACTTCCAGTAGGTAGTAACATACCTTAGGTACCTAGTACCTACCTTACTTACGGACGTAGGTACCTAGTCCGTAGTTGGGGAAGGACGTGCTACCTATGTACCTATACGTACTTATAAGCACGCTAGACGTCTCCGTATACGCACTGTACAACACACTATGCATGCCTACACTACCTACATGTACCTGTAGGTACATTACGTAGGTGGTCCGTATAGGTAGCTTACCCACTGCCTAAGGTACCTACCTAGGTACTCAAGGTACGAGATCCATAGTAGGTAGGTACAAGTATCACTACACTAGGTACTTCGCGTGCGGTGGAGCTTACACGTGTATAAGTACCTACCTAGGTACCTAGTCCGTAATCCCAAAGGTACTCAACGGATCTGTTACCTAGGTAGATACGGATTACCTGCCTATCAACAGCCCGAGCCTGAGCCTGAACCGATAGCCATTTCGCTTAAGCTCCAACTTGTGCACGCCTGCCTATACGGTCGTACCTTTAAGTAGTACCTTAGGTACCTAACACTACCTCTACGTAGCTAGGTAGGTACTTCTACGTACTCCTGCAGGAGTGGGGGTCCCCAAAAACCACACACGCCCGTACCTATACTTACGCATACCTACAGGTACCTATCTAGGTACTTGTGCCTCCCATTCTTTACGAATACACACAGCAAAATGGCTTAAGAAGAGAACAAAAAAGTCTATAATAAACCAACGATTCTTGAATTCATATATGTGTGTTTCCTTACAACTATAACCTTGAAATGGGTGATAAAAGTGGAAAAGACAATGCTAATTTCTACTGGTTTGAGGGCTGATTACCTAAGTACCTAAGCTACGGCGTGTGGTTTTTGGGCGGACCCCACTCTCTGGTCCTGTAGTGTACCTACGCCGGCTGCACACCGGCGTGGCCGTGGTTCCCATCCTGCAATGTTGGGGCTCTGCATGGATTATGAGGTGGCTTGGTAGGTACCTAGGTAGGTAGGTAGTACCTACCTGTCCAAGTCAAATGTGGGCGAAATATGGGGACTTAAGTGTGGCTGGTACGGGTTGGTTGGCTCTCATCTCACGGGAGTCCTCTCGGACACGATGTAGAAGTCACAAAAAAGCAAAGCGTCCATCAGGGATGGAAATCCCGAAATGGAATAGTTCAATCTACACTATCACGATGCATTTACACTAGGTAGTATGCCTTATACCTAGGTAAAAACACGTGAGGCTTCCAGTCTCCCAGAAAATCTACTTATACCTACCGTAGGTACCTAAGGTTAGGTACCTAAGGTAGTGTACCTACCTAGGTAAACAGATGGGTACAGTATAGCACGTCTGTTCGCTGTAAAATACACACTGTAACCAACCACCTCCCCCTCCCCCCCCCCCTAACGCTGGTACCGACTGTACCTACCTACTTACTTAGTGTACATACCTACCTACTTAGCATGGTATCCGTGCCTCCAGTATTTTCCCTTTGCTACCGATCCGATCCCGTACCGACACCACCTGTTACCTACCTTATATAAGTAGTATTTCGTACAAGACTTAATTGAATTGATTTTAGTTACCAAGACCCCACGATTGAGGCTGAAGGTCTTTCCGCCTGCCAGTTCCCTGAATTTCCACCTCACTTCATCCCGCCTGGTCATGCCTGTCTCCAGTTCTATGCCAACCCATTGTTGCTAGTACTGGGAGCCGTGGGCGGCCATTTTCGTCGTGCTGTCCCATTAGTGTATTATCATAGGGATTCAGGCCGTCGACTGCGACCAACTACCAGCATCGTCCTTCTTGGACCACAAAGCGCGAGGAAAAGAACAAGAAGGACAAAAAGAAGAAGAAGAAGAAGAAGAAGGAGAAGAAGAAGAAGTTCCCGCACTGCTCGCTCATTCACAGCGCGCTTCTAAATGGCCGCGCCCCTGACGCGAAATACCAACTAGTCACGTTCATTTGCCTCGGCGTCGCCCTGATTTCGATTGCTTACTTTTGGTCAATAACTATCACATTTACCGATAATCATATTATTTGGTGGACCGGACAGAGCTGAGCTAGCCAACTCTCGATAGATCAGTTGGGAAACCTCATCCCACATATTTCGGAGCTTCGACTTGTCATTCACTCATCTCGTGATTCTCATCATGACCTCCTCCAACACCGTCATTTTCCGTCGTAGCCATGCTCTGTCGCCTGGTGCCATTGCTGGCGCCGTCATAGGTGGCGTATTGGGAGGTTTTATCTTGTTTCTAGTCTTAGGCTTTCTTTACTTTCGTTACAGGCGAAAGTCTAGGATTGCTCATGCCGAAGAGGGATTACATGTCTCCAAGGCACCCGATGCTTACCATGCCGCCCATGTGCCCTGGGATGGCTTTCCTCCATCCCAGTCAGTCGATCTGGGTAATGGACGTGCCCGTGGTGTTGATTACGACGGCCCTGGCACCGGCCCTGGCACTGGCACTGTCCCGGTTTTCAGAACAGATCCGGGTACGCAGGTCTCCTACGGGGATGCATGGATGGACAACGACCAGATGCACACCCACCAAGATGTCGGATTTGAGTCACTCCCCCGGGATGTTGATTTCTCATTTCCCGGTCGCCAGCAAACTTTCCCCGTTACGGTAGGGCAGACAGTAGCTTTGCCTCTGGGTCATGCGACGGCAGCACCTGAAGCCGCCAACTCCAGCTATTATGACACAAGAATATCCATGGACTCGGATCCAGTCGGGGCCATTACACCTCCGTCAATGCTGATGAACGAGATGTACAGAAAACAATTAAAAGAAGCTGAAGAGCACCGACGAAGTAATTCTATTCCAAGACGGATCTGGGATGCCGTCATGCGGCGGCAGTCCACCAACAAATCCGGTGGAACCATTCGCACTGATTCGCAGTCTATGCCATCACAGCCGCAGTATGGGGAGTCGCCCGGAGAGTATCCTGTGCCAATAAAGCAAGAGCCTGGACAAACACAACCCGAAGGAAACGCTTGGCAAGGGCTCCCGATCGCTTCGCATTATGTTACAGAACCGGAAGAGATTTCCGAAGACGCAGCGGGTTCAGGTGCGGTCAGCAGTATAGGGCCCGGACGAGAGGGTGACCCGCAACATAAATTATCCAGGGGCCAGACAGATGATTCCCAGTATGGAGGATTCCCTTATCGTATTGATTCTACGATTCGAGGAACAACAGAGAGGGATCCGGCGCTCCCATCGTCTGTTCTAAACCCTGACTCCACATATGGGCTGCCTCCCGAGGCTCAGCCCCAGAGCCCGACTGAGCAACGGGAACGCCTTAAGAGCCCGGAGATACCAGAACCCATGGATGTGGATGGCCTCCAACCCGAGGATATTAATCACTCTTCTCCCTTCCGATCATCAAATTCTCCCCAGCTATCCCCAGAGCCTTTCACCATTAATCCCATGGCCATCTTGCACCCCACTAATCCTACCGAACAAGCCGCCTACACTACCTATCAGATTAAAAATTCAGCGTCGCCGCCCCCTATGCCAACGCCTGCTCCTGAGATAATCACCCAGCAACCGGTACATGAGGATGCTGTTGACACGCCGCCTCCGAAGGAGAACGACTTCGCCGACATGTATCTTGACCTTCCCAGTGACGAAGAGCATCGTCGGTCCAGTGACTCATACGAATATCCGACGACTCCCAGGCAGAGTTCCTCGAGTGGAAATACGCCTGATACTCAACCCACGATCTCGCCATTGCCATCTGCTGCCGACTATAACCAATCAACGTCCGATCCCGGCATCATATCACCCAGCTCTTCAAAACCTTCACCTCAGACTGGCCCGCTGGTATGCCCGGAATGTGGTCGGGAGTTCGATCAGATACACAAACTCAACCATCATAAGCGCTATCATGATCGCACGCACGAATGCACGTATGCGGGCTGCAACAGAAAGTTCGGCACGAAAACACATCTCGATCGGCATATCAATGACAGGCACCTGAAGCTTAAGACGTATCACTGTACGGAGCCCACGTGCGCATGGTTCCGGGGCGGCAAATCATTCCCGAGGAAGGACAACTGGCGGCGGCACATGGTGAAGAAACATGGAACAACACCGCAGGAGTTTGATAATATGGAGCCGTCATGAGATGACAGTTGACCTTTTTCTACCCATCGGTCACTTTCACATGTATGACTTACTCCCAACATATTAAATAATCTATATCACGACATTGAAAGGGGCATGTTCTTACACGAGGATCAATCACCATGATATATGTAAGGGGTTTATTTATTTTGGATCGAGACCTTTCGACGTCCCTTTACCTTACCTTACCTTACCTTTTCATTCAGCCGGTGCTATGGGACGACTTCGACTCTTATCTATCTTAGCTTATTTGTTTTCAATGCCTGATGATGTCCGGATATATTGATGATATAAAGGGGTATAGGGAAGCGAGCGCAATCTAGTTGGGGCTTTTGGAATGTAAAGGCAGGCATCAATCGGAAAGCGAATGGTACTGTGTGAGACGCAGCCCCGCTTGTGTATTGGGGGTCTCGTCTTGACCGCCTGGTTACGGGGAACAGACAGACAGACAGACAGACAGACAGACCTAGGTTTTAGGATCTTTCACTGTGATATATTGGAGGCGCGGTACCTATTACAGCATTAGGTAGTGTTATGGATAGTTGGTAGTTGGTACCTAGTTGTTCCAAGGACGTGTCGAACGTTTATATAAGGGAGTAACTTAAGTTAGGAATGACCGAAACGGCAAGCCGATCGTTTAACAACCTAACTACCTATTCTTTGACCCGCTTCGCTTCGTTGGGTCCTAACGTAGTGTAGTGTAGGTAGGTACATATAAGTAATGTGCCTACTTATAATACCTATGCTTACACTATTCCGTACTTCGTACGGATCCGTACGGACGTACGAATACCTACTTCTTAGACAATATATAGGTACCCGTTAGTAGGTATACTACCTATGTAATAAGTACGGACGTATTCCGTACCTATGGTATAGGTAGGTAGGTATATTGCGCGATGCTCCGCTGCGCTGCCTACATTACCTACCTACTGGAGTCTGGAGGTAGGTAGGTGGTTCATATCCACCGGCGCCTCGACGCTAACGAGCTTGGGTCTTGTTGTCTTACGCAGTACGGACGTGCATACATACATAGGTAGGTACACTATAGTGCAGTGCATGTCGAGATGGCGGTGTCTACTCTACTCTACCTACCTACCTACTCAACTCAACTCTAACCATGTAGATAGTATAGTGTACCTAGATACTTGACCTACCTACCTACCCACCTATTTGACGAGACTCGGGCGACTATGAATGAATGACATCGAGCGCGATGTGACGAGAAAAGGGAACGCAGTGTGCATGTATGTTTTAAATCGTTGCGAATCCCTCGCCCTATCCCTTAGGTACTTCCTCACCTTACCCGCGGAATACTACCAGGTTAGATACGTATTCGTAGGTTATTATTCGCTTCTTCCCGCGCGCCCATAGGATAGGTACTTTATATACGTACTTACTTACCTACCTCCTCTTGGCGGACCGACCGAGCTTGCGGACTCGTGATACCTACCTATGTTGTCTGTTGTCTGAGGGCCGTCTCGGGTGGAGGTTGTTGGAGGTTGCGTTGCTTACCTATTATTCCGTACTGCTAGGTACATACCTAGGTAGGTAGGTAGGTCATTAATAGGCAGGCAGATACTACTTCATTCAGTTAGGTAGTGATTATGTATGTAGTTGTAGGTAGGTAGGTAGGTAGGTACATGGAGGTAGGCGTGCTTTCGCCCTCTTTTTCAGCTGGGATTTGGGATTGGGCTTGCTTACTTACACTTCGGAGTAGGGAGGTAGGTATTAGGACGAGCTACGTACGTATGGATTGCGATGTGATGCGATGCGATGCGATGCGATGCGATGCTGTGAATTACCGACCTACCTACCTACCTACCTACCTACCTACCAAGCCCTCACAGCGGATTTCTATTTTCGTGTACCTAGTGTCGTCGGTATCTACCTACATATCTACCTACCTACCTACCTACCTACCTAGTCCGTACACCACACCGTCTCGGATATCCCGTTTCCATCCATCCATCCACCCATCCACCCATCCACCCATTCATCCATGCATCCATTCATCCATTCCCATTCCCTTTTCTTTTCTTTTCTTCTTTCTTTCCTTCTATCTCTCAGTTGTGCTCTCTTCTCTTGTAGGGATCCCCCTCCCCCCCCCGGGACATCGAACTAACTTCCTTACTTCCCTCTTCTGCGGACATGCATAGCTACCTAAGCAAGACAAGCAAGCAAGGAGGGCGATTTCCGGTTCGGTTACCCTAGATAGGTTAGGTGAAGGACCTTAGGTTAGGTACCTAGGTAGGCGGTTTTCCCGTAGGTAGGTAGATAGATACCCCCTATAAATACATACAACACACTAACTAACCTGGGTACTAATACCTACCTACCTACGTACGTACCTACCTACCTAGAGCAGAGGGCAGAGGCTCTTCTTCGGCACACTAGGTAGGTAGGTAGGTATCCAAGCCGAGCCGAGCTTGGCAGTCCGGCCCGGGTCACGGATGTGTTTCGGGCTAGGGCGACGTGGGGATTTGTTCCTTCCTTTCATTCATGTACATACCCTTCTTCTTCTTCCTCTTCCTCATCTAGTTTCGTACGTACCTATTCGATGACTTTGGGCTGGTGGGGGGAGGGGTAAGTATAGATACCTAGATAGACAGCATACGATACGGTAGGAACGAGACGGAGCGCGCTGAATGAGTGGTATTTGGTACAGTTAGAATACCAAAGAGATGCGCGTACGGTGAAGCAAATCTGAATACCATACCATACCACCAACATGATCGAATAAATTCCAATACGGTGTAATATTTCATAGTCTGCATTCCAAAAAAAAAAAGGGGGACTTCTTCTCTATAATAAACACGCCGGTAATCATCGTGTCGAGTAGTATCTTGCCCCTGGAAAATCAACGGAGACGGAACCCCACCCCCTCCCCCCCTTCCTAGAACGCCATCGACCATGCGCTGGTCGTTTCCCTACCCATAATCTTTAATATATCTCTTCCGTATACTAATCCGAGAGACTGCCCGGGAGGTGGAGGGGAAATGTTTAGAATAGGTCAAATGCAAATGCGCTCGTTCCGATCAATAGGCTCCCATACGCGCCCGCTCAAGTGATCCTCAAGTGATAGCCTCTGATATTCAATCCTCCTCACTCTTCTTCACTGACATCGCTTTCTACTTCCTCGAGCTCGGCCATCAGCTGGGCCTCCAGATCCGCTCCAAATTCGTCCTGAACCGCGGCTTCACCTCCCTCAGCCACGTCCACCATCTCATCATCCTCATCTTCATCCGAGATTTCCTCTTCCGGCGCGGCTTGCGTAGTTGTGCTGAAATTCTTGTATCCGCCGCCACCATTTATATTCTGGCTCATCATTTGGCGGTGAATGGGGCTCGGCAGCTTGAAGTTCTCAGACGCATCGTCGTCGTCATCTTCTTCCTCCTCACCTTCCTCTTCTTCGCCGTCCGCATCGTTCAAGGCTTCAACTTCAATCTCCAACTCGTCCACTTCCTGTTCTTCCTCGTCGCGCTGTTGCACAAACTCCGAGAAGCGCCGAGGCTTGTCGATGAAACCAGGAGAGAAATCTCTCGTAGCTGCCGGGGCGGCACCACCGGGGTCTTCAATGGTCAATAGATCGTCATCTGAGCTCTCGTCTTCTGAGTCATGATGCAGTATCTTCTTTGACTTGGCGGGCTGCGCGGGTTTCGGCGGCTCTAGGTTCTTGGCCGCAGACTTGTTCTGCTTCGTAGCTTTCGTAGCTTTCGTAGAGCTAGCGGCATTTCTTGTCTTGGTTGGTATTGATGCCTGGTGTTCCTCTAGGTGTGGATATTCATGTCGCAGGTCTTCGGCATCGTTATTGGTGGGAGTGCGCGTCAGGTTCATGTTGAAAATGGAATCTACACGGTGCAGAACAAAGACCTCTTTCTCAGGCTCGAAGATGAGCACATATTGATTCTGTCCATGTGCACGCGTGCCCTGGAAGGCGTAGCGACCCCCGCCATCTTGGAAAGAAAGATCATATGACGAGGAAGACGACGAGGAAGTCGACGAACTTGCGGGTTTTATGCGTGCCTGATGGGGCGCTGTGGAGGAGGAGAGTGCGGGCTTGTGGTTATCTAGAGCGTTACGTTAGTTTATGAATAGAATGAATCAGGGCTGGCTCTGCCAATAGGTATCGCGTACATCTGAAGCCTGTGTATAGTTCCTTAGAATCCTTCCCCAGCAGAGCATCGCTAAGGACGACGCGATACTTGCCGGCCTTGGTCGGATCGACTATCCCCGCGGCGAGGGTAGCCATGGTCGGGATTGCTTTCTTTCGCAGTGCTTCGATGGTGAGGCAGTAGTGCGTCGGCTGTTCGCGTTTGAAATAACAGCTGATGCTGGTTATGGTAAAGAATTAAAAAAAAAAAAATTTGGTGGATCGCAAGCCTCGAGACGGCGGTTCGCAGATTGATGAAGGGAGAGTGGAGGTTCTTTGAGGACGCAGGATATGTAGGCAGTATGTCCGTAGGTACCTAATACTAGGTAGGAAGTACGTAATGCAATGTGGAAAGAATGGGTGGAAACGCCGAGCGAGCTGTTACCGCAGGTACGAAGTACCTACGGATCCGTATAGGTACCTAAGGTACTGTACGAAATCCGTAAGTCCGTACGGGAAAGGTTAAGACACTGGCATACAGTCACTACTAGGTAGTATTAAATATTTTGTACAGAAAAGTTACTGATGTCGACATGAAAGAGATGCGCCACTAGAATCACAAGGCAACATCGTTTATAACACAAGTAGGTACTTAATGCGACGCATTTCTTCTATAAGTCCGATCTCTACAGCATAAGTACTGCCTACCTTCCCAGGTACTTACTGTACGTCTTAAGTAAGCTTTCCGGCGCGCCCCACCGATCACACTGCCACTTCTGACGCCTCAAGCTGCGGCCACACCAACCAAGATTAGGTACATAAGGTACCTAGGTACTTGGGTAGAACCACACAGTACGCACAGTACTATCCTTACGGCAAGAAATACTTAATTCACTGCCTCACTTTCATGGCACTCATAGGTAATACACAGATATTACGTGTACTTATAGCTTTTACTTCCCATTACTTGACTTATACTTCGTTCCTCACAATGTATCGGCTAAGTCTCGATAACAACCTGAATGACATTGACGATTTCACCGGTCAAGTCCCAATCAGTGATGCCTCCAGACAAATATCAATCTGATTGATCAGAGGCCCTCATGATGTCTGAGAATGGAGCACCATCCCCTCATTACTTCTTTAGACCGCTTGCTCCAAATCATCGAAAATCACTACCCTGCCGTGGCGGCCTCGGTCCATTCTGTCCTCTATGCCCGCCCGATCACGCCTTCGGCATCAGGGCCGACGCATTCGTCACAGAAGTCGTTCCATATCTCACAATCAGGCCACTCGTCCCTCTTCTTCAATATCTAGTCGGATTCAAAGCCGCCTATTTTGCTTATGAAAGAAGGGCCAGACATATCGGTAGTAGTTCGCATTTGATGCCCAATGAGACTGCGCAGAAATGCCCCCCGTCAGTAAGACCCATCACGATTAGGTGTTTTACTACCGCGAGACAAAACCTAGTGGGATAAAGTAAGTTTGATAAGTCCGTCGAGAACTTACCTGGAGGGGTATCTCGTCCGGATATTTCGTACCGCCTAGCCGGCAGTACATATTAACCGATTCCCACAATGAAGTATCGCCCGTGTCCCCCAGTAGCCTCCAGCTCTGGAATGATCTGCGTCTCGCCGGGGGGTCTCCGTTCTCGTACTTGCCGTGTAGTATACCACAGATGCATACATCTTGAAGATAGAGGTTTCTCCTGATATCCGGCAAGAGCTTCCACCATGAGGTGGATGACAGGGTTATGTTTCGTAAACAGAGCTTCTGGAGTGTATTCTTATGTTGCATCAGGACGTCCATGATCTCCGTCCTGTCGGCCATCATGCCCCCGAGCGCCAGTTCTCTCAAATTGGGCCAGTGGAAGCCAGGTTCAATGACATCCTTCAGCCAAGCCCCCTTTTCAAAATAGGGATCTATTAAGTCCTCAATATCAACGCATAGGAACTGTAGCTGTGGCATAGATGTCAGGATCTTGCGTATAGAACCCCTGCTTAGGACATTCCGGCATCCCATAACCAAATCGACGGTATCCAGGCCATCATTTGAATGTATCGCAATATTTAGCTCGATGGATGTGAGGTTGGCTAGTGGTTGAAACATGCGCAACAGATTCTGTTCGTTTTGGCCGAAGAATTGCCAATGCACTGACCCCATGTGAAGACTCTTCACAGCGCGTGGGGCATGGGCGTTGGCCATGAGTAGCATCTGAAGCGGATGCTTGTCCTCTGCATAGATAGGGGAAAACGTATATCCTCTCGGGGAACCAGCGAAGTGGCTCCTTTCCCGCCTCAGATACCGAATCTTATCAAAGAAATCACCAACCATCACCGTGAAAGCATTAAGGTTCGGGAAACGAGGCAGAATCTCTCTGAACAGGTCTGTGGCGTTTATTTCCACCGGAAAGGGTTCGGCTTGCTGGCCATAGTTGTCATAATACTCATCGTACGCTGCCGTGTACTGATATGGTGTGAGAGCATGAAGATTCGAAAGCGCCACCGCCGGTGAATCAAAATAACGTGTCATATTAACGGCATTCATTTGAGATGGATGGAACGTCTCGGTACCGTAGGTTATTGACCTGACATATTTGGAGAAAATGGGATGCAACGATATAGCCTTCAGCCGATCGATCTCCGCCGGGCTGATGCGGAATGTAACCGCGGGTAGCATGTAGGCGGCCCCAATGGCGGCCAAAAGATTATTAACAAGGCGAAAATTGGCGACATCACGAACACTCAGCTGGGAGCAAATGAGGTGTAAAATCTCGACGGGTAGTTGGTCCATCTTGATAGACAAATTGTCACTGGTCATGAAGATAATCAGCTAAGGATAGGTAGGTAGATCTAGACTGGACGACAATCTGTAAGGTACCTACCTAATGCTCAGCCACTTAAACGAACTGCCTATCTAGTTACTTATATACCCAGAGAGGGGCCTGGTACCTAATATGAGCAGAGGAAATCATTGTGAATAATCCTGTCATGTGCGGAATGCAATACATGCGTCCGTACGATGGGATATTGGGTATGAACAGAGCAGAGTCACTGGGCCCGCCCAAAAAAATCACACACGTCCGTCCATTCACTTAGGTATTACCTAACCTACTTACACACATCTCGCAGGGGGCCTCCCATTCCTCTTAATGAATAAACGCAGCAAAGCCACCCCCTCTTCTCTCTGCAAAAAAAAACTCAAAAAAGCATGGTAGTACTCGTGACCTCTTGAATTCATCCATTTGGGGTTTTATCTAGATGACTTAAATATTCGAAATAGGTAAATGACACTACGGATCCCTTGTGGAAAACCCTCAATACGGACGTAGGTACGGAATAGTAACAGATACATAATTCCTGTACCAAGTGTGATGAGCGCTATAACGCCAGTTTGGCTACGGCGTGTTTTTTTTTGGGCAGACCCACTCCTGCACGAGCACCGCTTGGGCTGCAATGTTGATCCAATGCCAAGCTGCACTATACATCACGTGATTAAAAATGTAGGTACGTCCGTACGGATCCGTACTATTGCAGAGATTCATTCTTTAGCCAAGTGCGGACTAGCCCCCCCTGACTTCACTAGGTATATGCTTGGCAAGCTCAGCTGTGAATATCCAACAGTACTCAGCCTCCTTCCGGTGATCTGTAAGGCTAACGCTTGCCGAAGACTAGATATGGAGGCAGCAGCCAGACGAACACTTACATTGGTGTTAGCATCAGGTTACTAGATGGGAGACTTCTGTCCTGAGGACCGTGTCCCCAGGATCTGGTTTGTTAATCTAAGGATCGGACGAGAAGACTGTGTTTGGAGCCGCCCCAAATCCTTTGAAAACAACTTTGGTAGGCTGTCAGAAATTCCAAAGGATCGCTTTAACGTGATAGCAGAGGAAATGATATTGACTCCAAGTAGGTATCCCCCCGTGCCTGTCCCAAGCGAGGACCCAAGTGGCAGATCTAGTGTCCAGGCAGTCTACCTAGGTAGTCGGGATTGCGGGGCCGGACCCCCGGCTGGAGCCCGGGCTCTGCGTGGTCAGCCGCCGGCATTGTTGTACCGGACAGGTTTGTCTGGCCTGTAACCGGTTAGCTTGAGCAGCAGTGAGAGTAATTGGTAATTGCAGCTGGAGACAGAGTACTAGTTAGCTGAGCGCATATCATTTCTCAGTGCACTTAACGACAGGCATGTAGCGACAGGACCGCGTACAGCAAGGAACTGGTCGAGGTTCTATTCAAGGCGACTAGTAATACCTAGATGAACACCCGGCACAGGGCACCTCCTACATTAGAATAGCTGTATTACTCACACGGCCAGATTTCATTTCGGAACGCCTCTGAGTCGTTGTTTACATACTAGACCGGTAGAAATTGATGTAGATGCCAAGCAAAACACCAGACACCAACGAGAGCATTTATACGCAAAGCGCTGTGGAGTCGGAAGACCGACTGGCCAAAATATTTCGTAATTAATGCGCGGATCAAGACAATAGGGATCTTTACCGATTTCTTAGGTAATAAACTCTTTACATAATAGTATCACGTCCGCGTCTACTAGGGGGCGGCCCGTCAAGTATTAGATAGGTACGCTAGGTACCTACTTCGTACGGATCCGTATTCCGTACTTCGTAGTCGCTTAGTAACTGTCTGACTTTTGAGTCTTTTACATTGCCCCTTGTCTCGGGAGACGAGGATAACAATAATTACTACTCACGAGTTGACTAAGACAACTATAGTTCCCGGTCTGGGAAACATCATGCCAACGCTCGTTCGGGAAAGAAAGGAGAGAAAAAACAACACAATCGCCAAGCGATTTGTGACGCGGTAGAAGCCGATCCGCATCAGTAATCCCTCTTTATTGACGTTTTGTCAATCAAACCTTCATTGCATCATACGTCTTTCATCCTCTGTGTTGATCCAAACCTTAAGTACAAACATGCATTGTCCGATCATGTGCGAGTCGCCGGGGGAATCTCGCTCCTCATCTCACTGTTGTGAACGAAGTCAATCATTTGAGGATTCCTTAAGCGTCGACTAGTTATTTTCCATGCCATGGCCTACGATTATGCCTTTGTGTAAGCTGATCTTGTTCTTGTTGGGAGCACTTGGATGTGTAGCTGAAAGTTACTTCTTAGACACCTCAAATACACCATTCCATTCGCAGGTGTCTTGACGGTCATATTAAAGCCTCTTCTTACAAGGCTGGATCTGTACAAGATTGTGACTGTCATTCTGTTGGCGTTCTTCGCAGCCTTACCATGGGATTCATATTTGATACGCAAGGGCATCTGGACGTTCCCTCCGGATGCCATCGTGGGCCCGAGGCTCCTTGGAGTGCCGGCTGAAGAGCTGTTCTTCTTCATCATACAGACTTATATCACGGCACTTGTCTATACTTTATGGAACAAGGGTGTATTACATTCCCAGTTCCTCACCAGACGTGAGGAGGCCCCTCCTACCATTTGCCGTATCAGGCGGTGTGGTCAGTACTTTCTGTCCGCTGCTATCGTGACTGGCGCAATTCTTGTGGGGAAGGAAGGCAAAGGGACTTATTTTGGTCTCATTCTGATTTGGGCCTGTCCTTTTCTTCTGCTCGCGTTGACATTGTCGGGTTATTTTTTTCTCCAACTCCCTGTCGCCTGTACCGCGATGCCTATATGCTTACCGACTCTTTACCTGTGGGTTGTTGACGAGCTTGCCCTGAGCCGCGGAACTTGGGTCATAGGGTCGGGAACTCAACTCGGTTGGAATCTGTGGGGGAACCTCGTGCTGGAAGAAGCTGTCTTCTTCCTGATCTCCAACGTCATGGTAGTTTCCGCCTTGGTAGCATTTGACAGAGCCACCGCAGTCCTGGTCACATTTCCAGAAATGTTTCCAAGGACATCGGCGCGCATTCCTCTCACTCTGCTTATCAGGGCCATTTCTATGGATCCCGCGAGATATGACATGGAGAGAGTCAGGGGCATAAGAGAAGCTGTTAGTACGCTTCGCAAAAAGAGTCGAAGCTTCTACCTTGCCAGCGCTGTTTTTCCTGGACGCCTGCGCATCGACTTGGTATTACTGTGAGTCTTTCCCACTCACATGATTTCGGGATATGAACTAATTTCAATATCAGATATTCATTCTGTCGGGTTGCCGACGATTTTGTGGATGACTCCCGCACCGAGGCCGAAGCGATAGAATGGATACAAAAGCTTACTCTATATCTTGACCAGTGCTACCGTCCTATGGAAAAGCATTCACTTCCAATGACTGATGTTACCAGCTATGTCGAAAACAACTTTCCAAAGTCTGTACGCTCAACTTTAGAGCTTCTTCCCACCAGTCTTCTCCCAAGCGGACCGCTTTACGAGCTGTTGGAAGGATTTAAAATGGATTTAGCATTCATTCGCGCCGAGTTCCCCATTCACAACGAGACTGATATTCTGACTTATGCGCAACGGGTTGCGAGCACTGTTGGTGAGCTGTGCCTCCATTTAGTGTTCCATCATAATGCAGTCAGGATACCCGAGGGCATTCGATCGAGACTTATTCAAGCTGCCGTGACTATGGGGCATGCACTTCAGTACGTCAACATTGCGCGCGATATTCAGGTCGATGCCGATTTGGGCCGCGTCTATTTGCCTACCAACTGGCTAAAGGAAGAAGGATTAACACCTCAAGATGTCTGCTCTAATCCTAGGCGACCCGAGGTAGAGGTTTTCAGACAGAGGTTGCTCGATTTGGCATTCAAGGAGTACGAGAGGTCACGGCCTGTGATGAACTTGTTACCCAATGATGTTCGGGGTCCGCTCATAGTGGCAGTAGAGAGCTACATGGAGATCGGGCGCGTTCTTCGAGAGAAGCGCGGTGTCCCTTCCGCAACTAAGAGAGGCAGAGCAACCGTTCCTCTCTTCAGGCGTCTATGGGTCGCTTGGAAGAATCTGTCAATCTACAATAACGCTACTTAAAATCAGGATTATAGAATATGAATCCCCTTGAACCCCCTGTGTATTCTTGCCTCGTGTTAGCTATTATTTAGCATCTTGATACCGAGATGTCCATTCTCAGGACTGTCAGGACACTTCCTAACCCGTCGTGCTCTTCGAGAACAACCAGCATGTATACGCCCTTTTTTCCTGTGATCAATCTGCCCGCTGTATAAATTAAACAGACATTATGTCATTTTCTATTGTTTATCTCCTATGACCCTTGATCTTAAACACCAGCCTTTGTCAGGCCCGCCTAGACTAGCCGGTTGCATTGATGATTCATTAAGGAGTTCGGCCAAGGTGCCATGAATGCGATGCAGTCGACTCGAATTCCTAGGGGCACCGTGCACCTACCCAGTTCATCTTGGCGACACAGATTGAAAAGTCATGCATGTCATTACCTCGTCAATGCTATTTTGTCGCTAGATAATTTGGCGGCTGGCGAGGCGCGCTGTCCTTTGTCCCGCCATGCTGCGTATCTATGATGCATTGTTGACTTCAGTACGTGACTCCGGGATCGGTATTTTCCTGCCGCGCGTACTTCTTGCCCGTGGTCGGGTTGAGTATTCATGAGGTGAAATTGGCGCATCGCATAATAGCCGTCTAAGTGTTTGGGCTAACTGCATACTTGTGTTTGATCTCCCTGGGCGCCGTTTGGCAAATAGTGAATTGTCAACAAAGTACCCTTTGTGTCTCGTATCCACGGCCACGTACTGGTATACCGCTGCGCGCTATACGTTTGAGGATATGGAGAGGTCGCGCCCAAAGAAGGCCGTCGTCATCGGTAAGATAGGCCTATTCTATGTCTTAACTATATGATTTAAGTACAGCATAGAGACTCCACGCTCTTCCTAGCTGACAATGCAATCTAGGTGCCGGTGCAGGCGGCATTTCAACAGCAGCAAGACTTGCAAAAGCAGGACTATCGGTGACTGTGCTTGAAAAAAACGACTTCACGGGTGGTCGCTGCAGTCTGATTACGCACAATGGCCACCGATTTGACCAGGGACCATCACTCCTATTGCTCCCAAGGTTATTCCGACAGGCGTTCCTCGACCTCGACACGACTTTGGAGGCTGAGGGTGTGGAGCTATTACAATGCCCGACAAATTACAACGTCTGGTTTGCGGACGGCGAGAACTTCGAGCTGACGACGGACCTCGCGCGGATGAAGACGCAGATCGAGCGATGGGAAGGGAAGGACGGGTTCGTGCGGTATCTGCGCTGGCTTCAAGAGGCGCACGAGCACTACGAGCTCAGCGTCTCCGAGGTGCTGAGCCGCAACTTCACGAGCGTTTGGCAGCTCGCCATGCCCAAGTTCGTGCTCACGGGCCTGAAATTGCACCCCTTGCATACCATCTGGAACCGAGCGTGTCTCTACTTCTGGTCTGAGAGGTTGCGGCGAGTCTTCACGTTCGCGACCATGTATATGGGAATGAGCCCCTTCGATGCTCCGGGCACTTACTCGTTACTTCAGTACACTGAGCTCGCTGAGGGTATATGGTACCCTCGTGGCGGCTTCCAGACAGTGCTCGCGGCACTGCAGCGGGTGGGGGAGAGACTGGGCGTCAAATACCGACTAAATGCGCCCGTAGAGCGAATTCTGATGCGTGCGGATGGTAAGACGGCACGGGGCGTGCAGCTCAAAAGTGGCGAGATAGTAGATGCAGACATAGTAGTCGTAAACGCGGACCTCGTATATGCTTATACCAACCTCTTTCCGCAGAGGACGGCGCAAACCAGGAAATACAGCAAGTCCCTTCGTGAGAAAGACGGATCCTGCAGCTCCATCTCGTTCTACTGGAGCTTAGACCGCAAGATCCCTGAGCTCCAGACTCATAACATCTTCCTGGCCGATGAGTACCGCGAGTCATTCGATGCCATCTTCGACCGCCAGACATTGCCTTTGGAGCCAAGCTTTTACGTCAATGTGCCGAGCCGGATTGACCCTAGTGCTGCGCCTGATGGTCGTGACTCTATCATCGCTCTCGTGCCCGTGGGGCATCTGCTAGCGTCACAGGGTTTTCGTACCAGTACCAAAGGCGACGAGAGCGAGACTTCCAAAGATCAAGACTGGGATGCGCTGGTATCGCGAGCGCGACAAGCAGTTCAGTCCACCATCATGGCACGAACAGGTTGCGCACCGCTCGAACCCGCCATCACGCACGAAATAGTCAACGACCCCTTCACATGGGAGTCCAAGTTCAACCTCGACAAGGGGTCGATTCTGGGCTTGAGTCACAGCTTCTTTAACGTGCTGAGCTTCCGCCCCAGTACGAGGGCCAGGGGTTTTCGGAACGTGTACTTCGTCGGGGCCAGCACGCACCCCGGCACCGGCGTTCCCATCGTGCTCGCGGGCTCCAAGATTACCGCCGAGCAGATCCTCGACGATTTGAGAGTTGCTGTGCCCTGGAGGGATCGTCCACGCGGACTCGGCGATCAAGACGTGTCGCAGAACTCGGCGACGGAGAAACTGGATAGGATACGTGTGCCATTCCACAATTCTGTTTTCGTTACGGCGCTGTTCGCATTGTTTGCCATATTGCTATCTTCGTTTGTGGCGGATTTTCGTTCTAGGGTCTCTTAGGGGCCCGGAATATAACTGTGTAGAGACGGGTCATCGTTTGACTCAGAGTCTAGTATATCTAAATGGTCCCAACAGATTCATCGAACGGAGCTATTCTCATGTCCAATTAATAAAGCGTCCCGAACGACTGAGAATTCTGAAAGTGTCAACTCCATATACAAGCGAACTGTTCATAACAGTCCCAATAGCGATGCAGTCATCAAGAGAAAGTTGCGGGCAGCGGAGTAAGAATAGGCAGCAGGGACAGCTCACCAACAGTAACATAGTCACGAATGATCAGTAAAATGAGGCCAAAGTTAATGAGGCAGACGCCGAAGCCGAAACCGATATATTGTATATCTGTTGACATCCCTTCCTTGACCTTTCATTTCCCACAAAGCTGCTGACCCGACCTTCCCACAGTGTATAATTCCGAACCCCAAGATCATTCAATCAACCAAGGTCATTGGGACCCCCGTCACGAGACAACGGCATGAGCGCCGGACTCTGTCGTTCCTTATTCACGACGCCAGCACTGGACTCAGCCCGAAGGCGGTCGCCCCTTTACAGTACTGACACCAGACGCAGCCCGTAGGTGGTCACACCGGACGCATCCCATAGGCGGTCACACCTGTTCACCCAACTGGTGCCAACAGGCAGAGGAAGGTCGTCGTGACAGTACATGATAATACCCTCGTCGCTACCCGGTTCAAACAGTCCCTCGTCCTAGTCCTCTCTTCCAGAATAGCCCTTAGGCTTAAGCCACCTCAATCGAGGACATTGACACAAAAAACTGTTGGCTACTCTCGGTTAGTCGGCTGTAAAGTTAGTCGAGCAGCTACTCACATTGTATGTGCCGAGATCGACGCTTTACGAAGTCAAGCCAATGTCTTTACGCAACTGTAAAGTTGACTGCTGCGGAGGATTTCTTGAGCGCGATAGACAGCTGGATGTTTGATGGGCGCCAGGCAGGTGATGTACACAACCCATTCGACGTCAATATCGATGTCCACAAGTGAGGAGCGCTAGGTTGATGATGGTAGAAATGATCAATGACCGCTGTGGTAGCCAGAATACCGAATAGAATGGCGGTTGGCAGTGCGCGAACCCATGACAGTGAATCGGATGATGCCTCTGATAGAGGCAACCTGCTGGAGTGGCTGACAGGCGGGAAGGATGGCTTGGAAGTATGTTCAAGCACACCGGAGAGCTGATGCCGCTAATGATGCTGATGCTGATGATGCCGCTGCTGATGCTGGTGATGATGCTGATGATGTTGTTGCGGATGTTGTTGATGATGAAGGGAAAAAAAAGAGCAATGGAAGGAGGGAAAGAGGTCTTTATTTATAGACCGATTTGTCGCTCTAACCCTCCGTTCTCCCTGCTATTCTAATGTATCTCCTTGGCCGCCATCTCCTTGAGTGCCCGAAGACTTCAATCCGGTTACTTGCCACCCCAGAGAAAAGAGTACTCACTTACACTTATGACCCACCACTCAATTGCTTAAGAAGGCGTGGTATTCATAAGTCGACAGTGTGTTAGTGGTTCATACCCCTGCGAGTGAGCGAGTTGTTGCTCTATAATTCCTGCTGTATCTCCTCAAGGGCGGCTTCGCAGCCCAGGCCCGGGCTTTGGAGATAATCCAATTAGAATACCTAGAAAACGCCATCCAAGACAATGTACATTTCAATATTTCCCCGCATATAAGGTCGCCACCATAGCAGAGAAGCCGAGTTACTGTACCGCCAAGTCAAGCAATGGGCTGCATGGACCTGGGCTGCAAAGCCGCCCTTCAGAAGATGCGGCAACAACTTGGTCACTGACGGCGGTTTACATCAATCAAAAACCATGTCGACTTATTGCTACCTCGCAGTGTTAAGTCAATGCGTGGTGGTCAAAGTTCAGATGAAGTACCCTTATGGCGGTCAAGGAGATTGAAAACAGAAAGTTTTCGTGTATGCACGAAGATTGGAGACGAAAAAAAGAAAACGGCCACAGGAGATGAGCGCACTGTGCACCGTACACTGACCTACCTTCAAAATCAAAAGTATGGTTCCAAACACAATAGTCCCGTGCACACAAAGCACATCCCGTGTGTTCAACAATGGCGCTTCTGTGACGAGCGGTAATCTTGTTGATTACGTGACGTTCGTGTGGAAATAATACTATGTACGTCCGTACACCAGGGCAGGAAGCTGCAGTAGGAAATATGCGCTCACACCGCCACCACTCCGTTCAATCAGTGACGAGTTGACGCAGTGACGATGAGCCGTAAAATAGTATTTGGTGGTTATAAATAAGATCACATTTTGACGCGGTCATTCTTGTCCAGTACCCAATAGATCCCGGCAGGCACTTGAACCCGGTGAACATGATACATATCAATTTTTCAGTTGGGGCGTAGATATCTGTTCTTACGTGTACGTACTGCGTAATTATTTTTGGTAGGTAATAGTGTACACGAACATTGCACATTCGGGCAATAATATTTCATAACTTTTCTCTCTCGTCACCACCATCACACACACCTTTTATACGCAATACACAAACGCGAACATGCACTGATCGCGACTACTTATTCACAATATGCTTGAGACATATCTCGCAACTCAGGAGGCTAGCCCTCGAGTCCAGGTCCTCTCTCGAGGGCAATGTTGGCTCTGTCCCTGCCGGCTCCGTCCCTGCCGGCTCCGTCTCTGGCTCCAGCTCTGACTCCAGCTCTGGCCACATCTCTTGCAGATGTTGTTTTTACTAAGTATGTACTGCGTACACTAGGTAGTAACCTGGTACGGATCCGTAGACAATGAGGTTTCGGTACGCAAAGTGGTTGGTTGACCGAACCAACCCCCCTGATTTCTTACAAACACTTCATGCCTACACTAGTGTAAAACGATCCTGCAAGAGGTGTACTATGTAGGGGCCTCATTCAATCAGGAAGAGTGCGCCCAACCGGCATGTCCAGAACACCGGGCTGCCTTGAAGAAAATGTTAAGTTAGCCACCCCCTGCTCTGCGAGCCACCCCCTTCATGAGCCAGCGTTTCCCATCTCGTTCGAAGACAACAAATTTCACGCTACCAAAAAGAAGACTCAGCTGGGCGCTCTACATAATAGTACCAGCCAACTTCTCAAGAAGGCAAGGTATCCGTAAGTCTACACTTTTTCGATTGGTTCTCCCTGTGAGTGACCGAATTGTTGTCTTCGAACAGTCAAGGAGATACGGACGTAGTGTACGTCCGTACACTAGAGAGAAATGAGATTTATGACATTATGATGTTTATTACTGTCCGGATCACCGATATGAAGTTTTCTGTGGGAGCCGTCAAAGTTACTATGTGTTGTGATAAAGTCTAAGGGAGTGTTGTGTCTGTCCGGCTATTCTCCGGACCTATGATCCCATATCTACAATAGTACGCTGCCCAATACAAGCACGAAATGCATTATTTACCGGGCTACTTTTGCGGAGCACTGACAGGTTATTGGGGCCGGGATAGGTACATAATACGATTACGGACCGTACGGACGTACATAATACATACTCTGCTACCTACTCATACTTTTTCTCACTATTATCCAGCGGTAGGTAAGCGGGAATTGTAGATCTCAAACAAATTAGGTGGACCGATTAGGGTAAAGCAACAGGCAGGGGGCATGGCAGCTCTGAGAGTAAGGGAGTAGGGAGACGTCGCGGGAGGGGGAGCGTTGATTCTGTCCGTACGTCCGTCCGTACTATGTAGAATAATTACCGACCCGTGCCAGTCACATACATGATACAGACAAGATAAAGGGTTAACAAAGTAATCAAGAGTATTAATAGCACCAACTTACACTGTGTGCTTTGAAGACCATCTCCTTAGGGGCGGCTTTGGACCCCAGGTCCGAGCTTTCGCAACAATCGAATCAAAACACTGGGAAAACGCCACCGAGGGTAGAGGACATATCCTCTTACTTACAAAAATAACGTGGCAGCACATGCTCAATCGTGGTACTGTACGGCCAAGAGGAAAAAGCGGGCGTGCACGGTCCTGGGGTCCAAAGCCGCCCCTAAGGAGATAGCCAGGGCAGCCAAGCCGTACGATAGGCTTCTTTGAAGGAGCCATATTAACAGGGCGACGGCGAGGTCTGCGATTGATATATAAGAAGGATAAGTACGTTAGGAGAGGGAGGATAACCTCCAAATCGGCCAAACCAACCTACTTATTTGGAACGGGGCAGCTGTTCTTCATCCCCTAGATGGGGTACTTCGAAGTCGTCCGCACAAAACACTAGATCCTGTCTGCCTCTACGTAGTAACTAGTAAGTGGGCTTCGTTCATTTTTGCACGTGTACGGATCCGTAAGAAGTACGGACATAAGACCGTCTCATTTATCCGCCGGGAAATTCCTTTGTTACCATACTTACGTACGTACGGACCGTAGTGTAAGATTCTTCGTTTATAGCGACACAATTTGCTCTGGTGTTCTGTCAGAGTCGTGACTTGCCGGGCCCCAGGAGAAGCAGAAATGACTCATTAGATGCATAACCCCCGAGTACCTAACCATCTGCAATGACCAATGCCTTACGTACGTAGGCCCGTAGATATTATGTACTTAGCGCGTAACCTAAGCGTGGCTCCGCAGTGCCGTCGCCCGGCCCCCACTGGGCACTGATACTAGTGTAGGTACTTAGGTACATGGGGATAACCGCCAAGGAGGACAAGAAATCCGTTTTTACCTAATACATAGTCGTGCCTACAGCATTGACACGTACGGAATACCGTATGCAAGTTACCGTAATTTCACCGTAGGATATACAGTACAACTTAAGGTTTGTGTCTAGAAAACCCCAATGAAGCTCGTTGATTGTCCGGGCCAAATATTTGGTTTGCAGCGATGCAACGGCCCCCGGTAAGATGAAGGTGCTCTCTGTGCTTGGACGCTGTTCGCAGCTCCCGACCTTCTACAAATTCACGATAGTCGGTGTTTTCACGTTGATCCTCCTTGGTAAGTCGGCTACGCGACTGGACGAATACCGGCTGACTCGCGATTCCTTCTAAAGCCACACTTCAAACTGGCCCAGTCGACTTCCGGCAGCATTGGGACAAATTGAGGCGCCCAGTAAGAAATGGCCTCGCCGATGGCATTCCTTTGCGAGTTATGTTCATCGGCGCCTCGATGGTGCTCGGTGAGCACTCAACCGGGGAAAGGGGCTATCGGAAGCAGGTCCGGGATTGGCTGGTATCACAGGGGAACGAGGTGAATTGTGTCGGTCAAGTATGTGCCTCCATGCAACCCCCCCACGCCCCCTTGTCGTTTCTCTCGTACTGATTTATATCCCCAAAGAACCGGTATGGCGACTTTCTTGATAATGATGTTCAAGCCTTCGGCGCACAGCCCATTCTGCCGACCCTCGAGCGCTGCAGGGAGATTGTGCCGCAGACGCAGCCGAACCTCATATTGATCAATGCCGGCTCGAGCGATTGTTTCCAGCAAAACAACTGGGGACCTGCCTTTATTCTACAAAAGATGCGTGCGCTGGTCGACTATCTGCTCGAGGCCTCGCCGCGCGCCACGATCATCATGTCGACCATCATCACGAGCCCGTGGGACAACGTCGAGGACTGTGTTAAATCCGCGAACGCGCAGATCCGTCAGGTCGCGACGGATCTGATCCGGGAGGGTAAGCCCGTCGTGCTGGCTGAGATGCACCACGATCAAGGCCTCCAAAATCGTGTCGAGAAGCAGCATATTGGTAAGGATGATATGCATCCCATCGATGCCGGGTATTTCCTCATGGGTGATATCTTCATTGAGAGTATTATGGATGTCGAGGAGAAGGGGTTTCTTCGGGCCCCTGTCAATAACGGTATCGCATTTGACGGCGAAGCCGAACGACATGCCGAGATAGCCAAGAGTGAAAAGCAGATCGAGGAGATAGCAGATGAACAAGCGAAAGGCAAGCAAAACGCTGCAATCCAGAAGCCGGCCGAACAGGCCGGCGGGCAAAGAAGATGGCTCTTATAAAGCATTGTTTCACTTTAATACCTGCTTGCTTTCTTGCTTTTATTGTTGGGGTGGAAGAACAGTGACCAACAGCGACTACTTTGATACTTCATAATAGATTCGGAACGTAGACAGACACGGGCGAGCGGAGCAATTCGATATTCAACGCTCTACTGAGCATTACAACGGGCAAAGAGGAAACCAACACAAATATATGTCAAACTCAAGGAAAGTCAGGCGCGCGGCTTTAGATTACTAAATATCCTTATCTGCGCAAAGAGAGACCCAGCCCTCATAAACCTCATGTGCCACGCTATCAAGAAGAGAACTCCGGTATATTCTTAAAGAAAAACTGGCTGGCTTGCCACCCGAATCCGGCTCCGTGCCGTGCTCATAAAAAATCATGCGGACATGCGAGATTTGAGGCATCATAACTCCTTACTCATTGCTTCATTCTGTTTCATGTGTCGGGTCCGAAAAAGTACTGAAGAATTGGAAAGGGGGGAAACTTTTCACCCCTCGATGATCTGTCCCGTGGCCAGTATGATGCAACATTGAGACCAGCAATCG
Source organism: Xylaria nigripes (assembly GCA_022984845.1). NCBI lineage: Eukaryota > Fungi > Ascomycota > Sordariomycetes > Xylariales > Xylariaceae > Xylaria > Xylaria nigripes. The sequence continues at coordinate 61,090 of JAJJKC010000017.1, read as the reverse complement.
CACTCGCGTGAATTCAAACGAACGCCGTTCCGGAGCCCGTATACAACCCTTTGTGGGTAAACATTCAATCATAATCCTCATCTCCATTACCGCGATTGGGCACCGAATCATGGGTATCGTCCGGTATTTCATCCTTCTTACCAAAGATGCCCACGCCAGAGGAAGCCCCCCGAGCGCAGGCAGTTTTGCAACGCGATTTACCTTGCGAAACGACGAAAGCGATGTCCGCAGACTGATACTGAGCCTGGCAGTCTCTCATACACGCTTCATAGGTAGTGGCTCCGGCCCCGACCGACGGACCAACGGGCTCAGGGTGTTTGGACCGAGTGGTTAGAGAATCCTTCTTGTCATCTTTCTTGTCAAGTATACCGACGCTGGAATCGGCGTATTTCGCGCAGGCAACCTTGCAGCTGTGTTGACCCTGTGATACGTCAAAGGGAATACCTGCATGCTGATACTTGGAGTGGCAGTCAGACATGCATGCTTCGTACATAGTTGCACTGGCTCCGACTACTGGTGTAACTGGCTTGGGCTTGGACCGCTTAGCAATGCTATCTTTCTTGTCGAAAATGCCCACTCGAGAAGAAGCGGCACGGGCACAGGCTGACTTGCAATCCATTTCGCCCGTTGATACGTCGAAAGCGATATCCGCATGCTGGCCCTTGGCCCGGCAATCCGACATGCAGGCTTCGTACATAGTGGCGGCAGCACCAACCATGGGGCCGGGAGGAGGCGGCTTGGGCTTCTTGCTCCGGACAACCGGTTTCTCTCTCTTGCCAAAGATACCCACCCCGGAGGAAGCGTAGCGGGCACAAGCGGATTTGCAGTCCATTTCACCTGTTGAGACGTCGAAGGCAATATCCGCATGCTGGCCCTTGGCCCAACAGTCAGACATGCAAGCTTCGTACATGGTGGCGCCAGCACCGACGGCAGGGCCAGGCGGAGGTGGCTTAGGCTTTTTGCCGCGGACGGCCAGCTCTTCTCGCTTTCCGAAAACACCGACGGCAGAAGATGCGTACCGAGCACACGCCTTTTTACAACCCATTTTGCCCTGGGACACGTCGAAAGCAATGTCCGCGTGCTGGAACTGGCCATGACAATTTTCCATGCAAGTTTCATAGGAGGTGGCACCAGCATAAACTCCTGGGCCCTCTGGGACCGCCGGCTGAGGCTTCTTGCTGCGGGGTTCGAGTTCTGCTCTCTTGCCAAATATACCCACACCGGAAGATGCGTACCGTGCACATGCCGTTTCGCAATCCATTTTACCCTGTGAAACATCAAAGGCGATGTCGGCATGCTGATATTTGGCGTGGCAATGTTCCATACAGGCCTCGTAGGTGGTTGCACCAACACCAATTGCTGGAGACGGCGGCGGAGGCTTCTTGGAGCGGACAGCGACGCTGTCTCTTTCACCGAGAGAAACGACCGCATCTTCATCTCTTCTGCCAACAATTCCGACGCCGGATGAGGCGTAATGGACGCACGCGGCTCTACAATCCTTCTCACCTTGAGATACATCAAAAGCAATGTTGGCACTCTGCTTTTCAGCCTGGCAGGACTTCATACACGCCTCATAGGTGACTGCGCCGGCGCCAACGGCAGGGCCAGGGTCTGCCTTACCCTTGGCGGACCCTGGCTTCTTGTTCCCAGGAGAGCCGGGGATTTCGGCGGGCGCGTAGTTGTTGCCTACTCTAACACCGGCATCCGACTTGCCGCCACAGCTTGAGAGGCACGACTTTCGACATTGCGTGACATCGAAGGCAATGTCGGCCGTCTGGCACTTGATCGTGCACTTCTGCTCACAGTTCTTGTGTCCGTGTGGGGCAGGCGTGTCGGGATATCCCGAAGGATCTACTGCCGGTGGCTGAGAATGATATGGGGTTGGTGTTGAATAAGCTGGTGGCTGAGAATAATACGTGGGCTGTACCGTGTGAGGTGGGTCGACTGGTGGTTTCTGAGAGCTGTACGCGGGCTGGACGAGAACAGATGAATAAGCCGGAGGCTGTTGGACATTGTACGAGGGATGCACCGGGGCTGAAGAGTAAGCCGGGGGTCTCTGAACGCCATACGCGGGTTGAACCGCCGCTACCGGGTAGGCAGCTGGCTTATGGGCAGCGTACGAGGTATGAACGACAGCTGCCGGGTGGGTTGGCGGCATATGGGCAGTGGACGAGACGTGAACAGCATTTGGTGGGTAAGACCCGGGCGTCTGGACACCGTATGAATGTTGAGCGGCAGCTATAGGGTGGGCTGGTGGCTGGTGGACCGCATATGAGGACTCGACCGCTGCGATCGATGGGGCTGGAGGATGAACTACGGACGAAACATGGACCGCAGCGGACGAGTGGGGCGTATGGACACCATACGAAGATTGAACCGCGGCTATTGAGTGAGATGGTGGGTGGTGGACAGCATATGAGGGTTGGACTGCTGCGATCGAGGGCGCAGGTGGGTGAACCACGGACGAAACATGGACCGCAGCGGACGAGTGGGGCGTATGGACACCATACGAAGATTGGACCGCGGCTATTGAGTGAGATGGTGGATGGTGGACAGCATATGAGGGTTGGACTGCTGCGATCGAGGGCGCAGGTGGGTGAACCACGGACGAAACATGGACAGCAGCGGAGGAGTGAGCTGGTGTATGGACACCGTATGAAGACTGCACCGCCACTATCGAGTGGACGGGTGGCTTATGGACAGCGTAAGAAGGCTGAACTGCCGCTACTGAGTAAGGTGGTGCATGGGCGGCGTAGGAAGGTTGGACCGCAGCGACTGAATGGGGTGGTGTATGGACACCGTATGAACTTTGAACTGCCGCTGACGAATAAACCACTGGCTTCCGAGTAGAGTAGTGAGGTTTTGGCGATGGGTGGGCAGACGGGGCAACATAGGATTTCACAGGTGGTGTGTGAACTGCGTACATGGGCTGAACCGGATACGATGGGCTTGCGGAGTGCACAACGCTACTTCGCATGGGAACGACTGGGAACGACGTTTCGGAGACGGTGTGGATGCTGATGTGCACGGAGGAACCGACTGAAAACGAGGGTTGAGCAACAAGCGTGCTGGGCAGCGGCCTCACCTCGTAATCTGGGCAGGATTTGGTCAGCATTTCTCCTACAGACCGCAGCATGTGTTCACTTACTACCGGCCTCGTTTTGTCTGCGTTTAAGCGCGTCGGGCTTGTCAGTGACAAGATCACATTTGTTCAGGCAATTTTCGACGCATCCCAGTATTGAGCCCAGGCCCACCAGGTCCTGGCAAGCCGCGCTGCACCCACAATCTTTGGGCTTCGACGTGGGCGTGGCGGCCGTACAACCATCTGAAGTGGTTTGGGACATAGTGGCATTTCCCGAGGTGGAATCTTGCACCGACCTAATGGGTATGTTGGTTAGTTCTTCTGCACCGAATGACGTTGCCAAATTTAGAGACTTACAAGATTGGTGTGGCCAATGTCAAGCCCGGCATGAGGCCGAACAGGATGATGTTGGCCAACATCGTGAAGAGTTTGGCGATGATGCGACTCGATGTGCTATGTTCTGAGACCGACTCGCAGCTTTTCGGATCCCTCGTTTCTTTCACTTACCTTTCTTTTCCCGGCGCTGCTGATAGCTCTTGGTTGATTTCGAGTTACTGGTTCCGATCCGCCACACTTTATACAAATTTCGATCGCATGCACGGCCCTCCATGCAAGACAACATCAGAGATGCCATTGATCGCCTCCCTCGCGCGTTTCGAGGCATGAAAGCTATCGATCTTGCTTTCTTCTACGCGCGAACATGCCACAGCTCGATTGTTTGGTGGTCTGAGACAATCCCGCGTCCTCACAACAGTTTATCGGCTCTCCTGTTAAGACATTCCACCTCTCCCGCAACAAAATTGATTCAAGGTTCAAGACTTACCCATCTCAGTCCATTCCAATAGCGCAGTTTTGATCCCCTGAGCTTCCGCGGCCCTTCATTGCCACGCATGTGTGGCAGTTCATCCTAAGCTTCAGTGAGGTCAATCGCGTTGCTCAAGTTCATGTTCCACGCATTCCCGGGCCCAGAATTCCCGAACCGTAAACGTGTTGTAGAATCCAAAGCCGAGTATGCATCTGCAATGTTCAGAGGCTTGACAACGCGCACCCTAAGCTCTAGCAGGAGAATGTGTTATCAGCCATAGCACGTATGTAATTAGCCTATAGGATAGGCTGCGTTTATTTCGCAAGAAAACCAAGTTCATTACCCTTGATTCTTTTTACTCTCCAACTATGAGCTGCGGTCAAGACAACGCACAGATCCCTTGCTTCGAGACGTATTATCTTGACTCTCACTGTTGACCCAATTTCCCCTTGCTAAACCGGTACCTGACAGCTTGTTTTGCTTACGTGGTTCCCTGGCCCCTGTCAAGACAGTCTGTTGCGTCTGGAGCTGTTCGCCGCTCGCTGTTGATCGTCATCTGCCATGAGATCGATGCTCTCCCTTCTTGTGTGGGTTATCTTATACCGGAGTATATAGGTATATGTGTTTAAATTCTGGTGATCACCGCATAGCTTTTCGCTCAACGTTACGAGCATGTTGACTAAACCAGACCCAGGCCTAGATTTCTGAATTATTCCATGAGCTATTAAGACTGCCAGTCAGAACCGGTAACCATGAATCTGTAGAGCTATGAGTATATGGCATGATGCGTGCCAGCGCTTGTCAAGATGTTTCATAACCAAATTGCAAATAGCAGTGACGGTGACCATGTTAAGAAATATAGCCATACCAATGAAGGATCCGAAGGCCAGCCTTTTACCCTCCAATCGCGCCCTACTACTCCTAAGCACCGTCTAGTTCTAGGATGTTACGTTATAAGCACACCCAATTTTCATGTCCGACTCGGTTTTTCCTAGATTCTGGCTCAAGAAAAATACTAGCCCAGCCTAATAACAGTACAAACTTCGCGGGAGGACCTCTAAGCCGAGGCGTGTCCGTATAGTCTCCCGCGTAGATACGATGGCCTCACAGCCTCACAGCCCAGGTCACAAATCAGTGGTGCTGGCCAGGCCGCGGCAGACAGGCGTTCAAATATAGTAGCAGTCAATACGTCCGTAGTAGTGTACATATGTAGAAGGAAGAAAGAGGTCTTAGCTGGAGGGTAGGGGAAATCCCCTACCACCACTATCTCTCCTTGGCTGCCCGAAGGCTACAATTGGGTCACTGACGGAGGTTTAAACCAATCAAATACCTGTCGACTTATAGCTACCGCCCATTATTAACTTGCTGTGTAATGATCAAAGTTTACGTGAGTATTCTTTCTGGTATTACGATTGGAGCCAGTGACCAAATTGTAACACTCGGGCAACGAAAGACACAAGCTCTCCGGTGCACGTGACACTATAGTCCGGTAATTGCTTCGTAGTGTACGTCCGTAATGTCTGATTATCTCCTTAGGGGCGGCTTTGGACCCCAGGTCCGAGCTTTCGCAACAATCGAATCAAAACACTGGGAAAACGCCACCGAGGGTAGAGGACATATCCTCTTACAAAAATAACGCGACAGCACATGCTCAATCGTGGTACTGTACGGCCAAGAGGAAAAAGCGGGCGTGCACGGTCCTGGGGTCCAAAGCCGCCCCTAAGGAGATACCTTTGATGGGAAGGGCATGGTGATAGGAGAGTCTCCTAACAAGACTGATCTGCAGAGTCTGAATATCTTTACATAATTCGTCCGTGGGACATTACTGCACTCAAACCCCTTCGAGAATCCGTTGATTCGAAGGCTTACTTATGCAGTCCGTATTGGTCCGTTTGTCGTATTACATAGTATATGCAGAAAGCCGAGATAAATGTGAAGAATTCTTCAAGGAAAAGATCGACAGAAAGAAAGTGTATATAGAGTCTATAACCCCCCCGACTGTCTGGACCTCTCTCTCTTAGTTCTTCAGTCGAGTACAATTTTTGATACAAGCGGTGACAAGAAGACCTCTCTTCGTGCATTTTGCGTGATCTATTATATTGCACTCGACGTCCCTACTATCCTCCTTGACTTGATCTTATGGAAGTTATCGTCCGCCAGACTTGACCCTCCAGCAAGCTGGTTCGTTGTGGCGAAAACTTTTCCAATGAGGTAATGTATCATAGCAGCGGTTATTATTCCCTGATGGCCATCCAAGTGGCATGGCAAATGTCACTCACTAATAACCCAGTCGCGCATAGATTCCAGGAGGCCATAGAACGCTCGGTCCTTCATACGTATATAGATTCAATTGACTTCGGCTTGCAAGTATAACTTGGGGAAAGGTGGTTCTAATTTCTCGCCCCAATATTTGTCTACTTTTGTGAAGCATTTAGACGTTAACATAAGGACTAAAACGTACCATCTGGGCGGAGCAATCGACTGGCGACTCCGGGCTAGTGTATTTTATGCATGAGATGTGTGACGATAATAGTGAAAATGACCCTTCGGAACAGCATGCCCGCCGGTTGGGGGTAATACTAGTGTGATTTCGGAGAGGAAGTGCATCATTCTCCAGATTAATTTGGCTTAATTAGTCCTGTGACACACCGGCCGTGTACTCTGACAACCCCAGGTTGGCAACCTGAGGTTGCTAACTTGTAAGGTAGGACCTGTTCAGTGACCAGTTTTGTCACAAGCATATCAGTAAAGTAACAAGAGCTACGTATGAATGAGCCGATGTGGGCGTATAATATGGTGCTTGTTCAATTTCTGTTTCTGCCAACGAGGCAGCTTTGGGTATCTCCCCAGGTCTATGCTGAACGATCGGCACAGATGCGTCTACTATGGAATACCACTAAGTTTGCCTCCTAAGTAGGCGTGTAAAGACTGTGCCTCAAGCCCAGGTTTGCAACTTGCCTAAGCACAGTATACTAACGGGCAGCATAAGTACATGTGAGAAGAAGGCAATATCCTATGGGCCCTACCTCTTGTGTCCTGAGTTTGGTACACTAACAAAGTACACTACCTGAACAAAGACATAAACCTTTGCCCGGTACCATAGTAAGAGGGGACATGGTGATGCTAACTGTACACCCATGAGTGCTTCAACGTTCTTGTTGTTTACTAGTAAGCCTGACAGGGGGGTATGTTCATAGACACCTTCTTCAAGGTATTGAAAACAGCACTGTGATGCTCCGGCTTAGGAGTTTCATTACGCGCCTGAGCTGATTTCAGTTCATCTTGGTTATCGACAACATATCATAGACAATAGCACATAAAAGTACGGAGCCACGTCAGGGGTCAATTGGTAAGACGGATCGGGGCTGCGCGCGTGACTTTACACTACACATTAAACCAAACCCAGAATTTCCGGGGGGGACGGTGAGCTCGAGGTAAAAGCGGGATTGAAGGCCCCGTCTCCTCGAAGTACTGGGCGAGAGAAGCTCATATTGAGCAAGTACATCTCTCGCCTTCATATAATATCAGTCAAGTTGATAGATGGCAACGGCTTCCATTATTCATTATTAATAATTGGCAATTGATACAGAGGCATGACCTTACGGAGGCATGAAAATATCCGCACTTCACAAGCCAAGCAGTGACGTTCAGCCATATTCATATTCACAAGTATTACCGACTATTCTGTATGCCGACTATTCTGTACGTATATGAGATAGGTATTACGTACTACTTACACTACTATGTACATGAGTGAGTAGACCAGCCTGTCTTTTGGAGTAAGATACATCATCATACAGAACGAATGTACACTAATTTCAGTTGCGAAGCAGGTCGTTGTTCCGTCCTCTCTCACTAAGGACACCTCTTGCAGGCAGTACTGGATGCAGGGTTGTTTTAAACTGGTACGGATCCGTAGACAGTGAGGTTTCGGTACGCAAAGTGGTTGTTAACCCAACCAGACCCCCGGTTTCTTGCGAGCACTTCGTACCTTATCTACTATTACCCTGCAAAAGGTGTACAGAATACAGTCCATTCTGTATGATAGCCAATGGGAGGCGCAGAAAAGACATGCGTCTGTAAGATCATGCTTCTGTACGGATCCGTATCTTCTGTATCAATTGCCTAATAATTCTAATAATTACTCGTTTGATTGACCCATGTTGTTTACGCAAGCTAGCTGGGTTGAGGTACACCATACGACACATGAGGCAACAAGGCCTCAGTGACAAGTGGTCTAATAGACATCATCTAGTACTTACAACTTCGAAGCAACTTTTTACATTCGAAGTCACTGAGTGTGATTCGTCACGATAGAGCAGCATTTTCTCCATCACAAATTACCAACCCAGCCTTCTCTCGAGTCTCCACCCAATCGGCATCTGCTAGGAATGCGATGCGTCATAGTACAACAGACGTTCACTGTGGACTATTCCATGACATAGTCGAGAAGGATTGGTGTCTTGTGACTCTTGTATTGCATTGGTCACAGGCAGATCGTCTCGCATGTGCGCAGATACTTACACCTGCATTGTCTCCGGTATTCACGGCACAAGCTTACTGGGTGTGCCGGCAATATGAACGCCACAAACCCTCCGGCAGCAGTGAATTGCATTGCATCTATTGGTCACGGAGGGCGTGCCGCCCAGTTCCTATCAAAAGTACGGTTCTGCAATGAACCTTCAATAATTCTGACCGCTAGTTTCAGTGGCGCACGGTAGACCTGCTGTTGTACGGGCTTTCTACCTATTCAGCTACTTCGTACCTCCTGAGCACACACGACGCGTGACCGGCTATACGACCGTGGCAGGACCTTTCGCCAGCAGTAACTTACACCTATGTTTTTGGTATCGCAGGGTAGAACGCCCAACTTGGTGTCAAAAGTAGTGTAGGTTCTTGCAGAAGGACTATTATGTGTTTGAAACTATCTCCTTGACTGTTCGAAGACAACAAATGGGTACTGGCCCCACGCTACCAAAAAGAAGACTCAGCTGGACTTCTAATACCAGCCAACTTCTCAAGAAGGGCAAGGTATCCGTGAGTCTACACTTTTTTGATTGGTTCTCACCCCTGTGAGTGACCGAATTGTTGTCTTCGAACAGTCAAAGAGATACACAGGAGATTTGGTAGTTGTGGTGGGTCTGCCGTCTTTTTGCACGGTGCCCTACCTCTCTTCCTATCTCTTGGTCTATAAAACCAGGACTTCGTTCCCCTCGACAACCTCTTTTTTTCTTCATCTTCTTCACTACCAAATCAAACATTTTCTGCACTCTTCTGCAGTCTCTAATACAGTCTCTTCGACACTTTCTCCTAGCCAGCGTCTCATCAGCATCCGCGGTCTCGCTATCGCTCCTGACCCCTTGGCACCTGTAACAATGCTTCGCCTTCATTCTCCAAGGGGTGGTCCACCATCACCATCACCACCTAGGCGTGCCTGTTGGGCCTCTAGCCATACCTGTGCCACTTCCGCTGGCTACGTCTGAGATAGCATCTCAATCAGGTCCGTCAGATACGGAGGACCTCGTGGATTCTGAAGATAGAATTGACCGCATGCAATACAGACTTTACGCTATAACACCCTACCTGATAGGGCCTCAGATCACGAGGAACTCCTTGTTGCAATGGAGTTCCCATCAATAAACGAATTCCATGTTAGCATGTATGTTCCTTGAGTTTCGTCATTCCTCACCCTCATCAACAAGCACAACACGTCGCTTAAACGTGGTGAGGTATAGGGCTTACAGCAAACCAGGAATTCGTTTCGTATGTGAAGAGCATACACCCACTGCAGAGTCAAGTTTTGGGTCCGCCATGCAGGACCATACCGGCAAGGTGCCGTGAGCCACCACCCCGGGGCCCCCAGTCACCTTGGGCCCTTTGCAACACACATATAACCCATTTTGGGCGGGGTGTGACCGGCTCCGACGCCGAGGACTATAACGGTACCGGTCCCGGCCGTGGCCAGCCACGGCGCTGTGAAAAACCGTAGTTCCAGCAGCTTTGCCGCCAACAACCGTAGTGCTGGAACGGGTTTGAATAGGTTGCATGGTGTTGGTATTGAAGGAGCGATCCTGGAGGTTGGGAATGGGGGAATGGGGGGATTGCGCGGTGATACCGAAGGTCCTGGTCCTAGGAAGAGGTCAATGGATGATTCTGTTGTAATCCGTTGGGATTGGGGTTAAGATTTTGTGTGTTCAAACACCTAATCTTGCTGTCACGACGACCTTCTTCTGCCTGTTGGCACCAGTTGGGTGAACAGGTGTGACCGCCTATGGGATGCGTCCGGTGTGACCACCTACGGGCTGTGTCCGGTGTCAGCACTGTAAAGGGGCGACCGCCTTTGGGCTGAGTCCAGTGCTGGTGTCGTGAACAGGGAACGGCTGTGTCCGGCAGAAATGCCGTTGTCTTCGTGGCAGTAGTTGTGTTGAGGGGGATGAGGAGGAGTAATGAATGGACTGTGGATTCAGATTATGTGTGTCTGAACACCTAGTGTTTCAGAACCTAATCTTCTTCATGCCACGAGACCTTCCTCCGCCTTGTTGGCACCAGCTGGGTGAACAGGTGTGACCACCTACGGGATGCGTCCGGTGTCAGCACTGTAAAGGGGCGACCGCCTTCGGGCTGAGTCCAGTGCTGGCGCCGTGAATAAGGAACGACAGAGTCCGGCGTTCATGCCGTTGTCTTCGTAACTGGGGTTGTATTGACGAGGGGATGACGGCGAGGGATGAATAGTTTCGGGATTGAGATTTTTGTGTGTTTAAACACATAGTTCTCTCCATGTCACGTTCACATTCCTCCGCCTGCGGGCTGAGTCCAGCACTCACGCCGTTATCCATGACTGGGTGTCTCAGATGCGAACCACCCATCAACGTCTCGACACTAAGCATAGCTAGCTGGCGGGACCTTATGTTGAGGTAGAGACGAAGCTGAGTCGGAGTTGTTCTTATGTTTAATTGAGCAATAAATGAGGAGGCCACCTCGTCTTTCCATCCCTTCATTTTTGACGCTTCCAGGTGTAGTCTGCAGTCTTATTCTATAATGGTACGTCTGATGCGCAATGAAGATACCGTTTATGTCTCATGTCGCTCGTGTGCATCTCTGGAACGCAGCAGCTCTTCTTCACCCCCTAGATGGATTTATGGTATGTACGCGATCAGTACCTCAATCGGACTGCGAACTGTGGCAAGCTTAGCGATGGGATCACCTACCTAGTCGTATAGAACAATACCTACCTACTAAGTAGGTAGGTAACTCAGATGCGATGACATCCGAGAGGGAAAGGTATAGATATGTACTGATAATATATTCCGATATCTCCAGATACAATCGTAATTTCATCTAGCCAACACTATGCATCCAGTTTGAGTTTCTCTAGCATGATATCAATTTTCCGCAGTAGCACTTGATAGTTGATAGCGTCTGACGCGAACTCATCTTCGACAAGCTCTCCATCAAGTGTCCTGACTCCACCATCAACTGCTCCTTGGCTAATCGTCACGACATCCTGATGGGTTGTGGTGGCGCTCTCCTCGGTGTCAAGGTGCTGCGACAAGTCGCCATCCAAAGCCTGAAATTGCGAGGACAAGGCTTCAACTGCTGAAGCATCTATCTCGCCGCGTTCATCCAGCAGGTCGTCCAATCCGGCGTCCTCAAACCTTAACCTGAACCGTTCTCCAAGATAATAGCGAATATCATCAAGCAGCTCGATAGTATCGGTCTCTTCTCTATTTTTCACTCGTGCTGCACTTTCTTGTATTAGCTCGGCAAATTCCTCCTCGTCGATGTAGTCTTCGAGTCGATAAGCGAGGTACCGGGCCGCGAATTCTTCAAGACGTTGCACCCGCATGTCCCATGCCGCATGGATGACATCGTATACGTTGATTGGTTCGACTTCGACTTCATCGCTGCCACCATGTGTCCGATCAATCCAGACATTGCTATTCCCACTCCCAAGCGAGCTGATCAGAACAGCAGCTTTATTCTTTAACTTATCAAGGAAGAGCATATCGGAAGCATAGAGCAATTCGAGTGCCAGCTCCAATGGACACTCTACTTGCTCTGTGTAGAGGAATCGGAGTATTATCTCTAAAACCTGAGGTGGACAATCGACCTTGATGATGCGAAGGTATTCGGACCCCTGAGCCTCCATGAATCCACTAGAAAACATTCGTTCGAAGTATGGGCTTCGAATTAGCATGGCTTTATGTGCCGGGTAGAGAATGGATTTTCTAGGTTTTGTGGTTTCAGGCTCATAGTGAATTCCATGACCAATAGGAATGGAACTTGGTGTTTTGTTCTCTTCCCAATTTACATCTTCACCTACTTCCTCGTCGGCTTGTATCAGACAGTCTGCGAAAATAGAATTGCCATGCTGCCATTTAACCTCGGGCGCTTTTCGCGTATCGACGGTGATTTTGTGGCCTAGAACCTCTTGATTGAAAAAGGCCGCGACTTGCTGCTGCGCTCTGTTCACTTCGTCTTGATGACGTTGTCTTACTAGCCGTCGATCGCTTCCTGATAATATTGCCTCCCACAATTTAGGTATTTCAAGCTGCTTGCTAAGCTTGTCGATACCGGTAAGCACTTCTTCCTCCGTATGGTAGCTACGGGTGTCGACCACCTCCCTCGGAAGATCACCGAGATACAGATAGCGCAACACAACTCGGAAAGAATCAACTGGCTTCGAGGAAGGAAGTTTCCACGTGGTAGTATCCGGTGTTTCCTTTAGCCTCTTCTCAAAGTAGGGTGCTCTAGCAGCAAGGATGAATTTATGTAGTTGGAATGCTTCAACACCACCTGTCAGCGAGATATCCGAGGTATCGGGTACTTTTTTCGTAAACAAGGAAGTGATGTGGGCGGCCCAAGGTTGCAAAGGGTCAGTAGACTTTGAATAATCATATTTTAGAAGCAGGTTTCGAATCTTGTCATTCAGAGCATTGTAAATGCACCTCTCGCCCTGGAATGTGTCACGCTCTGCCAGAGCCCCGGATTCGAGTAACAATTCAACCAGTTCATAGTGGCCACATAAGCTTGCCTGTCGCAAAGGTCAGCTATTTCCAAAACCATGGAAATTAGTAGGACCCAAATCTTATCAACGTAGGCTTACGATGATCAAGGGAGTGTAGTCAAATTTGTCCTTGCCGTTCAGGTTGACACCGGCAGAAATAAGCTCCTGAGTCCGCTTCAAATCACCCCGCCGACAGGACTCAAGAAGCGCATTGAATTCCTCGCTTGAGTCAAGAGGATTATCGTCTCTCAACACACCATTTTGAACTAGCTCAAGATCATCTTTAAGTTTTGCTTCCAATTCATATTTTCGGAGGACCATGTTTGGAAAATGTATCTTTCTTTGAACACGAAAGTGATAAAGTGCACAAATTCATTCAAGACAAATGTAGGTAACCAAAAGGACCCGATGATCAGCAGCGAAGAGGTAGGGAGGCCAAGTCCGACAACACCGACGAGACGGGTAAAAGGTGAACTACCTACCTACGTCCGTACCGATTACGGAATTCATAATATTACGGATCCGCTGGTAGGTACCTAAGTAGATACCTACTTCGTAGGCAAGGACGAAGTCACTTGGGCAGGAGGTTAACGCAGAACTGTACTTCACACAGTGAGAACCGAAACTTGCGCACGGAATACTTGTGCAATGGCCCAGACGAAGTAGCAACATAAGGTCACGTGTAAGCTCATAAACCGTGCATAAGGTAATCCGCGTGACGCGAAGCTCGGACCACTCCCTCATGAGCATTTAATGCACCACATGGAATCCATTGCCGCTAGCAAGCTTACGACCCACAAAAACAGCTGTTGCCGTGCCCACCGGGTGGGTTTGTTGATTCACGTTTATGGTTGCTTCTTTACAAGGAAGTTCTCGGTGCTCACTCATACCACCGCACACTAACATCACTGCTACCTTTTTTTTCTTGTTTTCAGCCCCGAACTGCTTCCAACAGTTTATGGTTTACCTACAAGCCAACTAAAAGTAGAACTCTTCCTCAGCGCTAACCTCCCTTGCATTCTCTTTGCCTTATGGCATAGCACACTATTGAATTCATCTTGTCAAAGTTGCCGTGCATCCAATTCACCATGGCAGAGTCCGACAAATATGAGGTGTTGGAGAAGATCGGTATGCTATCCCATCTACATTCTACCTCTCTACTACATGCGTCAGCTTTGGCTCCAACGAGCTTTGTGCGAGTAACTAACAATCTCTCGTATTTGATTCTAGGTCATGGATCTTTCGGCGTCATTCGAAAGATCAGGCGAAAGGTCGACGGAATGATTCTCTGCCGCAAAGAAATTAGCTACCTAAAAATGTCCCAAAAGGAGCGGGAGCAGTTGCATACTGAGTTCCAAATCCTCTCTTCGCTCCGACATCCCAATATTGTCGGCTACTTCCACCGAGAACATCTTAAGCAGACCCAAGACCTCCACCTATATATGGAATACTGTGGTAATGGGGACTTGGGTCGCGTCATTCGAGATCTTATACGTACAAACAAATATGCGGAGGAGGAGTTCGTCTGGGTTGTGTTTTCACAACTCGTCACCGCTCTGTACCGTTGCCATTACGGCGTCGACCCTCCCGAAGTAGGTACTAATGTCCTCATCGCTCCTAAGATAAAACCGAAGATCCCACCTGGTGCCGTGACAATCCTACATCGAGATCTGAAGCCCGAGAATGGTAAGCCAAACGTCGCTCCCGTACGGCCACACATTACTAAGAAGAAACAGTATTCCTGGGCGAAAACAATTCGGTCAAGCTCGGCGACTTCGGCTTGTCAAAGATGATTCAGTCGCATGATTTCGCATCGACCTACGTTGGCACTCCGTTTTATATGTCTCCCGAGATCTGTGCGGCAGAGCGATACACACTCAAGTCCGACATTTGGTCGTTAGGCTGTGTCATATATGAACTATGTTCAAGAGAACCTCCCTTTAACGCTAAGACACACTTTCAGCTCGTCCAGAAAATCAAGGAGGGCAAAGTTGCCACCTTACCCCGGATATACTCCGCGGAGCTGATGGCTGTCATCAGAGATTGCCTGAAAGTGAATCCTGATGCCAGACCTGACACGGCAACCCTGCTAAATCTCCCGGTAGTACGATTGATGCGCATGCAGCGGGAGGCCGTAGACCTAAAGTGCAAATTACTAGTAAAAGAGTCAACTCTCGACGCAAAGATGAAGGAGGCGGAAAAACGGCTAGCCAACTTT
This sequence comes from Xylaria nigripes, assembly GCA_022984845.1. Lineage (NCBI taxonomy): Eukaryota > Fungi > Ascomycota > Sordariomycetes > Xylariales > Xylariaceae > Xylaria > Xylaria nigripes. Next base: position 45,978 of record JAJJKC010000017.1, on the reverse strand, counting down.
GAGATTGATAAATCTCTAGCCCGGCAGGAGATTGAGGCTTCGTTGAGACGAGAATGGGAAGTCAAGGCGCGTCTTGAAATTGATCGACTTGTCAAGCTTGAGCTTCAAGAGCTCCATCGGCGCTTCGAAGGCGAAGTGCAAGCTCGAGTTCAAGAAGAACTGCAGAAGAAAGCTGCTGCATTCCGTGCTGCAGAGGCTGCTGAATTCAGCTCGTCGTCGAAATCCGAGTATCCATACTCCATTGCTGGAGCGAGCACCGATGGCGAATTCCCATCTACCACTGATATCACCGACTACTCTGTAGACTCGCCCGACGAGGCACCTCTTAAGAAGGGTGGCCGGGTACCTTTCGTACGTGCTCAGACCATGTACGAACGCCATCTTGGTACACCGATGGATCTTGATATAACATCTCCGTCACCAATTGCAATCGCGTCATTGTCCCTATCACCCCGACGAACGAACTCTACTAAAGCCCATGCCACGCATCAGCCGTCCATCTTTGATGAGATGGATGACGAAGCTCGTTGGCGGCGGGCTCGAGATTCTGACCCTGTCTTATCTGACTCCGAGGATGATGATACCCCCATCATCCCTTCACCGACCCGGCCACCCAAGGCTGCGAAGAATCCGTTCACTCACCGACCTGTGCTGAAAGCCACGCCAGTTGACCATCCGAAGGCTCAAGGATTGCAGTCCCCATCAGCTCACAAACCTATGCCGATGTTACCTGTCGGCACCGCTGTGTCAAACTTACAGGTGCGACCTCAGCGCAGTTCTGGTGCTCTGCGCGAGAAGGGTAATTCCCCCAACCGCAGATTGAGCAAGATCCCATCAGCGGCTAACCTCAACCCGACAATCGGAGAGAATGGCACGCAGCGTAAAACATCCCTGACTTCTAAGAAGGAGTCTGATGGGGGTCTTGGCAAGATGCAAGTGAAGAACAACGTCAAGGGCCGAACACTTGTCGAGCTCCAGCAGGCACGGGCCGGCGGTCGGCCGATTGACAACGGGAACGGCAGTCCTAAGCGGACGTTCAAGGAGCGTGTTGCGGACCGAGTTCTCGAACCCGCCGCAGTGTGGGACCCCGATAGGGACGAGATGCCAAGCCCGTTTCTGATCCGTCGAAGGCCTTTATCTCAGGCCTAGATAGGGCACAGAGCGGGAAGTGAAAGCTCATGGCGTATGGGGGCGTTCGCGGATAGATGGGTACGACATGGAAAACCCAAGTATATTGTGGCATTCGCTAGCAAAGTTTCTTTTCTTTTGTCAATGCTGGGAGTATGGAATGGATCTTTTTAAGAATGACCAAAGGATCCCATGATGGCAGTCGGTAAACGTCATACACACATGCATGCGCATCGTTGGCGGAAATGTTGTCGTGTCGGGTCTTACTGCGTTCTTGATGTTGACGGTTGACGGTTGATGTTGTTTGACTTTGTATTGATGGGAAAGGATACAACGATCGGGCGTTTCGCGAGGGAGGGGAGAGGGGAGGGTCCTAGAGGGAACTACCACTTACAAGCACTGCTACTCCTGGTGTTTGGCTGGCTGGTTTGGCGTCAATCCGGTTTATTTCCCTGTGTTTTTTTTTTCCCTGCGCCTTGAACTCCACTCTGCTCTTGCAACCCAAGAGTCCGGCATGGCATGGCATGGCGTTGATTTCTCCAACTTCTGTTTACGTTCCGAGAAAGTTCACTACGGATAGGGCAAAAGCAATAATTCTAATATTTCATCGGTTCCCTTATGCGTGCATTTGACTTGGCCTGTTCGAAGAGGTTCGGTCGGTTTTTCCTAGCCTGTGAGCCTCTTACCTCGCCGGATTTCATAGATACCCGGTGGAAGACAAACTCAACCCAAGGCATTGGTGAACATGTACGACAAGGATCGTGGTGGGATTAAATGGTACCTACTTCAGGTCACGAATAAAAATGATTTTACCCACATTGTTCCTAAACCTGAGAAGAATATCAATGATTGGTCATTTTACCGGAGTCGCCTCGTCAGAACGAGTAAGTGAATAAAGGGCGAGCGGCAAATTCCAGACAGACGTCAAAAGGGCGATATTCTCCCAGGTTCTATCAAAACGCAATATGCAGTTGATCTCACATGACTTGACCTGGGCGATGAAAACCGGTAAGCATCTAGATAGGGTGGACAGGTTTCGTATCTACAATAGTTTCGCTTTAGCGTACTCTTTTGCTACATACCTAGTCGTCTTGTCTGCAGTCTGAAGCGAGTTAGAAAAGCAGCAGACCACAGGGGTGGCGGGTCGTGTTGGCGCATTCCTGGACAACACATAGGTATTTGGGGGTCTTGCTGTCTTACATTTTATCTGGTGGGTGGGCGACGATTGGCGGAGACTGCGCCGCTCATAGGGGGCCGTACATATTGACTGACTGACAAGGGCTATTTTTGGATGTCGTTCAATCTAAACATTGGAGTTTGTCGATCGCAAAACTTGTGTAGGTAGTTTGAAGGACTTCTTATATCTTGCTTTGGATGTCAACTACCTAAGGAGAAGATTTGTCTCTACTTTATACTTTGAGTTTGACTGGGTACCTAGGAGCAATGCTTTGCAGCTGGGACGGAAGAATGTTAAGTTAAGTTACGGGTAGGCAGGATACCGCAATCTACCTTTTACATGGACTTAGCGGCCCGTTGCGTTGTCTGTATGTATACGTTAACACCCGTAAACTGTATTCATGGAGTTTAAAGTAGGTACTCTGTACTTCGTGAAAAACAGTAGATAGATTAAGTACAAGGGGCATACTGTACGTAGGTCCAAACCCGTTGGACTTAGACTAATTATTGCTGCATGCAGTGTTGTGCGTACTGCCTTAACAACATGTCAATGTCGTCAGCATGGAGAGAGTATTGAACAGCACCCAACAAAGGGCCGATTTTGAGGCATGGTTATAACTCTAACATGTTGAAACTGGGCGGCTCTTGAAACCAGATTCACAGTCACTACAAGCACATATGCCGTAGGTATCTACCACTCTATGCAAGGTGAATTGACTGAACGATGTTATGATTCTTATCTTCTATCTAAGGAAGGGGTTTCGTGACGCCTGAGGGTCTCGGTATCTGGCCATACCTATAGCGTAGTAGGTAGTCCGTACCGGTAGAGTAAATTCATTCCCACGTAAACCACATATCTCTGGGTACATAGTAACTACCTACATGTAATTACATAAAGTACGGATCCGTATTAATAGACACAATTAAGTAGGTACTACGTCCGTAGATTAGGTAGGTGTTCATTCCGGAGAGGGCCGAGTTCTACCTACCTACACTAATAAATGCAAGATGTTGCTTGAACACATATACCTACCTACTGAGTACGTCCGTACGTCCGTAGGTAGGTATCATGTACTATGTAGGTAGGTAGATAGGGCTGAAGGTTTCCACTAGTGGCCGTTGTTGACAGGCCGTACCTGAATTCAGATGCGCTAGGGAGGCTAAATTGGTTTAGCATTAAAGTTGCGTTGCATATTTACGGTTATGTACATACTGCACTACGGAAGTAACCGGTAGTACCTAAGTACCTACATATATTTTCATGAGGCAATGTTCGTTCGAGATAATCGTATAAGCAGATGACCACCTATCCGTATCACGAGGTAGTTATACATACATTAGTAGGGAAATAGGTAGGTAGGCGATGCTTACTGAATTACTAGGTACTACTAATCACAAGGTACTGCAGGATATACATAGGTACCTTAGGTATGTAAAAGGCCACGGCAAGTAGGTACCTAGGTAGTGTAGGTAGGTACTTGTGGGTACGGGACATCCTCACTGACGCTGAAGTAAGTACCTAAAGTAGGTAAGGCACCTAGGTAGATTCATATGTGTACACTGCACTACGCCAAGTCAGTACTAGGACAGCACGCAGTTTCGGCTCTTACACCAGGTACCTACCTCAAGTACGTCCGTACCTACGCCCAATTGCAGGTACCTAGGTGCGATTCGCGGGGCAATTTTCCTACCTGGGGTAAATGTACTATCTGTGTAGTTAGCTAGTTAGGCATTAGTACCTGCTGTACTTCTTAGGTACATACCTACTCTAGTTAGCATTCTTCTGCCTATACTGAACAAAACAGTTAGGCGTCGTAGGTAGTCCGTAGGTAGGCTAGGTAGGTTGATAGTTGGCATTACACGCTATAAGGACACTAATGAAGCCCAATGGACTCATGGAGGAACCTGGATCCAAAAAAAGATACCAAAATAAAAAATACGAGGTACTTCGTACCTACCTACATACCTAACGTTGCCGAGGCCCCGCCGCTCAAAGGATCTCTACAGTAGGTACCCAAGGTACCTACCTTGGTACCTAAGGTACGGTACGGACGCAGGTATAAGTACCTACGTAGGTAGGTAGTAGGCAGGTTAGCGAAGCGTGCGTATAGTGTGCACACTGGTCTCGGCACTATGTGACTCGTACCTACCTACGGACGTACTACCTACCTACGTCCGTACTTGCCTAGGTAATTCACTTCCCAATTTCGGAAAAGTCAATTGACCCACCTCGCTGTCCCTCCAGCCAAATCTGTGTGTCTAGTCCGTCCGTACTGGTCAGCATCCGCAATCTAGCGTGTGAAAGATTTCCTGCCATCCCGTCAAACTCCGCTCGTTTCCATTACCAACCACAGGTCATCCATCCACTTTCTCTTTCTTGTCCTTTTCCTTACTTCGTACTGTAATTTTTGCGCCTTTTCCATTTTGTACACACTTTATCCACCCTTACGCTGCGACCTGGCCCCGTATCTTTTGGGCGTTATCATTTCGCAACACGTCTCTCACTTTACTGCCCTACTTAACTGGGGACCTGGCAACCTCACTCGTTCGCTTGATTCAACAGTCACTCTCTTGTACACACGTATACCTACTGGTGTAAGTAGGTACCCTATTACTACTTAGTATTCCTAGGTAGTCAACAGATACGGATTCGTACGGACACCTTGGTAATAAGGATACCTGTGAGGGCCCGCCCACATCCATTTCCATTGGGTTGTCGGAACCTCTTTCATATACAGACGCAATCCTCTCTCCGAACTACCTATCCAGACATATCACTGGTCCACATCTAACCAGCCTCATTTCTCAAACCGCATAATCGCTCGCCATGTATTCGAGACGGTTGATTCAGGTACTGCTGGCTGTCTTGTCTATCTTGATTGCGACACGAGCATCCTGGTTCCACGGCGATGTTGCAGCGCGCCAACTCTCAATTCCGGGTTTAGGCAGTGATCTCGGTGGTGGCTCGCCGGACTCATCGAGCCCAGCAACAACTCCTTCTGACTCGCCCACTTCGACTGTGACTGATACTCCGACCTCCACTACTGATGAACCCTCTACAACTACCACAAAACACACGACATCAGCTAAGCCTACCACGACCTCGACCGAGACCACTACAACTGAAGATACGTCTTCGTCATCATCTACGACATCTACGACCTCTTCTCCCAAAGAGATCATCACGCCACCTCCAAATCAGCAACCAACCAGCACATCGTCTTCGACTACTGAAAGCACTTCCGAAGACGTTTCTAGTTCTCGGACCATCCAGAGTAGCCCGAGCACCACCCCGAAGCCTGTCACTAGAACCACGACAGTTTTCAATACAAGTGTCGACAGCCAGGGACAGACGCATGTTCAAAGCTCCGAGTCTATCGTCGTATCTACTCCTAGCTTCTCCGACAGCGATGGGTCTAAGAATACAAATGGCGGCATTACCGCTACTGAACGGAATACTATCATTGGTGTAACCGTTGGTGTTGGTGGCGCAATCATTCTCACCGCCGCTGGCATTCTTTACTGGCGACTTCGCAACAAGAGACGAGGCCAGGATGAGAACGAAGAGCTTATTACCTACGGACCTGGTTTTGGCGGACCTGGAACTGCTGAGAAGACTGAGCCAATTGGCCCATCGGCCAACGTTCGCAGCCCCTTCCAAAGCACCCTCGAAACCTATCACGCCCCGACACAAGCGAACACTGCTTCCAATTTTTAAAACGTACTGCCTCGTTTGTTTGTACAAGTGACGTGCGCATTAATTCCGCAATTTAGAGCGGCTCTTCATCAAACTGGCGTTGGGGTTGGAAAGATTCGTGTGTCGTATGCTTGTCAGTCCATTTTTCCGGACAATGATCCACCGGTTGGCTCATGGATAGAATGCTTGTGCCGCTACGCTCAATGATGTTCAAAAGTCACAGGCGTAGCCACGGATGAAGAAAAAGCAACAGGGAGCTTACGAGTAAATTTGGCGTGCCTATGATACTCAGTCTCACCGGTTTATGTATCCGTGTTGATTTTACTAGTGTCTAGCTAGCTTGATTGTACATGAAAAACAAAACGACAGCATGAGACTCAGGCTCACAACTAATAGGTAGTGGTTTCTGGGAAGACCGTATACAGCCCTTCTAATACTATATCATTCACATAGTCCTTTTCATATTTGTTCGTTGATGACATGGTGGCCACGTCGCTCTTGAAGCCTGTTAGAGTAAAATTCCTGGCGTGAAGAAGTTGATGAGACCACAGGGTGATCGTGCGGGTGTGCGTGTCGGCCTACTTGTTTGCGATGTCATCTCTTCGAACGCCGCAACTTTCCTCGGCCGATGAGTGGTATTGCCATGTTTTCGGCGTCGAAAATAGATGAATAGGGGAGGGGGGATTTCGAGCCCGTTCCTCTTACCTTGATCATATACACACCTCCGTCGGGTTCGGTCTAGGTAGTAAGGTACGGAGCGTACCATGATGCAGCCGTCCAGTGGGGGTCAACTCCGATGACGTACCGGGATTGTCTGCTTGAGTTGAGGCCTCTCAGTAGGTGGTGAGGTGGTGAGGTAGTGTAAGTGTAGTGCGGGTTTGTTTTCCTAAGCAGTACTGCTTGCTGCCTTACTACCTAGGAGGTGTAGGAGGTAAGTAGACCAGATATCGAGGCCGAACGCTGGATGAGAATCTATTTGACCTAGGTAGATAAGGTAAGCATGTGTCGTGTCGTTGCTGGTTGAGATAAGGGATGATATATTTGTTCTGGAATAAATCAACCTAGTTCGTTCCTGGCTACCTGGGATTTTTTTTCATTTGCTGATTATGCCATGTGTGCCCATGACTGGTATAGCATGCCGGAGGTTAATGGAGTAGTGGGTGTGTTTACTTCCCTTGCTATGGCAGCCATCGGTGAGAACGAGGGATCGATGCCGGACTATATCTCGTCGTGGTGCAGCATCTTTAGCAGTGATGTTGCAATGGTTATCCAGCATTCGTGATTTGCGGGCATGTACACGCCGGACAGTGATATGTTGCTGTGTCTCCAAGTGGTTTTGGCTATTCATACGGACCCCGTCTCCCGACCACCTCTCGCGAATAGATACCCGGCACGATTACTTGCCCTCGCGTGAAATTGCCTACGTTTGTATTTACCTTCTCCCCCTTGCTTTCTCGTCCCATTTCTGTGTGTGTGTGTGTGTGTGTGAGACCCCAAAATGGTCTTCAGCCCTACGTACTTCGCAGTGGCTAGCATCTTGGGGTCTCACCCCCATTCTTCCCCTTGAAGGGAGAATGCCTGCCTTAGTGTAAGTCCAGCTGGGGCCATACGGGCAATTCACACAAAGGCGGTAGTATTCGAACGAATCCGCCGGGCCCAGGGCGAAGACTTGCTTTCTTTAACCTACAGCTGGAACGGTAAACGCTATTCCCACGCTGCAGGACGTTCTCGGGACGAATGTTGCTATTCCAAGTATTTACGCGTGTGACGCTTGTTGGAGCGGTGCTCTTGCCCGGCACGTGGGCGGGCGTTCTCGATCACCAGCACCAACAACAAGACTTCAAGATGGACGTCTCTACGCTCCAGAACCAGCTGGGACTCCAAATGGCGTCGACTAACCTGAATGTATGTGATTAACCTTCATTTGTGGGGAGGGGGGGGACTTCAGTTCCCCTTAAATCACGTCGTGTGGATGCTGACCACTTCGGACGCAGGTATTCACGGGGGCGCTGGGAGGCGCCGAAGCACCGCCTGTAAGGCCTGAAGGACGGGAGCTGTCGCCGTTTCGGTGCTTGCTGATGGGAAGCTTGTAGATCACGTCCTCGAATGATTCGCGGCGTCCGTACGAGGTCAATGGTGAGGCCGTGGTAGGTTCTTCCCCCATTCCCATTCCTGACGGGCAAGGGGTTCTGTTGCTGATGAGCACAGTCGAATTTCAGGGCTGCCATCGACAAGGCGTGTGGGATTCAGATGAACGAGTGTAAAAATCTGGTGGCGGATGGTGTACAAAACAAGGGCGGGTTCTCTGTGTCGGATTGTGATAAGCAGTCGAGTGAGTCTACTACCTCGTCTTCATTCGTCCAGCTCGACGGTGGATCCCGTTATGAGGCCCCATCCCCCCGGTTCCCCCTCGTCCAACATTGTGTTGTTTGAGGTTCTATATACGTAATCGGCGTCAGTGGGTGTACACTAGTGTAGTGTAAGTTGTAAGTTGGCAAACAGGGCTGATGATGAAAATGTGTGCCAGGTCGATGCAATAGCTTTCTCAAGGTGTCGGCGACTCAGACGGCGTTCTTATCAAAGGTTACCGTGGATGGGAATGATGACTTTGACTTTTTCTGCGAGAATTAGGGCCCGGAGTCTGTGTTGATCTCTCTTATGTGGCGTCTTGCTAACTATGGGACACTGGGTACGTCCGTACATGGCACAAATTGGCCTCTTGATATGGTGAATGGAGGCCGGTTTTGTGGTAGGTACCTGTTATTATGTAGTGTAGCTTATACGTATAAGACTTGGCGGGTAATTCTTTGCTCTTTTTCTTTTTCTTTTTTTCCCCCTTAAGCTTTACTAAGTACTTTCATAGTATATTTATTTGTCTGGTGATTGGGGGGAGAATGTCAGGTACCAGCGTAGGTAATAATAGTAGACACATTCTTATAGAGTACCTAAGACATGCCTGAATACGAGTGAGTCTTATTTACGTACACCACACGACGTTTGACGATACATACTGACAGAAGTGCCTTATACGTACGTACGGATTAATAAGACTGATGTAGGTACCCAGCTGAAGTACTTAGGTAATTCGAGTCGGTATCTCGACGATCATGCTGACTTTGTGCTCGCTCATACCTAAGGTAGGTAGGTATACCTACCTAGTGCACAGTGAATACCTCCTACACTACATATGTCGATGGGTAGGTGGTAGTACGCGAGAGAGAGAGAGCATGACAATCAATGCAGCAATCACTGTGCTACACGTGGTGACCGCTAGATAAATGTCTGGAGTGAGGTGTTTTTCTATTTTTCTATTTTTATTATTTTTTTTTATTTTTTTATATTTTTTTTCTTCTATTTTATTTTGTTTTTGATGGTTGATCACCCGATACTGACTAGGTATATGCATACTAGGTAGGTAGGTAGACCCGGGCATGGAATCCATACATTTGAAAAGGGAAAAATATACGGATCCGTACCATACCACGAGTCAACATTTACCATGTGCTGAACTGCAACTAAATTAGTGGTACCTTAGGTAGGTACCTACCTAGGTGGGCAGGTCTAAGTAGGCAGGTTAGGTATGTACATATACGTAATTTAGCGATATGTATGTAATCTGATGAATACCTAAGACTACCTACCTAACCTACCTACATGTAGGTACCTAGGTAGGTACCTATCTACTGGTATTGTCGATACTTATCTTGAGCTTACTAGGTACTACTAATTAATCCCAACGGATCCGTGCCTGTGTATGTAAGCAAGTAAGCGTGAATGAATGCCTAGATGCCGAGATGTAGATGGTGTTGATACTGGCAGATAGGTACTGATTTGCTGCCTTAGCTTCCTAACGGTGTAAGTGAATGTACGCTACTACTAGTACTAGGTAGGTTAGGTACCTTAGGTAGGTAGGTACTGGGTACCTGGGGTACTTACCTTATGTACTTGGTTGCTCTGCCGGGCACGTATTTCATAGGTACCTAATGGTAGGAAGAGCACACAGAAGTTATAGTATACTGATCCGTACCTACTTCTAGGTACCTACCTACACCTCCACCAGACAATCCGTATTCCGTACCTACTACCTCCTACCTATGTACCTACCTACCTACCTAGCCCGTTCCTTAGGTAGGTACGGAATACAGAAGGTAGGTACTTAGGTGGGCACCCATGACGCCGCCCGTGACCGGTTTGTGTACGCTAGTTGGCTGCCCGGCCCCACCTTCATCAATCTGAGACTTGTGGGGCTAGTAGCTCTTAATATGGTCTGATAGGAGGTACCTACATGCTCACTCCGTCGCCGCCTACCCTTCAGCTTCATCGTCGAGTACCGACGTAGTCCTCATGTACTTTTCATCAGCGTTGAGCCAGATAGACTTCTGTACGGCCACTAGCGCCCTCTCGCTAGGACTACAGGCTAGACCCTTGTAGGTATCAACTCGCTATTTTCCCTCGTCAGATTGTCCCTTTTCCTCATTTCTGCCAAAGCGGTGATTTTCCTCTTCCTCACGACCTTCCCTCCAACGACGCGCTACGCTCCCCTCCTCGTCGTCCGTTGTCACCAGCTCCGGTTTCCCTGAGCCTATGCTTGCTCTTGTGCGGTCTGCGAGACGTTTCAGACGCTGTAGTAGATACCCGATGCGTGCATCAAGTTCTCTCATTTTATTATTTCCCTTCTCTATTTGTCTAACCGTTTTGGAGCGAACCTGAGTTGTCTGTTACGTTGCCATTGCAGATTCGGCACGCGTGTCAACCCTTTCGTTGACACCATTGGTCTTGATTTTCATTCATGCTTCCTGGCCACGACAGTGCTTTGGTGTCGTCAGTAGTAGCAACAGATAGGACGTGAGGCAGCGACACTTTTGGTTGATCAGGGTAGCAGGCGACTAGCTCTTCGCCTGCTGTTTTGATCTCCGGTTGTGTACGCGCACGCTGCTGATCTTCTTCGTATCCCATGTCAACGGGCCAAAAGCTATCACGAGTTTCTGCTCAACCTCAAGAGCAACCAAAGACGTCCTCTCCAAAGTCGCTAGCTTTTCCGTCTATTGCGTCGGTACAGGACGGCACCGAAGTCCCTGCTCCTCGTTGGGCGTCACCGCCATCTTCACCCTTGTCGAGCGCTTCAACAATTGACGATTGGGAGCTGTCTTCGCCCATACTACCAGCCCTTCAGGCTCCCCAATTGCCGAGCAGAGCGTCGGGATATTTGAGGACACCCTCCCCAGCTAGTAGTGAGACCGAGGAAGGTCACTACGTAATCACCAGCTGGGGCTCACCATACCCTGAATCGGACAGCCATCACCTTCGGAGACTGAGTTTCAGTAGCGGCACTTCCGACGAATCACCGTTGTATCAGCTCGCGATCGATACGCCCTTCCTGCGCCCGGCTCCATCCGTATCCGACCCTCAGCCGATCTTTGTACAACCCAGTTCCTCTATTTCAAGCAGTGCCGCTGCGCTTGCGAATCGTGCTAGACGCCCGCTCAAGAGCATCTCGGAGGAGTGGATTCGTCAACATACAACTAACGAATTGGGTTCTGAACCAGGTCACTGGCTTAGTGACGGGACGGACGACAGTGAGCACTCTTCACTGAGTGGCTCCGTTACAAGTGACCAGGCAAGTTGGCTGGAAGAGGCCAATCCCCGCACACCCCGTCCTGCCCGTCACGCCATCCGGCGTTCAGGCTCGACGCTTCGACACTCGCGAGACCGTGCCAGCAACGAAACCTTGAGACAGGAACCTGTGGGTAACCGTGCCTCTGACATGGCCGACATTATGGATTCCATGGGCTTGGATAAGAGGACCACATTGGATGCTTCCAGTGTTCATACACTAGAATCCAGTTCCGATGCCACTACCAGGCCGGCAACACCTCTGAGGTATAACCAGGCGGGCGTAAATGGAATGCTTCATGGTACGAGTGCTGACTCCGCACGTCCGGTAACCCCTGCCAAAGTAATCAAATCGACTCTCTCACAGACTCCTAGACTGAAAAAGAAAGTACCATGGAGGGGGAAAAATATTCTTGTCTTGCTTCCTCGTGATGATGAGCGTGGCCAACATGGCAAGCCTCCCATGCCTCTTGATACTGCCAGCATTCAGTCGATGCTGCGATCTTGGGAGCAATTAGGATATAATACCCGGGGATTTGATCTTTGTGCTTACGAACCAGAAGGAGGATCGGGAATGAGTTCTCATAGTCGAGATGAATGGCCTGCGGTGGCTGACATCGAGGAGGAGCGATTAAGTCGGCGATACAATGTTCTATTGCCCGATCTCAATGGTGAGTTGTCTAGATCTGTTGATATAGAGGACGACTGATTGACGATGTCGTAGCATGGAAGGAGTACGTCAACGAGCTCGCAGAAGCCAAGCTTAGGGCGCTTGGTGTGACTTTTGCGGAAGAAGAACCGGCGCCTCGGCCATCTGAGTCCCCAGGCCCATCCAGCATGAGCCGACAGGCTTCGAACCAGCTTCAATCTTTTCCATTCTCGCCGCCGTTGCCTACATCGTCGGCTACTAGCAATGGACCCCCGGGTTTTCCATTCCAACCCCCTTTCTTTCAACCCGGACTATCTGCATCACAAAGCCCGGGAACTCAGGCTGTGCCTTCACCGGTTTCATTCAATGCTTCTGGAGCAATGAAATACAACTCCCGCGCATCAATCTCTATTTCGCCGCATGAGCTTCAGTTCCTACCTCCTCAACCTTCACCACTCGGGTGGTCTCCACATATGCTGCTGCAACCGCAGCACCATGGGCGTAATGGCTCGCCTTCTGCGCTTAACATGATGTCCCCAGGGTCGCCGTTTTCGCCTGACGGCATGTCGTCCCCAATGGGGATTCACCAGAGGCACCAGTCTCTGCAGTATCCGATGATGCCTCACCAGTATATTCCGAGACAAGATTCTGCAAGAGCATCACCCGGGCTGGAGGAAGTTCGCGAAGACGAAGAGGAAGAAGAGATCCAGACGAATCCCTACGATCAAAGTCCGGCTAAAACTCCAGAGCCTGCGCAGTTCATACAGCACAACCCCAGCAACAGCCTTCAGAAGGAAATTGATGAGGCAGAATATCATTTAGAGGAGCAGTTCCGTTCGCAGCTGGAGCACGAAGATTACAGTCCCCACAATGAGGTTGAGTCTCTGCACGCTGATATGCCTGTTGAAAATTTCGCGGCTGTCGAAGCGTTGCATTCTAGTGGTCCATCTGTCCATTTCAGTGGCATCAGGACCGACTCCGATGAAGGGCCCAAATTGCATCATCCGCAACCTCATAGCCGGGGCCACTCATTATCCCAGAACCCGTACTACGATAACGACGAAGTACGCGAGAGCGCAGACGAAGGCAACATTAGGAAACCTCAATCTGGTGTTGTCGATCTGGCGAAAGCTGAGAATTCGTACGAGGTTGAAACAAATCCAAGCGATCTTGGCACTCCGGCACAGACGTATGATTCTCTGACGCAAGGCCATGGTGCATCGCTATCAACGGCAAGCAATCCTTGGGCTGAGTCAGAGTCATTCACTGCTGGTAATTTGCACACACGCCAAGGTAGTCACCAGAGCAAGCCGTCTTTTTCAAAATTAAATGCAAGTGCTGCGGAGTTTAAATTCAACCCAAATAGCAATTTCACGCCCGGTCAGTTCGTATTTGGCGGTACCAATCCGCAAGCACAATCTTTTACACCGGGTTCATTCCAGAACTCGACGTCAGGGCAGGCCGTTCCGTCGATAGTCTCAAGTCATTTCAGTGTACCATCGAATGCATCGTCTTCCATGGATAAGATCAATCCTGCTGCACCAGTCTTTTCACCCCAAAAGAGCGATTTCAGCTTTTCTTCATCCGGTCCGAAATTCAACCCAGATGCCAAGGCGTTCCAGCCTATACGGGCCTCTGGCGTGGAGACTCAATCCAACAAGTCCATATTCGGGAATATCAATCTCAGCAGCCCTGAACATTCCAAACTGGCCCAGCAGTCCACGGCTGTCCATGTTCTGCCACGTTCAGCTCCTGGCTCACCAAGTCCAGGGGATAAATCTGCTGCTATTGATTCGAAATCTAGCAATCAGGAATTTATTTCCAGAGATGCCAATCGCAATAAGAAGCAGTTCAGGAATGACGATAATGGAGATGGCGACGATGTCCCCCGGTTTGCTGAGCCTACGCCAGAACCTCTTCACCTGCTCTCAAAGACAGATACTGAACTCTCTCCGTCGAAGACACAGGTTACGAAAGACGATGAGCCACACGCTACTGGTATACCCGTCGACATTCCCGACGACGAAGATGAGACTGGTAATGCTGGTAATGCTGCTGATGTTACCTTAGCATCTACCGTTGTCTCAGAATCCACAGACGGCAAGGTTCCATCTGAGTGTAACGAGACTAATGACACGAAGGCGACCACCAGTCCATCTGTGACATCTCCCGACCCAGACAGGGTTCACTGGCGATCAATTGAATTTATCACCGAATCAGATATACCCGACTTCAAAAGTGGCAGGCCACTTGTTGAACCACAGCTGGCTTCCAACGAGCCGGAAAAGCCACAATTCTCGGCTAACGCCACGTCTTCTGTCCCTGGAGGTTTTATGTTCGGAAGTCCGGAAATTGTTGACACACCATTCAACCCCGAATTTATAACAAAACCTGAGCAATTGGAGCCTCTCCAAGAGTCGGAAGACGACGGTGCTGGGTCGCCGACCCCGGGGCCGGATATCCCGGTAGTCACTGACAATGAAGTCAAGGAGGCATCGCAAGGGCAATCGGTATCTGCGAAATCTGCACCTCCACGGAAGAGTGGATTAATGGCATCTAGGTTCGCTTCCAGTCCGTCGGCATCATCGGGATCTACTGAGGATGTGGAAATTTCTAATGCCATTTCTCCGTCCGTATCCGAAGGACTATCTATTGCACCAATTAATCAACCTAAAGAGGCATCCGATACTCTGCACAACTACGAATCGCTGCCTGTCAGCCCACCTTCAGATGCTAGCACTCTGCCCAGGAATTTAGGGGCACATGAGCTTACATTTGAAGAGATCGATGCTGTTATGAAGCAGATCAACGAGAATGACCCGACCAGGGGAGTTAAGAAACTCTTGGAGTCATCCAAATGGCGTCGCTCCGACGTTGTGCAGAATATTGGTGGCAAGAGTATGGCCGATGCACTATCTGTGCACTTGCCGCCACCAGAGTCTGTCCGAGGCGAGAGTTCTAGTCCGAGCCCCAAGACCTACCAGTCATTGCCACAAGAGCATGTACATCCGAAGCCATCGACCGAGCTTGAGGATCCTTTTGTCGATGGGACACACAGTGCGCCATCTCAGTTTACCGACGGACCTGTTCGACGACTCAACACTAGGGAAAATATTCCACAAAGCGACTGGGATGATGCTTTCAGCGCAAGTGAGAAAGGTAAATTTGAGCATCGTATTCACTATTTTGATGGACATGTCAGTAGCCTCCTTGGCAACCTGTTGGCGTCTCGCCTCGGTCCTCTTGAGAGCAAATTGAGTAGTATCCAGCATGTACTGCGCAAACATCCCCAAAGAACCCCTTCTAGTGGACGTGGTAGGCGTAGCATCTCAGCAGAATTTCAAGAAAGTGATGCCGACGATGAAGACGAGGAGATTCCACAGCGTCGGTCACTAAGCCCAAGAAAAGATAGAAGACTGGAACAAATTCGCATCGCTGTGATGGAGGGCATGAGTCAGCACCAGATGGCCCGCGCTCACCCATCTACCGAGCTTAACATCACAGCCGAAGGCGATCAATTCAAGGCAGAGTCGGCTTTTACGAAGGCTCTCGACGACATGAAGCTCCAGATTGCTAATGTCATGTCCAATCTACGTCCCGAAGACCTCCGAACTATCGTTGAACAAGCAGTCAACAACCGTACGCCGCTATCGCCCCCGTCGAATGTCGAAGATGGCAGCGAGACAAATACAAAACTTTCGACAATACAATCTACGATACAATCACTGGAAGAGCGGCTACGCGCTGGAGAGTTGAGATTTGATACGGAACGCTCGCGGTTTCAAGAGATGGAAGAAAAGCTTCGTGTCAGTGAAGCTAACGTGGAATCTGAGATAGCTACTCGACGTGCAGCGGAAGACCGTATGGTCGATCTGCGTCGGCAGCTAGAGCAAGCTGACACGAAGGTCGAAGTGGAGATTCTGAATCGTAGCATCTTTGATCAGAGAATACACGATCTGGAGGAGCGATTGAAGACTCAAGAAGGCAACGGAAAGCTCGAGCTTTCTTTTCGTCGGGAAGCGGAAGATAGGCTTTCTGAAGTTCAGCGCCTCCTCCGTATTTCTTCTTCTGAAGAAGATCGCCTTAGAGCCGGTATTGCAGAACGCGACCAGAAGATTAAAGGCTTTGAGCAATCTTCAGGGAAGATGTCCATGCATATCACCTTGCTTGAAACAACTCAGGCAAACGCCGAACAAACTCATGCAGAGCTAAGGAGTCGCCTGAACGTTGCAGATTCCGAGCTTCGCGATGCTCGACAAGAGGCGCACCTCTGGCGCTTTGAAGCCGAGCAAGCAAGAAATGCAGCGACCCAGCAAACCGATAGTTTCATACGGTCCTCCAACGAAAACAAGCATCTTCACAAGCTCATTGACACACTTACTGTGCAGCTCGAGGAGAATGAACGGATCAGGGACAACTGGAGAGCCAAGTTCGTTTCTTTGCAAGATGATATGGCACATGCAGCACGGGAGATTACCGAAGAGAATTCACGGCGATCTAAGAAGGAACAAGCCCTGATCGCTCGTCAAGAAGTTCTAGACGCTCGACTTCAGGCGGAGGCGCGCACTCGTGAGCGGCTCGAAATTGAAGTTGAAAGACTGGAAAGTGGAGAACGTGCCGGAATGAGAGCTGTTGCCGAGTGCAAGCGTCTTGAGGCGTTACTTACCCAAGTTCGCAACGACAATCATCACCTTCACCTACAGGTACTCGGCGCTCAACGAGAAGCTCAAGAGGCTCGGGATGTCGCAACAATTGAGAAGCAAAATGCTCAATATGAGATAGAAGCGTCCAAGGCCTCCCTGGCTGACCAACTTCGACAAGCTCAATCTGAACTCGAGGAAGCGAAGAACTCTGCAGCGGCTGAAGTTCAACACGCTCGACTTGAGATTCAAGAAGTGAAGGATTCAGCAGAAATTGAGCTGAACCGAGCCCGCCAAGAAGTCTCGGAGGCCAAGTCGTTGGCAGATGTTGAGACTCAGAAGATCAGTGAATCTGTTGCAATTGAACTGGAATCCGCGCGCGACCAGGCCAATATTGTTAAGGCTGATTCCGAGGAGGAAGTTGCCAAGCTCAAGGCCGAATTGGATCAGGTGAGACTGGACGCCGACACTGCAAACGCGCGTCACGACATGATGCTCGAAGAATCCCAGACTACCAAAGAGACCGAGCTTCAGGCTATTAAGATTGCTAAGGCTGCTGAACTTGAAGCGATGTGCCACAAGCACCAGAACGAACTCGAAGATCTTCAAGCGCGTTATGAGCGCCAAATTAGCAACGTAACTGAGGATGCCCAGCGTAGCGAGCAGAATCTGCTAGAACGACTTAGCCTGTCGGCATCTAAGACGGAACACTTACAGGACCGCGTCGCACATCTAGAAGAAAGACTCCAAATAGCCCAGGAGGCAGCCAAAGCAGCTGCCCAAGCAGCTACCAAGTCTGCCAAGGTCGTTGCGATACCGGAAACCTCGACCCACGCTGGTCCTGCAGGGCAGACCAAGCAGTTAGCTGAAGCTATGCAACTTCCAGAGAAGATCTCCCCGCAAGCCCTTCGCGAGTCCATTCTAGTTCTACAAGAGCAACTACAAGCTCGCGAGCAACGTATCGAGGAGCTTGAACAGAAGGTGGAGGAACTCGACCCGGATGCCGCAACAAAGATATCCAAGCGGGATGATGAGATTATGTGGCTGCGTGAACTTTTAGCTGTCAGACATGGTGATCTACAGGATATAATTGGAGCGCTATCTGCGGACAAGTTTAACAGAGAAGCGGTTAAAGACGCCGCGATTCGACTCAAAGCAAATCTCCAGATGGAGGAGCAGGAACGTGAGCGTGCAATGAATGGAGGCTCTTCCCTGAACCTACCTCATATCGCTGCCACGATCTCGAAAGCAGCAACGCCTCGAGTTGCTCAAGCCGTAGGTCCCCTCGCAGCCGCTTGGGGCAACTGGCGCAAAACGAATCAATACGCTCGGAATTTTTCTGGCATGATGTCATCTCCAGCTCCTGCTAGAAATACGACACCCTCAAAATCCAATTCAGCAGGCTCTCATAAGAACCAGTCCGGATTGATGACTCCTCCGACTTCAGAAGTTCGCGCCACGTCTCAAGCAGATTCAAGCCCACAACAACCTACTGCTTTTGGGAGCACGGGTCGACGCTATACTGCTGAGCAGTTTGCTAATAGATCTCAAGGGGCATCCATAACAGCTCGACAGGCTGAGAAGATGCCTCTTGTGAGTACCCCACCCCCTCCTCGACAGGAACGAAAGGGCCCTCAAACACCGCCTATAATGCAGTCCGCTTCATATGATAACGACGCTCTCATGGAAGAATTCGACGATGCAGCTTTTTTTGACGACTAAAACATTGCATGGCCTAATTTCTAAGCACTAGTCAGACCCCAAATGAGGGCAACTAGATGTAAGAGAGAGCCTGACTAGTGTTTGTTGAATTTGCCTTGATACTATTTGCTATTTCTTTCCGTCACGCTAGATTGATACCCATACTCTATATATTGGGGTGTTTGCCACACAAGAACATAATGAAACCAACATATAGTATAATGTACGATCCTTCTTCAACATATCATGCCGGTGACATCTCAGGATCGATTCAAGAGATGCCCACTGTCTATTTTCCTTTGTATTCAGCATCGCTGGAGGTGAGAGCACGCTCAACTCAAGTCTTGAGACATCTAGTGTATATACCAGAGCAAAAACGACGTCTCTCTGGCGGGGACGAAGGGGCGGAGTTGTAATGGCAGGTTAGCTCGAGAAAGCATATATATACACTAGTAATATCACTTGCCACGTCTTTTGTTTCCTCGTGCGTGCCTCTGGTCGGAGAGATGACACCCGGCTTATGCAGGCAAGCTCGGCGTCGATGAATGCTAGCTACTTTATGTCAGTCTCACGTTGACGGAACATCTCATCGTAAGTTTATGTACGGATTACCTACGGGTAAGTAACACCACCTTGGCTTGTTGATGATGACACTTACTAAAATATATGAGTACGATGAAAAGCTGATTAAGACCAATCGCGTACAAAATAAATAGATGGTCTTGTTTTGTTTTTGTTTCTTACAAAGCCAAAGACAGACTATTCGATGGTGACGGCAGATACGAGAACCGTCTCCAACGATGATCGGCAAATTTCCCTTAGAAATTGGCTAGGTAAATTACAGCCCACCAATCCACCGACCTGCTCAACACGAGGTTTCTGGCGATACACGTGATGATTAATTGGCTTATATGTGTGAATCATGAGATCCCCGGGGGGGGGGGAGGGGAGAAGGCAAGGACTGTTCAGTGTTTTTGATGACCAATCGTTTTTTTTTTTTTTTCCTTTCCTCTTTTTCCTCCTGCTCTTCCTCGTTCATCTGGGGCGTTTCCCAAGTAACATGCATTGTACTTTACTGTAAGTGCATTAGGTACGGACCCGTAAGTATGCAAGTTCACGTTTGTTATTGATCGATCGTCCCGATTTCACCCCGGATTTGCGGGGGTGGGACCGGAGTTGTACATCGACTGCCTACCTAAGTAAGTACTTATCTACATAATATCTACGTTGGTACTCTACCTAGCAAACATAGCATCACTTTCAGTCGCTGGAGGTAAACAAAACAAAACAAAACAAAACCCTTGCGATTTCGCTCCGGCTATCGCGTGTTGGTACTTAGCTGGGGGTGTGAAATACTTATCTACCTACCTACCTACCTTAGGTACCTAACCTAGAAGCAAAAAAAGAAAAGAGGGTATGCTGAGACATTTAAGACGGTTTGGGCAGGTATTTGTTTTTCAAGCGTATACTTATGTGTACATATTACCTATTGTATTGTGTTTACTTATAATATGTGTTTATGTGTGTGTAGGTATATGCAATGCGTGCATATCTGACACCCTGTCCCGCCGTTGTCCCTCCCGTCACGACGGGGCTGTGATACGTACTTTGTACATATCCTGATGTCAATAGTAGAGCGCCACGAATCGGACACTGCAGTGCTGGGGGATATGGGGGGAGGGGGAACAAATGACCGCACTGCCAGCTAAGTATGTAAGTCAACAAGTCCTTCTTTATTTCCTCCAATCCGTCCTGCCGGGCGCTGCTTGTGGGGTCATGCCGCGGCGTTGTAACGTTGAGTCGCGTTTCGTGGTCGGTCGTTTAGTTGCGGTGTACAGTAATACGAAGGAAGATGCTAGGCGCCATGTTAGCGTCGTGCTAGATTTGTCGTGGGACAGATTGCTGAGGTATGTCGAACACGAGAATCAGGATTCTTTGTCATAGGGAGGGGAGAGTGGAGGTAGGGGCATCAGGCAGCTGGCTAGTTAGCTGGTAACGTTCTCGATGCAATGGGGGATGGGGGTATTAGTATGACTGGGCTTGGGCTTGGGCTTGGGCTGGGTAGGAGTATATAAAGGGGTCGAGGAGGACGCTTGGTTTGATGGTGATATTTTCAAGACATTCACACACACACACACACACACACTAGTCTGGTTATCTATCACTTATCTTGGAAACAAAAGAGAAGATCGGCTGCTATATTTCTCTCGTAGCGATCGTCGTTCTTCAGTACCGCGATATAGTGTTCCCGACATCACACGACTTCTCGACTACCAAAAAACCAATATGCAGCTCACTAAGATCTTCAACTTGCTCTCTCTGACTGCTGCCGCCTCGGCTGTGACGGGTACGTCTCTCCTGTCTCCCGTTCATGTCTGGTCTGATATCCCAATACCCATGCGGAGATACGTTCTCTACATCGAGTAGATAAACAGATCTACGCAGCAGATCCGTCCTCCAGACCAGGGAATACCTACTAACAATATGTACAGTGGCATATGACCAAGGCTACGATGACCCCAACCGCAGCATGACATTGGTAGCGTGTTCAGACGGCGTGAACGGGCTGATCACAAGGTACGGGTGGCAGACACAGGGAGCGATCCCCAGCTTCTTTAACATCGGCGGGGCCCAAGCGGTCGAGGGCTGGGGCTCGGTGAACTGCGGCACCTGCTGGCAGCTCAGCTATGGCGGAAAAAGCGTCAACATCCTGGCTGTGGACCATTCGAACGCCGGCTTCACCATCGCCCTCGAGGCCATGAACACGCTTACTAATGGCCAAGCAGAAATGCTCGGACGCATTGAAGCTACTGCTGTGCAGGTGGATGTGAGCGCGTGCGGAATCTAAGGGTCGGACTGGTGTGAAGAAACAGTGATGTTTTGGTGCTTGGGTTTAAGGGTTTATCTGTTATTTTTTTTTCTTTTTGGATTTTGTGAAAGCGTCACAACGATCAGGGTATTCTATGCTCCTTTCCTGCGTTGACGTTTTGTACGAAACATTTGATTGACATGAAAAAAAAAAACAAAAAGCTGTAGAACAGCGAAACCTCTTTTTCGAAAAATATTGGCCCTCTGCATTCTTGGTATGTCGTTATTTCCTGGGCTTTAGGTCGATTGATCATGTCATTCCCTGAATGAGTGAGTGAGTGAGTTGAGTCCAGGGACTCTTCATACCTTCATGACCTCGGGCCTTATGTCTCGTTCATTTGACTCCAGCCCCGTCGAGACAATTTGCAGTGCTAATTTTACTCAATTACATGCCGACTAACTCGCGATTCAATGCGTGGGGTTGCGAGATGTGTTGACTTTGCGCTTGTGCACGGGAAGTGAGACTTGAATGTCGCTTTCTCCTTTACGCACCTAGCTCTCATCATATAGACCTTGAATTTGACCTATGACCGCAATGAAGCATACGGAGCTCATATCTCCGGTCACCTGCGACAGATTGACTGTATGGTACTCGTCGCGGACACCACATTGCCGATTGCCAGTTACCAGATGATCGAGTCAGGTAGGGTATTTTGATGATGCCTTCGGTCAAATCATGGCCGGCTAATCCGCGCACTAGAGCCGCGATATTTACATTGCTTTTACCGCATGTGCTAAGAATAGCATAAAGGGATTCAAATATTGGTTTATTCTCTATTAGGAATGCCTGTGGAGGTACGGACGTAGGTATATGAGCGTACAGAACCGGTTAGTCCTCTGAGACGGGGTAGGAATGTCAGTGGAGATACGAGCATGCTTCATTCGGTCGACGCAATGGCTTGGCGGCGAAAAGCAAAACCTAAGTATTGGCTCCAAGAATTCCCAGTTCCATATGAATGATATTGGAGTTCATCATCATCATCCAGGTCGCGAGTATTCAACTGTGTGGGAGAACGTACGTGTTTGATGAATTATTTGGGGATGAATATGATAACGTCTACATGCTGCCTACGGATTTTCCAAGATGAAGGACTACCTACGGACGTACATATCATGCTAGCGCGGCTCCCATTCACTCTCTGGCTCCAAAACCAAACGTAGACTGCGTCCGTAGTCCACAGATCGGTACCCTTAAATCTCCCAATCTATAGTTGTGGTTGGCTACACGTTCGTCGCTAACCTCCAAAACAAGGCCTGCTCAGCGCACCGTGACCGCCGTTCATAAAAAGCATACGGGAATGAAGGCCTATGCCACTCTCTTGCCTTCGGGAAAGAAAGCAACTGACGCGGCCGCGCTTCTCCAGCTTTGGATGTGGCAGGCAACCTAGAGTACACCGCTTTTTATGCCTTTAAAATCAGTCAGACAGGAAATATTCCGGCTCACCTCAAGCTTTCTAGATCACAGAACAGAAATAAATACGAGCTACGAGGCGGCGGTGACAAGACATCGTGGCGAAGGGTTTGAATAGCTGAATCAGCGAAAGAATTCTGGCTTCGGTAGGTAATCGTGTTTATAGGCCTGGCTGTGCTGTGTCTTTATGGATACGAGGTGCCTAGAGTAGTAGGTCGAGCACGATGGCGTTGACGTTGGCTGGTTCATAATCTGATGCTTTAAACACCGAATATCGCTTGGTTGCGCGCCGCCCCTTCCGGTAGGACATTAGCTGGGTCGTCTCATGCGCTGAGATAGAGAAGAACCAGCCGAGCGATTCTCTGACGAGAGAATGGTGAGATTCGAGACCACTGCACTGCCCAGTAAGTTCCGTGAGTTCCGTGAGCGAGTTACTACCAGACTATGAATCGTCGCGTTCGGAGGGTAGAGAGTTAACTTTAGAATCCTTCATTGTTATATACCGTGACATAACTGACGGTTCCCGAGCACGTATTACGCATCTGATAAAACAGTTATGAGCGTAGAATTGTGGTAGCCTCAACTTTCAAGGGAGTGCATATCAGAGTAGATCATAAGAGAAATGAGCTAATCGAGACGTACTAGACGGCGATCTCCATATGTAGGTACTCAGACGCAGCTGATGACCTGATGATGAATCCCGATTATGTACGTCCGTATACCCTGAAGGACCATGGGTACCTACCTAGGTAAGTACGTGATATCCGTTGACTGGGCTGTTGTTTATCCAAGGGATTGCGTACGGTTCCGTATTATGTAATGTACGTAGGCTACCTACCTATACGTAGGTAGGTAGTTCAGCGTGGCTAGTGATGGCTAGTGGTGGCTAGTGGTCCCTGGATCCCGCATGATGATCGCCTCTATTAAAGTCTGACCAATCGGAATCCTTAAATCCTCACTAAGACTAGTACCTACCTAAGTACACTACTTACGTCCGTACCGCCGCAGTAGGTACCTAGGTAGGTACACTAGATCCGTAAAGTAGCTGAAATTACGTAAGGATCAAATTCCCGGAGATTTTCCGAGCGGCTGAGTCAGCGAGGTAAGCAATTGAATGTACTTACTACTTCGTAGGTAGTGTACCGGTACCTACGTGATGGCCCGCGCCTAACAATTACTAGGTACTAACTACGTAGGATCCGTATCTCCTTGACTGTTCGAAGGCTACAATTGGGTCACTGACGGGGGATTTAAACCAATCAAAAGCCTGTTACCTCTCATTGCTATTAACTTGTTGTGTGTGGTGATCAAAGTTTTTCTGGTATGGTGGAGCCAGTGACCGAATTGTGACCTTCGGGCAGTCAAGGAGATACCTATCTATCTAGTACGGACGTACGGAGTAGGTAGCCCCGACTAGATACCTAAGGTAGGTAGCCTGTGACTGTCGAAGTTGAAAAATAAGAGCATTAGGTACTTTCTTAAAACAACAGAAAGACCAGCCGCACACCTGCAACCATAACAACCACGAAACAAACCAAAAGAAAAAGAGAATAAGGTTGAGGGAGGCGGGCGGCCGGGCAACGAAAAACAAGCTGAGAACAAGGTCGTCGTCGTCGTCATCGTCGTCGTCGTTGTCGTCGTCGCAGCGAGAGTGCCTCGAAAAAGTGTGTTGTTGTAAGTAGATACACTAGGCATCTTAGGTAGAAAGGTGGGTTGTGCGGTGGGTACAGTCTTACTTAAATCTGGCTGCAGTGTACGGAATACGGTAGAACCCTACCTATATGTCCAGACACTGAGATTTGCAAGCTTGGATGGTGAGATATATCGTCGCACGGTAGGTAACTCAAGTTTGATGCAACGTCTCAATAAAGTCTCACACATCTAGATTTCAGCTCAGCTTTATAATATACTATTGTGGAAAATTGCCCCTTGACTTGTACTGCATATGTATGACCTTTTGCCGCTCAGCTACTATCAATTGGAACCAGCAACTCGCATGAACTCAGCTAAAGTTTACGGACGTATTCGGCATTATTCTAGGTATCAGGAGAGTACAGAGTATGCGCGCACACTTTATTCAATGGGCAACTCCGTAACGCCTGACGTAAAATCTCTAATCAAAAGCTGGTCTTCACGACATCGCTGTACGTAACAGGTACTAAAGTGGGCTAGGTATCCCAGGGCTGTCCGCTGTTGTCTCATTGTTCTGGTTTAGTCCCTTTGCGACATTCCGATCAACTTTTGCCCTTGACCGAGCAACGTAATGAGATCTTCTGCTGTGATCACCTACCTCATGTTGTCTGTGGACCAGACATTTCCCAAAGTCCGTCGCAAGACCTCTTGAATCCGTCATGGCGCCAGACAGGAAGCACGCTGATGTGGTTCAACGGCCTCTACCATCGGAGTTGATGCCACTCCTGGGTCACTCGTCACCACCGGATGTAGCTTCTCCGACCGAAGATGGCTGGGTCTCAGAGCTATGGCTGCTTATGCGATACTGTTTGCCTCTCATTGCGACCTATACGCTCCAGTACTCATGGTGCGTCATCGTTATGATTATTTGCGGCCACCTCAGTGCCGATAACCTAGCCGCGGCTAGCCTGGGCATGACGACCATGAATGTTATTGGCTATGCAACCTTTGAGGGAATGGCCACGGCCCTCGATACGCTGTGTTCCCAGGCTTACGGCGCCGGAAACTACACTGGGGTTGGTCTGCATATCCAGCGGATGCTTGTCCTAATGGCATTGGCTGCAGTGCCAATTGGCGCCGTTTGGGCTGCTTCGCCATGGATACTGTCGTTGTTTGTCAAGCAGCAGAATCTCGCCGTTTTGGCTGGGACTTTTCTGCGTGTCAGCATAATCGGCATGCCGGGATACGCGTCATTCGAAGCCCTAAAACGCTTCCTTCAGGCGCAGGGAAACTTCCAAGCTGCCAGTACGTGACCCCACGCATCATTTCTTCTTGCCTGGGCCAGTTTGTCGGAGAAAAGCTCAAAAATTGAGTACGATGAACTGAAGGGCTTGACGGGTTTGACATGCCCTCAAAAGACTAATGCAACCCCCCTCTCAAAGTAGCTGTTACTGATGTCGAATGTACCAGTGTGTATTATCATTGTGTGCACACCTGTCAATGCCTTTCTCAGCTGGTTATTTGCTTTCAGGCTGGGGATGGGTCTTGCAGGCGCGGCTTTGGGTAGTGCGCTCACAAATAACCTTCGTTCAACCCTCTTGTTGCTGTATATTGTGAGCCCCATCGGGCGGTGGTCTCATGGTTGCTGGGGAGGGTTCTCTCGTGCATCTTTATCTGTCTCTAAGTGGGGGCCCATGGTCAAACTTTCTGTCGCAGGGTCGGCCGTTAATCTGGCGGAGTGGGCTGCCTTTGAGATTGTAGCTTTGAGTACATCGTTCTTAAGCACGCAACAGTACGTATTCTGGAGTCGCCAAATTTCTAATTGGACAGATATATCTGTCTCTGCATCTCCTCAGAATAAGTTGAACATCAAGCCTAGAACTGGTGATATCTAACCGTTTTGATCTGTGTAATAGTCTCGCGGCTCAGTCAGTACTGACGACTATCTCGGTCATCTCATGGCATATTCCATTTTCGGTCAGCGTCGGCATCAGCACACGAATCGGCCACCATATCGGTGCAGGTCTACTGGCATCGGCTCGCCGAGTAGCTATTCTTTATGGGTATGTTTTCACATTTATCGGCTGTTTCGATGGATTAGTTATCTTTGCCCTGCGGAACCACTTGACACGATTCTTTTCAAATGACCCCGGGGTCGTTGCTCTGGCATCCCAGGTTATGGTGGCGGTCAGTATATTCCAAGTGATAGATGCTTTCATCTGCTTCACAAACGGCATGCTCCGGGGTCTCGGACGCCAGTCTGTCGCTGCGCGGGTGGTAACCGTCGTCAACTATTGCGGGGCCGTCCCGCTTGCCATCTGGTTGGAACTGGGACCCTCCGGTCTGGAACTTGATGGTATTTGGATTGGATTGGGCAGCGGCATGGTTGTCATTGCTGCCGTCGAGTGTTGTTATATGAAAATGCTACAATGGCAGAGCTGCGTGGATCACGCCAAGTCACAGGAAGCCTAGATGGCGTTAATAATTGTGTGCGAAAGAAAACAAACCAGTCTTTAAATGAGTTGAACAGAAAGGAACACGAAAGCAATACATGTGACCTGCAGGTAAGAAGGCCTCGTTATATAAACTGGTCGGCATGAGAATCACGTCCAGGGAGATTGCGACGAAATAACATTTCAAAGCGGGTTTGAAGAATCAAAAAAAAAAAAAAAAAGGAAGAATTATTGACAGGGAAGAGTGGAAGGGGTTGCAAAAACAGTTATAGGTAGTTGAAGAATCAAGGAGCGGGCTTGCAGCGACCTATGGATAAGACTTTTACTTCGTAGAGCCTCAAAGTCACATTGAGGATTTGTGACCTTGTACGTCCGTAGTGAAAACAAACCAAGCATTGACATCTTGATCAGGAGCGAAGATGTTGATTGATCAATACCAAACAAACGTGGAGTGGCGGTAAACTGGGAAGACTGTCCTCACCCTACTTGTGTAGTCCATCGTGAGGCATTTACACTTGGTTGATGGAGGTAATCGGTTCTCGTGACAGACCCACTCTTGTTTGTTTCGCTCGATCTCGCCAAGTGCACACGTAAGCATCTGTTACTGTACGAAGTACCTACGTCCGTACGTCCGTACGTCCGTAGAGTACATAGGTACCTAGGTACATCCTGATAGCGCCATCTCTATATGCAAACTAATGCAAACACTCAAGCCTTGAGTGTAGGTACCTACCGGTAGGTACGGATCCGTACCTAGGTAGTAGGTACCTTCGGTAAGTACATACTACCGGTACATACTTAAGCGTGAACATTAACTCACAGAAAAGGCCAAGGCACCTCAAGCAAGCGGGCCATATTTGGAGATGGACGGGAGCAAACAAGTCAGAAAATTCTTGTACGCAACCTGGATCTGGGGTACCTCCGCTATGGATCGTGACACTTCAGCTGAGTAGGTATTCCATAGGTACCTAAGGTATGACATCGCGGCGAGCCAGAGAGTTGCACATTAACCGCGTTTCCCCTTCACTAAGTGGATAGTTACCTAGGTAGGTAGGCACCTGCTAAGAAGTACCTAACGTAGGCTGTGGGGCTCCCCGAGAGTGGATTCATATCCCCCCCCCCCCCCTTACATTGTTCCCTCGTAAACTCCATACACGCGACTATACGCAACTCGCTCTCTAAAGGCAACGGAACCAAACAAACCAAATATGCAACACGCCCAATAATGCTCACATAATAAGTCTCTATTGTAGGTATCAGTACCGTGTATTGTCTCTCTTATTGCCGCACAATTGTCAATATGACTGATGCCATTACTCTTTCCGTGCGTCAGCGCATTCAACTGCGTCAATGGGCTCAGACCCTATATTCAAAACCTAGTCTCGATGCCGCCTTGAAGTACTGCCAGCAGCATTTCCAACTCTCTCCTAAGAAACACACGCTGAGTCGGGCTCTCTCTGCGAGGTATGCCCATCTTGACCGAGTTAGGGAAGACGACCCTGCCTTTTCACAGCAAAAGCTACGTAAGCCAGAGTGGCCCGTCCTTGAGCAGATCCTCGCACGCTGGTATCTTGGCGTTGAATCTCAAGGCGTTCGTGTTACAACAGAAGCCCTGCAAACCAAGGCTCAGGAGCTCTGGAAGACAGTAGCAGCCGCTCGGAATTATGCGCAGGATTTGACCAATGTTCCGCCATTCGGTCCAAAGTGGGCGTCATTGTTCAAGAAGAGACATAACATTCGGTCCCCCACAACTCAGGAGACAGCTCCTGTCTCTTGTAATGACGATGAAGCCGTTCAGCAACGCGTTTCCGAGCTTCGCTCTCTCGTTGCCGACTATGCTGCTGGCAATCGATACAACATGAAGCACACCGGCCTATTTTGGCGAACTAGTCCTGGCTTGGGGCTAACATCACCTTCTCAACCTGGCCCCAAGGCAGAGAGGTCCCGAATCTCTCTGGCGCTCACTACTAACGATACTGGGGATGACCGCTTCACTTTATGGTCCATAGGCAAGTTCAAATGTCCCCGGGGGTTGAAGAATTTTAACTGGGATGCCTTCAACATCAAATGGGCCTCAACTCCGCAGGCATGGCTCACAACAAATGTGATGGAGATGTGGCTGAAAGATTTCTATCATCACATCAACACAACGAAGCCGGGTCAGAAAGTCCTCCTTCTTCTCGATGGCTTCAGTGCACATGTGACTGCTGTTGATCTCATCCCACCCCCGCCTTTGATAAGAATCGAATTCCTGCCGCTGAATCAAACGTCGGTCTGTCAACCTCTTGACCAGGGCATCATCAGCACCTTCAAGCAGTCTTATAGACGTCAGTATTTACAGTGGTTACTTCGTATGCTGAATGAGGAGCCCGACAAGGACCCGATCAAGGCAATGGATATTCGACGGGCCCTAGTCTGGATTTCTGAATGCTGGTTTCTAGAAACTACCATGGACACGGTCCAGAGATGTTGGCGGAAATCGACTCTTCTAGGGCTATGGCAAACCGTTGAGATCCCGCAACAGTTAGAGACAGAGCTTCACGACCGGCAGCTATGGGAGCAACTTGCGCGCTTCTATATAAGTATTGAACCAATCGCTCCGGACCCTGCAGTCTTTTTCAATCCTCCCGATGAGGATATAGTTCCCGAAGAACCCATCAACTCCGATGAGCTCTTTCAGCAGGTCGTCAGCGAGTTCAAGGCGGAAAATAACGATAGCAGCAACGCTACTATTGGCGGCAATCTTGAAGATGCGTTCAGCATTGATAATAACGGTCACAACGACGCTTTAATTGACGGTGTAGTTGGATTTGAACAGTTGGTCAGGACGATAGGACCGCGAGAAGCTAAGGATAGCATCGCAAATCTTATTTCTTTCGCAGAGGATAGCGAGAGCCTCATTTCGCGAGAGGAATTGCGGCTGCTGTACCAACTCCGTGATCGTATTGAAGGTCACATCATTTCTAACTTGCGTGCATACATTTAAAGTTGGCAGTGGGATGCGTTAATCACGCATCTGGCCGGCTCAGTTCCGTTGCCGCCGACAACTCTAAGTTTGGTGGGAATATTCAGCGTATTGAAATCTATATTTACGTGCACTTGCCTACGTTAGTAGCTCTAAGGCTGCCACCGCATCGTATGTCAAGGCCAGGTCTATGTTGCACGCGTGGCGTTTAATGATTGTGCCCTCGCTGTCTTTCGAGACTGGAACCCAGGTCCCGCCTACGAACTGTCGTTAGACTAAAACTCCCGGTCCTAACGTCCTCGTACCATTCCGAATTGATATTACACGATATGGGTAAAGCGAGCGACGGTATCGATGCACACACTGAACAGCTTGGTGGCATTACTGCGAAGCTGAGGTTGCTACTATAGTTGGACAGAATAGGTTGATGGATACATGGATAATGATTTATGTGACGAAGCACTGGAAAGCGAAATCAGCATATAAAGGTGATCAGTCACGTTGATGACTTCTGCCTCTCTTTATAGGGTCGTGGACCCAATTTTAGAGCACTCATTGAGGTAGCAAGGTTATGGAAAGAGACGCACGCATTACACACACCCGTTCGCGTGCGACATTGGAAATTTGGTCAGCCAGCCCTTTGAAGGGAGAGGAGATTTGGGTAGGCATATTAGTGTGTGGCGTTGGCCTTTTCATCTACGGTCTAGCTCCGTTACATGCTAGAGAAGAACGCAAGGGATAAGTATAAGGACCGCGGAATGATAAGTAGAGCATCAAGAGGTTTTCCCCTTCTCCTGAAGGAATTTGGAGGATTGTACTATTTCCGTGATGGCATGGATGGCCACATTATAATTTCCAAAAGTCAACCCATTTCTTGAGTGGCCTGACCTAGACAGCCAGAGAGATAGACGTACGCTGCCTACACCAGTTTTTTCCGAGCCCTACTTTTTGGGCGACCTCCTCATCATGGCGAGGCGCGACAAAGAACAAGTTAACAACATTGTCCAAAGAAATGCTTCGCCATTTACAGGCTGAGAGACTGCTTGTTCTGCTCTCCTGCTTCGTACCCCCGGGGTGGGCCGGAGGCGTTGCCGATGTCAGCGGAGGTTACAGATCCCGTCATTATCCCTATCAGAGCAAAATGCGCGCCTATGCGCAACGCTTTGGCGTCGCTTCTCATTGGTCACGTGGTAGATCGAGTCTCGTCACGTGAGAGAGAGGGTCGCCAGGGATGGATGGTTTGTTTCTGGGGTATAAGCATTACCTGCCTATAAGTACCCGTAGTCCGTACGGATCTAGGTTTGTATTGCGTAATACGATGTAGGTAACCTGTTAAGGTTTAAGGTCTTTCCGGGGGTTGCGACGCAAATCGTGGAACGCCAACATCTTCCCAATCAGCAACTCAATTGATGAATCGACCAACTTCAAAGCATCACATTTCCGAAGATCATTGCCATTATCATTTGCCCGGCTGTGGAGCACATTGCGGATTCTCAATAAATAGATATTCCTTCCGACGACCGAATTCGGACCTTAGCGCGCTTATCGTGTTCTTATGCGCATATACGTGCTGTACTCATCCATAGTGAGTTGGGGACTGCTCAGGACCAATCTGATAGCTGACAGGCGGGGGTGAGAGAGAGCTGGACATTGACGCGTGTGCTAGTTTGAGTTGCTGAGAGACGACTCTGCCCCCAACTCGGACTCGGCATCTATTACTGCAATTCGGGTTCACCTTCGCATTCTACTCGAATGGACAAAGCCGAGTCGCAATCAGTTCCAGCTGGCCGCGAACTGAATATTGTTGTGAAACGCACTGCCTCGGAAGAGCCGAGTACTCATGACGCGAAAAGAGCCAAAGTTTCGCACGATGAGTCAACCGAGCCTGATGTCAAGCCTGCGACCGTAACACCGACCATCCCATTTCCAGAGAAGGTATGACAGCCCCGTTAAATGCCGGGTATCGCTCTAACGCCATCGCAGCCTGCCGTTTTAGAAGAAAGAAATGGCGAGATCGAATTCCGAGTCGTCAATAACGATGGCGCCAGAGAGAGTTGGATTATTCTTACCGGCCTCAAATGCCTATTTCAGAAGCAACTTCCGAAAATGCCGAAAGATTACATCGCGCGTCTCGTTTATGATCGCACTCATCTATCTATCGCCATTGTGAAAAAACCCTTAGAGGTTATTGGCGGTATTACGTTCAGGGAGTTCAGAGACCGAAAGTTTGCCGAAATCGTCTTCTGCGCCGTCTCATCTGATCAGCAAGTGAAGGGATACGGAGCGCATCTTATGGCCCATTTGAAGGATTATGTCAAGGCTACTTCACCAGTAATGCACTTCCTAACCTACGCCGATAACTACGCGACTGGTTACTTTCAAAAGCAAGGCTTCACGAAAGAAATTAGTCTCGACAAATCTATCTGGATGGGGTATATCAAGGACTACGAAGGTGGTACTATCATGCAATGCTCTATGGTTCCTCGAATACGGTATCTTGAAGTTGGTCGTATGCTTCTCAAGCAGAAGGAAACCATACGGGCCAAAATTCGTGCCATGAGCAAGAGCCACATCGTCCATCAACCGCCACCCCAATGGGCCAACGGCTCTATCACTCCGATCGACCCACTGTCGATCCCTGCGATCCAGGCAACCAGTTGGTCACCGAGTATGGATGAGTTGGCACGCGAACCACGCCATGGACCTCACTTCAACCAGCTTCGACGCTTCCTCTATCAACTCCAAAACCACAAACAGGCTTGGCCCTTCCTCAACCCAGTCAACAGAGACGAGGTCCCTGATTATTATAATGTTATCACTTCTCCAATGGATCTGTCGACTGTCGAGGAAAGACTTCACCAGGATCACTATCAAGCCCCCAAAGATCTCGTGAACGACCTCAAATTGATTTATACTAACTGTAAAAAGTATAATGACGAAACAACCGTATACACTAAGTGCGCGGTTAGACTAGAGAAGTACATGTGGAGTCTTATCAAGGAGATTCCGGAGTGGTTTGACTTGCTTGAGGAATGACGGCTTATCGATGCATCCTTCATCTATAACTGGTCGTTTGTGAGATTTTTTTCTCCAGAGAAAATCACCCAGATCTCGCGTCCGCCATCAATGCATGGTTCAGCATCAGCCTGAACAACGTCGCCTGTTGCTCACGGCCTATCTTCAAACCTCGAAAATATCCCAGAGAATCGTCTGACCCAGATGGGCGGTGTTCTGTGCTGTTCTCCAGTGCGACCTAATATCCTTTTTAATTTAATTCGGTTACCTTATCTTATGCCCCCGGTACTCTTATCCGGTCTACTGGATCACGCATATTGATAAATCTGCTATATCTAGCGAGGAACCGAGTGCCCGGCCGTCTGTCTCTGTCGCTGCGTTTTGGTCGGCTTACGATGTCAGGTCACGGAGACAGGTGGGTGGAAGGTTATTTCCCTACGCCCGGCTTGCCATACTTACCGAATTACGACTACGCAGATTCATGTCCAGCCCAATATCCGAGCAGCAACACACCGAATCATGACCCGATTAATACTATATAACAAGCTGTCTGCATGTTTTAGATGAGCACTCGTTACGACCCATCCTGGGCCAAGAACGGCCCAGGTGGGATCCGAAGGTGCGGTCGGTTCGGCTCATGAGGTACTCCATGATTTAAAGGCTTCCATATATCCTTGGTATACCGGAAACAAAGTCATCGGCATCACGGTACAGCAAGCCGATCGTCTCACCCGTGCGACCGTCTTTGGCCCGATTCAGCCATGGCTGTGCAAATGGGAATGCCAGTCGTGGTCTGATCGAACAAGCTGTCTTACTTTCTCAACAAACTTACCGAAGGGCCCGTGACGGTCCGGAAGCGCAGAATTGATATGAGTCTTCCGGTTGGTTACGTATGATTTCAAGCGGGGGTGTTGTAAGAGTAGGTTCACTTTCAGAGACACCTCAGCTAATGATTTATGTTTCCTTTTCTATATGAAGACATTTTATCTTTATTATGTTATAATTATTATTGTCTTTTTTTCTCCCTTTGAGAACTTGGTTGACGCAGACAGACTCGATATATTTGAATTATAGAAGACCTTACAAGAAGACTTTACAAGACTATAATTAGCATGGCGTTTCATTCGGTAGAATAAACTTTCTTCGAGACTCATTGTGCCTCGCGCGTTCGAGTGCCGCTATGTGACTGTTTCGTTGAGCTAGCGGCGCTGATTTCGGTGGTGAATTTCTTTTCTCGTCTCAATCCGGATGTCAGAGCAGAGCTCTCGCGGACTGAGGAACTTCGGCTGGTCGTAAGGCGCACGCTCATGGGCTACCGGATCCCAGGCTCCGGCCTGTTAATCGACATGGGTCTTCTGCCCTCTCTTGCCGCCGAAAAGCACCTTGGGTTTCTAAGCGAACTTCTGCGCGATTACGGGGGAGCTCATCTGCGTGTGTATTATTTGAGCGTTTAAGCGCGATCACGGGGCCTTGAGTCAACGAAAAAAAAACCAAAATTAGATTAGCTGATTCCAATATTATTCTATCGTCTAACTATCTAAATATTAATTCCCTGTAAATGAATGGCTTTGGCAAAGTAGTATGCGCATAGATGGTGAGATGCGCTGTGCCCCCCCGCTTTCGAGATCGCTACGTATAAAAATAAATCGAGGCCTGGTTACAGGGGATTCGGAAGGACGTTGGTGCTGTTGTCCGGTGGTGGGGGTGGTGGGTATGCTGTCGCTGACTGGATTTCGCTGTACGTAAATGGAGTTAGCTAGGTTGGAATATTGTGGCAAGGTGTGAGAGACTCTGCGTACAGGAATGTCTTGGCCAGGATGTCGCTGGCGCTGATGGGCTGTGCGGATTTCTTCCAGCCGAGGGAGTAGGGCAGTCTTTCATTTCCTGGTGTGCGCACAGGCGGATATTAGTCATGTTTCTTGCGGCAAAGCGGAGGGTGCAGCCCGCGTACTGAACAAATAATCAACGTATTTCTTAGGACAGGTTAGCGTGTTCTTGTCCCCGATGATGGTCAGCAGCGCCGTGTTCTCCGCCACGCTGAAATCGTACCCGAGGACCGACATGCTGTACTCCGGGTTCGTGAGGTTCGAGCGCATCTGCCGCTGTGCGCGACTGTTGGCTACCATCTGCACGTCGAGCACGTCGCCTGTCCAGTACTGCATCGTCCAGTCCCAGACCGTCTGGTTGAACCTCGTCCAGTCGCCGAAGTACGCGTCCTGGCGGCTGCGTTGTTGCTTATTAGTGGAATTGCTGGCTCTTGGGAATTATGCATACCTCAGACTTCCGTCGTGCTCGAAGAAATTGTGACGATTGATGTGGTCGAGGTCGAAGGTTGTTGCGTTTGGGTGAGGGTTCGCGGTGCGTCCTGCCGTGAAGAGAAACTGGCTGAACTCGGGGGTCAGATTCAGTGAGTCTTGCAGACCTTTTATTAAGACTTCTGCTGTGACGGCCCTGCCGTTGCGGGGAAGGAAGCCGTGGTTCGCGAGGGTGTTGAGCATGGGGCAGACTCCGCGAGCTGAGAATCATGTAAGCTGAACATCTTACCTCTATGAAGACTCGGGTTATGGAAGTTGTCAATGTGTGATGTTTTCACGTACTATCGGTCGGCTCCTCCGGCTTGAATTGGCCGTATGGGCAGGCCGCACCCAGTACCACGGCGGGAAATAGGAGAGCGGTAAGCTTCATTTTGACTGGGTGAGAGTTATGGTGGATTAGGTTGATGTATGGCCTTCTCTGAAAGAAATCTGCGTAAGCATCGCGGGTGCTCTCTTCACTCTTATACTCTCGACTCTATTCCGCTTTTTCAACTCAAGGCCGGGAGACCGATCTATAGTTGTAACGTCGACTAAAGGCATTCCTGAGCCCCTTTTGCATGGGTCCCCGGAGATAATACCCGTGTGGGTGTGTGTGTATAAGCGCAGCTTGAAGGACAGTGAGGCTGTGCTGAGCAGCATCACATATGAGGTTCTACCCTATGGATAATGGCCTCCCGGCTTGCACAATATCATTAGAAATAGACCAATTGCTCAAGAGGTGTGAGATCAAAGTCACTCGTCACTTGTATGAAGCCTCGGTCTCTGGGTTGCTTATTTGCGGTATCCTGGTATGCAATCTCATCTAGGACTATCACTGTATCCATATGAGTCAGACTGTTTGTTCGTGAAGTTCGGGCTCCTGTCTTTTCATATAAGCTTGCTACATCTTGATACTTTCGTGCATACCCTGCCTCATTCAGTTACGGATGCGTGATACCTGGTTTTACGAGATTGATTCTGATGTAGGTAGTGTAGGTGCTAGGCAACACCCAATCTGTCCCCAAACCCTACGCCTAGCATGGAAGATCGAGTTTGTGTCGGCAGCATGGACGCCGGTGATGGAGAGAAGCCATAGACCTCATTGCAAGACGAGCCCAGTGTTTCCAATATCCGTATGTTATTGTATCTCTGGCATTGTTTGATTCCCACTGAATTGAGACAGGTATCGACGTCCGTTCAATGAATTTCATGATGTACACAAGTTAACTGTTAAGCTCTGTAAAGGGCGTGGAATCCGTATTACCCGGTACGGCTTACTTACATCATAGCCGGAGCTTAGGTCAGTAAGTGTGTCGAGGTAAAGCATTGGTCTCCTGGGCATTCAGCTTGGTAGGTGGCGTATCCCTCTCGGCTGTGTCATGACGAAGCCATATTCGAAGCTTTGTGCAGCTCCGTAAGATATCACTGTACAGATTCATATTTCGCTTTCGCATAGACCCGGTCCGATATATTCACCTATTCATCTCCGACTAGGAATCTTAGTCTAGGATTCAAGGTAAACACGTGAGATTAAAGGCGTGGACAATCTTGGCAGAAGACGGAGCATGAAACGGCAAGTCTTTTGGGCAGAAGCGCCAGTTTATCCACCAATTGGTTTCTGAAATGACTTGCTTGCCATTGAATATCGATGCCTTTAAAGACAATTTTACCCAATTGCATGAAGCTTATATTCATACATCTATCATTCGACAAAGTTCTGATTGTAAACTGGTATAAGTTGTGGACAGAACGCCGTATCAGCGCCGTATCGAAGAACGGGGCTCAGAGAGAAAAGAGTTGCACGCCAATAATAACAATACTACGATGACATGGTGCCTCCTCGTAATATGTATTCGAGATCTGTCTGCACCGGGGTTTAGGCTGATATTTCAATAGAATTTGACGTAGATATTCTTTCTCTTCTTCGGAGTTCAAAACTGTACAGCGTACTAGTAGAGTCGCGGCCTTGGGTTATTACTTCTGACGGAGGCCGGAGTGATGTCCTAGAGAAGAGAAGAAGTTAAAGAAAGATTACGGACCCGTAAGTACTGAATTCGTTTTAGTAGGTACCTTAGAGCACCCATGCAAAGAAATGAAGCGAGGTTATTGCAAGATCGAGTCAATGCATCAAAACATAATACAGGCTTGTGGGAGTCAAGCTGGCGGGGTGAATCCTAAATCGTATACAATCTTAACAACGAGGCGTGTCAAGTGACGGTAGGTGCGTATTAACAACGTGCCTTCAATATTTTATTTTCTTCGGGTGCACCTGACTTCACATTCATTCGTCTCTTATGTTTGGTTGCGCCGGCGTCTCCATGTGAATATACATTGAATTTCTCCTGTTTTTACTCGGGGTCTTCTTGCTTCTTTTCAATTCCATCTCTCGTTAGGTATGCTTTGCCATATGCTTCGTATTTCGCCATATACTCCGTATTTCACTACATACATATCTGTTGCTGATCGGCTGAGTCGCCTCTGAGCTGGAAACTAATACCGGTACTCCACGCCCACTCTATACTAACGGAAACGTCATCAGTTTACAATGGCGTCTGTAGATGGTGCATTGCGGAAGAAGGTGCTCAAGGTCATCTTCGTCTCCTTGTTGTTAGATCTGGTGAGTCTCCTGTACCTAACATAGGTTTGTGCCTTGGAATGCTAATCCATCATGATGCTTCCGATAGCTCTCCTTCACTTTCATCCTTCCACTGTTCCCGAAGCTCCTCGAGTTCTATCGCAACAACGAAGCTGGCCTGGGCGAGCGAACAACGGTTCTCGCTCGTATACTAGATGCTCTCAACACTTACAAGTCGTCCTTCTCTCGACCGATCGACTCGCGATATGATATTGTCCTGCTCGGCGGTGCCCTGGGCAGCCTTTTCTCCCTGCTGCAGGCCATAGCTTCCCCTGTCATCGGACATCTTTCCGACAAGTATGGTCGGCGAACTGCGCTCTTGGCCAGCATGGCTGGAAATATCTTGTCGGTGCTTCTTTGGGTGATGGCCGTTGATTTCCGGACGTTCTTGGCGTCGCGTGTTGTCGGCGGTCTATCTGAAGGCAACGTGCAGTTGGCTACGGCCATTGCAACCGACATCTCAGATGAGGATAGCCGTGGCTCGACGATGGCCCTTATTGGCGCATGCTTCTCTATCGCATTCACATTTGGGCCTGCTCTTGGCGCATACTTGAGCTCAATCGGAACCGTTGCCGCCAATCCCTTCGCGACAGCCGCTGCGGTATCGTTGTCACTCATTGTTATCGAGACGACGTATTTATACATTGCCCTCCCGGAAACACTGCCGGTGAAAACGGACAAGGGCACGTCGTCTACTCCAGCTGCTAAACCAGTACTGATCACGCGCACCAATTCGCATACACTACTCAACATTGTACACTTCCTTTTCCTGCTGTTCTTCTCCGGCATGGAATTCTCCCTCCCATTCATGACCTACGACCTTTTCCAGTATACATCTGCGAAGAACGGTCAACTTCTTGGCTATATAGGTCTTGTGGCATCGATTTTGCAGGGGGGTGTTACGCGTCGCCTACCACCCCTGCTGACGTTGCGCATAGGCGTTAGCGCTTGCTTGTTTGCATTTGCAATTCTCATGCGCACCTCTACGATCCGCTCCCTTTATATAGCAGCTACGTGTCTGGCAACAACTTCGGCTTCAGTTGTCAGCAGCCTGAACACACTAGCTAGTTTCGAGGCGAGCGCCGACGAGCGCGGCGGGAAACTAGGAATCCTGAGAAGCTGGGGCCAGTTAGGCCGAGGCCTTGGGCCCATCTTGTTCACCAGCGTCTACTGGTGGGCTGGGAGAGAACTGGCATATGCCATGGGTTCTGCAGGACTTGTGGTTGTTTCAGCCTTAGTCTTCGCAGGAGTGAAGGCGCCCCCCAGCTCGGCGAAGAAGGCGATCTCAGAGAAGAAAAAGTTGTGATGTACACAGCAGAGATTAGAGAAGGCTGTACATTGGATTAAATCGGACTTTACTTTGCGCATGCGCATACCTGCATCTTTCAAGCTGGATACCAAGAGATTACCGGAAGACTAGTTCCTATGTGGAACGAATGCAGGTATAGGTATTAGTCCGTATACCTGACGATCAGGCTGGTTATGGTTTATGACAGCTAGAGACTAGGTACGCTCCTGGTTGGATTGTTCGATAGCTTAGAATGGGCTATAATCCAAGAGTAAACGACTTTCAAAGTCCTGGAAGAGGTGCACCTTGTTTATAAAGTCTCAATCATCGTTGTTTTTCGTTTGGGGCAGCGGATCCTGGGTCGAATTCAGGGGTTTTATGGGGCTCCGATCGATCGCACTAAGCATGCACCATTACGTAACGAGACTGGGTAACTCTTCAACGTAATTCTTACATAATCGTTGAATACAGAAGGGGTACCATGGTACGAGCGCACCCTAGTTGAGCAATATTTTATGTGTTGGGCCAGGTACCCGCCTCGCGTCGTTTCCATCTCTTTTGTTTATATCCGTCAATCGAGGTCTGCGTGAATATATATGGTTTCTAAACTATGTCGTCGTCAGATGTAAGAGATAAAATCAGGCTGACAAGCAGCCTGGATCGGGAGCCTAGAAACGTAGCATGAGTACAGTATGCTGACCCATTCAATAGCTCCCAGTCGCCCTCAGCGACGCTAGCAACCGCACCAATGTCTTGCCAGCTCAACCTGGTACCGGTGGTAGCAAGAAGAACGCGAAGCCAAAGCCTGTCCGCAAGAAGAATGCAAAGAACGCTACTGTGCCCGGTCTTGATGATCAGTCTAAGGCTGATGAACCGCTAACGCCCTCCACCAATAAAGACAGGAAGAAAACAGTTGCTAGTGTTATTGGCAAGAAACGCAAAGCAAACACTACACTTGAAGAAGATATCGCGGCTTATAAACAGGATCTGAATAGCATCATTAGTCCTGACAGTTTCGAGGATGACAAAAAGTCCAGTTGCGAGGTTGTGCGCAGGCGGATCAACGAGCTTCTCTACTCGGGCATCATGAATAGGTCTGAGTTTGCCAAGGCGATCGGAGCTAGCCCTGCAACATTGGGTGGGTTTTTGCGGGCGATGGGTGTAATGGGTGGTGCTAAAAGTAGCGTTTACTACAACGCATGGGCTTGGTTTAAACAACGGGACCGTGCGAAGCTGAGGTTGGCCGACATCCAGAAACGGCAAAAACTCGAAGCGGACGCCGCCGCTGTTGCTGCCACAACCACGGCCGAATCCAAAGCTACAGCCACAGCTGGAACGAGCAGTGGCAGTAGTAGTGGAAAACCAGCCTCGTCTGTGAAAATGATAGTCTCGCTACCTGATATAACTGACATCCACCTAGACGGTGAGGAGACGGACGAGATCCCTATCTACGATAGCTGTGACGAAATCCGAAAGAAAATAAACCAGCATCTGAACATGCCAGGAGTCACGCAGGCACAGTTTTGCCGGGATATATACTCACAAATGAAAAAGCCCAAGTGCAAGGCTATCCAATCGAAGCAACTGGCCGACTTCCGCGCCCTGAAAGGCTCGCGAGCAGGCGCCAAGAGCTCCGTCTTCTATGCTGCGTATGTGTACTTCGAGAAGATACGCATTGTGCAAAACAAGCCCAAGTCTGCGCACCGGGAGAGTATGGAGGAGCGGTGGGCGGGTGAGGGTGGGTATAGTCGAACTGAGGATCATCGGACTTCGTGAGTGACTCGACTGATCAATTTGATTTGCAGTGCGTTGAGCTAACTTGTTTCCTCAAGGTATCTCTGTTCCGCTGGTAGGTCTTTGTATGTGGACCAGTACGGTACAACGACTTTGGGCTGGAGTTAATTGAGTTGCCGGGAATTTGACCTCATCCGCAAGGAATAGGTACATGTTTGGGGTGGCTGTATGCTTGCGTGCACATACTTACGTGATAGCACCACCTTTCTGTCCGTAGGACGCAAAATACCCGAGCAAGCAGTATTTCGTATACCTACCTATCGATGTGAAGCTAGACAGTACGACGCAAGTGGAAGATAATTGGTCAAATCAGATTTTTATGTACGAAAGATTGAATGATTTAATGAGCAGGAGTTTGGAATGGCACGCATGCGACGAAATGATTCTCTTACGTGACCGAGCCAAGAGCCCAGAAGAGTGGATTGACAGAATCACGTCCACCCTTCCTACTCCCCTACTCCTCAGGATATTCTGCTAATTGGAATACATGGCCGGACCGACAATTCCATGGAAACCGTTGTAAAGTGGGGTACGGAATATGGCACCAATCACCACTCCGAAAGAATGAATTTTATGGATCCTCTAGTACGTATTCCAGATAACCACCATCGGACGTCGGCGGAGTAAGAAGAGTACTTTTACGGATGTCCGCTTTAAAATGGATGAGCCGCTAATTTTTAGCGTAAAATCGTTACATGCATATTAATTTGCCAAAATACTGTATATAAACATATCAGTCTATCCATAAAACCGATATAGAAATATATGTCAATTCGTACATCCCGTATTCTGTATATGCATATTCGTATATGAGATATCTATATAGACATATATAGTCTGTATTAACGCTGCCTCAATCTGCCTTACCAGGCTACGCAGCACCGTCCTCGCATTTCCAACTTTGCGTTTTAAAAATATAAAGAGGGCAAACTGTTGATCGCAACGTTTTCTATATGGGAATTAATTTTAATCAAGAAAAACGAAGGCGAAGAAGGTGAGAGGAAGAGTACGGGGGATATCTCTGACATCGGGACCCCCTCAATGACGCTACTATAGGAGACACAGTTTCAGGGGCAAACTCTATTTCACGGATTTTAAGTGTCATTCATGAGCTCAATCATACGATACTGTGATTCAGAGGCACAATCGTTCGATTGTGTGATTCAGGGGTCAATTGCTGGCTCGCACTGGACGGTGACTCACATCCTCCGTAGGTGACGAGACAAAAAAAGTACTTCAAAGGAAAAAAAGTGATCAACAAGATGCCCAAAAGAAAAAGGAAGGACCGATATCTTGTCCTCCTGTATCCTCTCTTCTTAGTCGTCTTGAGCATACTGGTCTTCTTTCACTCTCATTCCTACTCTTCAATCCATCTCAACTGGTGGAAGATAATTAAAAAGACGATTAATTAATCCATTACTACTACTCCCCCCAAAACGATCCGCAAAAGTTAGAAAGCAGAACTAATCTCCTGACTACGGGGCTTCTTGTTGATCTCACTACGTCATGTCAAGCCAATGGGT
Source organism: Xylaria nigripes (assembly GCA_022984845.1). Classification (NCBI taxonomy): domain Eukaryota; kingdom Fungi; phylum Ascomycota; class Sordariomycetes; order Xylariales; family Xylariaceae; genus Xylaria; species Xylaria nigripes. The sequence continues at coordinate 3,496 of JAJJKC010000017.1, read as the reverse complement.
TGCCAAATGGGTATCTTTCTCGCCTTTGAGATGATGAAGAGCACAAGATAGTAAGCATAAATCAATTCTTTGCCATGGACTTTGTATTGATCTCGCTAGGAAAATTCGCACTGATTGCTGTGCGTCTGTGAGTCCTTCAGACTGTTGTGGTTCTCCATCTACACGCTGAGCCGGACTCATCCTGCAAAGCATTGGCGAGGGGTAGATATCCTAAAGCTATTGCCGCGGGCAATTCTATTGCTGTTATGTCAAAGATGAAAGGCAGGGAAAATGCCGAAACTTGATGGGAGCGATGGAAGGTTGGTGTTGCCAAGTATAACTCAGAAAGGCACCAACGTCCCTCATACCAAATGGGAAGGGGTTGAAGCTTCGATCGCGAGCTTTCCCATGGGCGTCTTGTTGATCTCACGTCACCTACCACTTGGAGCGGCACTAATGTCCCTCAGACTACATAGTGGGCTTGGGGTCTTTTTCCTTTGGCGGGGGATGGGGGGATGGGGGGTTGACGGCAGCGCCGAGACTCACGAAGGAGGGAGTTGAAGGTCGCGGCTTTGGTATCCCTATGGGCATCTTGTTGATCACGGCAAGGCTGGCTTGGAACTTTCTTTTGAAGTGTAACCATTACTCGAAGTCAAGTCAAGTAGGAAAAGGCTGTATTTCCGTGGGAGCAATTCAGGTCTGTCCTCCAGGTATATCCCAACCACCAACCACCATAGCCATTTCCGTGGGAGCAATTCAGGTCTGTCCGCCAGGCATATCCCAACCACCAACCACCATAGCCATTTCCGTGGGAGCAATTCAGGTCTGTCCTCCAGGTATATCCCAACCACCAACCACCATAGCCATCTCCTTTTCCTTTAGCGACCCTGGGGACAGTTCACCTTCTTCAGCACAGCAACTTCTTTCACCCAATCATCCAGGTCGAAAAAAAAGGGGAAGACATCTGAATAAAATCCTGTTCTTGAACAGTAAAAATTGTGTGCCGGTCAATCAACTAAGATTGGCGAGAACAACGAGGTTCAGATCGTCCTAATGCTCATTAGTATGAGACAATAAGGATCCTCGGGAGCTTTTATGATTGAGGCTGGGTTGATATGATACGAACCGCTCGAAGTAATACTAAATCACTCCAGCCCTTTGATTCATTGCGTTCAATAGTATGCCCTCATAGGCAGACTAATAATCTTGTGCGTAACGATTGTTTATATGGCTCGCCTTCTATTTTCTGCCTCCTCCCTCACAACACGATTGACTGTCTGGATTGTCGAGGAACAATGAGGGCGTTTCGTTGAAAATCTAATACAAAAGGTAAAAGTTAGCGCATACTCCATTGAGAGGTTGCTAGCAAAATTACTTACTTATAGAATTGCCCGTTATGAGCATCATAGTTCAAGCGCCAACAACTAATCTAGCTCCATAGTGGTCAGCAGATATCTCCTTGGACCGACTACAGTGTGAGCCTCAAGTCTCGACTAGCTTTTAGAGAAGGCTCCAAGCTCACAGTGTTAATCATTCCTAATTGAATGACTGTTGTGCAAGCTTGAAGCCTGTCCCAAAGTGATTCGTAGCCCCTGAACAAGAACACCAAGTTTGCAGCAAAATCATTCCCAATTGAATAACTGTAGTGCAAGCCTGAAGACCTTATCTGTATATGGGCAGAACACACAGCTCTCAGGCGATAGACAACAGGCTCACACCATGGTCAACCCCTTGAGATTAGTACTATACGCAGCCAGGGAACAAGAGTTCAGACGCAGTCATTCCCAATTGAACAACTATAGTCCCGTCTCAAGTGTTCTCATCCATCAAAAAGCGCCAAGCTCAAGGGCAAAACATTCCCAATTGAATGAGTGCAGTAGAACCATCAGGTGCATTCAACTTAAGGCCAATAGTACATAGCAGACATCGCTGACCATCATGGCCACACTCCACAAACTTCAGATCTTCTGACAATGTGTGCAATGACTATGCATCATTGTCTGAGCTGAAATCAACATCTTGCCCAGAGTCTTCATGCATTTCAGGGGGAACCGGGGGATCTGACGCCAGATCTGTATTTTGCCTTCCACGACGCCGCTTTGGGTTGGGCTCTGCCTGTGGATCGAGCTCTGCTGAAGGGCGTTTTAATGATGCGGCGGCAAGCAAGCCTGGCACATCCCTCCATGCATTCCAAATGGTCTGAGCTTGATCTGCTATCATGGCTGTATCGTCCAGCTTGACATTGGCCTTGCACAGTGCTTGTTGGAGATTTGCATGGAGGCGGTAGAGATAGTGGTGTGCCAAAGCAGGTTTGTTCTTGAACTTGATGACCCTAACACGCCGATGAAGGGCTTTCCACCGCCGAAAAAACATCAAAGGGCTCTCATCCTTATCCTGACGTATGGCTTCAAGCTGGTCGTAATACGAAAGCGTGAAAAGATCAGGATTTGGGGTGTGGCCACGGACAAAGGTCCAGAGGTCGTCAAGCTTCACCTCTTTCTGAGGATCATCGTACCTAAGGGTTGGTAGATGAGAAATCCAGTCACTCCTCACGTCCTCAGAAGCGTTTGCCAGAGCCCAGTCGATAAGTACGTAATCTGGACGCTGCAGCAAGCCTTTATTGGTCACTTTTATATGAGCAATCCATTCCTCCACTACCTCAGGGCTGGCGTTCTTTGTTAATGGCTCAACGTCGTAATTTGGTGGAGGAATAAGCGTTCCAAAGCCATATCGTTTGATGATGGTACGCAGGAGGTCGAGCTGCTCCGCGGTTTGCTTCTGCGACTGACTTTGAAGCTCTTGAAGAGCCTGGATTTGTTGACGGTAATGCTCTTCATGGTGTTCCGTCACCTTGTCGTGTTGTTCAGCAACCACGTTGATATGATGTGTAATCAACTCTTTCATACAGGGTAAAAAACGCTCCGGATCACGTATCCAGTCTCCATCCAAATCGCTGTTATTAGAACTGACTGGCGAGCTCCCAGTGCTTGAGGAACGATCAGCAATACGCTTGCCCTTGTCCGCTCCGGTAGATGATGCCATCTTGTAAAGAATAGATAGGGCAACTTGTTGATCACGGCACAAAGAGTCAAGGAGAGTATAGAACCCTGGAAAAAAAAAAGATGAATCAAACGTTGTGCCGACGGGTCCGTAGTGGAGTAAAGAAACTGCCTCAACCGAAAAGCTGTACCAAAAAGTATGGGGACTTGTTGATTGCAACCTCAAGACAACGATGCTGGACTGGGCGAGTAAATAGAAAGGTAAACAGTTTCGGGGAGAATTGACTGATGATGCTAATGTTGGTGGACTGGAAACATTTATGTGAATGAGAGACGGAGACTCTGAACGTGTTGATCTCATAGCTACCTCCTTGATCTCCATACTCTCCATATCGTTGATCAACTTGTGTACGCCACCCTGCCAAATCTTAGTCCTGGATTCGTGGCCCAGGCTACAACAGTCAAGTGTAATGACAAGTCTTGATCCAGGCATGTATGCTAGGAAGAAGGCACTTTGG